>LR738712.1:788019377-788196886 GCA_902687465.1 Secale cereale | reverse complement strand
CCCCCCCTGCCCTGGCCGTCGGCCCCCCTAGGGGAAACCCTAGGGCGCCCCCCTCTCCTCCTTCCCCCTATATATAGAGAGGTAGAGGAAGGGCAGCCAACACACGTTTGTGCCTCGGTGCTGCCCTCCCTCTCCCATAACATCTTCTTCTCCCGCGGTGCTTAGGCGAAGCCCTGCTGGAATCCTTCTCCACCATCACCACCACACCATCGTGCTGCCGGTTCTCCATCAACCTCTCCTCCACCCCTTGCTGGATCAAGAAGGAGGAGACGTCCCCGAGCCGTACGTGTGAAGAACGCGGAGGCACCGTTGCTTCGGTGCTTGGATCTTCAGCGATCTGAATCGCGGCGAGTACGACTCCATCAACCGCGTTCTTAACGCTTCCGCTTAGCGATCTACAAGGGTATGTGGATCCTACTCTCCCCTCGTAGTTGCATCTACTAGATTGATCTTGGTGAACGTAGAGAAATTTTTTTTGTTTTCCATGCAACGTTCCCCAACAAGTACCTCTCCGATGAACGAGAACACCTACTTCCCTCTACGGCATGTACCACTACCATCGCCCGAAACGAGGAATTCGCCAAGTACCACGACACGATGACGTGAACAACTACTTCCTCTTCGGAAACGTGAACGGCTACTTCCTTTCCGAACGTGAACGCCTTCTTCCTCTACGTCTCGAACCGCCCCGAAACGCACGCTTCGAAGGTATAACCCCGTGACGTGACCCGTGAGATGCTTGTTGTGTTGTATGAAATGTTCCCTTGTGTGCATCGTGCCCGTTTCGACCTTTTGTCATGTTCCTCGGTTGCCTCGTCGCCGACTCGTGGGAACCCGGAGACGGGATCGCCCCACCTTTCTTCTCGCTCACGCCACCTTTTCCTTTTGCACCGGACTCTTAACGAGTTACCGGAATCGAGTTGTTGCCTTTGCATCATTTCGGATCGTTGCCGTGGCACCCTTTCCATCCACCACGGTGACGATACTTCATATCCTCTTAAGTCAACCTTTTAATAAAAATTGCATTAACTTGATCATGTCATCCGCATCATGTTAACAACACTAAAATGTTTAATTGTTGTTTTCTTTAATAATTGCTAAACATGCTCATGGGGATTTTCCGGAGATGTTGTTGTTATTTTCCGGCCTCATTTAAAATGCCTAAATAGTGTAGTTTCATTATGCTTCACCTCTTGCCATGTTAACAAACTTTTAATCTTGTCTTGTTAATAAACGAGGGTCAATTAAATAATTAATTGTGGTGTTTCGTCAATATGCAACTCGTTGCATATTGAGCTCCACTTAACTTGTAGTGTTGTTTGTGCACTTTGCCATGCCATGCATAATTAAACTGGACATGCATCATATTTGGATGTGCATCGTATGCCATGTTTATGATATGTGTTTTTATCGCGTTGTTTGTTTTCTTTCCGGTTGCTTCTCTTGTTAGCTTCGGTTTCGTTCCGGAGTTGTGAGGATTCTCTCGTCTGTGTTGCTCCGTCTACTTCATGGATCCGTTCTTCTCCCTTGTAGAATTCCAGGCAAGATGACCGAACCCGGATACCATTACTATCTCTGCCTATTGCTAGTAGTTCCGCTCTATAGTTTTGCCTCGATGCCCATGTCTTTCTTGTCAGCCTCCTACTTGTAACCATAAACCTGTTTAACCACCCTACCTATGCAAACCGTTGCTTGGCTAAGTACGCTTCACTAAGCCCCTCTTATAGCATTGTTAGTTGCAGGTGAAGATTGAAGATGCTTGCTTCATGTTGAAGTTTTGTTGGGTTATATCACACTATATATATATGCTTAAAAATGAAATCATCTATATATTGGCAAGGGTGGAAGGCTAAGCCTTTTGCTTGGTGTTTTGTTCCACTCATGCCGTTAGGAACCGTATAAACCGGTGTTATGTTCCTTGATTATGCGTTCCTAACATGGTTGGGGTGTATGGGACCCCCTTGATAAACCGCTAAGTGCTAAGTCTTTTCCAGCAAGTCCCAACATTTGGTACTATTTGCCTCATAATAACAACTTAATTAATTAAGTAAATTTGCATAGGGGGTCGCGTCCCCGAGGACTCTTAATTCTACATAGCAGGGGGGGCCAGTGCTGATGGTGTTGGTCCCAAACGGGGAGACTGCTGGGCCGACTTGGGGAAACCCGAGGTATCTGGTATAACCTGTAGGATCACCCATCCGGTCGTTTCCTGAGACTTAGATACACGCGGCTACTATTAGGGTGTCGACACGCCGGGAGGATTTGCTGGATTAGCCTTACCTTAGTTCGGTTTAACTTGAGCACGGGATTCCGAGAATACTCGGGTCTTCCCACCTATGGAGTTGCGACTCCGCGGATCGTGGGCTTGTAATGGGTCAAGTTGGAACACCCCTGCAGGGTTTGAACTTTCAAAAGCCGTGCCCGCGGTTATGTGGCAGATGGGAACTTGTTAATATCCGGTTGTAGATAACTTGACACAATGTTTTCAATACACTAGCAGCGTGTGTACCGTGACTGTCAATTTCCGAATAGGGATTCGGGAGTTGAACACAGAGGGGTTATGTTTGTTGAGCTTGTAGCTAGGATCACTTCGTGATCACTTCTCGCCGAGGCTTTCTTTTCTCGTTCGCTTTTACGTAAGTTAGTGCTAGTTGCTGCTGCAGACTCTTGTTGTTCCTTCACCTCTCGTTCTTTCTTCAGCCTTGTCCTCACCCAAGGCTTAAATAGTCGTGTTACCCGGGAACGGGATTGCTGAGTCCTCTGTGACTCACAGTTACTTCACCACACCAGATGCAGGTTCAGCCGAGTTTGATGCAGGAGTTGGATCAGTTCTTCACCGGGAGTTCGATGAAGAGCGTGGCCGGTTGTTTGTGATGTTTTCGACGATCAATAGTGGTTTCTACTAGGATTCGATCCTGACCTGTGGCTTTATGTTGTTTTGGTATCTTTCTTTTGGATCTTCACCCGTAGTCGGGTTGTGATGTTTTGAATGATGTTTGCTTATGTAATGTATTGTGTGAAGTGGCAAGTGTAAGCCAGCTATCTCCTTTTGTAATTTAATCCCTCTTTTACATGAGTTGTGCAAAGATACCAAACTTGAGATCATTCTAGGATGGGCTTATACCTTTAAGTCGTGCCTCGACACGTAGGAGGTATAGTCCCATCCTGGGCATTACAACTTGGTATTCAGAGCCTTCTCCGACCTAGAAGCCCCCACTGATTGATCGAATCGTTGACGGTTGAGTCTAGGCACACACTTGAAAATGTTTTGAGTCCTATATATATATCGGAGAGTAGGATTTCTGTTTGCTTCTCTCTTTTCATTCTGGTGAGGACTCCTGACGACTACTCTTGCCTCTTCTACTTTCAAAAATTGCACCAAATTTTTTTTAGGATCTCGCGAGTATTCTGGGATTGTTCCGATGTTCTTGTGACGAGGATATTGTTCTCGATGCCTCCTGTTCCCGGGGAGTAGAGCTTCGGGGTATTGTCGTCACAAGCATATCGCGGCAGTTCTAAATACTTAAGACTGCCGACATCGAAAATCTCTCCTATGCGGTTAGTGGCAAGATAACCCCGACATCACCCAGTACTGGGGAGGTAGTTCGAGAGTATTGCCATAGCTTGTTATGGTGGATGGTTTTCGAAGGTCCGAGGTAAACAGTTTCCGGGAAAGACTGGTTATGTGTTGAAGGATGGATACACCTGGATGTAGGTTTAGAGTTGATTGCGCGGTGCTTCCCGTGTATCCCCAACACCTGATTGCATAACTGGAAACTTTCGGAAATCTATAGGTGGGTTCATCTAGTAGTTTCTATGCATTCTTCCAACGGATGCTCGATATGAAGTTTGGGGTTCTACATTGAGTGAAGTGGTTTTATGGACTTGTTCTGATCGGGAGTTGCATCTTAAAGGGTCCTTGGCTATGCTGATCCGGGGATTGCAAAACCCTTTTGTAACACGCTCCATGAGCTTTCAGCACGAAGATGTCGAACGAAGCTTCTATCTTGTATTTGTTCTATCTATTCCTTGTCCTTTTTATTTATCCTTTTGTTCTTCCAAGTGGCTTCTCGTCAAGCTGATGTACCTGCGGAATTCATTCGTTCAATTCTCTGTTCGGATGCTATTGTGAAGATTCTGATGCAACATAATCTTCTTCATAAACATATCTATCCTTTGTTTGGATTTAATTCTGGTATTCGAGTTGCTTCGATGTCAAATGTTGATTCCATACCTTTCTTAATTGGTGTTCTCATATTTCTATGGGAGTGCTAATTCTTCTTGACCATCAAGATCTTCATGTTAATCCTTTTCAACCGGTGTGCCTTCTCTTCAAATTATTCCATACGGACGTCGTTGAGAAATCTGACGATTTGTCTGTTTCATTCATCCCAAGTTGTCTTTGTTTTCCCCACCCTCCCACCCTTCTTCTTCTCAGAGCAAGAATTCTCAGATGAAGTATCCATTTTATTCATGTGATATTTCTTCATTCTTTTCCTTCTAAGTTCTTATCCGGTGAATTATCGTGAAGATGCTCAAGAACTCCAAGTTCATCATTCTTTTGTTCTCTAATTCTACCGGTGGATGTAATTCAAGATTTCGGTGTTGATCTTATCCTTTTCCTCTTTTAACAATGCTTTCTTATTCCGGTGCACCAAATTAATCATTCTCCTCTTGCTATTCATATCCGGAGTGTTCAAGGTATCTCAGAAGATTCATAATTCCATTCTTAATCCATTCAAGCTATTCTGAAGATTTCATCAATTTAAATTGGTGAAGGAGATGCATGACATAATTCTTATTCTTATTCCTTCAAGGTTATTTAATTCTTTGTCTGGAGCTTGTTCATCATATCATATTCTCGGTTCTAGTTCTCCATCTTGTTTTTTTTTCGGAGCTACAAGTTATTTCTATTATATCATTTCAAAGCTGCATCTAATTCATCGCAGGCCTTGAATCTTATTCTTTCCATCTTTCACTTCTCATGCTTTCATTACCGGAGTTCTTCATGGTGGTTCATCATGTTTTAATTCATCCTCGAAGTTTTCATCAAGATTCTTGTTGGAGCTCAAGCATTCTTCATCATGCTTTCCAATTGCAATTCTTTCTACCTTGTCTTTTCAGATGGTGTTATGTCATTCTTGACAATTCCTTCATGTTTCATGATTCACAAGTTGTCAAGAATGAGATACTTAAACCCATCATTTTCTTGTTCAGGAGATCTTTCCAACCCTTCAATTATTCGTTGAGGTTATCTTGGGTTATATTTCACCTAAAGCCTTCCCCTAAGAATTGTTGCTATTATGGTGCTTATAAATGACCCAAGTTCTTCATTTTTCATTTCGGTGAAATAAGTTTTTCATCTCCTTGTTGATCTCAATCCAATCAATTGTTTCCATTAGTGGCCGGTTGTCACCTCTTAATTTTGAGATGTTTTCCATAAGCCCACTTCAAGCTTATTCTTTTGCTGTGGAATTTCCAACAACTCCATTCAACCCTTCTTCGTAAGATGCTCTTTCAAATTCAATTGTGAGAGAAGTTGTCATTTTCTTCTCCATTCATTTCTTTCATTGAATTATATGCATTCTTTCATTCAGGAGGCTTTGTGATGTTGCTCTCTCCAAACCATCATCTCGTTTTATCAAGATCTTGTTCTTTTCCTTGCTTATCATTTAACTGGAATGTTGTCACCTACATTCTAGTTCCCTCATCTTTTCTAGTTTTGCCTATCTTTTTTAATCGGAGTGCTGTCTGAATCTTTCTTACCCCTTGTGCCATTCTTTCATTGTTCCGGAGGCAATATGTTGTTGTTTTCATCAAGTAACATTCCATCTCCTCAAGTTCTTGTTAATTCCTTCCATTTTCAGACGGAGTGCCGTCCAAATTCTGTCATTCTTATTCCTTGGCTATACCGTTGTGGTTTCATATTCTTTTGGTTCGTAAGCTCTTGTTTCATGTCTTTCAACCTACAAGGTTCTCAATGTGTTCCTTGTTCTTCCTTTTACCGGAGTATTTTCATATTCGTTGATCTCCGTTGTATTTTTTTCTTTCAAGATTGTTCAACCTCTCAAGGTTCTTGGTTTCACTCGTTTGTCCAAGAAGCAACTTTGTTTTACCTCTTCCTCTTCCGTTTTTACCCGGTGATATCTCTAGGATCTCGGGTCGAGATCATCTGTTAGTGTGGGAGAGTTGTGACGCCCGAGACCGACGTCCCAGAAGATTCCAGAAGATTCCAGATGTTCCGGGTTATCCCGTGTGTTCTTTGTGCTTGCTTTATTTATTTTGCATTGCATCAGATCATCATGCCATCATGTTATTTTATTTTTGCATCTCAACCTAAATAAATCGTGTGGACCTTCGGTCCACTTAAATCGAGGGAAGGTGACTTCTCTTTATAACATATCCTACAAATATTATGGAGCTATTATAAATAAATATTCCATTGTTGGAATTACCCCAACACACTTGCATATTCTCCATGCCTCTTAATTCTATTTTCGCCCTTTTCCTTCCCTTTTGTTGGAACTATTTTTGTGGGGTTGGAATTATTCCATAAAGCCTTTCAAAATTGTTCCATCATTTTTATTCTTATTCTTTGCCTCTTTTTTTTGCACTCTCTCTAATTATTTCTGTTAAAGAAATAAAAAGAAAGAGGGCTCAGCCTCCAGGCCTCAAGGCCCATCTGTGGCCTCCCTGGCCCATCCTTCCCTCCAGCCGGCCCGATTTCCTCTTGGGTCCCTCTCCTCCCAACCGGCTCAAGCCCATCTGGCCCACTCGACCCCGCTAACCCTAGCCTCGACCCCCGCTCCTCCCGGTTCCCTTCCTCCGCCGCCAGCCCCTCGTCCCGATTCCTCGACAGCGCCCGACCGCTCCTCCTTTCTCCCTCTGTCGCCCGAACCCTCTCCTCTCGTCCCGCTTCCCTCGCTCAGCCCGCTCCCTCTCCCCAGCGCGTCCCAAGCGCTCCTCCCTTCCATGCTCGATTCCCCTTCGCCGTTTTCTCTCGCCCCCCGCAGGTTCCTCCTGCCTTCGAGCCCCGAGCGCCCCGCTCCCTCCGGCCTCCTGTCGACCGAGGCTGCATCCTCCCTCCCGTGGCCCGAGCGCCGCCCTGCTGCTGTGTTATGTTTTGTGTGCTGTTGTTTTTTTTGTCAAGTGCACCGCAGACAAGACCGGTCTCCGATTGTCATGAACCAATACTTCCACCACTACACGACGACCCGACAAGTTCCACGACCGAGTACCCCTTCGAGTCGCCGACGACCGTCAAGTTCGACTACACGGCGATATGTCAAGTACCCCTTCGATCGCGATGCGCCAAGTACCTCTTCGGGGACGAGAACGACTATGAACGAGTACGACTACCTTCGGAAGAGACGAGTACCACTACGTTCGACGACCGCGAGTACCCCTACCGTCGCCGAGACCGCAAGTACATCTACGAACGGGAACGCCTACTCGACGACACAAGACGATGCGGCGAGTACCTCTCCGATGAACGAGAACACCTACTTCCCTCTACGGCATGTACCACTACCGTCGCCCGAAACGAGGAATTCGCCAAGTACCACGACACGATGACGTGAACAACTACTTCCTCTTCGGAAACGTGAACGACTACTTCCTCTCCGAACGTGAACGCCTTCTTCCTCTACGTCTCGAACCGCCCCGAAACGCACGCTTCGAAGGTATAACCTCGTGACGTGACCCGTGAGATGCTTGTTGTGTTGTATGAAATGTTCCCTTGTGTGCATCGTGCCCGTTTCGACCTTTTGTCATGTTCCTCGGTTGCCTCGTCGCCGACTCGTGGGAACCCGGAGACGGGATCGCCCCACCTTTCTTCTCGCTCACGCCACCTTTTCCTTTTGCACCGGACTCTCAACGAGTTAACGGAACCGTGTTGTTGCCTTTACATCATTTCGGATCGTTGCCGTGGCACCCTTTCCATCCACCACGGTGACGATACTTCATATCCTCTTAAGTCAACCTTTTAATAAAAATTGCATTAACTTGATCATGTCATCCGCATCATGTTAACAACACTAAAATGTTTAATTGTTGTTTGCTTTAATAATTGCTAAACATGCTCATGGGGATTTTCCGGAGATGTTGTTGTTATTTTCCGGCCTCATTTAAAATGCCTAAATAGTGTAGTTTCTTTATGCTTCACCTCTTGCCATGTTAACAAACTTTTAATCTTGTCTTGTTAATAAACGAGAGTCAATTAAATAATTAATTGTGGTGTTTCGTCAATATGCAACTCGTTGCATATTGAGCTCCACTTAACTTGTAGTGTTGTTTGTGCACTTTGCCATGCCATGCATAATTAAACCGGACATGCATCATATTTGGATGTGCATCGTATGCCATGTTTATGATATGTGTGTTTACCGCGTTGTTTGTTTTCTTTCCGGTTGCTTCTCTTGTTAGCTTCGGTTTCGTTCCGGAGTTGTGAGGATTCTCTCGTCTGTGTTGCTCCGTCTACTTCATGGATCCGTTCTTCTCCCTTGTGGAATTCCAGGCAAGATGACCGAACCCGGATACCATTACTATCTCTGCCTATTGCTAGTAGTTCCGCTCTATAGTTTTGCCTCGATGCCCATGTCTTTCTTGTCAGCCTCCTACTTGTAACCATGAACCTGTTTAACCACCCTACCTATGCAAACCGTTGCTTGGCTAAGTACGCTTCTCTCAGCCCCTCTTATAGCATTGTTAGTTGCAGGTGAAGATTGAAGATGCTTGCTTCATGTTGAAGTTTGGTTGGGTTATATCACACTATATATATATGCTTAAAAATGAAATCATCTATATATTGGCAAGGGTGGAAGGCTAAGCCTTTTGCTTGGTGTTTTGTTCCACTCATGCCGTTAGGAACCGTATAAACCGGTGTTATGTTCCTTGATTATGCGTTCCTAACACGGTTGGGGTGTATGGGACCCCCTTGATAAACCGCTAAGTGCTAAGTCTTTTCCAGCAAGTCCCAACATTTGGTACTATTTGCCTCATAATAACAACTTAATTAATTAAGTAAATTTGCATAGTGGGTCGCGTCCCCGAGGACTCTTAATTCTACATAGCAGGGGGGGCCAGTGCTGATGGTGTTGGTCCCAAACGGGGAGACTGCGGGGCCGCCTTGGGGAAACCCGAGGTATCTGGTATAACCTGTAGGATCACCCATCCGGTCGTGTCCTGAGACTTAGATACGCGCGGCTACTATCAGGGTGTCGACACGCCGGGAGGATTTGCTGGATTAGCCATACCTTAGTTCGGTTTAACTTGAGCACGGGATTCCGAGAATACTCGGGTCTTCCCACCTATGGAGTTGCGACTCCGCAGATCGTGGGCTTGTAATGGGTCAAGTTGGAACACCCCTGCAGGGTTTGAACTTTCGAAAGCCGTGCCCGCGGTTATGTGGCAGATGGGAGCTTGTTAATATCCGGTTGTAGATAACTTGACACAATGTTTTCAATACACTACCAGCGTGTGTACCGTGACTGTCAATTTCCGAATAGGGATTCGGGAGTTGAACACGGAGGGGTTATGTTTGTTGAGCTTGTAGCTAGGATCACTTCGTGATCACTTCTCGCCGAGGCTTTCTCTTCTCGCTCTCTTTTACGTAAGTTAGTGCTAGTTGCTACTGCAGACTCTTGTTGTTCCTTCACCTCTCGTTCTTTCTTCAGCCTTGTCCTCACCCAAGGCTTAAATAGTCGTGTTACCCGGGAACGGGATTGCTGAGTCCTCTGTGGCTCACAGTTACTTCACCACACCAGATGCAGGTTCAGCCGAGTTTGATGCAGGAGTTGGATCAGTTCTTCACCGGGAGTTCGATGAAGAGCGTGGCCGGTTGTTTGTGACGTTTTCGACGATCAGTAGTGGTTTCTACTAGGATTCGATCCTGACCTGTGGCTTTATGTTGTTTTGGTATCTTTCTTTTGGATCTTCACCCGTAGTCGGGTTGTGATGTTTTGAATGATGTTTGCTTATGTAATGTATTGTGTGAAGTGGCGAGTGTAAGCCAGCTATCTCCTTTTGCAATTTAATCCCTCTTTTACATGAGTTGTGCAAAGATACCAAACTTGAGATCATTCTAGGATGGGCTTATACCTTTAAGTCGTGCCTCGACACGTAGGAGGTATAGTCCCATCCTGGGCATTACATATGCCCACGCTCTAACAATTATAAGTGAAGCAAAACAGCATTCTACAAATTGCGGTTTTCTATGTGAGGAGAAACAGGCAATCCAAACTTCAAATGATATAAGTGAAGCACATGAAGTATTCTATAAAGCCATACTCAAAAGATATAAGTGAAGTGCAAAGAGCATTCTATAAATCAACCAAGGACTATCTCATACCAGCATGGTGCATAAAAGAAAACGTGAAAACTAAATGCAAAAGATGCTCCAAGATCTGCACATATCACATGAATGAAACGAATCTGAAAACATACCGATACTTGTTGAAGAAAGAGGGGATGCCTTCCGGGGCATCCCGAAGCTTAGACACTTGAGTCTCCTTGAATATTTACATGGGGTGCCTTGGGCATCCCCAAGCTTGAGCTCTTGCCTCTCCTTCTTCTCCTCACATCGAGACCTCCTCGATCTTCGAACACTTCATCCACACAAAACTTCAACAGAAAACTCGGTAAGATCCGTTAGTAAAATAAAGCAAATCAATATTCTAAGTACTGTTGCAAACCAATTCATATTTTGTTTTTGCATTATAGCTACTGTAATATAACTTTTCCCTGGCTTAATCCACTGATAGAAATTGATAGTTTCATCAAAACAAGCAAACTATGCATCAAAAACAGAATCTGTCTAAAACAAAACAGTCTGTAATAATCTGAACATTCACCATACTTCTGATACTTGAAAAAATCTGCCAAAAGTAGGAAAAATAAAAATTTTGAATAGAAAGACGGTGCAAATAGTTTCAGAACCATTTGACATTCCAGCAAAAAATGTAAAATCGCGTACTACAGCCAAAGTTTCTATCCTGCACCGCACAAACCAACAAGCATTGTAAACATCCTAAAGGCAAACCTTGGCACATTATTTTTATAATACAACGGAATTGTACAAGGAGATAATTATTTTTGTTGAAAAGTTTCTGTAATTAAGATTCACAAAGTTTCCATGGGCATGAACAAAGTTCAAGGACGTCCCCCACTTTGACAATGCTCGTCCATATCACTTTCACTTTTCTTTTTGAAAAGTTTTGGGTTCCCCTCTTTGTTTTTAACTTTATAAAAGCACACAACAGAAATAAATGACTCTCTAAAACTTCCGGGTTGTCTCCCTGGCAGCGCTTTCTTTAAAGCCATTAAGCTAGGCATATAGTGCTCAAGTGATGGATCCACCCGGATCCCAAGGTATATCAAAGCCAATTTTAATTAACAATGATTTGGCATTTAGTAGTGAGCACAAAGTGATATATATCATGCAACAACGAAGTCTAACTCTCTTCCTATGCATCGGCATGTCATAAAAGAACAATTCATGCACATCAAGTAAAGGCCAATGTATAGTATAAGCAGTTTCTTGCAATTTTATCGTGTTGGAAACATAGAGAGGCGGAGATGTAGTTCCTCTCTCATAATAATTGCAAGTAGGAGCAGGAAGCACATGCATATTATATTCATCAAAATCATCATGTGTAACGGAAAAAGGCAACCCATCAATATAATCCTTAATAAGTGCAAACTTCTCCGATTTAGTGTAGTTTGGATAATTGAAAAAGATAATAGGACTATCATGCGTGGGTGCAATAGCAACAATTTCATTCATAACATAAGGAACTATAGCAAGTTCATCTCCATAGGCATAATTCATATTGGCATCTTGGCCACAAGCATATCAAGCATCATCAAAAAGGGATATTTCAAAAGAATCCAATGGATCATAGCAATCATCCTTCGGTAAGCACGAAGGGAAATTAAACAATGTATGAGTTGCAGAGTTACTCTCATTAGAAGGTGGGCACGGGTAGCTAATCCGCTCTTCCTCCTTTTGTTCTTCGCTCTCCTCCTCATCTTTTTCATCCAATGAGGTCACAATGTCATTGATTACTTCTTCCATAGACTCCTGCAAAATATTGTCTCTTCTTGGACAGCGGATACCTTCTCAATAAACGCAACAATATCAGAGTTATATTCATAATTCAAATAGCAATATTTCAATATAGCAAGATTTTCAGACCTAGAAACATCATCATCAAAAGCATCATTCTTTTTAAATAGAGATTCAATTTCATAAGCACCCTTAAAAGCAACGAATTCTTCTATTTGTTCCACATCATAATAATCATATATACCATTAGCATAAGAAGCTAAGGTTTTATTATCATTAAATGTGCATGAAAAGGGAAGGTGTGGAGCCTTCATCCTAGAGCAACAAGTATAATCATATCTCAAGCATAGTTGCCGAGCATACCAATGCAACATATGAATTTGATCCCATAACAGTTTCCCTTTTTGTGTCAAGCGGTAATCCCTAAATTATTCACGTTGATCCAACGTTACTCCCATTACATAGTTGAATGGGGTTTTCTTAGGATTATCAAAGTAGTACATAATATCTTTCACATAATGAGCATCGAGGGTTTTAGTAGGTTCCCCATCTCCATGAGTAGGAAGTACACCTAAGTCTTATGGTATTTCGTGTTCCATATCCATAACTAAAGATAGAGAACAACTTAGAACAACAAATAAAACCTACTTAGTGATAAAGCAAACAGGCACACACGAGAATATTCACCCCACGCTATTGCTCCCCGGCAACGGCGCCAGAAAAAGGTCTTGATAACCCACAAGTGTAGGGGATCAGTTGTAGCCTCTTTCAATAAGTAAGAGTGTCGAACCCAACGAGGAGCTAAAGGCAGAACAAATATTCCCTCAAGTTCTATCGACCACCGATACAACTCTACGCACGCTTAACGTTTACTTTACCTAGAACAAGTATGAAACTAGAAGTACTGTGTAGTTTTTGGATAGGTTTGTAAGAATATAAAGAGCACGCAAATAAAACTAGGGGCTGTTAAGACAAAGAAGTAATAAAGTTAATATAGCGAGTGTGGAAAAGTGGTGATATGAGTTGTGAAATTGCCCCTAAGCAATTGACTACGTTACTAGACCGATATCAAGTTTTATGTGGGAGAGGCCACTGCTAGCATGTCATCCCTTACTAGGAATTCTATGCACTTATGATTGGAACTATTAGCAAGCATCCGCAACTACTAACGTTCATTAAGGTAAAAACCCAACCATAGCATTAAGATATATTGGTCCCCCTTTAATCCCGTATGCATCAATTTCTATGTTATGTTGAAGTTTCTGTCACTCTTGCCCTCCAATACGTAGTCCTATCAACATACAACTAACCCTATGGTGTGATCCACGTACGGGCTCATATGATGGGCACCAAAGGACAGCAACATAACCACAAGAAATTTAAATCAATCATAGCAATTCACCAATCACCGATAGGACAACGATAATCTACTCACACATCATAGGATGGCAACACATCATTGGATAATAATATGAAGCATAAAGCACCATGTTCAAGTAGAGGGTACAGCGGGTTGCGGGAGAGTGGACCGCTGTAGATAGATGGGGGAAGGTGATGGAGATGTTGGTGAAGATGACGGAGCTGTTGGTGTAGATCGTCGTCACACGATGATGGCCCCAGTGGCACTCCGATGCCACGGAGGCGAGGGGGAGAGAGCCCCCCTCCTCCTTCTTCTTCCTTGACCTTCTCCCTAGATGGGAGAAGGGTTTCCCCTCTAGTCCATTGTCTCCATGGCGTGGGAGGGGCGAGAGCCCCTCCGAGATTGGATCTGTCTCTCTGTGTCTCTCTGTTTCTGCGTTCCCAGATTCTGGCCCTTCACCATTTCTTAAATTCCCGGAGATTCGTAACTCCGATTGGGCTGATTTTATGACACGATTTTTATCCGGATATTAGCTTTCTTGCGGCGAAAGAAGGGAATCAACCGCCTTACGGTGTGGCCACGAGGGCCCAGGGCGCGCCCCCGTGCCTCGTGGCCCACTCGGGCATCGTTTCATGTTGGTTGCGCTTCCCAAAATTCACATATATTCCAAAAAATATCTCCGTCTGTTTTTATTCGGTTTTGACTCCGTTTGATATGGATATTCTGCGAAAAAAAAACATGCAACAAACAGGAACTGGCACTGGGCACTGGATCAATATGTTAGTCCCAAAAAATAGTACAAAAAGTTTCCAAAAGTATATGAAAGTTGTAGAATATTGGCATGGAACAATCAAAAATTATAGATACAACGGAGACGTATCATTCAACTAATGGCCTTATGTACACATCAATGTCGTTGCCGGGTTGCTCAGGGCCTTGGATGAGTATTGGCATCATAATGAACTTCCGCTTCAGGCACACCCAAGGAGGAAGGTTATAGATACATAGAACGGGCCAGGTGTTGTGATTGCTGCTCTGCTCCCAACTGCAAACTCCTCCTAGTATGTTCTCTCAATTTTTCTCCACTGCAACCCGTCAGCGGGTGCTCTGAACTTCCCGTCTTTTTTACGGTCCTCTGCATGCCATCACATCAACTTGGCATGCTCTTTGTTTCTGAACAGACGTTTCAACCGTAGTATTATATGAGCATACCACATCACCTTGGCAAGAACCCTCTTCCTTGGGCGCTCGCCGTCAACATCACCAGGGTCATCTCGTCTGATCTTATACCGCAATGCACCGCATACTAGGCATGCGTTCAAATCCTCGTACGCACCGCGGTACAGGATGCAGTCATTAGGGCATGCATGTATCTTATGCACTTATGGCTTCTCGCCCCTCGTTGGTTACCCCAAGTGGAAGGTTTGAGATGTAGTGTAGCGGATGTTTTCCCTTGGCAAAGATACCAAGGATCGATTTCCCCTGAGACTACCAGTTTCAACAAGAAGGTGTCAACTGCTAACGGCGCCAGATATTAGCAATCAACGTGGACCTGCACACAGATACAAATAACTTTGCTCCCAACGAGTACAGAGAGGTTGTCAATCCCTCCGGCCTTGTCGTTTACAAAGGATCAAACGCAACTGATAATAGTGATAGGTATTGCTGCAAATAGTAAGTAAAAACAGAAAGTAATTAGCGGATGTGATCAATGATGGTAATATGGACCGGGGTCCCATGATGTTCACTAGTGATGTCTCTCTCCCAAAAGACGATAAATCAGCTATGTGAGGTAAACGAATTACAGCTGGGCAATTGACAGAATTATGTGCGCAAACCAATGCTAACTATGTTGCAAGAAAGGTAGAGGTTCAAAGCATGGGCGGTACGCCAAGGCAAGTAGACCGAAATCCATCTGCATCTACTACTAATCATCCACCTTGAGATATCTATCCAGAACATCTCGCTGGTATTAAGTTGCGAGTCCCACCCATAGTGTAAACTCAAAGCAACAGACAACTGCATTAAAAGAACTTTGCGTAAAGTAAACAATCCTTGCACCCGTGGGCACAAGCACCGTTGTTTTCCCCCTTGTGGCAATAGCACATCCCCTAGACTCATGTTTCTGTCACTCAAGCTAGTCATCGAGGGGCATGAACCCACAATCGAGCATAACGTTCCCTCTTGGAGTCACTACCTACTACTTGGCCAAAGCAATAAATAGCAATGGAGAACATGCAAGAATTACTTACGAACATAAATATAAAAGAGGTAAATCAAATATATTACTCAAACACAATCTCAACATAATCTCACAATCCATCGGATCCCAGCAAACTCATCATAGCAACAGCATAAGGATTACATATGTGCCTCGATCATGTAGCGCAGCTCACGAGGTCTAATTAGTGAAGCACAAGAACGGGGGGAGAACATCACATAGCTACTGGTCATGGACCCATGGTCCAAGGGAGACTACTCACAACTCATCCGGGAGGCGTCCATGGTGGTGGAGAGGCTCCCGGTGGTGATCCTCCCCTCCGGCAGGGTGCCGGGAAGAGTTCTCCTAGTGCTCCCGATCTTGGAAGCGCGGCGGCGGCGGAACAGAGATGAGATCGCGAAAAAGGGTTCCCGTCTCGAGGGTTTCGGGACGCGTATTAAATATATGCCAAAGGGGGCATCAACGGAGGCCTGGGTGACCCAGGCGCCCCCCCGGCGCGGCCAGGAGGGGGGCCGCGCCACCAGGGCGCCTGGAGCCCTGGTGGCCCCCCTCCGGCCCTACTTCGGCTGCCGGGAAGCTTCTGGAACGCTGATTTTTTATATAATTTTTCCAGGATTTTTTTGGCAGTTTACGTGATGGGAAAACCTGAAATACAAAAACAGCATAAAACATAAACTGGCACTGGGGTGCACTGAGTTAATAGGTTAGTCCAAATATGATCAAAAGTGTATGGAAGTGTATAAATATCATAGTAATATCACCCAAAAGAGGCATGGAGCAAGCAGAAATGATAGATACGTTTTGGACGTATCAACATCCCCAAGCTTAATTCCTGCTCGTCCTCTGCTAGGCTTCTCGCCCCTCGTTGGTTACCCCAAGTGGAAGGTGTGAGATGTAGTGTTGCGGAAGTTTTTCCCTTGGCAAAGATACCAAGGATCTAATCCCCAGAGACTCCTAGGTTCAACAAGAAGGTGTCAGCTGCTACGGCTCCAGATATTAGCAATCAACGTGGACCTGCACACAGATACAAATAACTTTGCTCCCAACGAGTACAGAGAGGTTGTCAATCCCTCCGGCCTTGTCGTTTACAAAGGATCAAACGCAAGTGATAGTAGTGATAGATATAATTGCAATAGTAAATAATAGCGAAAAGTAAATAGCGGATGTGATCAATGATGGTAATATGGACCGGAGTCTCATGATGTTCACTAGTGATGTCTCTCTCCCAAAAGACAATAAAACAGCTATGTGAGGTAAACGAATTACAGCAGGGCAATTGACAGGACCACGAATGCAAACCAATGCTGACTACATTGCAAGAAAGGTTGAGGTTCAAAGCATGGGCGGTACGCCAAAGTAAGTAGACCGAAATCCATCAATATCTACTACTAATCATCCACCTTGAGATATCTATCCAGAACATCTCGCTGGTATTAAGTTGCGAGTCCCACCCATAGTGTAAACTCAATGCAACAGACAACTGCATTAAAAGAACTTTGCGTAATGTAAACAATCCTTGCACCCGCGGGCACAAGCACCGTTGTTTTCCCCCTTGTGGCAACAGCACATCCCCTAGACTCATGTTTTTGTCACTCAAACTAGTCATCGAGGGGCATGAACCCACAATCAAGCATAACGTTCCCTCTTGGAGTCACTACCTACTACTTGGCAAAGCAATAAATAACAACGGAGAACATGCAAGAATTACTTACGAACATAAATATAAAAGAGGTAGATCAAATATATTACTCAAGCACAATCTGAACATAATCTCATAATCCATCGGATCCCAGCAAACTCATCATAGCAACAGCATAAGGATTACATATGTGCCTCGATCATGTAGGGCAGCTCACGAGGACTAATTAGTGAAGCACAAGAACGGGAGGAGAACATCACATAGCTACTGGTCATGGACTCATGGTCCAAGGGAGACTACTCACAATTCATCCGGGAGGCGTCCATGGTGGTGGAGAGGCTCCCGGTGGTGATCCTCCCCTCTGGCAGGGTGCCGGGAAGAGTTCTCCTGGTGCTCCCGATCTTAGAAGCGGCGGTGGCGGCGGAACAGAGATGAGATCGCGAAAAAGAGTTCCTCCTCAAGGGTTTCATTAGACGCTTTAAATATATGCCAAAGGGGGGCATCGGAGGAGCCTCGGGGGGCCCAGGCGCCCCCTGGCGCGGCCCGGGGGGTGCGCCGCCAGGGCGCCTGGAACCCTAGTGCCACCCCCGGCTGTCCTTCGGGCGCATGGTAGTTTCTGGAACGCTGATTTTTTATATAATTTTTCTGGATTTTTCCTGGCAGTTCTCGAAATGTGAAACCTGAAATACAAAAAAAGCCGAAAACAGAAACTGGCACTGGGGTGCACTGAGTTAATAGGTTAGTACAAATATGATCAAAAGTGTATGGAAGTGTATAAATATCATAGCAATATCACCCAAAAGAGGAATGGAGCAAGCAGAAATTATAGATACGTTTTGGACGTATCAACTTCCCCAAGCTTAATTCCTGCTCGTCCTCGAGTAGGTAAATGATAACAAGAATAATTTCTGTGGTGACATGCTATTAACCATATAGGACTTTTTCATAGTCATATGACAAAAGCTTACTGAGAGAATGAATCTGTAGTAATTAAGTTGCCTCATGAGAAAATCACAAAGGACTGAAAGTTTTACAATATGACATTGAAACATCAAATAGATTTGTAATGAACATGGTGTGCAAATATGATAAAGTGATATCTAGCTTGCCCCCTTTAGTGAAGCAAAACATAAATGCAGGGGCGCCTCCAAGGTTTAAGTGATGACTAGATACAATGATTTCAAAATAAACGATATCACAATCATGCAAAAGACAATGCTACTTTGGGACAATGCACATTACACTCAGAATGACAATCATGCTCTCAGTAGTTGGTGCTTTTAAAAGAAGGTGGAGACTCTCGAACCGTGGCTTTTGTTGGCAAGGTTGAAAACCCGTAGTCGGAAACAAAGACAAAACATGTACCAGAGCTCTTGGTTTTAAAACAGAGGTAATAATTTTTTTTCTTTCTTAGATCATGCATGTTTCGTTAACGAATGCTAGCAGATAACTCAATCACTTCTTGAGATGGACAAGTTTCGAGGAACGGCTCTCGAATGAGGACGATCACATCCTCTTAATCTCCTTTGTTTATCACTGCCAAAGTTTTCTGATTTCTCATGAATAAAGCGTGAAGGAGGGTTTGTTTGTTATATTATCTTTTTGAGCTGGGCGCACTCAATGCCAGTTCCTTCTCGTATTAGGGGTTTGCACATTATACATGCAATCCCGGGTTGAAGCTTGTCCAACTTAAAAAGATTATGAATTAACTACTACTTCCTCATGAACTTACAACAGAGGCACAAAATAGGAATACTTTTTTTTGAATAATTTCGAGATGGCACATGCAAGTCTCCGTTAGGAATGGCAGGTAAATACCATGTAGGAAGGTATGGTGGACTCAAATGGCATAACTGGATTAAAGGAATGTGGATGCACAAGCAGTCAGTCCGCTTATACAGGCGAAGGTTAGCAAAAGACTAGGAGCGACCAACTAAGAGAGCAATGACGGTCATAATCATGCAGAGCGACAAAGCAACATTGAATCAGGCATGGAAGTTATATCGCTACTCAGAAACAAAAGATCATCAAGGCTTGACAGACTTTCTTTACAGTCTTAAATATGCGTGAGCATACGCCAAGTCAATCAAAATAAATTCTCGAAGGAAGATATTACTAAACCATACCACATCATAGGCAAACAAATCATGTTGGTACTCCAATAACACATTTGGAACCCCCCCCCCAGCTATTTGAGAGTAACCATAAGAAAACCTGAACTACTAAGCGCCATTATGCACGTAGCATCTTTATCATAGACATATCAACCAATGCAACAGAAGCAAACTCTCTTAATAAGGTGAGCATGGTAATTAAAGAGAGTTCAAGCAACCAACTAAACAAAAGCTCTTTGAAAAGATAAGCATGAATACTAAGAGCTGAACATGATAGTAGCTCTTAAAAGACAAAGAACACACACAGCAAAGATAGACATGAAAATTCTATGTTATGTTCTAGGTAGGAGTAAAGTGCAAGCGCGGTCCTAATTCTTTTTTAAAAATGTCACTTGGGTCCTAATTCTTTCAAAATGCATATCTGGGTCCTAAATCTTTCTAAGTTGTTCGCACGAGGTCCTATTTTCGTCTAATTGCCTCTCACCAGCTCGCGTCGCGCTTTGCCTGCCGCCACGTTGACTCAAGGGCCCACGCAGGAGATTTCCCGCGGCTGGAGATTGGGAATTTAAGTAATGTGGCCCCTGGAGTTTATGCTTTCCTCATTCCCCAGTCCCTAGGTCTTCTGCTCGCTCTCTCCCTCTCTCTGGCTCCGTCGCCGTCGCTGCCATGTCCGCCGCCGCGAGCTCGTCTGACGTGAAGCACCACGGGAAGACGGCTGTCCAAGAGGAATGTACGTCATCCATGGATCGACCAGTTTTGATTCGGCTGGTGTCAAAACTGCTCAATCCATGGCTGACATACCCACCTCTCACCAAAAAATTAAAATAGTTGTTCGGTCCATCTTCCCAGTAATAATGTTGGCAAGGATTTGGTGGAATCTGACCGAAATTGAGTAACAAAATTCAGCAAAAAAGAAACACAGGAACACAGAAACATCAAATCGATTGGGGCACTTGTAGAAAATCTTACATGGTGATTGGGGCAATTGTAGAAAATCCTGCCAGACCGATTTTGACAGAAGATGAATTGTATATCGAATGCGGCAGCTAGGGCATGGTACCAACGGCAGCTGACCAGCTAGTGCCGGCGATGAGATGGGCATGGAGAAATGGGCTAATGCCGGAGGTGGAAGAGGCGCTTGGACAACCGTCTTCCCGTGGTGCTTCACGACAGACGAGCTCGCGGCGGCGGACATGGCAGCGCCAGCGCCAGAGAGAGGAAGAGAACGAGCAGAAGACCTAGGGACCGGGGAATGAGGAAAGCATAAACTCCAGGGGCCACATTGCTTGAATTCCCAACCGCCAGCCACGGGAAATCTCCCGCGTGGGCCCTCCAATCAACGTGGTGGCGGTCAAAGCGCCACGCGAGCTGGTCAGCGGCGATCAAACGAAAATAGTACCTCGCGTGAACAACTTAGAAAGATTTAGGACCCAGATATGCATTTTGAAAGAATTAGGACCCAAGTGACACTTTCAGAAAAGAATTAGGACCGCGCTTGCATTTTACTCTCTAGGTAGAGGTGGAGCGTGTTTCTCTCCCACATAAAGAAAGCTGAGTTCCGACTCGTTATGAAAAGCTAAAGAAAACTAAAAACAAGACGCTCCAAGCATAGCACATAACACATGTAGTGATTAAAATATAGTGGAACGAAAGACGAACTGATAATGTTGATGGAGAAGGGGATGCACGGGGGCATCCCCAAGCTTAGTCGCTTGAGTCTCCTTGAATATTTCTTGGGGGTGCACGGGGGCATCCCCAAGCTTGAGCGTTTGACACTCCTGAATCTTTTTATCATCTTCCCTCGCACACTTGAAAACTCCCTTCATACATAACTCATCATAATCTGATTAGCGAGGTTAGTACCCATAATAAAATAATTGTACCTTGCTGGAAATAAAGATATTCTTGAAGTTCTACTGTTTCTCAAGATTGCCAAAAGTTTTTTGCAAAGAAAAAGCAAGCTCTAGGTTTGCAAAATGAAGGAAAGGCAAAACAGGACAGAATCTGTGAAAAACAGAACAGCAGGTAGTAAATGATTTGTTCGGGGCACTTCTGCAACTCTAATCAAAAAACTCAGAACATACGCACGAAAGAAAATTATATAGAGCACGTTGTCGAAAAAATTCAGACCAAAAAGATGATCTGGTGATTTTATACGAATTTTTCTATCCAAGGACAGAATCTGTTTCCTGGACAGCACCTCACAACTTTTGAACTTTCTAGCAATCAGAGGCTATACTTGGCACAAAACTGAAAAGTAAAGATACAATGATGATGCTACTGTAGTAAACAACATCAAGACACAACAAAAGCAAAATAAAAATTTTATTCATTGGGCTGCCTCCCAAAAGCGCTTTCTTTTATGCCTTTAAGCTAGGCATAATGCATAGAGATCAAGTTGTATCAACTGAACAGTCATCAAGATCATCAAAAAGCTCTTCAATAATACAACTAGTCTTAAGAGGACTTTCAAATAAAGGCCTCATAGAGATACTTCTAGGTAGAAGACCAAAAGGATAAAAGTCAAGGGAAGATTCATTTATAAATTCAAAGACAGGTGTTTCTTCCAAAGTCTTTACAGTTTCAACCCCTTTGGCAATAGGTGGATTACTTTTAGAGCGGGGAGCCTTTGGAACGTGAACGAACTTAGGCTCCTTCTTTGCCGGAGTTTCTACCTTTTTGGTTTTGATTGAGGAGATGGTGGTTCCTAGAGTATCAAAGATATCTTTAATCTTGTCTATCCTAGAAGAGTCCAAGTCATGGAATTTGACGGTCTCCAAAATTTTGAAAATTTTATGCATGGAGCTATCAAGTCTATTCAAATTCCCTTGGATCTTAGGATCCAACTCATTTATCTTATTAATGCTTGGCATCTCTAGCTCTATCTTTTCAAGTTTTTTCATAATGTGAGCTAGGGTGATGTCCTCTCGAATGCTAACAACAGGGAGATTCCCAACAAGATTTTCAATAATACTAAGGGACTCCCAAACTGGGGCCTCTAGGAAATTCCCATTGATAGCAGTATCTAGAATAAACCTATTCCAAGAAGTAATTCCAACATAAAAATTTCTAAGCAGGATAGTAGTAGGTTGCTTCTTGGTGGCTCTTTTTTGCGAATCATTAATTCTATACCTAGCATCTTTCAAACTTTCCCCACCTCTTTGTTTAATGGTGAGAACTTCTGCCTCGTCAAAGACAAAAGGACCCGACATAATAACAACTAAAGAATGAGATAACTATTTTTGTGATTTTCGATAAAAAGGTACTAAAGCAAAAACTGAAAGGTAAACTAACAAGACTAAAAGCAAAGGTAAAAGATAGCATGCAACTCCCCTATCCTGAAGAGTGGATTCCCCGGCAACGGCGCCAGAAAAACTCTTGCTAGGCTTCTCGCCCCTCGTTGGTTACCCCAAGTGGAAGGGGTGAGATGTAGTGTTGCGGAAGTTTTTCCCTTGGCAAAGATACCAAGGATCGAATCCCCAGAGACTCCTAGGTTCAACAAGAAGGTGTCAACTGCTACGGCGCCAGATATTAGCAATCAACGTGGACCTGCACACAGATACAAATAACTTTGCTCCCAACGAGTACAGAGAGGTTGTCAATCCCTCCGGCCTTGTCGTTTACAAAGGATCAAACGCAAGTGATAGTAGTGATAGATATAATTGCAATAGTAAATAATAGCGAAAAGTAAATAGCGGATGTGATCCATGATGGTGATATGGACCGGAGTCTCATGATGTTCACTAGTGATGTCTCTCTCCCAAAAGACGATAAAACAGCTATGTGAGGTAAACGAATTACAGCTGGGCAATTGACAGGACCACGAACGCAAACCAATGCTGACTACATTGCAAGAAAGGTTGAGGTTCAAAGCATGGGCGGTACGCCAAAGTAAGTAGACCGAAATCCATCAATATCTACTACTAATCATCCACCTTGAGATATCTATCCAGAACATCTCGCTGGTATTAAGTTGCGAGCCCCACCCATAGTGTAAACTCAATGCAACAGACAACTGCATTAAAAGAACTTTGCGTAAAGTAAACAATCCTTGCACCCGCGGGCACAAGCACCGTTGTTTTCCCCCTTGTGGCAACATCACATCCCCTAGACTCATGTTTCTGTCACTCAAACTAGTCATCGAGGGGCATGAACCCACAATCGAGCATAACGTTCCCTCTTGGAGTCACTACCTACTACTTGGCCAAAGCAATAAATAACAACGGAGAACATGCAAGAATTACTTACGAACATAAATATAAAAGAGGTAGATCAAATATATTACTCAAGCACAATCTGAACATAATCTCATAATCCATCGGATCCCAGCAAACTCATCATAGCAACAGCATAAGGATTACATATGTGCCTCGATCATGTAGGGCAGCTCACGAGGACTAATTAGTGAAGCACGAGAACGGGAGGAGAACATCACATAGCTACTGGTCATGGACTCATGGTCCAAGGGAGACTACTCACAACTCATCCGGGAGGCGTCCATGGTGGTGGAGAGGCTCCCGGTGGTGATCCTCCCCTCCGGCAGGGTGCCGGGAAGAGTTCTCCTGGTGCTCCCGATCTTTGAAGCGGCGGCGGCGGCGGAACAGAGATGAGATCGCGAAAAAGAGTTCCTCCCTCATGGGTTTCGGGAGACGCTTTAAATATATGCCAAAGGGGGGCATCAGAGGAGCCTCGGGGGGCCCAGGCGCCCCCCCGGCGCGGCCCAGGGGGGGACGCCGCCAGGGCGCCTGGAGCCCTGGTGCCCCCCCCGGCTGTCCTTCGGGCGCACGGTAGTTTCTGGAACGCTGATTTTTTATATAATTTTTCTGGATTTTTCCTGGCAGTTCTCGTAATGTGAAAACCTGAAATACAAAAACAGCCGAAAACAGAAACTGGCACTGGGGTGCACTGAGTTAATAGGTTAGTCCAAATATGATCAAAAGTGTATGGAAGTGTATAAATATCATAGCAATATCACCCAAAAGAGGCATGGAGCAAGTAGAAATTATAGATACGTTTTGGACGTATCATCCTCGAGTAGGTAAATGATAACAATAATAATTTCTGTGGTGACATGCTATTAACCATATAAGGATTTTTCATAGTCATATGACAAAAGCTTACTGAGACAATGAATCTGTAGTAATTAAGTTGCCTCATGAGAAAATCACAAAGAACTGAAAGTTTTACAATATGATACTGAAACATCAAATAGATTTGTAATGAGCATGGTGTGCAAATATGATAAAGTGATATCTCGCTTGCCCCCTTTAGTGAAGCAAAACATAAATGCAGGGGCACCTCCAAGGTTTAAGTGATGACTAGATACAATGATTTCAGAATAAACGATATCATAATCATGCAAAAGACAATGCTACTTTGGGACAATGCACATTACACTCAGAATGACAATCATGCTCTTAATAGTTGGTGCTTTAAAAGAAGGTGGAGACTCTCGAACCGTGGCTTTTGTTGGCAAGGTTGAAAACCCGTAGTCGGAAACAAAGACAAAACATGTACCAGAGCTCTTGGTTTTAAAAACAGAGGTAATAAAATTTTTTTAAGATTATGCATGTTTCGTCAACGAATGCTAGCAGACAACTCAATCACTTCTTAAGACTAGTAAGTGTGCACGTGCAAATGCACGTCACGACTAATATTACATACATACGTGAGAATTAATACATAAAGATATTTTGATTGCAATAAAAAGTATTAAAATTCAATAAAACACTTTGATGTAGCATCCTATGCATAGAGTCATAAAAAAATTAACAATATTATATCAGTATTTCTTAATACTTGTGATCATTGTCAAATACTCACATAACGTTATTATCTCAGTATTTCTTAATACGCCTAATCAGCTCTCGTACAAAATCCGGAATGCTGTGTGCGCCTTCATTACAGATGCAGCTAAGTAGGTGAAGCAAAAATCATGTCCTTAGCTGGCCATTATCCTGACTGAGAATAATAAGTCATCATCTTGGAGTTTTCAGGTCGCTGGCTTCAGTAGGTATCATCAGGCGACTGGAGTAATGACTCACTATAATTTTAGAAGACGGGGTTGAGTAGCTTCAAGAACCTATAATAACCCTGTGCATGAAGCAGCAGAAAGTCAGCACAAGTAAAGGGGCACTATCATTGGAGGACCAAGTGTTGGCATACTATAAATAAACTGGGTGTGGTAAAATGAAAATTGGGTAGGCTGCGCTAGCCTGTCATTACAAAGTGCAATTCATGTTTAAGTAGTTATAGATTATATTTATAGGATCAAGTTCACAATTGAGGAATATTTTTAATCTAATGTAAGAACCTATATAAAACCTTCCAGAAGAAAGGCTGACAAACAAACACTGAGAACTACTCTACTTCTTCATGCTACAACGAATTCCCATGGCCAGTATACAGTAGAACACCATCTCCACCACAGCGGCAGGGCCTTTTATCCAGAAACCATTCACTCTTGTCTTTGTACCTTGCTGCTGTCAATGATTAACAATAAAGTGCTTTGACCTTTCAAAGAAAAGAGAGTCACTACCGCGCAACCTGTACATGCTGCTTCTCATCAAATTACCAGCCAACAAAATTCAGTCTTTGCATAGGCAATCTGATAACAAGGTACAATCTGATAAATGCAACCTGAATGCAATATGTGCTACTATTATCAGAGAACATGAAACTGGACATAAATCTTATTATCCTAAAGTAGAAAAGAAACATTCATTATTAAACAACTTCAATGGTAGAGCGAGCTTGTTTCCAATTGATATAAACATAGTAACATTTCAAAATAAAGTTTATTTGTGACTCCGAAATAAAATGCTGAAATTAGCAGTGGGACTGATCGTTTTAATGTATATTGTCTATATACAATGTTAATGCTTAAGTAGGTAATTCTTTGCTGTCAACTCTAATATGTTTGATGGTAGACATATCCGTGCTCATAAATGAGAATAACAAAACAACACATTGCAGAGATTGTTCGCGTTTCTTGCAAATTAGGAAGTTAACAAAACAAGAATAACCAGTTTCCTAAATCAGAGCACCTCACCTCCGACTAAAAGGAGCACATGAATCAATGTAGCAAATTGACAAAGGCCTGCAGCAAACCAAACTGAGACACCCCATGCGTGAATAGCAAATCAAATGAATAAGTAAGTCTTATACATCTCATTTCAGCTGACATAGCTATACTTGCATCATGCTTAGCTGGACTTGTACGTAGCAGTTGAAGTTGTTCATATGTTGGTCGGTTAGCATTAGGACAAACATACTCAAACACTATGTGAGTCGACTATAATTCATCAAGGATACTGAATAGTGTAGAATCAGAGGCATCAAAAGCATCAAGTAAAACATAATAGCAAGAAATATAGTTGATTTCTATATTCACGCCTTCCAAGACGCGTAGACCATAATTATTTTTATAGTCGTAAAAAGAACATAGGAAACCAATAAGCACATTCTGACCAGTAAGCACACTTTGATCAGCTTAATTAAATTCTAAACATCGAGTTCTTACGGTTCCAACTTAGCTATAAAATCCCAATAAAATGAAGGAATGCTCCAAGAATAGGTCTCAGTAGATACAACATGGAAAATAACGCAAAAAAAATTATGCGAATCCTATGTAGTGTTCATCATAGCATCGAAACAGATTACATGGTGTAAAATAAGGTAAAAAAGAAGTAGTGGAAGCGTGAAAGAAATGATCGGCTGTGGAGCTTACTGAGTATAGATCCTCTATACTGCCTATAGGTGGGACCAGACAAAAAGCTACAGTTATAAACATATATAATGTTCGCTAAAAAAATATGGTGCATACAGGAACCATAGCAGAAATATGAGAGGAATGACACACCTCTTGACAGTGCAAGATAAAGCTCGCCATGCGAGAGAACAGGATCAGGAAGGTAAATACCAACGAAAGGATGGTTTTCCCCTATCCTTCTCAACTTGAAAATAAGGGAAATGTCCTCCGAGGACGCCAAAGGGATCCTAGGGAAGAACACTCTCTTTCCAGTAATGCAATCCTGAAGTATGTTAGAAGACAAGGCCGAAATATGCTACAATCGACAACACTTTTAATGAACTGACCATATGCTTCAGAACACAAGTTACTAAAAACTGAAAAATGGATGATCGTAAGTTTAACTCCATGTTTCTCCTCCATTTTGTAGAAGTATACATATTTATCAAATCACACTGGTCGACTATGCTGGTTTGTAGATTACATACCAACTTTTGTTTGGTGGCAACACAAACAATTAACAAGTCTATTTCTGATGTCAATTTAAGTTCCATGCTGTCGACAACATCTTATAGGAATACCATAACAACTTAAAGCCTAGGTGCATATGCACCACATTAATAGCGACCAACAAGATAATCAGCTAGAATAATGAAAGATATTTTTAAAAACTAACAACATGAACATATATCATCTAGAGCAAAAGAGAAGAACAGGGAGGGGGGGGGGGAGAAGAGGCTCACCACCAAGTTTCATCACTGGCGGTGGCACCAAGGATAGCGGCAACAACTTCTCGGTGAAGTGTGCTTCTCCTCCGCACACACAAGCTGCAGGCCGGCCTCCACCTCTGAAATTGTTAACATGAACTTAATTTGTGAAGCGTTTGTCAAACACGCAAGAATCAAAACAGTAACGTATAAGAAAGAACATACTTCAGAAGCATTTGACAAATGCCAAAGAATCAAAACACTAATGTACAAGAAAAAAAATACAGCCTCAGAATTGTGTAAATATCACCAACTTATGGACGAAACTTAAGAAATGCACCCATGATAATAAATAAAACAGAAGAAAGCAATATGACCATATGAGTATTATATAGCTGAATGCATTTAACCTGGCCATGAGCCCATGAGTGACTGGGTGATCATTTTATCCTACAGCTAAGCAAAACCGAAAGAGCACTCCTTCCCACCATGCCAGCTCTTCTGGACAAAGAGAAGCCCTACCAAGTTATTTTCTCCTAGCATTTCATTTGATAATGGATCTGGATTTGATCGAAGCAAACAACGACACCTTACATTATCAGTTACAACTAATGAAAATGAAAATCATGGTGATTCAGGAAAACTATGACCAAAGAATAAAAGGAAAAGAAACACAGTGGTCATGGGCGTCTGAGTTTCACCATCCAAAATAAAACACCATGGGAAGAGTACTATAGGAATTGAAAGCGAGAGAGATAACATGGACGCTGCGTACCGATGGATGGAGCAGAACGTTACCATGGAGATAGGGCAGAGAAGGGCAGAGCTGGCAGCAGGAAGGACAGGAGATCTCAAATCGGCAGGGAACTGGCAGCGAAGGACTCCCCGCCGCCGAGCCGCGGGCTCAGGAGCGACCTCGTACGCCGGCGGTTGGCCCACACGCTTCCACGTCCCTGGCGGCAGCGGCAGCTCATGTGTGCCTCTCGCCGTGGAGGATGAGGGGCAACGCGTAGAGGAGGTTCGCGTTGGGGAGGGCGGGCAGGCGCCGGCGAGGCGAGGGGGTGCAGTAGCAGTTGCATAAGAGGAGGTTCGCGTTGAAAGATCTTACCACTACTTGGAAAGGAGTCAATTGCAGTAGCAGTTGCATAAGAGATGATGCACTGATCTCTTCAGAAGCTTCCTTGCTAATTCACACTTCTTGAGTTCATCATAAAACACATCAGGATTTAACAATCTGGTTGGTTGTAGCCGACTTTCCATGTGATGTTTTACCAAAATGTTGAAGCTCGGCAATGTTGTTTCATGGTTCAATAGGTCAGTGCAAAATAATTATATGGTGGTCAAGTTTCCATCCCATGTTACTTACAATCTCAAACGATGAAAGCTTGCTTTCTACAGTTCACCCAAGGTTCTAAGTTACTACTTTTTACTCAAAGATCTGATGTCTACTAATCTCTCTCAATCTTATGGCTGAGATTAACATAATTGCATAAAGCAACATCAACTTAAATTATAGTCTGCATTGGAAACCACCAAACAATTTCTAGCAAGATGTTTTTTGAAGGATAGAGGGAGTATATGACTTCCATTTGTCTAGGAATAATGCAGGTAAACATATACAAAGAGCACACGTATATACATACATACATGTTAATTTATAACTGCTCATAATGTGAAACCAGAAGCATACAAGGTAGAATTCCCATATACGGATGAACTTCTCATCAAAGTCTAGTTTCAAAACTTGTCTGCAAGAAAAAGGAAGCGATAGGAAATTAATACTAACTGAGCAACCAAGTGAAACATATATGTATATAATCATCACAGAAGTATTTTTCCTGTAGTGAGTGTGAAGTGATCCTTACTCTTTGTTGCCATGAGTTAAACATGACAAGTGATACTTACTCTTCCGTCATGGCCGTGCAGCCGCTGCACGCTACACATGTGTGTTGTTGTCCGCCGATGTGCCACTTCTCTCTGCCGTGGTGGCCCCCCGGGCGACCCCACAAGTCACAACCATGCATATCCTCTGAAACATCATTCAGTTTATTCCCAAATTTTACTTCAGAAAATATTTAAAAATAAAATGGTGCTTCATCTTATGCGAAAAATGAAATATATGTAAATATAACTTCATGGACTGTAGTGTTAATATAAATATTACATGGCAACAATACTTCTTGAAACACATAACTGCACTGAAAAAAAAAGATCCTTCTAGCTAGGAAGGTGATCTTCGTGCCCTTCTTCCACCTCGGCTTGACATTGATAGTCAGGATCTCCCCCCCAGTGGGATGGTCTTTCTACAAATAGTAGCCATGCGAAATTGGCGTTTAGTGTTTATTTTAGCACCTAAAATCAGACATGCACCCAAAACTGAAACTAATCCAAAATGACCGAGCATGCTAAATATTGAAGGTGGCTTAAATATTAGTAAGAACCGACCAGGCTGAACTATTTGATTGAACCAACAAAATGTTGCACTGCTAATAATTTATCTTTAGAATAGATCATGAACGATGGTGGTTGTCGCTGCATCAGAAATCAAACATACCCAAGTGGTCAACTACACATTTGTCAGGTTTAATCTTGGGAACACATGTTCCTCATAGGCTCATACTAACATTAAATAATTCATAATTATTGAGGAAGCTAAAATCCAAAGATGGCTTAAAATTCCTGAAAACTATCAAAACCAATAATACAATTGAATTATCAGATGGAACAATCAAGTTTAACCTAAACCAACTAACACAGTCTCAATATTCAAGAATGTAGTGGCTCTTGATTCTTAATCAGAGATAACAAATAATCACATGTGTACAACAGAGGGAAGCAGAGCATACTCACATGTGTACCACACTTGAATTTCCTGTAAATATAAGAAGGGGTAGGGAAAAAAGATTACTTAGAATTCATCTTGGTATATGTATGTATGTACCTTAGCATGGTCCTCGCGGTTGGTTCGGATGAATTTGACCTTTCCGTGATTCCGTCCTTGGTGGTGAGGCTGAAGCTGTCTTCACCTTCACCGGCGGCTTGCCGTTTCCATATGTGTGTGTGCTCGTAAAAGAAAAATCCATCCAGCTGCCTGCGTATCTGCTTCTTGTGTATGCGCGTATCTTGACAAAAAATCAATCCAGCGGGGTTGGTTTTCTGGATCGGCCGCTCGTTCTGGGCGTCGGGGATAAGAGGATGCCAGATCTTTAACCTTTGAAGGGCGAGGGGCTAGCGAGGAGATGAATCGGCCACTCACCACTCCCGAGCCAAGCGGCGTCCCGGACGGTGCGGCGGCGACGGACGACCAGGCGGTTCAGGCGTCCCTGACGGCCTGACCGCTGACGACCGAGGCCAGGTGGCGTCCCGGACGACCAGGCGGTCCAGGCGTCCCCGACGGCCCGACCGCGGCGGACGGCCAGGCAGTCCAGACGGCCACGGACGGCCGGCCAGGCGGCGTCCCCGACGGCCAAGAAGACCGAGGGCGGTGGCGGAGGAGAGGAGCGGCAGGCTGTCGGCTAGGCGGCGTCCCCGACGGCCAAGAGGACCGGGGCGGCGGCAAAGGAGAGGACCGGGGCGGCGGCGGAGGGTGAGCGGAGAAGAGGAACGGCGACGGAGGGCGAGCGGAGCGGCGAAGGATGGCGAGGATGGGGGCGGCCGACGGCCCGTGATCTGGTAGTTGGGAAGAGGAGGTGCAAGCGAGTGCGGGGCATGCGTGCGTGCGCAGCGGGAGCGGTTCTTTTTAGGGAGGGGCGTGCGGGTGGAGATAGACGAAGCGGTAGCGGGGCAGCGGTTTCGTTAGCGAGGCGGAGATTAGCTAGGGAAAGATTTCGTTAACGAAAGCTTTCGTTAACGATGATTTTAGGCCCTTAGATCATAGATTAGACGGCTAATACGCTGAGTTGGATCTGCCCTCTCTTCCTTTTATAGGGGTAGTAGATGGACAAGTTTCGAGGAACGGCTCCCGAATGAGGACGATCACATCCTCTTAATCTCCTTTGTTTATCACTGCCAAAGTTTTCTGATTTCTCATGAACAAAGCGTGAAGGAGGGTTTGTTTGTTATATTATTTTTGAGCCGGGCGCACTCTTTGCCAGTTCCTTCTCGTATTATGGGTTTGCACATTAGACATACAATCCCGGGGTGAAGCTTGTCCAACTTAAAAAGATCATGAATTAACTACTACTTCCTCATGAACTAAAACAGAGGCACAAAATAGGAATGCTTTTTTGAATAATTTCGAGATGGTACATGAAAGCCTTCGTTAGGAATGGCAGGTAAATACCATGTATAGGAAGGTATGGTGGACTCATATGGCATAACTGGTTTAAAAGAATTTGGATGCACAAGCAGTCAGTCCGCTTAGTACAGGTGGAGGTTAGCAAAAGACTGGGAGCGACCAACTAAAAGAGCAATGACGGTCATAATCGTGCAGAGCGACAAAGCAACATTGAATCAGGCATGGAAGTTATATCGCTACTCAGAAACAAAAGATCATCAAGGCTTGACAGACTTTCTTTACAGTCTTAAATATGCGTGAGCATACGCCAAGTCAATCAAAATAAATTCTTGAAGGAAGATATTACTAAACCATACCACATCATAGGCAAACAAATCATGTTGGTACTCCAATAACACATTGGGAACCCCCCAGCTATTTGAGACTAACCATAAGAAAACATGAATTACTAAGCACCATTATGCACGTAGCACTTTTATCATAGACATATCAACCAATGCAACAGAAGCAAACTCTCTTAATAAGATAAGCATGATAACTAAAGAGAGTTCAAGCAACCAAGTAAACAAAAGCTCTTTAAAAAGATAAGCATGAAAACTAAGAGCTAAGCATGATAGTAGCTATTGAAAGACAAAGAACACACACAGCAAAGATAGACATGAAAATTCTATGTTATGTTCTAGGTAGAAGTGGAGCGTGTTTCTCTCCCACATAAAGAAAGCTGAGTTCCGACTCGTTATGAAAAGCTAAAGAAAACTAAAAAGGAAAACTAAAAGCAAGACGCTCCAAGCATAGCACATAACACATGAAGTGATAAAAATATAGTGGAACGAAAGACGAACTGATAACGTTGATGGAAAAGGGGATGCACGGGGGCATCCCCAAGCTTAGACGCTTGAGTCTCCTTGAATATTTCTTGGGGTGCATGGGGGCATCCCCAAGCTTGAGCGTTTGACACTCCTGAATCTTTTTATCATCTTCCCTCGCACACTTGAAAACTCCCTTCATACATAACTCATCATAATCTGATTAGCGAGGTTAGTACCCATAATAAAATAATTGTTCCTTGCTGGAAATAAAGATATTCTTGAAGGTCTACTGTTTTTCAAGATTGCCAAAAGGTTTTTGCAAAGAAAAAGCAAGCTCTAGGTTTGCAAAATGAAGGAAAGGCAAAATAGGACAGAATCTGTGAAAAACAGAACAGCAGGTAGTAAATGATTTTTTCGGGGCACTTCTGCAACTCTAATCAAAAAACTCAGAACAGACGCACAAAAGACAATTGTATAGAGCACGGTGTCGAAAAAATTCAGACCAAAAAGATGATCTGGTGATTTTATATGAATTTTTCTGTCCAAGGACAGAATCTGTTTCCTGGACAGCACGTCACAACTTTTGAACTTTCTTGCAATCAGAGGCTACACTTGGCACAAAGCTGAAAAGTAGAGATACAATGATGATGCTACTGTAGTAACAACATCAAGACACAACAAGAGAATAATAAAAAAAATCATTGTGGGCAGCTTCCCTAGAGCTCTTTCTTTATAGCCATAAAGATAGGCTTAAGACTTTAATGATGTTCTCGTAGGAATAAGAGTTGAAGAACAAAAGAGAGCATCAAAAAGCAAATACCAAACACATTTAAGCCAAACATGCTTCCTATGCATAGGAATATTGCAATACAATAATACATTGAAGCACAAAGCAATAAGCATAGGAAGACAAAACAAGTGCAGCTTCAAAACCTTCAACATAAAGAGAGGGAACTTGATATTATTGAAATATCTATAAGCATATGTTCCCTTCTCATAATAATTTTTAGTGGGATCACGAATAAACTCAACAATATAAGCATCACATAAAGCATTGTTACCATGATCCACATGCAAAAAGGTATCATTACTCTTCATATAAGCAAAATCTTTCTTATTAGGAATAGTGAGAGTAAAGCAATCATAACCATCATGGTAATCATTGTATTTAGGAGGCATATCATAATCATAATAAATTTTATCCTCAATAGTAGGTGGACTGAAAACATCATATTCATCATTGTAATCAAAAGTTGGGGGACTAAAAATATCATGTTCATCAAACGTGCATCCCCAAGCTTAGAGCTTTCCATGTCATTAGCAATATTGATATTCAAAGAAAGCATACTAATAACATCACCACCATCATGATTGTTATGCAAATAATAAAGTTCCATAGGTTTTTCAATTTTCTCTTCAAATACATCATGTCCCAAAGCAAGGTAGAGCTTATAAAGCTCTCTCATATTTTTGTTGTTTTCCATTAAGCAAAACTAGTGAAAAGACATAAAGAAAACTGAAAGGTAAACTTACAAGACTAAAAAGCAAAGATAAAAGATAGCGTGCAACTCCCCTATCTTGAAGAGTGGAGTCCCCGGCAACGGCGCCAGAAAACTTTGCTTGATGGCTTCTCGCCCCTCGTTGGTTACCCCAAGTGGAAGGTTTGAGATGCAGTGTAGCGGAAGTTTTCCCTTGGCAAAGATACCAAGGATCGATTTCCCCTGAGACTCCCAGTTTCAACAAGAAGGTGTCAACTGCTAACGGCGCCAGATATTAGCAATCAACATGGACCTGCACACAGATACAAATAACTTTGCTCCCAACGAGTACAGAGAGGTTGTCAATCCCTCCGGCCTTGTCGTTTACAAAGGATCAAACGCAAGTGATAATAGTGATACGTATTGCTGCAAATAGTAAGTAAAAACAGAAAGTAAATAGCGGATGTGATCAATGATGGTAATATGGACCGGGGTCCCATGATGTTCACTAGTGATGTCTCTCTCCCAAAAGACGATAAAACAGCTATGTGAGGTAAACGAATTACAGCTGGGCAATTGACAGAAATTTGTGCGCAAACCAATGCTAACTATGTTGCAAGAAAGGTAGAGGTTCAAAGCATGGGAGGTACGCCAAGGCAAGTAGACCGAAATCCATCTGCATCTACTACTAATCATCCACCTTGAGATATCTATCCAGAACATCTCGTTGGTATTAAGTTGCGAGTCCCACCCATAGTGTAAACTCAAAGCAACAAACAACTGCATTAAAAGAACTTTGCGTAAAGTAAACAATCCTTGCACCCGCGGGCACAAGCACCGCTGGTTTCCCCCTTGTGGCAATAGCACATCCCCTAGACTCATGTTTCTGTCACTCAAGCTAGTCATCGAGGGGCATGAACCCACAATCGAGCATAACGTTCCCTCTTGGAGTCACTACCTACTACTTGGCCAAAGCAATCAATAGCAACGGAGAACATGAAAGAATTACTTACGAACATAAATATAAAAGAGGTAAATCAAATATATTACTCAAACACAATCTGAACATAATCTCACAATCCATCGGATCCCAGCAAACTCATCATAGCAACAGCATAAGGATTACATATGTGCCTCGATCATGTAGGGCAGCTCACGAGGTCTAATTAGTGAAGCACAAGAACGGGAGGAGAACATCACATAGCTACTGGTCATGGACCCATGGTCCAAGGGAGACTACTCACAACTAATCCGGGAGGCGTCCATGGTGGTGGAGAGGCTCCCGGTGGTGATCCTCCCCTCCGGTAGGGTGCCGGGAAGAGTTCTCCTGGTGCTCCCGATCTTGGAAGCGTGGCCGTGGCGGAACAGAGATGAGATCGCGAAAAAGGGTTTCCGTCTCGAGGGTTTCGGGACGCGTATTAAATATATTCCAAAGGGGGGCATCAGCAGAGGCCTGGGGGGCCCAGGCGCCCCCCCGGCGCGGCCAGGAGGGGGGCCGCGCCACCAGGGTGTCTGGAGCCCTGGTGGCCCCCCTCCGGCCCTACTTCGGCTCCCGGGAAGCTTCTGGAACGCTGTTTTTTTATATAATTTTTCCGGGATTTTTCTGGCAGTTTACGTGATGGGAAAACCTGAAATACAAAAACAGCAGAAAACAGAAACTGGCACTGGGGTGCACTGAGTTAATAGGTTAGTCCAAATATGATCAAAAGTGTATGGAAGTGTATAAATATCATAGCAATATCACCCAAAAGAGGCATGGAGCAAGCAGAAATTATAGATACGTTTTGGACGTATCATGCACCTCCAATCCTAGAGGGCATACGACCTTTTTTGTTGCGTACCTACTGTCGGGCAATTCATTATCCTTTGGAAGCTTCTTCTTCAATATTTTTAGTAGCTTCTCAAATCCTTTGTCAGGCACACCATTCTCTGCCTTCCACTCCAGCAATTCCAGTACGGTACCGAGCTTCGTGTTGCCATCTTCGCAATTGGGGTACAACCCTTTTTTGTTATCCTCCAACATGCGATCGAACTTCAGCTTCTCATTTTCACTTTCGCACTATCTCCTTGCATGAACAATGACCCGACAGAGAACATCATCGGGCACAACATCGTCTGGTTCCTCTTGACCTTCAGCAGCTTCCCCCGTTGCAGCATCACCGTATTCCGGGGGCACATAGTTGTCATCGTCCTCTTCTTCTTCGATGTCTTCCATCATAACCCCTATTTCTCCGTGCTTGGTCCAAATATTATAGTGTGGCATGAAACCCTTATAAAGCAGGTGGGTGTGAAGGGTTTTCGAGTCGGAGTAAGACTTCATATTCCCACGACTAGTGCATGGACAGCACATAAAACCATTCTGCTTGTTTGCCTTAGCCAATTCGAGAAAATTATGCACGCCATTAATGTACTCGGAGGTGTGTCTGTCACCGTATATCCATTGCCGGTTCATCTACTTGCATTTATATATAATTAAGTGTGTCAAAAACCATTACAGAACATCATGGATAGATAAGTGATCAAATTAATATAAGTTCATCATCACATTAAATTCAAAGTACATGCATAGCTCTCTAGAGCATCTAATTAAACCATACATTGAAACTATGTAGAACATTTCAACGCAACAACAAATCCGATCATAATCGCAACCAAGGTAACAATTGATCCAACGGCATAATGATACCAAGCCTCGGTATGAATGGCATATTTTCTAATCTTTCTAATCTTCAAGCGCATGGCATCCATCTTGTCTTGTGATCATCGACGACATCCTGAACATGCAACTCCAATATCATCTTTTTCTCCTCAATTTTTTTATTTTTTCCTTCAAGTAATTGTTTTCTTCTTCAACTAAATTTAACCTCTTGACAATAGGGTCCATCTTGATCTTGTGATCATCGACGACTTCCGCAACAAGCAACTCCAATTCCATCTTCTCCTCCTCCGTTTTTTCCAATTTTTTCTTCAAGTAAATGTTTTCCTTTTCAACTAAATTTAACCTATCCACAAGAGGTTCGGTTGGAATTTCCGGTTCAACTACCTCCTAGATAAAAATATCTATGTCATGTTGGTCGGCATAATTGTCATAAACACTAAAACAAATAGTTATAAATTAAAGATAATATACCACATCTGAATCGTAGACAGGATGAGGGCCGACGTGGGCGGATATCAAAACCATCGCACTATATAATAACAAGCAATAATAAAAGTAAGAAAAATAGGCAAATATCTATCTAAAGCAATAATAACAAGCAACAATAAAAGTAAGAAAAGCATAGACAGAACAGGAGGCTCACCACGGTGGTGCCGGTGACGAGATCGGTGCGGGCGATCGAAGGCGGTGAAGACGGGGACGGGACGTGACGGACTGCTAAACCTAGACAAATATCGTAGAATATGGAGCTTGGAGGTAGATCTTCGAGAGGAGAAAGCTTAACTAGTGTGGCTTGGGCATTTCATCGAACACCTCATGTGCATAGGAGGTGAGCTAGAGCACCACAAAGCTCTCCCCTCGTCGGCCAGAAAAAATAGAGCAGTGTGGAGTGCTCTGCTCGCCGGCGATGGGGTATATATAGGCAACTCATTGGTCCCGGTTCGTTATAGGAACCGGGACTAAAGGCACCCCTTCTGTCCCGGTTCCAGGCATGAACCGGGACCAATGGTCCCATTGGTCCCGGTTCGTGCCTGGAACCGGGACAAATGGGTCCATACCAACCGGGACAGATGCCGCAGGAGGCCCGGCTGGCCCCCTGGGCGCACGAACCGGGATGTATGCCCCCATGGGTCCTGGTTCGTGAGTGAACCGGGACTAATGGGCTGGCCAGGCCTGAACCAAAGCCATGTTTTCTACTAGTGTTTTGGATTTGGCTCAGTCGATTAAATTGGATTTGGCTCCGCCTTTGGTGGCACCGAGGCAAGACGCCAGCAAGGCCTCGGCTAGGAACGAGTCGTAGCCGCGGAGGTAAGTTCGAAGGTTAATGGTTCGGGCTACATGCTCGCAGAGAAATTCTAGTGGTTTGTCTGGTTAGAGGGATGGCCGGGGTGGCACCAACATGATGGTGAGGAGAAGGGGGTGGCGGAGGTAGGCGGTTCAGCCGATGATCATGGACGGGTTCAGGAATAAGGTGAATAGGGGAGGACAGTAGGTGGAAGAAGGCCATCTGTTTGTTGGCTGCTCATCGGGCGGTTCAAAAAAAAATCAATCCATCCAAATCTTGTTTTTAATCGTCCGTCCTCTAGCAATCCAACTTTTCCTCATGGGTAATTGTGTCAAGATGATGTTTAGACCCCAATAAGGGTTGGACTATATATGTGTTTGTTTTATTCTCTGAGTTGCATATATAGAATACAAATAGAATTTAAGCTATTTTCGTCTTTGCTAGAATCATTTATCCATCCAGATCTATGTGCATGCATTGTTGTTAATGTACTTACATTCTTCTATCTTGATGGGCCATCGTCTAACAACTTAACTCTTGGTTCCATCATCGCTAGTATCAATGGTCATTGTCGAGACTATACACATCATTTCCTCGTTGGTCCTTTGTCATTTCGTTCACCGGAGCGGCTGTAGCCCTCCGTGTAGGGTCGGCAGCACAAGGAGGGGTTGTCGGTGCCGTTGGTGATGTCAGAGTCTTCAGTCGGGGAGTGATTGTGCACGTGTTATGAAATTGGTCCTAATTTGATAGATATTTAAGAGTGATATTTTTTTAGAACGGAGGCTCAAGAAGAGCCCGGCTTAGAATTAACAAAGCCATCAACCGGCCAGGATTACAAACTCGAAACCAACACAAGAAAGAAAAGAAAACGACAAGATATACAAAGGCACTAGAAAGCAGCTCACAAGCCTCATACACACCAAGCTAAAAAGATCGACAGGGAGAAACACAGCTCGGAGATGAAGAGGTCCTCCACGCGACCAGAACACCATGGAAGAAGAAGAATGCCCGCACTGGATCAACATGACCAACGATGAAGAAGGGTACGCCATCGCCTAATCACCAGCAACCCCCGACCCTACACATCCGCCCAACTCCAATGTCAAAGAAGGCCCATGCCTCCTCGCCTGGCTCGAAAGGAGCCACACCGTTGAGAAGAGGAGCAATTCACCCTAGAACCTAGGAGATAGTCGCCGGTAGGCTGCATCTGGAAAGAAAACAAGCTCGCCAATAAGTCACGAACAGATCACCAAGAGCAGAGCACCGCCGAATCCCACGGACTGGTCATGAAAAAGGAAGAGTTCCCGGAACTGCTAGATCTCTCTAAATGACATTGAGAAACGAAGTGCAGGTACCGAAAGAGGGCCTAATGCTCTCATAGTGCACTAAGAAAGGACATCGAATGAGGGGAACCCGGTGCCCTCACGCCCAGGAGAATCTATGGGCCAGACAGGACACCCTGCAGTAGACCGGAGAGCTCCCGAAATGAATGAGTCACTTAGGAAGTCACCGTCGTCGAGGGAGACCAGCTACCGCCGCCGCTGCACATGAAACACATTTATGAGACACCCCACGCCCATCTTGCTCCAAAAAATGGCGCCTTCAGGAAGGATGCGATGCCAAGGGCGCCGCCGCCGCCCAACAGCGTTGAGGATTTCTCTCACGAGGCAGGGAGGGGAAGGGGCAGAGGAACGGACCCGAGCAGCACCTCTAAGGAGGGGAACGGTGCCCTCGGGCGTCGCGGCCGTCGAGACCATCAAGGCCGGTCTAGGATTTCTCCCGGTCTTCACTTCCCTGCCATCCACACCCCAACGACGCCAGAACTGGCGCCCCACGACGAAGCAAACTGGATCCGGTCGGGGCTTCGCTCATCCAGAGACAAAGGATGCAGGGGAGGTCAGATCTGGCACCACAGACAACCAAGGTTGCGGCACACCTTGGCTCATGTCCTCCGGTTCGCCCGTCGTCCAAACGGCTGAGGTCGCCGATCCACGCCCGCACCACCGCCTGCCGTAGGCCGGTGGCTTGATACGTCCAAAATGCATCACTATTTTATATCGTAATTCATCCTTATTCATTGATATATTTCACATTACGATGATGTTCTTATGTTGTTTTGGCCTATTTTACACAGTTTGCAACTTTCCGGTGCCAAAGCAGCAGACGCAGGATTCAGCGGTAAAAAGTGGACGCTGAGTTGCTGAAGAAGAATGCCTCCAAATTAGCACGCAAAAGAGCAACCGGAGGGGGGCCACAGGGCGCCCAGGCGGCCACCTGGCGCGGGCCCCTCCCTTGCCGCGACGGGGGGGCCGCCTGGAGCCCCTGGCCCACTTCCGGCTGCCCCCTTTTGCCTATATACTCCTCATCATCCGAAAACCCTAAAAAAGAGAGTTTTGACGGAGTTCCGCCGCCGTTCCGTGGGGGAAACCTACAGAGAAGAAAAAGCCATCTCTGGCGGGCAGATTCCACCGGGGAGATCACCTCCCGGAAGGGGAGATCATCGCCATCGTCATCACCATCGTCACGGGCATCATCGAGATCATCATCAACATCATCCCCAACATCAGCACCATCTCCATCTTCATCCAATATCATCTCACCATTGCAACTTGTGTTGTATTCCGTACTATTTATCCTCTCTACTCCATTGGTGCTGATTACTACTTTGTGGTGAATGCTATTGAGTTTTGTTGGAGAAATATTATTATGTCTAGATTGTTTATCACCCATCCATCTCCACGGATCATGATCTCTTTTATGTCTTGTGAGTAGTTACTTTAGTTCTTGAGGACATGGGAAAAGTCTTGTTGTTAGTAGTCATATGATGTTGAAGTAATATGTGTTGTTTGATACTTAAGTTGTGTTGTTATTTTACTAGTGGTGTTGTGTGAGTCGAACACTCAACACTTCGCCTTGTTAAGGACCTAGGAGAATACATTGTGTATAAAGAATGCTTACGGTGGGTTGCCAGAGTGACAGAAACCTGAACCCCAGTTCGCACGCTTTTGCACAAGGGAACAATGGATCACCGATCGTATTGCTATGGTTAGGCTTATGCCTTAAATACTATCTTGTATTTGCGGATGCTTGCAAGGTGTTTAATCATAAGAGTGCACTCATCTTAGTCTAGAAAGTGTACTAGCATAGATCCACCCACTCAACACTTATCAACACATCACATAGTACCGATACGGAATATGGCGAAAGCACATGACTACCTCTCCCGTGTGTCCTCAAGAACACTTTAGCCTTTATAAGTTCAGTTGCAAGGCCTCTCCTTTGCTCAGAAAGGATTGGGCCACTTGTTACTCTCCATTGCCTTTACTTTGCTCGCTTTTACTTTCTTGTTGCTTATATCAAGAAAACCCCTAAAAGTTATCTTTCAGTGCTTGCAGTAATTCCTTGCTCAGAATCGCTTATCAATACCTTCTGCTCCTCGTTGGGTTCGACACTCTTACTTATCGAAAACGCTGCAATAGATCCCTTACGGTTGTGGGTCATCAAGTACCGTTTTCTGGTGCCGTTGCCGGATAGTGTAGCGCTATTGGTAAGTGAAGCTGGTAAGGAAGTTTTTATATTTCTGTTTTTATTTTGCTGTTTCTGCTCTTTGTCCTTATGGACAACCTTGCTATTGGATCGTTACTTGAGGGAAGACGCCCCACACCTGCGGTGGTTGCTCCTCCCCCTACTGAAATTGTGCCCTATAAAATACCGGCTGGTATTGTCGATTATGTTTTGGCTAATCGTTATGCAGGAGATAGACATCCCGGTGAACACTTGCTATATCTGTCACAACTATGTTCATTATTTAAGCTTGTAGGTGTATCAATGGAGTTTGTCATGAGGAAATTGTTCTCCGTATCGCTTATAGATAAAGCTTCAGATTGGTACAAGCTTCTCGATAACTCACACTTGCTTGATTGGCAAGAGCTTATGTCTCTCTTTTATACCAAGTTTTATCCTCTTCATGAAATTCATCGAGACAGGAACTATATCTATAACTTTAGGTCTCGTGACGGAGAAAGCATTGCTCAAGCTTGGGGGAGATTGAAGTCCCTAATGCTCAAATTTCCTATTCATGAGCTCCCCAAGGAAATTATACTTACAAATTTTTATGCCAGGCTTTCTCGTCAGGATAAGGAGATGCTGGATGCCTCCTCTAGTGGGGTATTTCAGATGAAGAGTGTTGAAGAAAGGTGGGATCTCATTGAAAGGATCCAGAGGAATACCGAAGATTGGGAAATCGATAAAGGTATTGAACCCGCTATAAATTATGAGCATGATTATATTGAGTGCTATGTGAAAACTGATTACTTCAATACCTTTTGCTCTAAGATTGGTCTTGATTCCCATCTAATGATTGATTTCTGTAAGGATTTTGCCTCTCACGTTGATTCTTTTAAAAAGAAGAGAGATCAGCATCATGAACCTTTCAAAGAGTTACCTGTTGATATTCATGCTGCTGACCCTATTTCGCCTGCAGTTATATATGAAAAGCCTCCTTTTCCCGCAAGGATAAGGGAGCACTCTCTTGTGACAGGCGTAATAAATAAAAGTGAGAGAAGAATTGATGAGCCTGAGGACCAGATCAAGGTCGATCCTCAAGTTGCATTGGTTAAAGACCTTGTTACTAATGATGTTTTGGATTCCAATGTAAATTTTTGTGCTGTTTCCACTAACCTTGTCACAGCCAAGAATAAAGGCCCAATTTCAGGTACTCCAGTAATATCTGTTAAAATAGGAGATCACAATTATTATGGGCTATGCGATTTGGGATCGAGTGCTAGTGCTATCCCCTATTCACTTTATGAAGAGATCATCGGTGAGATTTCCCCTTGTGAACTTGAAGGAGTTGATGTTACCATTCATCTTGCAAACAGAACAACCATCTCTCCTATCGGAATTGTGAGGGACGTTGAAGTCCTATGTGGAAAGGTAAAATACCCTACCGACTTTCTAGAACTTGGTTCAGAGAGGGACAATTTTTGTCCTATTATTTTTGGTAGACCTTTTCTTAGAACTTGTGGAGCTATAATAGATTGCAAGAAAGGTAAAGTTTCTGTTGAATTCAATGGCGAGCCATATGAATTTAATTTTTCTAAGTTCTCTAAGCAGCCTCGTGGTACCGATTTACCTAGTGATGATAAAATTATTGAAAGTATTGCTTCTATTGCTATTCCCCCTAATGATCCTTTGCAGCAATATATGGAGGACCACGAGAATGATTTGCATATGCAGGAAAGAAATGAATTAGATGAAATATTCTTGAGACAACCTGCTATCCTGAAGCACAACCTTCCGGTTGAACCTTTGGTAATTTTATCAAAACCAAAAGAAGACCCGGTGTTCGATCTTAAACCTCTTCCCGATACGCTCAAGTATGCCTATTTAGATGAAAAGAAAGTATATCCTGTTATTATCAACTCTAACCTTTCAGGATATGAAGAAGAGCGACTATTGGAAGTACTTCGTAAACACCAAGGTGCAATTGGCTATACCCTTGATGACCTTAAGGGGATTAGTTCATCTATCTGTCAACATACTATCAACCTTGAGCCCGATGCTAAACCAGTTGTTGATCATCAACGACGGTTGAACCCTAAGATGATGGATGTTGTAAGAACTGAGATTCTCAAGCTTCTAGCCGCAGGTATTATCTACCCTATAGCTGATAGCAAGTGGGTAAGCCCGGTACATTGTGTTCCTAAGAAGGGAGGTACAACTGTGGTTCCTAATGATAAGAATGAACTAATACCTCAGAGAATTATTATTGGATATAGAATGTGTATTGATTACAGGAAGCTGAACAAGGCAACCAGGAAGGATCACTACTCGTTGCCGTGCATCGACCAAATGCTTGAAAGGTTATCCAAAAATACCCACTTTTGTTACCTCGATGGTTATTCTGGTTTCTCTCAAATTCATGTTAACACTGCTGATCAAGAGAAGACCACTTTTACTTGTCCCTTTGGTACTTATGCTTACAGGCGTATGCCTTTTGGTTTATATAATGCCCCTGCTACTTTTCAAAGGTGTATGTCTGCTATCTTTCATGGTTTCTGTAAGGAGATTGTGGAAGTCTTCATGGACGATTTCTCCGTCTATGGAACTTCCTTTGACCATTGTCTCCACAACCTTAATAAAGTTTTGCAGAGATGTGAGGAGACAAATTTGGTACTCAACTGGGAGAAGTGCCACTTCATGGTTAACAAAGGAATTGTTCTTGGTCACAAGATTTCCGAAAGGGGAATTGAGGTGGACAAGGCCAAGATCGAAGCAATTGTGTAACATCCCAAATTTTCAATTTGGAATGTTTTACAATTATTAGCTAAGCATCTATGCATTTTTTTTTATTTTGAGTGTAATTTGGAAATTTCAGAGGCATTTGAGTTTTATCTGACTTTGGATTCAACTTGCCATCTGAAATTTATTTCAAAAATCCCTGACAAATACTAGTTCAAAAGTATGAGAGGAGCGAACATGACACTCCAAAAAGTCAGAAGAAAACAATGCCGAAAGTTTTGAATTCAAATTTGAGTTTCATTTGGATTTTTAGGAAAAAATATTTTTTATAAAGTTTTTATTTACCCTCTGAAAAATAGTTCATCTTGTAGGATTTATTTTTCTGAATTTTTTGATATATATATGTCCTATATTAAAATATTTTTTATTTTCTATCTATATATATTTTTTTTCTCTTTGTCAAAAAAAAACGCAGCCCGGTAGGCCCATGCCCAGCGCTATCTTCTTCTTCCTCCTCGTACATGTACAGAGGAACACGAACGGAGAAACTTCCATGGCGCCTCCACCTCTCTCTCCCCTCAACTCCCTTCCCCCGCACCCACTAACCCCCGGAATCGGTTCCCCTCGCCTTCCTCTACCCCTTCCCCTTCCTAGTGCGCCTTGGAGTCGCCTGTAATGGCCATTACGAGGCAGAGAAACAGCCACCATTAAATACCATAGTCTTCTCGGATTCTGACCTCCCCAAGCCCTATATAAAGCATCCCCGCGAGCCCCTCTCACCCCTCGTCCGAAGCCCTCTTCTTCTGGAGCTTTTTCCCATCCCTATCCTCGCCAATTGCTCGCCGGAGTTCGTGAATTCCGGCGACCTCTCATCGTGTGTACATGAAGCTATCTTCAACCACAACTTGATCAAGTGGTTCATCACATCGTCCTCTACACCGTCCCGCACGCGTCCTTCGCCGAAACACATCGGAGCCACCTTCTTCCTCGTCTCCGGCGACAAGTCCGGTGAACACCATGTCCGATTTTTTTTCTCTTTTATCAGTATATTTTCCAATTCAGATTCTTTACCGAATCTTGTTTCTAGTATATCTTTTAGTCTATAGATCTGATTTAGTTGATTCTTTTTCCTACGGGTTCGTAGAAATATCCTCTATCCAGAACGAAACGAAATATATTTTTGAAAGTTTTAAAATTTGAATTCAAACAGATCTGAATTCGAACTTCGTTAGGCCATAACTTGAGTTTCGTAACTCCGTTTTGGGTGATTCTTTTTGCAAATCGAAGCTTGTGACATGTACCTTCTGTTAAAACCAAAACCATTTATTTTTGTTGCTGTGAAAATTATATTCTGTACAGAAACTTTATTTTGGTCTTTTTGGAGTTTTTCGAAGTCTTTTATTTGTTTTCTTTTTGGATCTCTGCTTGTATGCTTATGTATGTTATTGCTTGCTTACGCTAGATCATCCGGAGTGTGAAGCTTGCTACTACGAATCTTTAGAGTTCAACGAACTTCAGCAAGGCAAGTTCACACTTTGATCATAAGTTTAAATACCCAGTTTTTACTATGCATTAGTTTCACCCTCAAAGATTGCATGAGTAGGATTGGGAACATGTGGTTATGCTATGTAGTTCATTTGGTAGGAACCTATGACCTTTTATCACCCCGGGAATATTCGTTATATCATATATTGCTTAGCCATGCTCGTAGACGGGGATTGGTATGTGTGATCCATGAAAGTTGTGAGAGATAATAATTTTGGGACAACATAAGGTGGCAACTTTAATACACATCTGGGTGGATTGTTTGGGGCACCTGGAGAAACCAGTGCATGCCCAAGGGGAATCCCGGAGTACCCGTGAGATTACCCTAGGTCCGCCACCCAGGCTCAAAGGGATCATAAGATATTTCATGCCTAGAAACTTCCGTGTGCAGCCACAAGCCATTATGGGCTCTGGCATAGTTGAGTAAGTTGTGTGACCTCTTTCTGTGGTAGACTAGCTGATGTAGGGGAAAGTAGGTGTACCGGTCTACCCAGGGTTTGGAGGAAATACTTCAGAAAGACTATGTCTCGATCTTCCGATCATGGAGGTGGTCGAGTCTTGTGGGGAAAAGTGCGCAAACCTCTGCAGAGTGTAAAAACTAATCATGATTAGCCGTGTCCCCGGTTATGGACAACTTGAGTATCTAGAGGTGAATTATTGGTTGATCTCATCACTTTATTTAATGAAATCATTGGGTTACTAATACTTGGGAATTTTGGGATTGAGTTGGAGGAACCTTCTCAATAATGGCATTTTAATTTTGTAGTAAATAAAAAATTTATTCCTTTGTTGTAGGGTAAATTTGGCTTTATGCAAACATTAAACTTAGAGCCTCTACCAGCTGAATTTGCATATAGAGATAGTCTTTTTTTCTTTATTATTATTTCTATGGTGTGACATTGCCAGCATATTCCATGTGCTGACCTACACGGCTGCAACGTCTCATGTTGCAGAGTTTTTCGACGAGGATTAAAGGTGCGATAGGTCGTTGTTCTGCACTCAGTTTGTCGTGGAGTTGGATGGACTCATTTACCTTCGATGCTTCCGCAGTTATTTTTATTTAGATGGCCTTTGGCCATATTATTGTAATAAATACTCTTTTGATGACCTCGATGTAATAAAGTGTGTGATTGAACTCTGTCATTATTCATCGAGTACTGTGTGTGTCAGCATACCGATCCAGGGATGACACCTAAGCACAGAGACTTCGATCCATTTGGGTCGGGTCGCTACAAGATGGTATCAGAGCACACGCTGACTGTAGGACGCGGCCACTAGGACATGGAAAACCATAGGAAGAAAACTCTTTTTTACCACTTCCTTATATATCAGTTGGTCTGTACTCTTCTCTATTCATTTCTATCTCTTCTCTACTTCAATTCAATAGTTGTTGAACCCCATGACAAAGTTGATCAGCTGATGAGACCAAGACCCATGAAGACATCATTGACGAAGAAGAAGAAGTAGAGTTGACTTTGATTTGAGAAGATTTAGTTCAGGCCACCACAACCAAATGTAGTCCAACGAATGATTGCGGTAGTATGAAGAGATCATATTTCTTGTGGATATGACCTTACCTGTAGGTTTTGCTTGTGTGGTGTGAATTGTGTGAATTGCTTGATTTGAAGTTTTATTGCTATCATAAGCATATGGGTAGTGATTTCTCTCATTAGGCCCTTATTCTATTCTAATTTCTCATCCACTCTAAACCGTACCGGATGCCCGCAAATGACCTGGAGGAAATTAAGAAGCAGATTAAGGAATTATTGGAGAAAGGTTATATTCGACCGAGTTCATCACCTTGGGGAGCCCCAGTGCTTCTAGTTGAGAAGAAGGATGGATCCTTGAGAATGGTTGTGGATTACCGTGCGTTGAATGAGGTGACGATCAAGAACAAGTACCCTCTGCCGATGATCAATGATTTGTTTGACCAGCTACAAGGAGCAAAAGTTTTCTCAAAAATCGATCTTCGATCTGGATATCACCAGCTGAAGATTCGAGAACAGGATATACCCAAGACAACCTTTACCACGAGATATGGGCTTTATGAGTATACAGTCATGTCTTTTGGTTTGACTAATGCCCCTGCCTATTTTATGAATATGATGAATAAGGTATTCATGGAGTTCTTGGATAAGTTTGTTCTGGTATTCATTGATGATATATTGATTTACTCAAAGAATGAAGAAGAACACAAGGAACATTTCCGCTTGGTTCTTGAGAAGCTCAGGGAACATCAGTTATATGCAAAGTTCAGCAAGTGTGAATTCTGGTTGAAGGAAGTTGGATTTCTCGGACATGTTATATCAGGGGAAGGAATAGCAGTGGATCCTACGAAAGTTGAAGCCGTCACCGAATGGAAGGCACCCACCTCAGTCGGAGAGAATCGCAGTTTCCTTGGACTCGCAGGATATTATCGGAGGTTTATTGAGAATTTCTCCAAGATCGCGAAGCCCATGATAGAGTTATTGAAGAAAGACACCAAATTTAATTGGACCGAGGAATGTGAGGCCAGTTTTCAGGAGTTGAAGAAACGTTTGGTCACAGCCCCAGTACTAATTCTTCCGAATATACGCAAGGATTTTCAGGTATATTGCGACGCTTCTCGTCAGGGACTTGGAGGTGTTCTTATGCAAGAAGGAAGAGTTGTTTCATATGCCTCACGTCAACTTCGACCCCATGAGCGGAATTATGCCACACATAATTTGGAGTTAGCAGCCGTAGTGCATGCGCTCAAGACCTGGAGGCATTTTCTTATTGGAAATCATTGTGATGTTTACACGGGTCACAAGAGTTTGAAATACATCTTCACGCAAAAGGAGTTGAACCTCAGGTAGAGAAGATGGTTGGAGCTCATAAAAGATTATGACATGAAATTGCACTATCACCCAGGAAAGGCTAATGTTGTGGCAGATGCATTGAGCCGCAAGAGTTATGTCAATACCCTCACAGCTGGAGGATTACCTCAAGAGTTAATTGATGATCTCAGAGATCTCCGATTGGAGATAGTACCACGAGGTTTTGTTACCACAATCGAAATTCAATCCACCTTGTTCGGAAAGATCCGAGAAGCCCAGAAGTTAGACAAAGGTATTGCGGAAATAAAGGAAAGGATGAACCAAGGAAAGGCAGAAGGATTTCGTGAGGATGAACACGGAACCATATGGTTTGAGCAGCGTATTTACGTGCCCAATGACACAGAGATCAGGAAGTTGATTCTTCAGGAGGCTCATGATTCGCCTTATTCGATACACCCAGGAAACACCAAGATGTATTTGGACTTGAAGGAAAGTTTCTGGTGGACAGGTATGAAAAAGGATATTGCCGAGTATGTCGCAGTATGTGATGTATGTCAAAGGGTTAAGGCAGAGCACCAGAAACCAGCAGGATTACTTCAACCTTTACCGATACCGGATTGGAAGTGGGACAAGCTTGGCATGGACTTCATTACAGGATTACCCAGGACCCGATCAGGCTATGATTCTATTTGGGTAGTAGTTGATCGCTTGACCAAGGTAGCTCACTTCATCCCCGTGAAAACCACATATACAAGTGCTAAGTTGGCCAAGATATATATGACCATGATTGTATGTCTGCATGGAGTTCCGAGGACCATCGTATCAGATAGACGAACACAATTTACCTCAAAGTTTTGGCATCAGTTACACGAAACTTTGGGTACCAGGCTAGAGTTCAGTACAGCCTTTCATCCGCAGACAGATGGGCAGACCGAGAGAGTCAATCAGATTCTGGAGGACATGTTGAGAGCTTGTGCGCTAGATTATGGATCTAGTTGGGATGATAATTTGCCATACGCAGAATTCTCATATAGCAACAGCTATCAAGCTAGTTTGAAGATGGCCCCTTTCGAAGCTTTGTACGGAAGGAGGTGCAGGACACCATTAATGTGGGATGGAGTTGGAGACCGTAAATTATTTGGTCCCGACCTTGTTAGAGATTCGGAGGACAAAGTCAAGTTGATCCGTGACAGACTTAAGATATCCCAATCTAGACAGAAGAGTTATGCCGATACTAAACGCAAGGAAGTACCTTATGAAGTCGGAGATAGAGCATATCTTCGTGTGTCTCCACTTAGAGGAATTAAACGGTTTGGAGTTAAAGGCAAACTAGAACCACGATTTGTGGGGCCATACAGAATTTTGGAACGCATGGGTGAAGTTGCCTACAAGTTGGAATTACCCGAAGCCTTGTCAGGAGTTCATGATGTGTTTCACGTTTCCCAGTTGAAGAAGTGCCATGCAGAGATGGCTGATATTCCTTTGAGAGATACAGTGCCACTGGAGGCCATACAGTTGGATAGTGATCTGACCTATGAGGAGAAGCCCGTCAAGATTCTCGAAACAGCAAGCAGGGTTGCCCGCAGCAAGGTCATCAAGTTTTGCAAGGTTCAGTGGAGTCATCATACCAAGGAAGAAGCCACCTGGGAACGCGAAGAAGATCTTCGACAGGATCACCCACAACTTTTTGCTAGCCAACCCGAATCTCGAGGGCGAGATTCATCTTAAGGGGGGTAGGTTTGTAACATCCCAAATTTTCAATTTGGAATGTTTTACAATTATTAGCTAAGCATCTATGCATTTTTTTTTTAGTGTCATTTGGAAATTTCAGAGGCATTTGAGTTTTATCTGACTTTGGATTCAACTTTGCATCTGAAATTTATTTCAAAAATCCATGACAAATACTAGTTCAAAAGTATGAGAGGAGCGAACATGACACTCCAAAAAGTCAGAAGAAAACAATGCCGAAAGTTTTGAATTCAAATTTGAGTTTCATTTGGATTTTTAGGAAAAAATGTTTTTTATAAAGTTTTTATTTAGCCTCTGAAAAATAGTTCATCTTGTAGGATTTCTTTTTCTGAATTTTTTGATATATATATGTCCTATATTAAAATATTTTTTATTTTCTATCTATATATATATATTTTTTTCTCTTTGTCAAAAAAAAAACGCAGCCCAGTAGGCCCATGCCCAGCGCTATCTTCTTCTTCCTCCTCGTACATGTACAGAGGAACACGAACGGAGAAACTTCCATGGCGCCTCCACCTCTCTCTCCCCTCAACTCCCTTCCCCCGCACCCACTAACACTACAGGAAACAGGTAATTTGCCGTCTGTGGATTACAGACGGCAAAGACCTGAATCCAGACGGCAAAGAGTTTGCCGACAGGAAGCAGACGGCAAAGTCAGACGGCAAAGATAAGTCGGCAAAGAAAAATTTGCCGTCAGCTTTTCGTCTTACAGACGGCAAATATTTTGCCGTCAGCCAAACTATGAATTTGCCGTCTGCCACAAAAATAGGAGACAGCAAAGAAACCTATTTGCCGTTAGCTAAACGTGATCTTTGCCGTCAGCTAAACCTTTTTCAGACGGCAAAGAATATTTTTTATTTTACAAAAAATACGCTTGACAGAGTCAACATCAAAACAAAACATGAAGGCTCGGCTGACAAAGAAAAGGGAAATGCCCATTCATGTTGTCTTTCATTATCATCGTCGGTGGAGTTACAAAGTTGTTACACAGCAGTCCTGAAAGTTTACACAAAGGACCCTAAAAACTAAATCTGAAGAGCAATCAGGTCCTTCTCCACTTCAGCAACAGAGACTTCATCGCCGGTCGTACTCCTCGTCGGGGACAAAACCGCAGGGACTCCATGCTCTGTTGCCCGACCTTGCTCGCCGCGCCACCGGCCTTGCTCGCCGAGGCGTCGCCCGTCCGTGCTTGTCGCGCCGCCCGCCCTGGTCGCCGACGCGCCGCCCAACCCAGCTTGCCGGCCTGGCTCGCCGAAGCGCCGCCCAGCTGTGCTCGCTGCATCGCCCCCTTGGTCGCCGAGCCGCTCCTCGCCCGTCCTGTCACCGGCTCGCCGCGCCTAGAAGAGGTGCCGCTCCTCGCACGCAGCTGTCACTAGTCCCGCTGGAGGCGAAAAGGCAACTACCCAGCTGCGTCTACCCGGCAGTGCAGCTTGCCGGCAACTTCGCACCGGTGCAGGAGATGCCGTCCCCGCTGCGAAGCCTGCGCGTCACCGGCGAGATCCCGCCCGCTCTGCTCGGCGGTGTCTACGTCCGGAACGGCGCAAACCCTCTGCTTCCGCCCACGGCAGGGCACCACCTCTTCGACGGTGACGGGATGCTCCACGCGGTGTCGCTGCCATCATCTACGTCGTCGACGGCGTCGTACGCGCGTCGGTTCACGCGCACCAGCCGCCTCGCGCAGGAGGAGGCGCTGGGGCGGTGCGCGTTCCCCAAGGCCATTGGCGAGCTCCACGGCGGCGCGGGGCTCGCCCGGCTCGCTCTCTTCGGCCTCCGCGTGGTCGCCGGCGTCGTTGACGCCAAAAACGGCGCCGGCGCCGCAAACACCGGGCTCGTCTACTTTGGTGACCGTCTCCTCGTGCTATCTGAGGAGCACAAGGTGGGTGGGACTAGCGGAAGTTGTTGGAGGTTGGAGGCACGCGAACGCAATGGCGCATGGAGGGAGCACGGACTGCGGGTGGTGGTGGTAGTGGGGAGAGAAGAGGCGGGTGCGGGCCGGCCACGAACTTAGGAGAGGAGGGAGACGAACGTGGGGGAGAGGATAAGGCACGGGCTGCGTGCGGGTGGTGGTGGGCCAGCGGGTGGGGCACGTGGTGAGAGAAGAGGCGGATGCGGGCGGACCAGATCTTGCCATGTCATCAATCCGCGAGATGAATCCGCGTGCTGTGTTTCTTCTTTGCCGTCTGCAAAAAAAATAGAGACGGCAAAGTATGTCTTTGCCGTCTGCAATTCTTTTATAGACAGCAAAGATATGCTTTGCCGTCTGCCATTCTTTTATAGACAGCAAAGACATGCTTTGCTGTCTTCAATTTTATGTTGGAAATATGCCCTAGAGGCAATAATAAATTGGTTATTATTATATTTCCTTGTTCATGATAATCGTTTATTATCCATGCTAGAATTGTATTGATAGGAAACTAAGATACATGTGTGGATACATAGACAACACCGTGTCCCTAGTGAGCCTCTACTAGACTAGCTCGTTGATCAAAGATGGCTACGGTTTCCTAGCCATAGACATGAGTTGTCATTTGATAACGGGATCACATCATTAGGAGAATGATGTGATGGACAAGACCCAAACGATAAACGTAGCATATGATCGTGTCAGTTTATTGCTATTGTTTTCTGCATGTCAAGTATATGTTCCTACGACCATGAGATCATGCAACTCACTGACACCGGAAGAGTACCTTGTGTGTACCCAACATCACAACGTAACTGGGTGACTATAAAGGTGCTCTACAGGTATCTCCGAGGGTGTCTGTTTAGTTGGCATGGATCAAGACTGGGATTTGTCACTCCGTATGACGGAGAGGTATCTCAGGGCCCACTCGGTAATACAACATCACAATAAGCTTGCAAGCAATGTGACCAATGAGTTGATCACGGGATCTTGTATTACGGAACGAGTAAAGAGACTTGCCGGTAACGAGATTGAACTAGGTATAGAGATACCGACGATCGAATCTCGGGCAAGTAACATACCGACAGACAAAGGGAACTATATACGGGATTGTCTGAATCCTTGACATCGAGGTTCAATCGATAAGATCTTCGTAGAATATGTGGGAACCAATATGGGCATCCAGGTCCCGCTATTGGTTATTGACCGTAGAGGTGTCTCGGTCATGTCTGCATAGTTCTCGAACCCACAGGGTCTACACACTTAACGTTTGGTGATGATATAAGTATAGTCGAGTCATTATGTTGGTAACCGAAGGTTGTTCGGAGTCCCGGATGAGATCCCGGACGTGACGAGGAACTCCGGAATGGTCCGGGGATGAAGATTGATATATTGGATGATGGGAATTGGAGTCCGGAAGTGTTCCGGGGAGCACCGGGGAGTCGTCGGATGACCGAAAGGAGTTTCGGGGGTCCCGGCAAGTGTTGCGGGCCTCATGGGCCAAAAGGGGGAGGCACATCAGCCCACACAGGGGCTGTGCGCCCCCCCACAGGCCTCCCACGCAGCTAGGAGGGTGGGGGCGCCCCTAGGGCAGCCGGCCCCCTCTGGCTTGGGGGGCAAGGCGCCTAGGGGGGGCCACCCAAACCCTAGCCGCCCCCCCCCCCTCTCCCTTGTGGCCGCCACACCCTAGGGGAAACCCTAGGGGCGCCTCCACTTCTCCCCTCCCCCTATATATAGAGAGGGAGAGAGAGGGCAGCCATACCCCTACGTGCCTTGGCGCTGCCTCTCCTCTCCCTCGTAGCATATCTTCTTCTCCGCAGTGCTTGGCGAAGCCCTGCTGAGTTTTCTCCACCACCACCTCCACCACGCCGTCGTGCTGCCGGAGGACTCAAGTTGCTACTTCACCATCGCTCGCTGGATCGAGGAGGTGAAGGCGTCATCAAGCCGTACGTGTGTTGAACGCGGAGGCGCCGTCCGTTCGGCGCTAGATCGGATCTTCCGCGATTTGAATCGCCGCGAGTACGACTCCATTAACCGCGTTCTAGCAACGCTTCCGCTTAGTGATCTACAAGGGTATGTGGATCCGACTCTTCCCTCGTAGATGCATCTCCTAGATTGATCTTGGTGAGCGTAGGAAAATTTTTGTTTCCCATGCAACGTTCCCCAAACAGTGGCATCATGAGCTAGGTTCTTGCGTAGATGCTTTCACGAGTAGAACACAAAGGGGTTTGTGGGCGTTGATGTTTAGATTGCTTCCCTCTTTGGTCTTTCTTGATTCAGCGGCATTATGGGATGAAGCGGCCCGGACCAACTTTACATGTCCACGTACATGAGACCGGTTCCATCGACAGACATGCGACTTTTGTTGCATAAGATGGCTGGCGGGTGTCTGTCTCTCCTATCTTAGTTGAATCGGATTCGACGAAGGCGGTCCTTGTAGAAGGTTAAATAGCAACTTAAATATCACCGTTGTGGTTTTGCGTAGGTAAGAAGCGTTCTTGCTAGATACCCATAGCAGCCATGTAAAACATGCAACAACAAATTAGAGGACGTCTAACTTGTTTTTGCAGGGTATGTATGTGATATGATATGGCCAAAGACATGATGAGATATATTTGATGTATGAGATGATCATGTTGTAATAGTTAATATCGACTTGCATGTCGATGTATACGGCAACCGGCAGGAGCCATAGGGTTGTCTTTAATTTTTGTATGACCTGCGTGTCAATCATTAAGCGCTATGTAATGCTTTACTTTATCGCTAAACGGTAGCAATAGTAGTAAGAGCATGGTGGGCGCGCGACAACCCCGATGGCGACACGATGATGGAGATCATGATGATGGGGATCATGGTGTTACGCCGGTGACGATGGAGATCATGCCGGTGCTTTGGAGATGGAGATCAAAAGCACGAGTTGATGGCCATATCATGTCACTTATGATTTGCGTGTGATGTTAATCCTTTTATGCATCTTATTTTGCTTAGGACGACGGTAGCATTATAAGATGATCCCTCACTAAAATTTCAAGATAAAATTGTGTTCCCCCCAAGTGTGCGCCGTTGCGAAGGTTCGTCGTTTCGAAGCACCACGTGATGATCGGGTGTGATAGACTCTACGTTCGCATACAACGGGTGCAAGCCAGTTTTGCACATGCAGAACACTCGGGTTAGACTTGACGAGCCTAGCATGTACAGACATGGCCTCGGAACACGGAAGACCGAAAGGTCGAGCATGAGTCATATAGTAGATATGATCAACATGAAGATGTTCACCATTGACACCACCTCATCTCACGTGATGATCGGACTTGGGTTGGTGGATTTGGATCATGTCACGCTCGGATGACCAGAGGGATGTCAATTTGAGTGGGAGTTATAAGTAATTTGATTAGTTAAACTCACTTATCATGAACAATAGTCTAAGTTGCCTTTGCAAATTATGTTGTAGATCAATAGCCTGCACTATAGCTCCCTGTTTAATACGTTCCTAGAGAAAAGAATAAGTTGAAAGTTATTGTAAGCAATTTTGCGGACTAGGTCCGTAATCTGAGGAATGTCCTCACTGCTGCACAGAAGGCTTACGTCCTCAATGCACCGCTCGGTGTACCAACCCCTCGAGCGTCGTCTATGGATGTTGTGAACATCTGGCAGACACATTCTGATGACTACTTGATAGTTTAGTGTGCCATGCTTTACGACTTAGAATCGGGATTCCAATGACGTTTTGAACGCCATGGAACATATGAGATGTTCCAAGAGCTGAAATTGGTATTTCAAGCTCATACCCGTGTTGAGAGGTATGACCTCTGACAAGTTCTTTGCCTTACAAAGATGGAGGAGAATTGCTCAGACAGTGAGCATGTACTCAGAATATCTGGGTGCTTCAATCGCTTGAATCGAGTGGGAGTTTATCTTCCAGATAAGATAGTGATTGACAGAGTTCTCTAGTCACTATCACCAAGCTACTAGAACTTCGTGATGAACTATGACATGCAAGGGATAGAGATGATCCCGGGTTTGTTCGCGGTGCCTAAGACCGCAAAGGTAGAAGTCAAGAAGGAGCATCAAATGTTGATGGTTTAACAAGACCACTGGTTTCAAGAAGGGCGAGGGCTAGAAGGGAAACTTCATGAATGGCAAACAAGTTGCCGCTCTAGTGAAGAGACCCAAGGTTGAACCCAAACCCGAGACTAAGTGCTTCTATTATAAGGGGAACGGTCACTGGTAGCGGAACTACCCTAAATACATGGTAGATAAGAAGGCTGGCAACTTCAACAAAGTATATCTGATATACGTGTCATTGATGTGTACCTTACTAGTACTCCTAGTAGCACCTGGGTATTGGATACCGGTTCAGTTGCTATTATTGGTGACTTGAAGCAAAAGCTACAGACTAAACGAAGACTGGCTGGGCGAGGTGAAGATGTGTGTTGGAAGTGTTTCCAAGGTTGATGTGATCACCATCGCACGCTCCCTCTACCTTCGGGATTAGTGTTGAATCTAGATAAAAGTTATCAGGTGTCTACGTTGAGCATGAATATGATTGGATCATGTTCATTGTGATACGGTTGTTCATTTAAGTTAGAGAATAATGGTTATTCTGCTTAGATGAATAATACCTTTCATGGTCATGCACCCTATGTGAATGGTTCATTGAATCTCGGTCGTAGTAATACACATGTTCATAATATTGACGCCAAAAGATGTAGAGTTAATAATGATAGTACCACTTTCTTGTGGCACTGCCGCGTAGGTCATATTGGTATAAAGTGCATGAAGAAACTCCATGCTGATGGATGTTTGGAGTCATTTGATTTTGAATCGCTTGACACATGCAAGCCATGCCTCATGGGCAGGATGACTGAGACCCGTTTTCATGTTCAATGAGACGGGCAAGTGACTTGTTGGAAATCGCACATGTTGATGTGTGTGATCCAATGAGGATTGAGGCGAGCAGGGGATATCGTTGTTTTCTCATCTTCACTGACGACTTGAGTAGATATGGGGATATATACTTAATGAAGCACAAGTCTGAAACGTTTGAAAAGTTCAAGCAATTTCAGAGTGAAGTTAAGAATCATCATAACAAGAAGATCAAATTCCTACGATCTGATCAAGGGAGAATATCTGAGTTATGAGTTTGGCAATCACTTAAGACATGTGGAATTGTTTCACAGTTGAAGCCATCTGGAACACCACAGTGTAATGGTGTGTCCGAACGTCGTAATCGAACCTTATGAGATATGGTGCGATTTATGATGTCTCTTGCCAATCTGCCACTATCATTTTGGGGTTATGCATTAGAGACAGCTGCATTCGCTTTAGATAGGGCACCATCTAAAGTCCGTTGAGACGACATCAAATGGACATTGGTTTGGCAAGAAACCAAAGTTGTCGTTTCTTAAATGTTTGGGGCTGCGATGCTTGTGGCTTCAGCCGGAAAAGCTCGAGCCCAAAGCGGACAAATGCGTCTTCATAGGATACCCAAAGGTTACAGTTGGGTATACCTTCTATCTCAGATCCGAGGGCAAAGTGTTTGTCGCTAAGAACGGGTCCTTTCTTGAGAAGGAGTTTCTCTCGAAAGAATTGAGTGGGAGGAAGATAGAACTTGATGAGGTTGTTGAACCTCTACTTCGAACGGAGAGTGGTGCAACACAGAAAGATGTTTCTGTGGAACCCACATCTGTTGAAGAGGAAGCTAATGATAGTGATCATGAAACTTCGGATCAAGTTACTGTCGAACATCGTAGGTCGACAAGGATATGTACTACTCCTGAGTGGTACGGTAATCCTGTCTTAGATGTCATGTTGTTAGACAACGATGAAACCTACGAGCAATGGAGAAGCGATGGTGGGCCCGTGTTCCGACTAATGGTTAGATGCCATGAAATCCGAGATAGGATACATGTATCATAAGAAAGTATGGACTTTGGTGGAATTGCCCGATGATCGGCAAGCCATTAAAAATAAATGGATCTTTGAGAAGAAGACGGACGTGGACGGTAATGTCACCGTCTATGAAGCTCGACTTGTGGCAAAGAGTTTTTCACAAGTTCAAGGAGTTGACTACGATGAGATTTTCTCACCCGTAGCGATGCTTGAGTCCGTCGGAATCATGGTAGCATTGGCTGCATTTTTCGATAAGGAAATCTGGCAGATGGATGTCAAAACAAGTTTCCTTACCGGTTTTCGTAAGGAAAGGTTGTATGTGATGCAATCAAAAGGTTTTGCCAATCCTAAGGATGCTAAAAGGTATGCTAGCTCCAGCGATCCTTCTATGGACTAGAGCAAGCATCTCGGAGTCAGAACATACGCATTGATGGAGTGATCAAAGTTTTTGGGTTTATACAAAGTTTACAAGAAACTTGTATTTACAAGAAAGTGAGTGGGAGCGCTACAACATTTCTGATAAGTATATGTGGATGACATATTGTTGATCCGAAATGATGTAGAATTTCTGGAAAGCATAAAGGGTTGTTTGAAAGGAGTTTTTCAAAGGAAGACCTGGGTAAAGCCGCTTACATATTAGGCATCAAGATCTATAGAGATAGATCAAGACGCCTGATTAGATTTTCAAAGAGCACACACCTTGTCATATATTTGAAGGAGTTCAAAATGGATCGGTCAAAGAAGAAGTCCTTGCCTGAATTGTAAGATGTGAAGTTGAGTAAGACTCAAAGCTCGACCACGGCAGAAGAAAGAGAAAGGACGAAAGTCGTCCCCTATGCTTTAGCCATAGGCTCTATACGGTATGCCATGCTGTGTGCCGCACCTGATGTGTGCCTTGCCACGAGTCTGGCAAGGGGGTGCAAGTGTGATCCAGGAATGGATCACTGGACAGCGGTCAAAATTATCCTTAGAGGAACAAGGAAATGTTTCTCGGTTGTGGAGGTTATAAAGAGTTCAACGTAAAGAGTTACGTCGATGCAAGCTTTAACACCTATCCGGATAACTCTGAGTAGAAAAACCGGATACGTATAGTGGAGCAACCATTTGGAATAGCACCAAGTGGAGCGAAGTAGCAGCATCTACAATATGACATAGATTTTTGCGAAGTACGTGTGGATCTGCATGTTGCAGACCCATTGACTACAACCTCTCTCACAAGCATAACATGATAAAACCCCAGAACTCATTGAGTGTTGATCACATGGTGATGTGGACTAGATTATTGACTCTAGTAAATTCTTTGGGTATTAGTCACATGGCGATGTGAACTATGAGTGTTAATCACATAGCGATGTGGACTAGATTATTGACTCTAGTAAACTCTTTGGGTATTAGTCACATGGCAATGTGAACTATGAGTGTTAATCACATAGCGATGTGAACTAGATTATTGACTCTAGTGCAAGTGGGAGACTGTTGGAAATATGCCCTAGAGGCAATAATAAATTGGTTATTATTATATTTCCTTGTTCATGATAATCGTTTATTATCCATGCTAGAATTGTATTGATAGGAAACTAAGATACATGTGTGGATACATAGACAACACCGTGTCCCTAGTGAGCCTCTACTAGACTAGCTCGTTGATCAAAGATGGCTACGGTTTCCTAGCCATAGACATGAGTTGTCATTTGATAACGGGATCACATCATTAGGAGAATGATGTGATGGACAAGACCCAAACGATAAACGTAGCATATGATCGTGTCAGTTTATTGCTATTGTTTTCTGCATGTCAAGTATATGTTCCTACGACCATGAGATCATGCAACTCACTGACACCGGAAGAGTACCTTGTGTGTACCCAACGTCACAACGTAACTGGGTGACTATAAAGGTGCTCTACAGGTATCTCCGAGGGTGTCTGTTTAGTTGGCATGGATCAAGACTGGGATTTGTCACTCCGTATGACGGAGAGGTATCTCAGGGCCCACTCGGTAATACAACATCACAATAAGCTTGCAAGCAATGTGACCAATGAGTTGATCACGGGATCTTGTATTACGGAACGAGTAAAGAGACTTGCCGGTAACGAGATTGAACTAGGTATAGAGATACCGACGATCGAATCTCGGGCAAGTAACATACCGACAGACAAAGGGAACTATATACGGGATTGTCTGAATCCTTGACATCGAGGTTCAATCGATAAGATCTTCGTAGAATATGTGGGAACCAATATGGGCATCCAGGTCCCGCTATTGGTTATTGACCGTAGAGGTGTCTCGGTCATGTCTGCATAGTTCTCGAACCCGCAGGGTCTACACACTTAACGTTTGGTGATGATATAAGTATAGTCGAGTCATTATGTTGGTAACCGAAGGTTGTTCGGAGTCCCGGATGAGATCCCGGACGTGACGAGGAACTCCGGAATGGTCCGGGGATGAAGATTGATATATTGGATGATGGGAATTGGAGTCCGGAAGTGTTCCGGGGAGCACCGGGGAGTCGTCGGATGACCGAAAGGAGTTTCGGGGGTCCCGGCAAGTGTTGCGGGCCTCATGGGCCAAAAGGGGGGAGGCACATCAGCCCACACAGGGGCTGTGCGCCCCCCCACAGGCCTCCCACGCAGCTAGGAGGGTGGGGGCGCCCCTAGGGCAGCCGGCCCCCTCTGGCTTGGGGGGCAAGGCGCCTAGGGGGGGCCACCCAAACCCTAGCCGCCCCCCCTCTCCCTTGTGGCCGCCACCCCCTAGGGGAAACCCTAGGGGCGCCTCCACTTCTCCCCTCCCCCTATATATAGAGAGGGAGAGAGAGGGCAGCCATACCCCTACGTGCCTTGGCGCTGCCTCTCCTCTCCCTCTTAGCATATCTTATTCTCCGCAGTGCTTGGCGAAGCCCTGCTGAGTTTTCTCCACCACCACCTCCACCACGCCGTCGTGCTGCCGGAGGACTCAAGTTGCTACTTCACCATCGCTCGCTGGATCGAGGAGGTGAAGGCGTCATCAAGCCGTACGTGTGTTGAACGCGGAGGCGCCGTCCGTTCGGCGCTAGATCGGATCTTCCGCGATTTGAATCGCCGCGAGTACAACTCCATCAACCGCGTTCTAGCAACGCTTCCGCTTAGCGATCTACAAGGGTATGTGGATCCGACTCTTCCCTCGTAGATGCATCTCCTAGATTGATCTTGGTGAGCGTAGGAAAATTTTTGTTTCCCATGCAACGTTCCCCAACATTTTATTCCAGACGGCAAAGTAACCTCTTTGGCGTATGTAGAAAAAAAGCAAACAGCAAAGTATGTCTTTGCCCTCTCTAATAAGTAAATAGACGGCAAAGTATGTCTTTGCCGTAAGTTATTCTTTGCCGTTAGTAGTTGACGGCGAAAGTGGTCTTTGCCGTCTGGCCCGACGAAAAGCTGACGGCAAAGAGCTCTACTAACGGCAAATTAGCTGATTCCTGTAGTGTAACCCCCGGAATCGGTTCCCCTCGCCTTCCTCTACCCCTTCCCCTTCCTTGTGCGCCTTGGAGTCGCCTGTAATGGCCATTACGAGGCAGAGAAACAGCCACCATTAAATACCATAGTCTTCTCGGATTCTGACCTCCCCAAGCCCTATATAAAGCATCCCCGCGAGCCCCTCTCACCCCTCGTCCGAAGCCCTCTCCTTCTGGAGCTTTTTCCCCTCCCTAACCTCGCCAATTGCTCGCCAGAGTTCGTGAATTCTGGCGACCTCTCATCGTGTGTACATGAAGCTATCTTCAACCACAACTTGATCAAGTGGTTCATCACATTGTCCTCTAAACCGTCCCGCACGCGTCCTTCGCCGAAACACATCGGAGCCACCTTCTTCCTCGTCTCCGGCGACAAGTCCGGTGAACACCATGTCCGAATTTTTTTTCTCTTTTATCAGTATATTTTCCAATTCAGATTCTTTACCGAATCTTGTTTCTAGTATATCTTTTAGTCTATAGATCCGATTTAGTTGATTCTTTTTCCTATGGGTTCGTAGAAATATCCTCTATCCAGAGAACCAAACGAAATATATTTTTGAAAGTTTTAAAATTTGAATTCAAACAGATCTGAATTCGAACTTCGTTAGGCCATAACTTGAGTTTCGTAACTCCGTTTTGGGTGATTCTTTTTGCAAATCGAAGCTTGTGACATGTACCTTGTGTTAAAACCAAAACCATTTATTTTTGTTGCTGTGAAAATTATATTCTGTACAGAAACTTTATTTTGGTCTTTTTGGAGTTTTTCGAAGTCTTTTATTTGTTTTCTTTTTGGATCTTTGCTTGTATGCTTATGTATGTTATTGCATGCTTACGCTAGATCATCCGGAGTGCGAAGCTTGCTACTACGAATCTTTAGAGTTCAACGAATGTCAGCAAGGCAAGTTCACACTTTGATCATAAGTTTAAATACCCAGTTTTTACTATGCATTAGTTTCACCCTCAAAGATTGCATGAGTAGGATTGGGAACATGTGGTTATGCTATGTAGTTCATTTGGTAGGAACCTATGACCTTTTATCACCCCGGGAATATTCATTATATCATATATTGCTTAGCCATGCTCGTAGACGGGGATTGGTATGTGTGATCCATGAAAGTTGTGAGAGATAATAATTTTGGGACAACATAAGGTGGCAACTTTAATACACATCTGGGTGGATTGTTTGGGGCACCTGGAGAAACCAGTGCTTGCCCAAGGGGAATCCCGGAGTACCCGTGAGATTACCCTAGGTCCGCCACCCAGGCTCAAAGGGATCATAAGATATTTCATGCCTAGAAACTTCCGTGTGCAGCCACAAGCTATTATGGGCTCTGGCATAGTTGAGTATGTTGTGTGACCTCTTTCCGTGGTAGACTAGCTGATGTAGGGGAAAGTAGGTGTACCGGTCTACCCAGGGTTTGGAGGAAATACTTCAGAAAGACTATGTCTCGATCTTCCGATCATGGAGGTGGTCGAGTCTTGTGGGGAAAAGTGCGCAAACCTCTACAGAGTGTAAAAACTAATCATGATTAGCCGTGTCCCCGGTTATGGACAACTTGAGTATCTAGAAGTGAATTATTGGTTGATCTCATCACTTTATTTAATGAAATCATTGGGTTACTAATAACTTGGGAATTTTGGGATTGAGTTGGAGGAACCTTCTCAATAATGGCATTTTAATTTTGTAGTAAATAAAAAATTTGTTCCTTTGTTGTAGGGTAAATTTGGCTTTATGCAAACATTAAACTTAGAGCCTCTACCAGATAAATTTGCATATAGAGATAGTCTTTTTTTCTTTATTATTATTTCTATGGTGTGACATTGCCAGCATATTCCATGTGCTGACCTACACGGCTGCAACGTCTCATGTTGCAGAGTTTTCCGACGAGGATTAAAGGTGCGATAGGTCGTTGTTCTGCACTCAGTTTGCCGTGGAGTTGGATGGACTCATTTACCTTCGATGCTTCCGTAGTTATTTTTATTTAGATGGCCTTTGGCCATATTATTGTAATAAATACTCTTTTGATGACCTCGATGTAATAAAGTGTGTGATTGAACTCTGTTATTATTCATCGAGTACTGTGTGTGTCAGCATACCGATCCAGGGATGACACCTAAGCACAGAGACTTCGATCCATTTGGGTCGGGTCGCTACAAATTGAGAGGATGCCCTATCCAAGGGACATCAAAGGTATTCGTAGTATTCTTGGTCATGCTGGTTTCTATAGAAGATTTATTAAAAACTTTTCTAAGACTTCGAGGCCCCTCACTAATCTTCTCCAGAAGGACGTTCCTTTTGTATTTGATGAAGATTGTAAGGAAGCTTTTGAAGTTCTTAAGAAAGCTTTAATAACTGCTCCTATAGTACAACCACCTGACTGGAATTTACCTTTTGAGATTATGTGTGATGCTAGTGATTTTGCTGTTGGAGCTGTTTTAGGACAAAGAGTTGATAAGAAATTGAATGTTATACATTATGCTAGTAAAACCCTTGATAGTGCTCAAAAGAATTATGCTACTACTGAGAAAGAATTCTTAGCTGTAGTGTTTGCTTGTGATAAGTTTAGACAGTATATTGTTGATTCCAAAGTTATTATTCATACTAACCATGCTGCCATTAAGTACCTTATGACAAAGAAGGATGCCAAGCCAAGGCTTATCAGATGGGTACTCCTTCTTCAAGAATTTGATTTGCAGATTGTTGATAGGAAAGGAGAAGACAATCCGGTGGCGGACAATCTTTCAAGGATGGAAGATATACCGCATGATCCCATCCCAGTCAACGACAGTTTTCCAGACGAGCAACTTGCCGTTGTAAAAGTACAATCTCTTTCCGATCCTTGGTTTGCAGATTATGCTAATTTTATCGTTGCGAAGTATTTGCCTCCAGGTTTAACGTTTCAGCAAAGGAAGAAGTTCTTTCATGATTTGAGGCACTACTTTTGGGATGACCCACATCTTTTCAAAGAAGGTCCCGACGGGATCGTGAGAAGATGCATACCGGAACATGAGCAGAAGGACATTCTCAGACAGTGTCATGATAGTCCCTATGAAGGACATCATGCCGGTGAGAGGACCGCACATAAGGTTCTTCAATTAGGTTTTTATTGGCCTACTCTCTTTAAGGATGCTAGAAATTATGTTTTAGCCTGTGATAAATGTCAGAGAGTTGGTATCATTAGTAGAAGGAATGAGATGCCTATGAATTACTCACTAGTGATTGAACCTTTTGACTGCTGGGGTTTTGATTTTATGGGCCCTTTTCCTTCTTCGCACAAGTACACTCACATTTTAGTAGCAGTTGATTATGTGACAAAGTGGGTTGAAGCAATTCCACAGAAAGCGCTGATCACAAGACATCTTTGAAAATGCTCAAAGATGTGATTTTTCCTAGGTTCGGTGTACCTAGGTATCTCATGACTGATGGAGGATCACACTTCACTGATGGAGCTTTTAGAAAAGCTTTAGCCAACTACGATGTCAATCATAGAATTGCTTCACCGTACCATCCTCAAACTAGTGGGCAAGTTGAGCTCACCAATAGAGAGATCAAGTTGATCTTGCAGAAGACAGTAAACAGAAATAGAAAGGACTGGTCAAATAAGTTAGGAGATGCTTTGTGGGCGTATAGAACTGCTTACAAAAACCCCATGGGCATGTCCCCCTATAAGATGGTGTATGGCAAGGCTTGCCATTTGCCATTAGAATTAGAGCACAAAGCTTTCTGGGCTGTTAGAGAGTTTAATGCTGACCCAAAGTTAGCTGGTGATAAGCGTCTCATGAACTTGACTTCTCTAGATGAGTGGATGATACGTCCAAAACCTATCTATAATTTCTGCTTGCTCCATGCCCTTTTTGTGTGACATTGCTATGATATTTATGCACTTCCATAAACTTTTGATCATATTTGGACTAACCTATTAATGGTTGCAAAAGTGCACAATGTTTTTGTTTTACACTTTATTGTGTAGGAATTACTTGGAAATTGACAAAAACGCAAAAGGAGTCGTATTGGAGTAGGACTCTGACTTTCCTGAAATCTGTTTGAGAACGTTTTTTAAAGATGGTCACGTTCCGGCCCGAAGACGACGTCAAACAGAAAAAGTCTAGTTGCGAAAGTTGTGGGGAATTTCGAGGCAATGGTTCTGGATATAAAATTCATCCAAATCGGAGTCCGGACGGCCGAGTAAAGCCCGTTTTACTGAGGCCCAAAATCTGATGACGGGAATCCGAGAGTCTATATAAAGAGAGGAAATCTAGGTCACCAAGGGCCACGAATTTTCCTCCTCCCGAGCCGCCGTCTTGGAGGGGAGGACCAGCACCATTGCAGCACCATCCACAAGGAAGAAGGGGGGCCAAGGAGCCGCTGCCCTCTAGGGACGCCGCCGCCCCGAGGGCCGCCGCCGCGCCCCCAAGGGCCGCCGCCGCCACCTCCGTGGCTGCCGCCGGCCGTCTCCTCCTCGCGGGGCTGCACCTCTCCATCAACACCATCATCAACCTCCTGCTCACCATGTTCATGTGTGAGTAGTATTCTCCGGGGCCGAGGGCTCGTACGTGTAGCTATGTGGTTATCTCTCTCTCCCATGATGTGATCTTCGTTGTGATCATAGGCTATGTTAATCTAGTGTGATCCCATGAAATTTCCCCTTCCTCTATGTATTGGATTGGTGTACTCACTTGTCTTTATGTAGTATAATCCCCGAGACCAAGGTGACAGCGTTCTATTGGACATGGATTAGAAAAATATTTTCATGAGTGATTTCCTTTCTTGTGTGTTGATTGAAGATTGAGAGTCTCTTGGTGCTTGTTGTCTTTGACTATCCTTTAGATATGTTGTGGTGATTGTGGGACTCTCTTTGGATGGCCGCGGTGACATTGGGAAATCCTTAGATTGAGAACTACGAACTTTGAGGTGTGCTTTTGTAGGCCTACATAATTCTCGTCCTCTCTTGACCACGAAGGAATGACCTCCGAGTGCGTCCTCTTTGCATGTTTTATGGGAAATATCATGTGATTCGATTATGTTAATGTTGTTGGGAGTTGCCACTAGTGAAAGTATGATCCCTAGGCCTTGTTTCCACCATTGCAATACCATTTGTGCTCGCGTTTACCACTTGTTTGCTTGCTGCACTTTTTATTACAGATTTATATTACTTTGTTTTGCCATCCATATCACTTGCCATTTAACATCTCTTCGCCGAACTAGTGCACCTATACATCTAGCAAGTGTATTAGGTGTGTTGGGGACACAAGAGACTTCTTGTATCTTAGTTGCAGGATTGCTTGAGAGAGACCATCTTCAACCTCTACTTCCCTGAGTTCGATAAACCTTAGGTCATCCACTTGAGGGAAATTGCTGCTGTCCTACAAACCTCTGCGCTTGGAGGCCCAACATAGTCTACAAGAGTAGAAGCGTGTGTAGACATCAAACTATTTCTGGCGCCGTTGCCGGGGAAGTGAGTGCTTGAAGGTATATCTTTAGATCTTGCAATTAAATCTTTTTGTTTCTTGTTTTTATTTCACTAGTTTTGCTTAATGGAAAACAACAAAAATATGAGAGAGCTTTATAAGCTCTACCTTGAACTTGGACATGATGTGTTCGAAGGGAAAATTAAAAAACCTTTGGAACTTTATTATTTGCATAACAATCATGATGGTGGTGATGTTATTAGTATGTTTTTTAATATCAATATTGCTAATGACATGGAAAGCTCTAAGCTTGGGGATGACACGTTTGATGAACATGATATTTTTAGTCCCCCAACTTTTGAAGAGAAAATTTACTTTGATGATACTTTGCTTCCTATATATGATGATTACAATGATAAATGTGAGCTTTTTAGTCCACCTACTATTGAGGATAAAATTTATTATGATTATGATATGCCTCCTAAATATGATGATTACCATGATGGTTATGATTGCTTTACTCTCACTATTCCTAATAAGAAAGATTTTGCTTATATGAAGAGTAATGACACTTTTATGCTTTTGGATCATGGAAATAATGCCTTATGTGATAGTTATATTGTTGAGTTCATCCATGATCCCATTGAAAATTATTATGAGAAGGGAACATATGCTTATAGATATTTCAATAATATCAAGTTCCCTCTCTTTATGTTGAAGGTTTTGAAACTGCACTTGTTTTGTCTTCCTATGCTTATTGCTTTGTGCTTCAATGAATTATTCTATTGCAATATTCCTATGCATAGGAAGCATGTTAGGCTTAAATGTGTTTGGTATTTGCTTCTTGATGCTCTCTTTTGTTCTTCAGCTCTTATTCCTACGAGAGCATCATTAAAGTCTTATGCCTAGCTTAAAGGCATAAAAAAAGCGCTTTTGGGAGGCAACCCACAATGAACAAAATTTTATTTTGCTTTTGTTGTGTCTTGATGTTGTTACTACAGTAGCATCATCATTTTATCTTCACTTTTTAGCTTTGTGCCAAGTTTAGCCTCTGATTGCAAGAAAGTTCAAAAGTTGTGACGTGCTGTCCAGGAAACAGATTCTGTCCTTGGATAGAAAAATTCGTATAAAATCACCAGATCATCTTTTTGGTCTGAATTTTTTCGACAGCGTGCTCTATACAATTGGCTTTCAGGCGTCTGTTCTGAGTTTTTTGATTTTAGTTGCAGAAGTGCCCCGAGAAAATTATTTACTACCTGCTGGTCTGTTTTTCACAGATTCTGTCCTGTTTTGCCTTTCCTTCATTTTGCAAACCTTGAGCTTGCTTTTTCTTTGCAAAAACCTTTTGGCAATCTTGAGAAACAGTAGACCTTCAAGAATATCTTTATTTCCAGCAAGCAAAAATTATTTTATTAAGGGTACTAACCTCGCTAATCAGATTATGATGAGTTATGTATGAAGGGAGTTTTCAAGTGTGCGAGGGAAGATGATAAAAAGATTCAGGAGTGTCAAACGCTCAAGCTTGGGGATGCCCCCATGCACCCCCAAGAAATATTCAAGAAGACTCAAGCGTCTAAGCTTGGGGATGCCCCCGTGCATCCCCTTCTCCATCAACTTTATCAGTTCGTCTTTTCGTTCCACTATATTTTAATCACTTCATGTGTTATGTGCTATGCTTGGAGCGTCTTGCTTTTAGTTTCCTTTTTAGTTTTCTTTAGCTTTGCTTGCTGTTCATAACGAGTTGGAACTCAGCTTTTTTTGTGTGGGAGAGAGACCCGCTCCACTTCAACTTAGAACATAACATAGAATTTTCATGTCTATCTTTGCTGTGTGTGTTCTTTGTCTTTCAATAGCTACTATCATGTTCAGCTCTTAGTTTTCATGCTTATCTTTTTAAAGAGCTTTTGTTTAGTTGGTCGCTGGAACTCTCTTTATTTATCATGCTTATATTGTTAAGAGAGTTGGCTTCTGTTGCACTGGTTGATATGTCTATGATAAAAATGCTATGTGCATAATGGTGCTTAGTAGTTCATGTTTTCTTATGGTTAGTCTCAAATAGCTGGGGGGTTCTCAATGTGTTATTGGAGTACCAACATGATTTGTTTGGCTATGATGTGGTACGGTTTAGTGGTATCTTCCCCCAAGAATTTATTTTGATTGACTTGGCGTATGCTCACGCATATTTAAGACTGTAAAGAAAGTCTATCAAGCCTTGATGATCTTTAATTTCTGAGTAGCGATATAACTTCCATGCCTGATTCAATGTTGCTTTGTCGCTCTGCATGATTATGACCGTCATTGCTCTCTTAATTGGTTGCTCCCAGTCTTTTGCTAACATTCGCCTATACTAAGCGGACTGACTGCTTGTGCATCCAAAATCCTTTAAACCAGTTATGCCATATGAGTCCACCATACCTTCCTATATATGCTATTTACCTGCCATTCCTAACGAAGACTTTCATGTACCATCTCGAAATTATTCAAAAAAAAGCATTTCTCTTTTGTGCCTCTTTTTTAGCTCATGAGGAAGTAGTAGTTAATTCATGATCTTTTTAAGTTGGACAAGCTTCACCCCGGGATTGCATGTCTAATGTGCAAACCCATAATACGAGAAGGAACTGGCATAGAGTGCGCCCGGCTCATTAAAAATTATACAACAAACAAACCCTCCTTCACGCTTTGTTCATGAGAAATCAGAAAACTTTGGCAGTGATAAACAAAGGAGATTAAGAGGATGTGATCGTCCTCATGCGGGAGCCGTTCCTCGAAACTTGTCCATCTCAAGAAGTGATTGAGTTATCTGCTAGCATTCGTTGACGAAATATGCATATTCTAAAAAATAATTATTAACTCTGTTTTTAAAACCAAGAGCTCTGGTACATGTTTTGTCTTTGTTTCCGACCACGGGTTTTCAACCTTGCCAACAAAAGCCACGGTTCGAGAGTCTCCACCTTCTTTAAAGCACCAACTATTAAGAGCATGATTGTCATTCTGAGTATAATGTGCATTGTCCCAAAGTACCATTGTCTTTTGCATGATTATGATATCGTTTATTCTGAAATCATTGTATCTAGTCATCACTTAAACCTTAGAGGTGCCCCTGCATTTATGTTTTGCTTCACTAAAGGGGCAAGCGAGATATCACTTTATCATATTTGCACACCATGCTCACTACAAATCTATTGAGTGTTTCAGTATCATATTGTAAAACTTTCAGTTCTTTGTGATTTTCTCATGAGGCAACTTAATTACTACAGTTTCATTGTCTCAGTAAGCACTTGTCATGTGACTGTGAAAAGTTCTTATATAGTTAATAGCATGTCACCATAGAAATTATGCTTGTTATCATTTACCTACTCGAGGACGAGCAGGAATTAAGCTTGGGGATGTTGATACGTCCAAAACGTATCTATAATTTCTGCTTGCTCCATGCCCTTTTTGTGTGATATTGCTATGATATTTATGCACTTCAATACACTTTTGATCATATTTGGACTAACCTACTAATGGTTGCAAAAGTGCACAATGTTCTTGTTTTACACTTTATTGTGTAGGAATTACTTGGAAATTGACAAAAACGCAAAAGGAGTTGTATTGGAGTAGGACTCTGACTTTCCTGAAATCTTTCTGAGAACGTTTTTTAAAGATGTTCACGTTCCGGCCCGAAGATGACGTCAAACGGAAAAAGTCTAGTTGTAAAAGTTGTGGGGAATTTCGAGGCGATGCTTCTGGATATAAAATTCGTCCAAATCCGAGTCCGGACGGCCGAGTAAAGCCCGTTTTACTGAGGCCCAAAATCTGATGACGGGAATCCGAGAGTCTATATAAAGAGAGGAAACCTAGGTCATCAAGGGCCACGAATTTACCTCCTCCCGAGCCGCCGTCTTGGAGGGGAGGACCAGCACCATTGCAGCACCATCCACAAGGAAGAAGGGGGGCCAAGGAGCCGCTGCCCCCTAGGGCCGCCGCCGCCCCGAGGGCCGCCGCCGCCGCCGCGCCCCGAAGGGCCACCGCCGCCGCCTCCGTGGCTGCCGCCGGCCGTCTCCTCCTCGCGGGGCTGCACCTCTCCATCAACACCATCATCAACCTCCTCCTCACCATGTTCATGTGTGAGTAGTCTTCTCCGGGGCCGAGGGCTCGTACGTGTAGCTATGTGGTTATCTCTCTCTCCCATGATGTGATCTTCGTTGTGATCATAGGCTATGTTAATCTAGGGTGATCCCATGATATTTCCCCTTCCTCTATGTATTGGATTGATGTACTCACTTGTCTTTATCTAGTATAATCCCCGAGACCAAGGTGACAGCGGTCTATTGGACATGGATTAGAAAAATATTTTGATGAGTGATTTCCTTTCTTGTGTGTTGATTGAAGATTGAGAGTCTCTTGGTGCTTGTCTTTGACTATCCTTTAGATATGTTGTGGTGATTGTGGGACTCTCTTTGGATGGGCACGGTGACATTGGGAAATCCTTAGATTGAGAACTACGAACTTTGAAGTGTGCTTTTGTAGCCCTACATAATTCTCGTCCTCTCTTGACCACGAAGGAATGACCTCCGAGTGCGTCCCCTTTGCATGTTTTATGGGAAATATCATGTGATTCGATTATGTTAACTAGTTGTAAACCCGTGCACTTGCACGGTCTAGTGGTATTTTTTTTAATATTCTTGCTCAATTGTTATGTTAGAACTCGATGGATTAACCACATTCATCCTCATAAGGAGTCTGGATAGAATTATAATGCAGAAAAAATAGCAAATGAAGATATTGTTCTCTGGAACAATCATAACATAGTGAAATTTGTGTACTGCAAAGAATTTTAACGTCACGGCACAACTACCATTCGTATACCATTGTGAAATATATTTTTTGCCTTTGTAACATGTTCACCGCACATGGCCTTCTCCTCCAGTCCCTTCACCATGGAAATCGAAATACCGACATGTCCCATAATATCAACAGTCAACGAAGCTTAGAATTAAGGGAAGTAATAACACGCAAATGACACAAATGAAACATGATTTGCATAAACGAACATTTAGCATAAAGTGCACTTCACTGTTTTTTTACTTTGAACTCTCAAGAAAAAATAATTAAATATGTGCAAATAAGCATGGACCAATTCTGTATGGATGTGATAATTGTATTTGTCATGTGATCATTAAATCCTGCATATATACTATATATATTAGAAGCGTACATGCAAGAGCCAGTATGTGAGGATGGATTAACCAATTGCATATCTTAAATTGGACTTCCTGGGAGGGATTCTATTTACATGGAGATAAAAAAATAAAATTTAATTTGTTATGGTTCTCTATTTTTTTGCGAGATAATTTGTTATAGTACTCACTCTCCCAAAACTATTGACATATATAAGGAGCTGCATATTGTAAATTTTACTTGACTATTAGCATTTGTGTAGGAGCTACAGGTCTCTAAACAATTCATATGTCCTTCTGAATGACATCATTGACATGTTGATATGTCGGACAAAAAAACCTGATATATGTATTCTCATCGAACCTAGAAAAAAAAAGTCAGATCACCATCTCATATGATTGTCGTCTAATATTGCAATTAAGAGGTAGATTGAAAATGTAAAGTAGTAAAAGAGAACTACCTTTGAAGTTACCATGGAGTATGAAGATTAGCGGCAATTCTTTCCACCATTGGGTCATAGCCAATGATTGCAATTCCAACCTAATCATCCAAACACACAAATACTTGGTGCATCCAGTATATATTATAGGTCCCATGATGCGATGGCGTTCAAATATGTTGATGGAAGGTCTGGAATAGCAGCGGTCTATTCACCCAGACCGTCCTTGCCAAGGGGTAGAAAGGGAGACCCCATGTGAGGCGCCGTGGGAATGAGTTAGACCTGTAGTTGAGAAGACCCCCGAGAACTCGATGCTGAAAGTGCAGCGATCGACGGCGGCGATGCGAAGAAGGATTGCGAGATAGAACGACACACTCTACTTGTTGTGATCCAAATTTGTGCCCCGCGTGAGTTCCCTTATGTATTTCCTACCGGTGACATGTCCTGGCTTCCATAGCGATTGATCCAGCAGCTTGCTTCGTATGTACGTATGCATTCAGCCAACATGGGAATCAATCGACTGCTTCAAATTGATTTGTATGTTCATGTGTATTTCCTAAAGCAAAACGATCGTCTGGCTAATGGTGACCTACAGTTAATTTCTTTTTTGTAACTAAGCTAAAGATGATTTGTACGTGGAAGTGTTTCCTAAGTTAAAACGACCGTCCGGCGAATTGTACATTTAATTCTTTTCATAATTATTAAGCTAAAGATTTACACCATAATAACTTGATATTTTCATTAAAAATAACCTGATCTGAACGACTTTTTTTGTATTTCCTAAAGCAAAACGATCATCCGGCTAACCGTGACATACAGTTAATTTCTCTTTTGTAATTAAGCTAAAGATGAATTGTACGCGCAAGTGTTTCCTAAGTCAAAATGACAGTTTGGCGAATTGCACATCCAATTTTTTTATAATTATATTAAGCTAAAGATTTACACCATAATAACTTGATATGTTTCACTAAAAAAAACTGATCTGAACGACTTTTTTTCCAGACAAAACCGAGGGAAGGGAGAGACCAGCTATTTTCTGATTATTGACTGATAGAGATGGGAGAGACTTTTTTTTAGAGAGAGCTGGGAGTCTGGGACATACGTACACATGTTAAGCTCAGGGGAAAAGGGGGATGCGTGAGAGATTGGGTCAGGTTTAGAATATACTTCTTTTTTAGAATCAGGTTTAGGATATACTTGAGAAATAGAGAGAGACATGCCAGATTGGTTTGGTCGGTTCTGTTAAATGGCCCACGTAGGGATTCTGAATTTGTAAAAAAAATGTAGGAAATTCCAAGATTGATCTAGACCGTAATAATTCGGCCCCACCAGATTAACGGTTCCTAATTTCTAATTAACGTGGGATTTTCTAGGGAGTCTCAAATTAGTATAAGTATAGATATAGATGTTGTTGGGAGTTGCCACTAGTGAAAGTATGATCCCTAGGCCTTATTTCCACCATTGCAATACCATTTGTGCTCGCGTTTACCACTTGTTTGCTTGCTGCACTTTTTATTACAGATTTATATTACTTTGTTTTGCCATCCATATCACTTGCCATTGAACATCTCTTCGCCGAACTAGTGCACCTATACATCTAGCAAGTGTATTAGGTGTGTTGGGGACACAAGAGACTTCTTGTATCTTAGTTGCAGGGTTGCTTGAGAGAGACCATCTTCAACCTCTACTTCCCTGAGTTCGATAAACCTTAGGTCATCCACTTGAGGGAAATTGCTGCTGTCCTACAAACCTCTGCGCTTGGAGGCCCAACATAGTCTACAAGAGTAGAAGCGTGTGTAGACATCAGTGGAGAAGTGAAGCTTACGAGAGCGCTAAAATGTTCAAGGAAAAGGTAAAGAAGTGGCATGATAGGAGGATTCTAAAACGTGAATTTAATGTTGGTGATAAAGTTTTGTTGTTTAGATCCCGTTTCAGGTTTTCTCCAGGCAAACTACTTTCCAGGTGGGAATGGCCATTTCATATTGAAGAAGTCTATCGGTCTGGTGCAATTAAGATTAACAATTTTGAAGGCACCAAACCTCATGTTGTGAATGGGCAAAGACTTAAGCATTACATAGCAGGAGACCCTGTCAATGTTGATGTGAACATGATATACACAACAACTCACGAAGAACATGTTGCAGCCCTGTTTCAGACACCAGCAGAAGCAGAATAAGAAAAGGTATGTATTACGGTAAGGAAACATCACGAACCGCCATAAAAGTCCAATATTCTGAGTTTTTGCAAAATTAGTAAAATTCTAAGCCTAAGTGGAGCCGGAGACAAGCTCCAGAGGGCCCAGGCGCCCCCCTGGCGCGCCCTACCTCCTGGCCGCGCCGGGAGGCCGCTTGGGCACCCAGGAGTCTGTCTCCGACCCCGCTTTAGCCTGTTACCTTCCGTTCCGTGCAGAAATTTTTGCTATATATTTGTCCGGATTGTTCCGGCAACGTATCTCACGATTTCGTGTGTTTTCTTTTCGATCTGTTTCTGCCAGGGAATCTTTCAGCTGGACCTAGGTGCCATGGCTTCTCCAAGTTCCCCCAAGGACAAGTTCGTCGTCAACGTCATCAACCCTTACCTCGCTGAGGTGAAGAAGCACCCTCATGTTGTTCGGATGGAGGACGGTGTCCTCCATCAGGAAAATCTAAAGGGACCTATCAAGGAGGGGAGCATCCAGGCCAGGCTAGAAGAAGTGGAGCAAGAAGTCTTCAAGTACAAGAAGATGATCGAGCGTGGTGTTGAAGCTAACTTTGACATCATCAACGAGCTGAAGACCTACTTCCCGAAGGAGATGAAGGAGATGTGGAAAAGCATCACCGCATCTGAAGTAAGAATTGAAGAACTCCAAGGGCAAATTTATGATCTACATCACCAGAACTGTGAGTATGAACTAAGGTTTATGCGCATGGGTATGGGTGCTGCATGCAGGATTCAGGAGACAAACTTCTCATATGAGACTGGAGAACCCCTTCCATGGAAGCGCTTCGCCGAGGACTAAGTGATCAACGTCAACAAGAATGAGGAGTGAAATCTCCTTGGGTAATGGCATTCCCTTGGCTTGTTCCAAGCTTGTGCCCGGTATCTTTATCTTTATCTTTTGTCTTTTAGAGTCAAGTAGAGTCGTATCATGTCTAGGGAGGTTATTATATGAAATAGGTGTGTGCATTGAGGTCTATCACTCCTTCGGTGGAGAGATTGTATCTGTGAGTGTGGAGTCGTCTATGATGGAATATTAATGAGAAGTCTATTGGTTCCTTTGCTGCACTCGGTATTCTCTTCACGCAATCGACCTTATATGATGATTCTTATGGGGAGTATTGACCTTATATCAGGTATGGCTGTGAAAACCTTATTTAATCTTGGCAAACATAGCTTTGGTCATAACAACAAGCATGATTTTCTTAAAGTAGCGACATAGCCAAAACCTTTATGTTATTATGCTTGAAGTGTTATGCTGACAAGGAAGACAACTTGATGTGTTATGCTTATTTTAATGTTTATGCTTTATATTGCTTTGCATCTTAGTCATCATCAATTGTCTGTTCTCTCAAGGCCTTTGCTAGCCTAAACTCTGTACTAAGCGGAATTCTGCTTGTGCATCCATACCCTTAAACCAATACCTTCCATATGAGTCCACCATACCTTCTTATTCGTGGTATTCCACTACCACCTCCTAAAGTATAGAATTTGTGTGTTATCCTTAAATGTTCAAAATCTTCTATTTTGTGCCCCTGTTTTAGCTCATGAGGAAGTAGTAGTTAATTCATGATCTTTTTAAGTTGGACAAGTTTTACCCCGGGATTGCATGTCTAATCTGCAAACCCCTAATACGAGGAGGAACTGGCATGAGTGCGCCCGGCTCATAAATGATAATACAACAAACAAACCCTCCTTCACGCTTTGTTCATGAGAAATCAGAAAACTTTGGCAGCGATAAACAAAGGAGATTTAGGGGATGTGATCGTCCCCGTACTGGAGCCGTTCCTTGAAACTTGACCAGCTCGAGAAGTAATTGATTTATCTATTAGCATTCGTTGACAAATCATGCACCTCTCAAAACTTGTTTTCATTCTGTTTGATTTAGGGATAGCACATGAGTTTTCCCTACTTCCCTAGAGCGGGGCCTATCTCTTACTTTTAGGTTGATTCAGTTATTCCTACTTCCTTATATTCTTAAAGAGAGCAGACATTTGATGTTGACGAGGATTCATTCATATAGAGTTGCATTAAGATTTGTCATATCATATCCTTGTTGACATTATCATTTGATAAGTAAGTTGTTTGTCAAGCTCAGCTAAGGCAAACATCTTCCTTTGTGTTAACACTTTCACTTCTTGCCTAATAACATGTTCTTTCAAAAGCTTCAATTAATCTCATCAAAACATAAAGAGAAAGAGCATAAGTAAAAGCTATTAGTTGTTCTTTGACCAAAGGACATGTTTGCCATGATTTGATAAGTTTCCTTAGCCCTACTTTCGAATATAAGTGTTACCACTCTTTTATAAGGGCCTTATGAGTTGAAGATTGCTGTTGAGGATATTTGAGTTGGTGAAAAAAAATTGTGATTCTTCTTGTCCGTATTCTATTTATCGACACTTCACTCTCTAAACTTGTGGATAGGTTTACCGAGCTCAGTATTTGCTTGGGGACAAGCGAGGTCTAAGCTTGGGGGTGTTGATACGTCCAAAATGCATCACTATTTTATATCGTAATTCATCCTTATTCATTGATATATTTCACATTACGATGATGTTCTTATGTTGTTTTGGCCTATTTTACACAGTTTGCAACTTTCTGGTGCCGAAGCAGCAAACGCAGGATTCAGCGGTAAAAAGTGGACGCTGAGTTGCTGAAGAAGAATACCTCCAAATTACCTGAAAATCGACGGAGGGTGTTTTCCAGACGGATCACGAAGGCACGCAAAAGAGCAACCGGAGGGGGGCCATAGGGCGCCCAGGCGGCCACCTGGCGCGGGCCCCTCCCTGGCCGCGCCGGGGGGGCGCCTGGAGCCCCTGGCCCACTTTCGGCTGCCCCCTTTTGCCTATATACTCCTCATCATCCGAAAACCCTAAAAAAGAGCGTTTTGACGGAGTTCCGCCGCCGCTCCATGGCGGAAACCTACAGAGAAGAAAACGCCATCTCCGGCGGGCAGATTCCGCCGGGGAGATCACCTCCCGGAAGGGGAGATCATCGCCATCGTCATCACCATCGTCACGGGCATCATCGACATCATCATCAACATCATCCCCAACATCAGCACCATCTCCTTCTTCATCCAATCTCATCTCACCATTGCAACTTGTGTTGTAATCCGTACTATTTATCCTCTCTACTCCATCGGTGCTGATTACTACTTTGTGGTGAATGCTATTGAGTTTTGTTGGAGAAATATTATTATGTCCAGATTGTTTATCACCCATCCATCTCCACCGATCATGATCTCTTTTATGTCTTGTGAGTAGTTACTTTAGTTCTTGAGGACATGCGAAAAGTCTTGTTGTTAGTAGTCATATGATGTTGAAGTAATATGTGTTGTTTGATACTTAAGTTGTGTTGTTATTTTACTAGTGGTGTTGTGTGAGTCGAACACTCAACACTTCGCCTTGTTAAGGACCTAGGGGAATACATTGTGTATAAAGTATGCTAACAGTGGGTTGCCGGAGTGACAGAAACCTGAACCCCAGTTCGCACGCTTTTGCACAAGGGAACAATGGATCACCGATCGTATTGCTATGGTTAGGCTTATGCCTTAAATAATATCTTGTATTTGCGGATGCTTGCAAGGTGTTTAATCATAAGAGTGCACTCATCTTAGTCTAGAGAGTGTACTAGCATAGATCCACCCACTCAACACTTATCAACACATCACATAGTACCGATACGGAATATGGCGAAAGCACATGCCTACCTCTCCCGTGTGTCCTCAAGAACACTTTAGCCTTTATAAGTTCAGTTGCTAGGCCTCTCCTTTGCTCAGAAAGGATTGGGCCACTTGTTACTCTCCATTGCCTTTACTTTGCTCACATTTACTTTCTTGTTGCTTATATCAAGAAAACCCCCTAAAAGTTATCTTTCAGTGCTTGCAGTAATTCCTTGCTCAGAATCGCTTATCAATACCTTCTGCTCCTCATTGGGTTCGACACTCTTACTTATCGAAAACGCTGCATGGCTCCACTCCGACCAGGGCCACTGCCCGGAGCAGGAAGCCACCTGCAGCAGATGCAGAGCAGCGGAGGCCCCGCCGCCACCTTCCTTGGCAACGGGAGGGGCGACGCAAGGGGAGGGGGCGTGTTCGGTAGGTGGGATTGACCAGTCCTACATGCTCAGTTCATTTAAGAGGGATATAATAAAAACTTTCATGTAGATCACTGAATATGATAAGTTTGATTCCTCACAATAATTTTGCGATATTAAGATGCTAATATGTGGGAAGTACTAGTGAATGATTGTGGTTTATTAAGAATATTGGTGTCAAAGTTTGTGATTCTCGAAGCATGGACGTATAGTCTTCAGTTATGCTATGAAATTGGAGCATGATTTATTATTGGGTGTCTTCTTTATGAGTGGAGGTCGGGGACGATCGACGTTCTTTTCCTACCAATCTATCCCCTAGGAGCATGTCAGGCCCAAGATGCGATTCTATCCCGATCACGAGACACTTACGTGATTGGGGCACAACCGCATTTCGGGCGCTTAGCAAGATGGATATCATTACATCATACCATTACATACATACATGGGGGATACAACAATACATACAAGTCACCTGAATACAACAACATCAATGCAAGGCATCCGACTACAGATGCAAACATGAAAAGAACAACGACATACATCTGCTATCCCAGGCTGCCGACCCGGAACCTAACCCAAGACTGAAGAAGAAGAAGAAAGAAAGAACTCCAACAAAACCGATCATCGCTCTCACGTCAAGACATCGGAAACCTGCACCTGCAACTATTGTTGTAGTATCTGTGAGCCACGAGGACTCAGCAATCCCATAACCATGGGTAACAAGACTATCAAAGCTTAATGGGTAGGAAGAGGTAAAGTGGTGAGGTTGCAGCAGCGGCTAAGCATAAATAAGGTGGCTAACTTACGAGTACAAGAATAAGATGAGCATCTACGCAAACGGTCGCAAACTAGTAGTGATCGCTAAAGATCCTGATCTACTTACGAGTCAAACATAACCCCACCGTGTTCTCTTCTCAAAGTGAAAAGAGACAGTCACGGTTACTCACACAGTTGTGTGTTTTACTTCGGATCCTCTGTCAAGTTTTCTACAGCCGGACATTAACAAATTCCAATCTGCCACATAACCGCGGGCACGGCTTTCGAAAGATCATAACCCTGCACGGGTGTCCCAACTTAGCCCATCACAAGCTCTCACGATCAGCTGAAGTGATAAATATAATATCATCACCCCTTATCTTAGGGAAATCCGATCAGGCTCGGCATCCCGGTGCACAAGACATTTCGACAATGGTAAAACAAGTCCAGCAAGACCTCCCGGCGTGCCGACACCCTGATAGTAGCCGCGCGTATCTCGTCTCAGGCCACGACCGGATGGGACATCCTACAGGAGCCAGATACCTCGAGTTTCCCCGAGGCGGTCCCGCAGTTCGCCCGTTTGGGACCAACACCATCAGCACTGGCCCCCCTGCTATGTAGAAGAATCCTCGGGTAGCGCTAACTCCCTATGCAATTTAATTAATTAATTAAGTTGTTATTAAACCAATGTTGGGCCTTGCTGGAGGAGTTTTATTCAAAGACGAAGTGTCAAGGGGTCCCCATATACCCAACCGTGTAAGGAACGCAAAATCAAGGAACATAATGCCGGTTTATCGGCGCCTAAGGTGGCATGAGTGGAACAAAACACCGAGCAAAAGGCCAAGCCTTCCACCCGTGCCCAGTATATAGGTGTGTTAATAATAATAATAGATATTGTGATATTCCAACAACAAGTTCCCTCCTGGAACGATCTTCATCTTCACCTGCAACTAACAACGCTATAAGAGGGGCTAAGCAAGCGGGTAACATAGCCAAACAATGGTTTTGCTAGGAAGGTTTCAAAGGTTAGAGGCTTCATGGCAACAAGGAGAGGGGCTGACAATAAGATGGGTAGCGCGACATGTAACAGTAGCATCGAGACAAGTAAGCAAAGGCAATGATAGTAAAGGTATCCAAGGGTATGGTCATCTTTCCTGAGATCCCGCAAGGAAGAAGAACGGATCCATGAAGAAGACGAAGAAGACGCCTTGAAGAAGAACCACGGGTAGACGAACGAATCCTCACGAACGCAACGGAACAAGCACTAACGAGAAGAAGCAAGCAATATGGTAAACACACAACACAAGATCATTACAATATGCTCAACCAAGTATGATGCAAGACAGTTCTATATAGGAAGCACTACAAGTGTATACAGGAAGCAAAACATGGCAAGGTAGGAAGCACAGCAAAACAACACAAGTCTATATATGATGCATTACATGGCAAGGTATGATGCATGAAAAATATATACAGGAAGCAATACATGGCAAGGTATGATGCATGACAAGTCTATACAAGAAGCACAACAAGTCTATACAGGAAGCATAACATGGCAAGGTAGGAAGCACAGAAAAACAACACAAGTCTATATGATGCAATACATGGCAAGGTATGATGCATGACAAGTCTATACAGGAAGCAATACATGGCAAGGTAGGAAGCACAGCAAAACAACACAAGAACATATATGATGCAATACATGGCAAGGTAGGATGCATGACAAGTCTATACAGGAAGCACAACATGGCAAGATAGGAAGCACAGAGAAGCAACATAAGAACAACAAGTTTAAACAAGGCTGGAAGCTACTCAAGACAAATCCGGTAAGTCCTCATGTGCATAGTTTGAAATTAGTCCAGATCTGCACAAACCTTATGTTAAAGTTCTTAAGCAGCAATTTAACATGCACCATCATGATCTACACGAAATTCTAGTCAAGTTTCATATAAAGTTTGTTTAATTCGGAGCTACGGCCTAGAAGATATGAGCAAAACAAGTTAAGCATGGCAACAATGCAAGATGCACCCAAACATCAAGCAAACTCACTCCAAACATGAAAACAACATGATATTATGATTCTACATTCAAAATCACACAAGTTTCATATAAGGAACACTCCAAACGGAGCAACGAGCTAAAAGATACACATGAAACAAGATATAACAACAAGCTGAAATTAACAGCCACATAGCAACTTTGGAGCAAGAAATATATATGCTACAGCACTCAAACATGGTGACATGAAGCATGGACATGAAGTAGACATATCCTACAGCAATCAACTCCATTGGAGCATCTCCATAGGAGGCATGGATCAATAGCAACAAGCTACAACATTTTGATCATGACGTTAAAAACCTGACAGTAATATTTTATAGCAACTTGGGAGCAAGAATTAAATAATCTACAACAAGTCAAATGAGCAAGTAAGGGCATGAATGGATATCCAACAACATATACAACAAGGAATGATCAATGGCCACCCCAAAACTAACATGGATTTGCCTAGGGCATCAAGCAAACATAGCATCAGGATATTACAGATTCCAGACTTAGTGAAATTTCACTAAGTGTTAAAACAGCAATAACAACATGGCATGTTTACAAGCATGTTTAAGTCAACACAAGGCATATCATGGAAAGTTAAATGCACCACCTCAAAGACCACATCATTGTGCTTCTAAAACAACTAAACATGTGGCATGGAGACAAACACATCAATAGCAAAGAGCAATTGAAATCAGCATCTCATAACAAGTTACAAAACCTAACAGCCACATGCACTTTTGCAACAGAGATAAACATGGCAATATGAACTCCAACATGTATGCTATAGCAACCAACATGTAGAGCATCTCATGAAGAACATTTTGACATATCATTTGCACCATTTGGATAAACATGCACCAAGTTATCATATCTCAAACATGGCAACAAAATAACAAATAGCAGCAGTTTATAACAAGTAGCACTCTTGCAACAGATATTAGAGAATCTAGATGAACTCAAATGAGCATGGCACAATGGAACAAAGTGTAGAGCATATCATCATGGTCATTTTGACATATCATACACTCAATCCGGACATACACACAATTAGATACCACTATGCAAACATGCAACAAAAATGTTGACAGAATAAAAGACTTAGCAGTTTTTTAGACTCCGGGAAAAAAACAAAGTGGGCGCAGGATAACTATCCAACGCCCAGGCGACTGATAGGCAACAGGAGGGTCTGGGCTGGCTCACCTCGTGGGCCGAGGCCCAGGACGGGGGAGGAGGGCCAGCCTGGCGGAGCAGGCCGGGTGGGCAGACCGCGGGGCTGCTGGGCCTCGCGGCCCACCTGGCCGGGGCGCAGGCAGGGGCCGGCTGAGGCGGGCCGCCTGGAAGGCCAAGGAGCGCGGGGTGGCTGGACCGGCCCACGAGGCAGGCGCTCGCGCTCGTCCGGTCGTCGTCGCTCGTCTCAAACGAGCGGAGGCAGGGAAGCAGCGGTTCGACGGGGGTTGGTGCTCGTCAGAAGGAGCAGGCTCGGCTGTGGGGCGCCGGATCAGGCGCCAGGGAGGCGGAGGAGGTCGGGGGCGCGCGGATCCGGGCCGGCGTCGCCGGATCTGGCCGCCGGCGGCGAGCAGAGGCTGCGGGGCAGGGGCGGTCTGGAGTTCGGGCGGAGTTACTGGCCGGCGGCGGAGCTCCGGTGGCCGACGGGCGAGGCGGCGTGCTCCAGCCACCGGCGGCGGTGGGCAAAGGGTCGATCGGGAGGATCCGTTCCCCCGATCCAGAGCGAGCTCTCGGGCGAGCGGGAGGCTCGGGAGGAGCGGGGCGCTCGGCCCGGATCGGGCCCGGGGTGGGCCGTAATTTGGGTTCCGCGGGCCGCGGCGGGTGGAGGAAGGCTGGGGCGCTGGCTGCGGTTATGCGGCGACAAGTGGCGAGAGGAGAGTTGGCTGGCGCGAAAAACGAGGGAAGGAAGAAGAAGGCCAATTTTGGCAGGGGTAGGCTGCTTAAATAGGAAAGGGGGTTAGGGATAGGGTTTGGAGGGGGTTTGAGGCCGTTTCGAGCCGTACGATCTCGATCGTGCGGCTCCGAGCGGAGGGGGGAGTAGGCTGGGCCTAGGTGGGCTGTGTAGATTAGTTGGGCTGAGGTGAGAGGTGAGGGAGAGAGGCCCGCGGACGTTTTCGGAGACCGAAAACGTCCGACGTTTAAACCGGCGACGAGTGCCGCTATATATATCCGTTGGGCTATCAAACGAGCTCCGAATGCGATGAAATTTGGCAGGCGGCCTGTCTACACTATAATAAGACCACACGCCAAGTTTCATCTCATTCCGAGAACATTTTTCGGCCACTTATGAAATAAATATTCGGAGGCACCGCGGGCGCGTGCAAGTGTGTCTGGGCTCAGGACGGACAACGGAGAGGACGAGGGAACTCGGGCGGATGCAAGTTTTGAAAACATGCTGATGCAACACACATGATGACATGGCAAGGATGCACACGCAAGCAGATGACATGGCAACGACGACGAATAACTGGCTGACACCTGGCGCACCGTTCTCGGGGTATCACAACACTCCCCTACTAACAAGAGATCTCATCCCGAGATCTTTGGAACGAGATGGAAGAGAAAAAAGGAAGAACAAGGTTCTTCGAGGACAAAAGAGTGAAACCAAAGAACCTTGAGAGTTGAACAACGGAAAGAAAGGATACAACGGAGATGAACGAGATTGGAAGCTCCGGTAAAATGAGCAACAAGGCATAAGACGAGTACCAAGAGGATAAGTATATGAAGCACGAGTTGAAGGAACAAGAATGAATTCGAAATCACTCCGGTTAATAAGAGAAAGAAAGGAGTTTGAACGAAGTAAATCGGGCAGCACTTCGGCTAAATCTGAAAGAAATAGCACACCGGTTGAACATGAATGGAATGGAACAAGAACTTGAGAAGATGAAACGATACTCGACGAGAGTAACAACACAGAGCCTCTGGAAAAATTGAAATAATGGAATTAAAAGAATGGAGAAGAAGATGGCAACTTTGAACACAACTGAATTTGAAAGAGCATCTTGCAGGAAAGACTCGAACGGAGTTGTTGAGAAATTCAACAACAATAAAAGAATAAGCTTGGTTTGGACTTATTTAATCATCTCAAAAGTTGAGGTGAATTATGCCACAAATAAAAGATTGAAGATGAGATGAAGAAAAAAATGCAAAACTCCACTTCAAAAGAATACAGAGAATTATTTGCACTTGAGAGGCAAAAGAATAAGAATGCTTGAGCTGCTCCGGAAGAACTAGCTGAACGCTTGAAGAATGAATTAAATGATGGAGAACCACCATGAAGAACTCCGGTAAAATGAAAGGATTATGAAGTATGAAAAAGAATAAGAATAAAGCCTTGCGATGATTTAGAAGAGAGTCCGACGAGAAGGCCGAGAAAATTTGAACTCCGGAAAAGAAAGAATAAAACACTTGGAACTAGAATTTATTCATCAAGAATAAACTCGAAGGAAAGAATTAAAGAACTTGATGAAAAGAATAAGAATTATGTTATGCTCATCCTCCATCAATTAAATTGATGAGAACCAATGGATTCACATAACACTTATTCGCGATGAAAAAGAATAAAGAGGGATTTATCGCGAACTTGCGAAAATCTTCATGAAACACCGATAGGATTGGAATAATATGAATGGATTTATATGATAACACTGAAAAAGAATTGTTGAACGAATCGCCGTAAGAATTGAAGCCGACTGAAGGAAATGAACGAACCACCGGGAAGTATTAAAATCAAGTGATGAAAGAGAACAATCCAGCGTAAAGAATTGAAATTGAGTGAATACAATAGAATGAATCGCCGGGAAGAATAAAGCACTTGAGGACAATTGAATGACGAGAACGAAGAGATCGCGAACTGAATAAAGAATACTGGAACGAAGCACCGGAAGAAAGTGAGACGAACGAAGAGGCATCACTGAAGAATATTTGGAGGACGAAGTTGAAAACTGAGAACGAAGAAATCTTCTGAAATGATGGCCTTCGGGGGAACACAAAGAAAAGAATTGATGAAATGCTCCGGAAGAATGACAAGAAGAAAGGTTGAACCAATGATGAAAAGAATTGAAAGCGATATTGGAGAAGGTATATGACTGATGGAATCCATACTTATGTCACACTTGAAAATAATTTGGAACACTCCGGGAAATTAGAGGAGTCAGGTAATATCCTGGGAAAAGACCTGTGGGTTATGAGCCCACCGAAGGGAAAACATCGTTGGAAAGGATTATTCAGATGAAAAATGATGCATCGGACGATTAAACGACTCAAAGGAGGTGACAACCTCGAATTAATTAGAACACAAACGAATATCCTGAGATTTATTCGAAACTCTGGAACAATTAAATGGCGAGAGGTAAACGAGCAAAGTGAAGCAATTGAGCCGAGGAAAAAGAATATGAGCAACACCGAATACTTGAGTTGAATCCACCGGAGAGAAGAAGAGGTGAAGAAAATCAAACAAGAGAAGAACTCACCGAAGAAGGAAAAAAATGAAGGATGACGAACTAGACGAGAATTCACCAGTTGAAATAACTGAGGAAAGAATGCAAATGATTCACACGAGTAGGATGGATACTCGATTAAGGACTCCGGCTCCGAGAAACAAAAGGGTGGGCGGGTGGGAAAAAGAAAGACCACAACGGACGGGGAAAACAACATCGGTTGGGAAGAGCCGAGGATTGAACTTGCAAAGAAGAAGAGGGTCGAGTCCACTTGACATTGATGCACTAGATGAAAGAACTAACAACGCAACGAATGAAAACTAACCACGTGATCCTAAATAAAAATTGAAGGGGAAGAGGAGTAATTCAAAACACCTACGTCAAGATTCCTCACCAGAGCGACGGAGGGGCAGGGGAGTAAAAAGAATTCCTACTCTCCGATATAAATAGACTCCGAAAAAGTTTTCTGCTAGACTCAACAACGGCCAAACTACGATCAATCAAGGGGGCTCCTATGGTCGGTCGAGGCTCTGATACCAACTTGTCAGGCCCAAGATGCGATTATATCCCGATTATGTGACACTTACGTGATTGGGGCACAACCGCATTTCGGACGCTTAGCAAGATGGATATCATTACATCATACCATTACATACATACATGGGGGATACAACAATACATACAAGTCACCGGAATACAACAACATCAATACAAGGCATCCGACTACGGATGCAAACATGAAAAGAACAACGACATCCATCTGCTATCCCAGGCTGCCGACCCGGAACCTAACCCAAGACTGAAGAAGAAGAAGAAAGAAAGAACTCCAACAAAACCGATCATCGCTCTCACGTCAAGACATCGGAAACCTGCACCTGCAACTATTGTTGTAGTATCTGTGAGCCACGAGGACTCAGCAATCCCATAACCATGGGTAACAAGACTATCAAAGCTTAATGGGTAGGAAGAGGTAAATTGGTGAGGTTGCAGCGGCGGCTAAGCATAAATATGGTGGCTAACTTACGAGTACAAGAACAAGATGAGCATCTACGCAAACGGTCACAAACTAGTAGTGATCGCTAAAGATCCTGATCTACTGACGAGTCAAACATAACCCCATCGTGTTCTCTTCTCAAAGTGAAAAGAGACAGTCACGGTTACTCACACAGTTGTGTGTTTTACTTCGGATCCTCTGTCCAGTTTTCTACAACCGGACATTAACAAATTCCAATCTTCCACATAACCACGGGCACGGCTTTCGAAAGATCATAACCCTGCAGGGGTGTCCCAACTTAGCCCATCACAAGCTCTCACGATCAGCTGAAGTGATAAATATAATATCATCACCCCTTATCTTAGGGAAATCCGATCAGGCTCGGCATCCCGGTGCACAAGACATTTCGACAATGGTAAAACAAGTCCAGCAAGACCTCCCGGCGTGCCGACACCCTGATAGTAGCCGCGCGTATCTCGTCTCAGCCCACGACCGGATGGGACATCCTACAGGAGCCAGATACCTCGAGTTTCCCCGAGGCAGTCCTGCAGTCCGCCCGTTTGGGACCAACACCATCAACACTGGCCCCCTTGCTATGTAGAAGAATCCTCGGGTAGCGCTAACTCCCTATGCAATTTAATTAATTAATTAAGTTGTTATTATGAGCAAATTAAAACCAATGTTGGGCCTTGCTGGAGGAGTTTTATTCAAAGACGAAGTGTCAAGGGGTCCCCATATAACCAACCGTGTAAGGAACGCAAAATCAAGGAACATAATGCCGGTTTATCGGCGCCTAAGGTGGCATGAGTGGAACAAAACACCGAGCAAAAGGCCAAGCCTTCCACCCGTGCCCAGTATATAGGTGTGTTAATAATAATAATAGATATTGTGATATTCCAACAACAAGTTCCCTCCTGGAATGATCTTCATCTTCACCTGCAAGTAACAACGCTATAAGAGGGGCTGAGCAAGCGGGTAACATAGCCAAACAATGGTTTTGCTAGGAAGGTTTCAAAGGTTAGAGGCTTCATGGCAACAAGGAGAGGGGCTGACAATAAGATGGGTAGCGCGACATGTAACAGTAGCATCGAGACAAGTAAGCAAAGGCAATGATAGTAAAGGTATCCAAGGGTATGGTCATCTTGCCTGAGATCCCGCAAGGAAGAAGAACGGATCCATGAAGAAGACGAAGAAGACGCCTTGAAGAAGAACCACGGGTAGACGAACGAATCCTCACGAACGCAACGGAACAAGCACTAACGAGAAGAAGCAAGCAATATGGTAAACACACAACACAAGATCATTACAATATGCTCAACCAAGTATGATGCAAGACAGTTCTATATAGGAAGCACTACAAGTGTATACAGGAAGCAAAACATGGCAAGGTAGGAAGCACAGCAAAACAACACAAGTCTATATATGATGCATTACATGGCAAGGTATGATGCATGAAAAATATATACAGGAAGCAATACATGGCAAGGTATGATGCATGACAAGTCTATACAAGAAGCACAGCAAGTCTATACAGGAAGCATAACATGGCAAGGTAGGAAGCACAGAAAAACAACACAAGTCTATATGATGCAATACATGGCAAGGTATGATGCATGACAAGTCTATATAGGAAGCAATACATGGCAAGGTAGGAAGCACAGCAAAACAACACAAGAACATATATGATGCAATACATGGCAAGGTAGGATGCATGACAAGTCTATACAGGAAGCACAACATGGCAAGATAGGAAGCACAGAGAAGCAACATAAGAACAACAAGTTTAAACGAGGCTGGAAGCTACTCAAGACAAATCCGGTAAGTCCTTATGTGCATAGTTTGAAATTAGTCCAGATCTTCACAAACCTTATGTTAAAGTTCTTAAGCAGCAATTTAACATGCACCATCATGATCTACACGAAATTCTAGTCAAGTTTCATATAAAGTTTGTTTAATTCGGAGCTACGGCCTAGAAGATATGAGCAAAACAAGTTAAGCATGGCAACGATGCAAGATGCACCCAAACATCAAGCAAACTCACTCCAAACATGAAAACAACATGATATTATGATTCTACATTCAAAATCACACAAGTTTCATATAAGGAACACTCCAAACGGAGCAACGAGCTAAAAGATACACATGAAACAAGATATAACAACAAGCTGAAATTAACAGCCACATAGCAACTTTGGAGCAAGAAATATATATGCTACAGCACTCAAACATGGTGACAAGAAGCATGGACATGAAGTAGACATATCCTACAGCAAACAACTCCATTGGAGCATCTCCATAGGAGGCATGGATCAATAGCAACAAGCTACAACATTTTGATCATGACGTTAAAAACCTGACAGTAATATTTTATAGCAACTTGGGAGCAAGAATTAAATAATCTACAACAAGTCAAATGAGCAAGTAAGGGCATGAATGGATATCCAACAACATATACAACAAGGAATGATCAATGGCCACCCCAAAACTAACATGGATTTGCCTAGGGCATCAAGCAAACATAGCATCAGGATATTACAGATTCCAGACTTAGTGAAATTTCACTAAGTGTTAAAACAGCAATAACAACATGGCATGTTTACAAGCATGTTTAAGTCAACACAAGGCATATCATGGAAAGTTAAATGCACCACCTCAAAGACCACATCATTGTGCTTCTAAAACAACTAAACATGTGGCATGGAGACAAACACATCAATAGCAAAGAGCGATTGAAATCAGCATCTCATAACAAGTTACAAAACCTAACAGCCACATGCACTTTTGCAACAGAGATAAACATGGCAATATGAACTCCAACATGTATGCTATAGCAACCAACATGTAGAGCATCTCATGAAGAACATTTTGACATATCATTTGCACCATTTGGATAAACATGCACCAAGTTATCATATCTCAAACATGGCAACAAAATAACAAATAGCAGCAGTTTATAACAAGTAGCACTCTTGCAACAGATATTAGAGAATCTAGATGAACTCAAATGAGCATGGCACAATGGAACAAAGTGTAGAGCATATCATCATGGTCATTTTGACATATCATACACTCAATTCGGACATACACACAATTAGATACCACTATGCAAACATGCAACAAAAATGTTGACAGAATAAAAGACTTAGCAGTTTTTTAGACTCCGGGAAAAAAACAAAGTGGGCGCAGGATAACTATCCAACGCCCAGGCGACTGATAGGCAACAGGAGGGTCTGGGCTGGCTCACCTCGTGGGCCGAGGCCCAGGACGGGGGAGGAGGGCCAGCCTGGCGGAGCAGGCCGGGTGGGCAGACCGCGGGGCTGCTGGGCCTCGCGGCCCACCTGGCCGGGGCGCAGGTAGGGGCCGGCTGAGGCGGGCCGCCTGGAAGGCCAAGGAGCGCGGGGTGGCTGGACCGGCCCACGAGGCAGGCGCTCGCGCTCGTCCGGTCGTCGTCGCTCGTCTCAAACGAGCGGAGGCAGGGAAGCAGCGGTTCGACGGGGGTTGGTGCTCATCAGAAGGAGCAGGCTCGGCCGTGGGGCGCCGGATCAGGCACCAGGGAGGCGGAGGAGGTCGGGGGCGCGTGGATCCGGGCCGGCGTCGCCGGATCTGGCCGCCGGCGGCGAGCAGAGGCTGCGGGGCAGGGGCGGTCTGGAGTTCGGGCGGAGTTACTGGCCGGCGGCGGAGCTCCGGTGGCCGACGGGCGAGGCGGCGTGCTCCAGCCACCGGCGGCGGTGGGCAAAGGGTCGATCGGGAGGATCCGTTCCCCCGATCCAGAGCGAGCTCTCGGGCGAGCGGGAGGCTCGGGAGGAGCGGGGCGCTCGGCCCGGATCGGGCCCGGGGTGGGCCGTAATTTGGGTTCCGCGGGCCGCGGCGGGTGGAGGAAGGCTGGGGCGCTGGCTGCGGTTATGCGGCGACAAGTGGCGAGAGGAGAGTTGGCTGGCGCGAAAAACGAGGGAAGGAAGAAGAAGGCCAATTTTGGCAGGGGTAGGCTGCTTAAATAGGAAAGGGGGTTAGGGATAGGGTTTGGAGGGGGTTTGAGGCCGTTTCGAGCCGTACGATCTCGATCGTGCGGCTCCGAGCGGAGGGGGGAGTAGGCTGGGCCTAGGTGGGCTGTGTAGATTAGTTGGGCTGAGGTGAGAGGTGAGGGAGAGAGGCCCGCGGAGGTTTTCGGAGACCGAAAACGTCCGACGTTTAAACCGGCGACGAGTGTCGCTATATATATCCGTTGGGCTATCAAACGAGCTCCGAATGCGATGAAATTTGGCAGGCGGCCTGTCTACACTATAATAAGACCACACGCCAAGTTTCATCTCATTCCGAGAACATTTTTCGGCCACTTATGAAATAAATATTCGGAGGCACCGCGGGCGCGTGCAAGTGTGTCTGGGCTCAGGACGGACAACGGAGAGGACGAGGGAACTCGGGCGGATGCAAGTTTTGAAAACATGCTGATGCAACACACATGATGACATGGCAAGGATGCACACGCAAGCAGATGACATGGCAACGACGACGAATAACTGGCTGACACCTGGCGCACCGTTCTCGGGGTATCACAACACTCCCCTACTAACAAGAGATCTCGTCCCGAGATCTTTGGAACGAGACGGAAGAGAAAAAAGGAAGAACAAGGTTCTTCGAGGACAAAAGAGTGAAACCAAAGAACCTTGAGAGTTGAACAACGGAAAGAAAGGATACAACGGAGATGAACGAGATTGGAAGCTCCGGTAAAATGAGCAACAAGGCATAAGACGAGAACCAAGAGGATAAGTATATGAAGCACGAGTTGAAGGAACAAGAATGAATTCGAAATCACTCCGGTTAATAAGAGAAAGAAACGAGTTTGAACGAAGTAAATCGGGCAGCACTTCGGCTAAATCTGAAAGAAATAGCACACCGGTTGAACATGAATGGAATGGAACAAGAACTTGAGAAGATGAAACGATACTCGACGAGAGTAACAACACAGAGCCTCTGGAAAAATTGAAATAATGGAATTAAAAGAATGGAGAAGAAGATGGCAACTTTGAACACAACTGAATTTGAAAGAGCATCTTGCAGGAAAGACTCGAACGGAGTTGTTGAGAAATTCAACAACAATAAAAGAATAAGCTTGGTTTGGACTTATTTAATCATCTCAAAAGTTGAGGTGAATTATGCCACAAATAAAAGATTGAAGATGAGATGAAGAAAAAAATGCAAAACTCCACTTCAAAAGAATACAGAGAATTATTTGCACTTGAGAGGCAAAAGAATAAGAATGCTTGAGCTGCTCCGGAAGAACTAGCTGAACGCTTGAAGAATGAATTAAATGATGGAGAACCACCATGAAGAACTCCGGTAAAATGAAAGGATTATGAAGTATGAAAAAGAATAAGAATAAAGCCTTGCGATGATTTAGAAGAGAGTCCGACGAGAAGGCCGAGAAAATTTGAACTCCGGAAAAGAAAGAATAAAACACTTGGAACTAGAATTTATTCATCAAGAATAAACTCGAAGGAAAGAATTAAAGAACTTGATGAAAAGAATAAGAATTATGTTATGCTCATCCTCCATCAATTAAATTGATGAGAACCAATGGATTCACATAACACTTATTCGCGATGAAAAAGAATAAAGAGGGATTTATCGCGAACTTGCGAAAATCTTCATGAAACACCGATAGGATTGGAATAATATGAATGGATTTATATGATAACACTGAAAAAGAATTGTTGAACGAATCGCCGTAAGAATTGAAGCCGACTGAAGGAAATGAACGAACCACCGGGAAGTATTAAAATCAAGTGATGAAAGAGAACAATCCAGCGTAAAGAATTGAAATTGAGTGAATACAATAGAATGAATCGCCGGGAAGAATAAAGCACTTGAGGACAATTGAATGACGAGAACGAAGAGATCGCGAACTGAATAAAGAATACTGGAACGAAGCACCGGAAGAAAGTGAGACGAACGAAGAGGCATCACTGAAGAATATTTGGAGGACGAAGTTGAAAACTGAGAACGAAGAAATCTTCTGAAATGATGGCCTTCGGGGGAACACAAAGAAAAGAATTGATGAAATGCTCCGGAAGAATGACAAGAAGAAAGTTTGAACCAATGATGAAAAGAATTGAAAGCGATATTGGAGAAGGCATATGACTGATGGAATCCATACTTATGTCACACTTGAAAATAATTTGGAACACTCCGGGAAATTAGAGGAGTCAGGTAAGATCCTGGGAAAAGACCTGTGGGTTATGAGCCCACCGAAGGGAAAACATCGTTGGAAAGGATTATTCAGATGAAAAATGATGCATCGGACGATTAAACGACTCAAAGGAGGTGACAACCTCGAATTAATTAGAACACAAACGAATATCCTGAGATTTATTCGAAACTCTGGAACAATTAAATAGCGAGAGGTAAACGAGCAAAGTGAAGCAATTGAGCCGAGGAAAAAGAATATGAGCAACACCGAATACTTGAGTTGAATCCACCGGAGAGAAGAAGAGGTGAAGAAAATCAAACAAGAGGAGAACTCACCGAAGAAGGAAAAAAAATGAAGGATGACGAACTAGACGAGAATTCACCAGTTGAAATAACTGAGGAAAGAATGCAAATGATTCACACGAGTAGGATGGATACTCGATTAAGGACTCCGGCTCCGAGAAACAAAAGGGTGGGCGGGTGGGAAAAAGAAAGACCACAACGGACGGGGAAAACAACATCGGTTGGGAAGAGCCGAGGATTGAACTTGCAAAGAAGAAGAGGGTCGAGTCCACTTGACATTGATGCACCAGATGAAAGAACTAACAACGCAACGAACGAAAACTAACCACGTGATCCTAAATAAAAATTGAAGGGGAAGAGGAGTAATTCAAAACACCTACGTCAAGATTCCTCACCAGAGCGACGGAGGGGCAGGGGAGTAAAAAGAATTCCTACTCTCCGATATAAATAGACTCCGAAAAAGTTTTCTGCTAGACTCAACAACGGCCAAACTACGATCAATCAAGGGGGCTCCTATGGTCGGTCGAGGCTCTGATACCAACTTGTCAGGCCCAAGATGCGATTATATCCCGATTATGTGACACTTACGTGATTGGGGCACAACCGCATTTCGGACGCTTAGCAAGATGGATATCATTACATCATACCATTACATACATACATGGGGGATACAACAATACATACAAGTCACCGGAATACAACAACATCAATACAAGGCATCCGACTACGGATGCAAACATGAAAAGAACAACGACATCCATCTGCTATCCCAGGCTGCCGACCCGGAACCTAACCCAAGACTGAAGAAGAAGAAGAAAGAAAGAACTCCAACAAAACCGATCATCGCTCTCACGTCAAGACATCGGAAACCTGCACCTGCAACTATTGTTGTAGTATCTGTGAGCCACGAGGACTCAGCAATCCCATAACCATGGGTAACAAGACTATCAAAGCTTAATGGGTAGGAAGAGGTAAATTGGTGAGGTTGCAGCGGCGGCTAAGCATAAATATGGTGGCTAACTTACGAGTACAAGAACAAGATGAGCATCTACGCAAACGGTCACAAACTAGTAGTGATCGCTAAAGATCCTGATCTACTGACGAGTCAAACATAACCCCATCGTGTTCTCTTCTCAAAGTGAAAAGAGACAGTCACGGTTACTCACACAATTGTGTGTTTTACTTCGGATCCTCTGTCCAGTTTTCTACAACCGGACATTAACAAATTCCAATCTTCCACATAACCACGGGCACGGCTTTCGAAAGATCATAACCCTGCAGGGGTGTCCCAACTTAGCCCATCACAAGCTCTCACGATCAGCTGAAGTGATAAATATAATATCATCACCCCTTATCTTAGGGAAATCCGATCAGGCTCGGCATCCCGGTGCACAAGACATTTCGACAATGGTAAAACAAGTCCAGCAAGACCTCCCGGCGTGCCGACACCCTGATAGTAGCCGCGCGTATCTCGTCTCAGCCCACGACCGGATGGGACATCCTACAGGAGCCAGATACCTCGAGTTTCCCCGAGGCAGTCCTGCAGTCCGCCCGTTTGGGACCAACACCATCAACACTGGCCCCCTTGCTATGTAGAAGAATCCTCGGGTAGCGCTAACTCCCTATGCAATTTAATTAATTAATTAAGTTGTTATTATGAGCAAATTAAAACCAATGTTGGGCCTTGCTGGAGGAGTTTTATTCAAAGACGAAGTGTCAAGGGGTCCCCATATAACCAACCGTGTAAGGAACGCAAAATCAAGGAACATAATGCCGGTTTATCGGCGCCTAAGGTGGCATGAGTGGAACAAAACACCGAGCAAAAGGCCAAGCCTTCCACCCGTGCCCAGTATATAGGTGTGTTAATAATAATAATAGATATTGTGATATTCCAACAACAAGTTCCCTCCTGGAATGATCTTCATCTTCACCTGCAACTAACAACGCTATAAGAGGGGCTGAGCAAGCGGGTAACATAGCCAAACAATGGTTTTGCTAGGAAGGTTTCAAAGGTTAGAGGCTTCATGGCAACAAGGAGAGGGGCTGACAATAAGATGGGTAGCGCGACATGTAACAGTAGCATCGAGACAACTAAGCAAAGGCAATGATAGTAAAGGTATTCAAGGGTATGGTCATCTTGCCTGAGATCCCGCAAGGAAGAAGAACGGATCCATGAAGAAGACGAATAAGAAGCCTTGAAGAAGAACCACGGGTGGACGAACGAATCCTCACGAACGCAACGGAACAAGCACTAACGAGAAGAAGCAAGCAATACAGTAAACACACAACACAAGATCATTACAATATGCTCAACCAAGTATGATGCAAGAAAGTTCTATATAGGAAGCACTACAAGTGTATACAGGAAGCAAAACATGGCAAGGTAGGAAGCACAGCAAAACAACACAAGTCTATATATGATGCATTACATGGCAAGGTATGATGCATCACAAATATATACAGGAAGCAATACATGGCAAGGTATGATGGATGACAAGTCTATACAGGAAGCACAGCAAGTCTATACAGGAAGCATAACATGGCAAGGTAGGAAGCACAGAAAAACAACACAAGTCTATATGATGCAATACATGGCAAGGTATGATGCATGACAAGTCTATACAGGAAGCAATACATGGCAAGGTAGGAAGCACAGCAAAACAACACAAGAACATATATGATGCAATACATGGCAAGGTAGGATGCATGACAAGTCTATACAGGAAGCACAACATGGCAAGATAGGAAGCACAGCAGATGCACTTAGGATGCATTACATGACAACATAGGAAGCACACCAGAACAACTCAAGAACAAGACAATAAGCTCAAGCAAGTAGGATGCAAGACAGATCCATATAGGATGTAGAACATGACAAGGTAGGAAGCACAGAGAAGCAACATAAGAACAACAAGTTTAAATGAGGCCGGAAGCTACTCAAGACAAATCCGGTAAGTCCTCATGTGCATAGTTTGAAATTAGTCCAGATCTGCACAAACCTTATGTTAAAGTTGTTAAACAGCAATTTAAGATGCACCATCATGATCTACACGAAATTCTAGTCAAGTTTCATATAAAGTTTGTTTAATTCGGAGCTATGGCCTAGAAGATATGAGCAAAACAAGTTAAGCATGGCAACGGTGCAAGATGCACCCAAACATCAAGCAAACTCACTCCAAACATGAAAAAAAAACATGATATTATGATTCAACATGCAAAATCACCCAAGTTTCATATAAGGAACACTCCAAACGGAGCAACGGGCTAAAAGATACACATGAAACGAGATATAACAACAAGCTGAAATTAACAGCCACATAGCAACTTTGGAGCAAGAAATATATATGCTACAGCACTCAAACATGGTGACAAGAAGCATGGACATGAATTAGACATATCCTACAGCAAACAACTCCATTGGAGCATCTCCATAGGAGGCATGGATCAATAGCAACAAGCTACAACATTTTGATCATGACGTTAAAAACCTGACAGTAATATTTTATAGCAACTTGGGAGCAAGAATTAAATAAGCTACAACAAGTCAAATGAGCAAGTAAGGGCATGAATGGATATCCAACAACATATACAACAAGGAATGATCAATGGCCACCCCAAAACTAACATGGATTTGCCTAGGGCATCAAGCAAACATAGCATCAGGATATTACAGATTCCAGACATAGTGAAATTTCACTAAGTGTTAAAACAGCAATAACAACATGGCATGTTTATAAGCATGTTTAAGTCAACACAAGGCATATCATGGAAAGTTAAATGCACCACCTCAAAGACCACATCATTGTGCTTCTAAAACAACTAAATATGTGGCATGGAGACAAACACATCAATAGCAAAGAGCAATTGAAATCAGCATCTCATAACAAGTTACAAAACCTAACAGCCACATGCATTTTTGCAACAGAGATAAACATGGCAAGATGAACTCTAACATGCATGCTATAGCAACCAACATGTAGAGCATCTCATGAAGAACATTTTGACATATCATTTGCACCATTTGGATAAACATGCACCAAGTTATCATATCTCAAACATGGCAACAAAATAACAAATAGCAGCAGTTTATAACAAGTAGCACTCTTGCAACAGATATTATAGCATCTAGATGAACTCAAATGAGCATGGCACAATGGAACAAAGTGTAGAGCATATCACCATGGTCATTTTGACATATCATACACTCAATTCGGACATACACACAATTAGATATCACTATGCAAACATGCAACAAAAATGTTGACAGAATAAAAGACTTAGCAGTTTTTTAGACTCCGGGAAAAAAACAGAGTGGGCGCGGGATAACTATCCAACGCCCAGGTGACTGATAGGCAACAGGAGGGTCTGGACTAGCCCACCTCGTGGGCCGAGGCCCAGGACGGAGGAGGAGGGCCGGCCGGGTGGAGCAGGCCGGGTGGGCAGACCGCAGGGCTGCTGGGCCTCGCGGCCCACCTGGCCGGGGCGCTGGCAGGGGCCGGCTGAGGCGGGCCGCCTGGAAGGCCAAGGCGCGCGGGGTGGCTGGACCGGCCCACGAGGCAGGCGCTCGCGCTCGTCCGGTCGTCATCGCTCATCTCGAACGAGCGGAGGCAGGGAAGCGGCGGTTCGACGGGAGTTGGTGCTCGTCGGAAGGAGCAGGCTCGCCCGTGGGGCACCGGATCGGGCGCCAGGGAGGCGGAGGAGGTCGGGGGCGCGCGGATCCGAGCCGGCGTCGCCGGATCTGGCCGCCGGCGGCGAGCAGAGGCTGCGGGGCAGGGGCGGTCTGGAGTTCGGGCAGAGGCGGCCATGGCGGAGGTACTGTCCGGCGGCGGAGCTCCGGTGGCCGACGGGCGAGGCGGCGTGCTCCAGCCACCGGCGGCGGTGGGCGAAGGGTCAATCGGGAGGATCCATTCCCCCAATCCAGAGCGAGGTCTCGGGCGAGCGGGAGGCTCGGGAGGAGCGGGGCGCTTGGCCCGGATCGGGCCCGGGGCGGGCCGCGATCTGGGTTCCGCGGGCCGCGGCGGGTGGAGGAAGGCTGGGGCGCTGGCTGCGGTTCTACGGCGACAAGTGGCGAGAGGAGAGTTGGCTGGCGCGAAAAACGAGGGAAGGAAGAAGAAGGCCAATTTTGGCAGGGGTAGGCTGCTTAAATAGGAAAGGGGGTTGGGGATAGGGTTTGGAGGGGGTTTGAGGCCGTTTCGAGCTGTACGATCTCGATCGTGCGGCTCCGAGCGGAGGGGGGAGTAGGCTGGGCCTAGGTGGGCTGTGTAGATTAGTTGGGCTGAGGTGAGAGGAGAGGGAGAGAGGCCCGCGGAAGTTTTCGGAGACCGAAAACGTCCGACGTTTAAACCGGCGACTAGTGCCGCTATATATATCCGTTGGGCTATCAAACGAGCTCCGAATGCGATGAAATTTGGCAGGCGGCCTGTCTACACTATAATAAGACCACATGCCAAGTTTCATCTCATTCCGAGAATATTTTTCGGCCACTTATAAAATAAATATTTGGAGGCACCGCGGGCGCGTGCAAGTGTGTCTGGGCTCAGGACGGACAACGGAGAGGATGAGGGAACTCGGGCGGATGCAAGTTTTGAAAACATGCTGATGCAACACACGTGATGAAATGGCAAGGATGCACACACAAGCAGATGACATGGCAACGGCGACGAATAACTGGCTGACACCTGGCGCATCGGTCTCGGGGTGTCACAGAGCATGCGTAGTAGTACTTTACTTCAAGGTATAATAGGCTTTCGCAATAAGTATGTGAGTTCTTTATGACTAATGTGAGTCCATGTATTGTATGCACTGTTACCTTTCCGCAATTTGCTAGCATCTTCGGTATCGTACATTCCCCTTTCTCACCTCGAGAGTTGGTGCAAACTTTACCAGTTCATCCAAACCCCGTGATATGATACGCTCTATCACACATAAGCCTCATTATATCGGCATTTCCATAGCCATTTCGATATATATTACCATGCAACTTCCACTGTTCCATTATTATGACATACATCTTCATTGTCATATTGGTTTGCATGATCATATGGATGACATAGTATTTGTGGCTCAGCCATTATGCATCGTTATTATACATGTTACTCTAACATCTTTGCACATCATGGTACACTGCTAGAGGCATTCATAGAGAGTCATACTGTTTCTAGATATCAAGTTGTAATGTTGAGTTGTATGTAAATAAAAGTGTTATGATCATCATTATTAAAGCATTGTCCCAGTGAGATCAGGATGATGGAGACTATGATCCCCCCACAAGTCAGGATGAGAAACCGGATGAAAAAATGGCTAAAAAGAGCCCAACAAAAAATTGAGAGAAAAGAGAGAGAAGGGGAAGTGCTACTATCTTTTTACCACACTTGTGCTTCAAAGTAGCTCCACGTTTTCTATATAGAGTATCCGATGTTGTCACTTCCATATAGTAGTGGGAATTTTTCATTATAGAACTTGGCTTGTATATTCTGATGATGGGTGATGTCTACACACGCTTCTACTCTTGTAGACTATGTTGGGCCTCCAAGCGCAGAGGTTTGTAGGACAGCAGCAATTTCCCTCAAGTGGATGACCTAAGGTTTATCAAACTCAGGGAAGTAGAGGTTGAAGATGGTCTCTCTCAAGCAACCCTGCAACTAAGATACAAGAAGTCTCATGTGTCCCCAACACACCTAATACACTTGTTAGATGTATAGGTGCACTAGTTCGGCGAAGAGATGTTAAATGGCAAGTGATATGGATGGCAAAACAAAGTAATATAAATCTGTAATAAAAAGTGCAGCAAGCAAACAAGTGGTAAACATGAGCACAAATGGTATTGCAATGGTGGACATAAGGCCTAGGGTTCATACTTTCACTAGTGGCAACTCCCAACAACATTAACATAATCGAATCACATGATATTTCCCATAAAACATGCAAAGGGGACACACTCGGAGGTCATTCCTTCGTGGTCAAGAGAGGACGAGAATTATGTAGGGCTACAAAAGCACACCTCAAAGTTCGTAGTTCTCAATCTAATGATTTCCCAATGTCGCCGCAGCCATCCAAAGAGAGTCCACAATCACCACAACATATCTAAAGGATAGTCAAAGACAAGCACCAAGAGACTCTCAATCTTCAATCAACACACAAAAGAGGAAATCACTCATGAAAATACTTTTCTAATCCATGTCCAATAGACCGCTGTCACCTTGGTCTCGGGGATTATACTAGATAAAGACAAGTGAGTACATCAATCCAATACATAGAGGAAGGGGAAATATCATGGGATCACCCTAGATTAACGTAGCCTATGATCACAACGAAGATCACATCATGGGAGAGAGAATTGATCACATAGCTACTGGTAAGAACCTCAGCCCCGAGGAGGAACTACTCCCGCATCAAGGAGGGAGGAAGCAACGTCGATGGAGATGAATCCGGGGGCACTTCCCCGTCCCGGCAGGGTGCCGGCGCAGGAATTCTGGTCCCCCGAAGCTTGATGGCGATGGCGGCGGAGATCGGAATCGCGTCTGGAGAAAAGGGGTCTGGAATTAGGGTTTCCACGACACGGTGTAAATATATGCCAAAGGGGGGCATCAGAGGGGGTCAGGGGTGCCCAGGCCCCCGCCCCCCGGCGCGGCCAGGGGATGCGTGGGCAGGCCGCCTGGAGCCCCTGTGGGTCCCCTCCGGCCCTACTTTGGCCGCATGGAAGCTTCCGGAACGCTGATTTTTTATATATTTTTCCCGGAATTTGTCTGGCAATTTACGTAATGGGAAAACCTGAAATACAAAAACAGCAGAAAACAGAAACTGGCACTGGGGTGCACTGAGTTAATAGGTTAGTCCAAATATGATCAAAAGTGTATGGAAGTGTATAAATAACATAGCAATATCACACAAAAGAGGCATGGAGCAAGCAGAAATTATAGATACGTTTTGGACGTATCAACATCCCCAAGCTTAATTCCTGCTCGTCCTCGAGTAGGTAAATGATAACAAGCATAATTTCTGTGGTGACATGCTATTAACCATATAAGGACTTTTCATAGTCACATGACAAAAGCTTACTGAGACAATGAATCTGTAGTAATTAAGTTGCCTTATGAGAAAATCACAAAGAACTACAATATGATACTGAAACATCAAATAGATTTGTAATGAGCATGGTGTGCAAATATGATAAAGTGATATCTCGCTTGCCCCTTTTAGTGAAGCAAAACATAAATGCAGGGGCACCTCCAAGGTTTGAGTGATGACTAGATACAATGATTTCAAAATAAATGATATCATAATCATGCAAAAGACAATGCTACTTTGGGACAATGCACATTACACTCAGAATGACAATCATGCTCTCAGTAGTTGGTGCTTTAATAAGAAGGTGGAGACTCTCGAACCGTGGCTTTTGTTGGCAAGGTTGAAAACCCGTAGTCTGAAACAAAGACAAAACATGTACCAGAGCTCTTGGTTTTAAAAACAGAGGTAATAATTTTTTTTTGATTATGCATGTTCTGTCAACGAATGCTAGCAGACAACTCAATCACTTCTTGAGATGGACAAGTTTCGAGGAACGGCTCCCGAATGAGGACGATCACATCCTCTTAATCTCCTTTGTTTATCACTGCCAAAGTTTTCTGATTTCTCATGAACAAAGCGTGAAGGAGGGTTTGTTTGTTATATTATCTTTTTGAGCCGGGTGCACTCAATGCCAGTTCCTTCTCGTATTATGGGTTTGCACATTATACATGCAATCCCGGGGTGAAGCTTGTCCAACTTAAAAAGATCATGAATTAACTACTACTTCCTCATGAACTTACAACAGAGGCACAAAATAGGAATGCTTTTTTTTCTTTGAATAATTTCGAGATGGTACATGCAAGTCTCCGTTAGGAATGGCAGGTAAATACCATGTAGGAAGGTATGGTGGAATCATATGGCATAACTGGATTAAAAGGATGTGGATGCACAAGCAGTCAGTCCGCTTAGTACAGGTGGAGGTTAGCAAAAGACTGGGAGCGACCAACTAAAAGAGCAATGACGGTCATAATCATGAAGAGCGACAAAGCAACATTGAATCAGGCATGGAAGTTATATCGCTACTCAGAAACAAAAGATCATCAAGGCTTGACAGACTTTCTTTACAGTCTTAAATATGCGTGAGCATACGCCAAGTCAATCAAAATAAATTCTTTGAAGGAAGATATTACTAAACCATACCACATCATAGGCAAACAAATCATGTTGGTACTCCAATAAAACATTGGGAACCCCCCAGCTATTTGAGACTAACCGTAAGAAAACATGAACTACTAAGCGCCATTATGCACGTAGCATCTTTATCATAGACATATCAACCAATGCAACGGAAGCAAACTCTCTTAATAAGATAAACATGATAACTAAAGAGAGTTCAAGCAACCAACTAAACAAAAGCTCTTTAAAAAGATAAGCATGAAAGTTAAGAGCTAAGCATGATAGTAGCTATTAAAAGACAAAGAACACACACAGCAAAGATAGACATGCAAATTCTATGTTATGTTCTAGGTAGAAGTGGAGCGTGTTTCTCTCCCACATAAAGAAAGCTGAGTCCCGACTCGTTATGAAAAGCTAAAGAAAACTAAAAGGAAAACTAAAACAAGATGCTCCAAGCATAGCACATAACACATGAAGCGATTAAAATATAGTGGAACGAAGGACGAACTGATAATGTTGATGGAGAAGGGGATGCACGGGGGCATCCTCAAGCTTAGACGCTTGAGTCTCCTTGAATATTTCTTGGGGGTGCATGGGGGCATCCCCAAGCTTGAGCGTTTGACACTCCTGAATCTTTTTATCATCTTCCCTCGCACACTTGAAAACTCCCTTCATACATAACTCATCATAATCTGATTAGCGAGGTTAGTACCCATAATAAAATAATTGTTCCTTGCTGGAAATAAAGATATTCTTGAAGTTCTACTGTTTCTCAAGATTGCCAAAAGGTTTTTGCAAAGAAAAAGCAAGCTCTAGGTTTGCAAAATGAAGGAAAGGCAAAACAGGACAGAATCTGTGAAAAACAGAACAGCAGGTAGTAAATGATTTTTCCGGGGCACTTCTGCAACTCTAATCAAAAAACTCAAAACAGACGCACGAAAGACAATTATATAGAGCACGCTGTCGAAAACATTCAGACCAAAAAGATGATCTGGTGATTTTATACGAATTTTTCTATCCAAGGACAGAATCTGTTTCCTGGACAGCACGTCACAACTTTTGAACTTTCTTGCAATCAGAGGCTAAACTTGGCACAAAGCTGAAAAATAAAGATAAAATGATGTTGCTACAGTAGTAACAAACATCAAGACCACTAAAACTGAAAGTAAACATAACAAGGGTTGTCTCCCTAGAGCTCTTTCTTTATAGCCATAAAGATAGGCTTAAGACTTTAATGATGCTCTCGTAGGAATAAGAGCTCAAGAACAAAAGAGAGCATCAAGAAGCAAATACCAAACACATTTAAGCCTAACATGCTTCCTATGCATAGGAATATTGCAATAGAATAATTCATTGAAGCACAAAGCAACTAGCATAGGAAGGAAAAACAAGCATAACTTCAAAATATTCACCATAAAGAGAGGAAACTTCTTATTATTAAGATATTTAGAACCAAGTCTCCCTCTCTCATTATAAATTTCAGTGGCATCATGGATGAACTCAACAATATAAGCATCACATAAAGCATTGTTACCATGATCCACATGCAAAAAGGTACTCTTACTCTCCTCATAAGCATAATCTTTCTCATTGGTAATAGTGGGAGTAGGACTATCATAAACAACTTGAACACTATAGATTAATTGTGTATTAGGAGGGTGGTGTTCAACAAGGGAGTAATTCCCTCCATGATTATGACAAGTTTCATAAGGATAATTTCTCCTTATGTCATAGGTACCTTTATAATCACTATAGGTTGGAGTTATGACATCATCATAGTAGAGAAGAGCATTATCATTGCTAGCAACTATATTTGTAATCATGTTGTCTTTATTCTTACTAGCAAAATAATTATCAATTATCACATCACTAGTGGGTAAAGGATTTGCAATCCTATCATCCCCAAGCTTAGAGCTTCCCATATCATCACTTTCAGAGTTGGTACCAAAAAGATTTTCAAGATCATAAGTAGCATTATCATCATTTTCCCAATCACAATAAGTAACATGCATATCATAATCAAAATCATCTTCAATAGTACCTACGGACGTATCATCAAGATGATAATTAAGGCAATAAACTTCACCTTCTTCTTTAAACTTACAATCGTTAGGATAAGAGTTGATGGGAGGAATATGCTCAGGCCAGGTTGATACCCATTCTTCTTCTTTCTTGCTCCTCTTCCTCCTCCTCTTCTTTTTCTTCTTCTTAACCTTAGGAGGGAGTGGTTGGAGATGAAGCTTCTCCACATATCCTGGTTTATCATTAGAAACAATAGGGGAAACTTGGGAGAAACTCTCCTTTTTATTAGCAGAAATATAAGAGACATTTTTATACTTTGGTAAAGTTCCCTCCTTTATAATCTTACCTATGTAATCATTTTCATGGCAATTAACAACACAATAGAGATGGCAATTTTGCAAAGTGTTTTTTATTCCTATGGCATTAACATCTAGCCATGAAGTCTTTTCTGATAACTCTTCACACATCAAAAATAACATAAGCTCATCATAAAGATCAGAGGTGATCATGTTATCACACAACCGGTTAACAGTTATGTTTTGAAAGTTCATGCATTGAAAATTAAAGTGACCCTCTATACGGCAAAGTTCACAAGTAAAAGGATAAAGGTCACACAATTCTCTAGCAATTTCATTTAAATCTCTGACCCAAGTGATTGTTCTTTCAGGCTTATGTTGCTTACAATACTTCTCTTCTTCAATCATAGGCCTTTCACAAGGTCTATCCACTCCACAAAAATTAACATGCTTATATAAAACTTCATTTTTAGGAATTGGATCATGCATGTTGCAATCATCATGAACAATTTCATTTTCTTTGCAAGTCTCTTTAAAAGGTTTATGATACTTGATCCAATCCTCCTTAGGCATATTAAGATGTGAAGCAAAAGATTTGAGGAAATCAACAAGGAGTTGAGAATCAAGCCCAAACTTAGCACTAAACTTATTAAAACTTGTAGTTTCAACAAAGGACTTAATGCAATCATACTCATAAATTATACCTGACTCTTTACCTTTGTCGATCTCCCAATCTGCAGTGTTGCGTTGAATTCTTTCAAGGAGTTCCCATTTAGCATCAATCTTTTTGTTTGTGAAAGAACCCATAGAGGAAGCGTCGAGCAAATCTTTATCCTGTCGAGAAAGCCTCGCATAGAAATTATTAATAATCATATCTTTGGGGAGCCCATGGTTAGGACATTTTAGCATTAACGTTTTCAGTCTCCCCCAAGCTTGAGCTATGCTCTCTCTGTCATGAGGATAAAAATTATAAACATAATTCCTATTCTCATGGACTTCATGAAGAGGATAAAACTTGGAGTAAAAGAGAGAATGGATCTCTTCCCACTCCAGCAGGTGAGAGTCATTTAGTAGCCTATACCATTCCAATGCTTTTCCTTTCAGTGACAAGGCAAACAATTTCCTCATGACAAACTCCCTTGATACACCTGCAAGCTTAAATAATGAACATAGTTGTGACAGATATAGCAAGTGTTCACCGGGATGTCTGTCTCCTGCATAACGATCAGCCAAAACATAATCGATAATACCAGCTGGTATTTTATAGGGCACAATTTCAGTAGGGGGAGGAGCAACCACCACAGGTGTGGGGCGTCTTCCCGCAAGCAACGATCCAATAGCAAGGTTGTCCATAAGCATAACTAGTGAAATAAAAACAAGAAACAAAAAGATTTAATTGCAAGATCTAAAGATATACCTTCAAGCGCTCACCTCCCCGGCAACGGCGCCAGAAATAGCTTGATGTCTACACACGCTTCTACTCTTGTAGACTATGTTGGGCCTCCAAGCGCAGAGGTTTGTAGGACAGCAGCAATTTCCCTCAAGTGGATGACCTAAGGTTTATCGAACTCAGGGAAGTAGAGGTTGAAGATGGTCTCTCTCAAGCAACCCTGCAACTAAGATACAAGAAGTCTCTTGTGTCCCCAACACACCTAATACACTTGTTAGATGTATAGGTGCACTAGTTCGGCGAAGAGATGTTAAATAGCAAGTGATATGGATGGCAAAACAAAGTAATATAAATCTGTAATAAAAAGTGCAGCAAGCAAACAAGTGGTAAACGAGAGCACAAATGGTATTGCAATGGTGGAAATAAGGCCTAGGGTTCATACTTTCACTAGTGGCAACTCCCAACAACATTAACATAATCGAATCACATGATATTTCCCATAAAACATGCAAAGGGGACACACTCGGAGGTCATTCCTTCGTGGTCAAGAGAGGACGAGAATTATGTAGGGCTACAAAAGCACACCTCAAAGTTCGTAGTTCTCAATCTAAGGATTTCCCAATGTCACCGCGGCCATCCGAAGAGAGTCCCACAATCACCACAACATATCTAAAGGATAGTCAAAGACAAGCACCAAGAGACTCTCAATCTTCAATCAACACACAAGAGAGGAAATCACTCATGAAAATACTTTTCTAATCCATGTCCAATAGACCGCTGTCACCTTGGTCTCGGGGATTATACTAGATAAAGACAAGTGAGTACATCAATCCAATACATAGAGGAAGGGGAAATATCATGGGATCACCGTAGATTAATGTAGCCTATGATCACAACGAAGATCACATCATGGGAGAGAGAATTGACCACATAGCTACTGGTAAGAACCTCAACCCCGAGGAGGAACTACTCCCGCATCATGGAGGGAGGAAGCAACGTCGATGGAGATGAATCCGGGGGCACTTCCCCGTCCCGGCAGGGTGCCGGCGCAGGAATTCTGGTCCCCCGAAGCTTGATGGCGATGGCGGCGGAGATCGGAATCACGTCTGGAGAAAAGGGGTCTGGAATCAGGGTTTCCGCGACACGGTGTAAATATATGCCAAAGGGGGGCATCAGAGGGGGTCAGGGGTGCCCAGGCGCCCCGCCGGCGCGGCCAGGGGGGGCGCGTGGGCAGGCCGCCTGGAGCCCCTGTGGGTCCCCTCCGGCCCTACTTTGGCCGCATGGAAGCTTCCAGAACGCTGATTGTTTATATATTTTTCCCGGAAATTTTCTGGCAATTTACGTAATGGGAAAACCTGAAATACAAAAACAGCAGAAAACAGAAACTGGCACTGGGGTGCACTGAGTTAATAGGTTAGTCCAAATATGATCAAAAGTGTATGGAAGTGTATAAATAACATAGCAATATCACACAAAAGAGGCATGGAGCAAGCAGAAATTATAGATACGTTTTGGACGTATCAATGGGCTTCCTCACCGTATTATTCTTGAGCCAAGGCCACTTAGACCTCGTCCAATCACTCGTGGTAAGTCTTTAAGGTAGACTTCCAAAACCTTCACAGACTTGTTCATCGACACACCATAATGACTCTTTGGTACTCAGAACTTGACACCTAACCGTCTGGAAGAATGATAGTCTTCAAAGGTAACATGCGTCGGATCACACCGGTTAATCTCTTCAGTGTTGCTCAATCACTTTGGCTCTGGTTGGGTTTTTTCATCACTTAAGATTCTCTCAAAGTCGTCAGAGGATGGGTTACTCTCAAATGACAAGTGTCAATTTCTCTCTAGAGCAGCCAACCAACAAATGGTTGTGAGGGCGGCTATTTATAACCTGGGGCAACCCAACATGAATTCTCATAAATGCCATTCTCAGACATGACCGTTGTTAGGATAAGGATCCACGCGGCCGGCACGCGGCGCAGCAACTGTCGGAAATTGAACTCTCAATTTCTTTGGGGCACTCAATTTCCTCACGGTGGGCAGATCGCACACGCAATCCTAACTCCTCAGTCTGACTAAATTCGTCAGCGACCAGATGAACTTCATCACTACTGCTAGCAAATTCGACGATTGTACTAGATATTTCCAAAGGCTTCACTTGAAGCGGCTTGTGTATGTATAGATTTGAGCATCACTTTGGATATGTGAACTATGATTCATCTAGATCCCCTTTAATAGTACGGTTTTCCCTATGACTCAAAATAAGAAGAAAGAAGCTATGAAAACAAAAGTCTTCAAGCTTCAAGATATTCACATCAATTTCTTCAAAGGCCGTTCAATTTAATCACCAAATTCTTCACTTGAAGAAATACATTTTTAGGGGTCGTCTTCCATGGGTTAAACCAAATCTTCAGGGACTATAACTCTTGTTTACACTCACAAACACATTAATCCCTCAACCCATTTGTCTTCAGTACTCCAAAACCACTAAGGGGGTACTCGATACACTTACAATGTCACTCATTGTGGATCATGCACACAACTGAAGGGTGTATGTGCTTGTAGACTCTTTCCTCGTCGGTCGGTAGCGAGCCTTCTCAAGAGCCAGTATTCATTCTAAGTTTACACTCACAAAAATGCAAGGTTTGGAGGTATCTTTACCTTCCGGAGCCTCTTCTAGCTAATTTCTTCCTTCTCAAGATTCAATGATTCCATTGCCCCTTGAAGCCACCCCTCTCATCTTAGCTTTGTTTCAACAACCATACAACACATTGAACAGAAAGTCAAACACTTAGTCTTCTCATACTGACATGCCCAAGAGTCGCCTTGTGGAATATGACTTACTGGAATTTGCCGCACCGCTTCTATATTCATGGATAAGATATGCTACTGAGTTTTGGACATCCCATGTCCTAGGCACCGAACATATAAAATCAGAGACCAACTTAGACGACCTAACACAGAAATGTACCAAATGGGGCACATCATGCGATCCCTCAGGAGCCGGTATTCATTCTAAGTTTAGGCGAACAAAATTGGTGTCGCACTTTGCTATTGTCAAGTTTTCTGTTTTGTTTTTTAACGCAATATGCCAAGTTGTTTATAGGGGTTGCGTAATATGCAAGTGTCCATCGTGCCATCCTCATGCATGTTTGTCTTAATTTCAGTTGGCTTCGAATCACCTATGAAATAACTTCATTGGCAAAACTAATTCACACTGAAGTGCACTTGAAAGTGCATCAGGCAATTGCACTGAAAATGGCCTGAATGCATGTTCAACTTCATTGAAAATGGCCGATTTCAAATAGCTATTTTCAGCCTGAGTTTTTCCTACGAGAACCTGTTGCCCAAAGCTAAAACAAGAATGGCCTAGTCTATCATCCCTGGGCTGGGCTGGGCCGGTGTTATAACCTGGAGAAGGAAATATTGAGGTTGGAAAAAAAATAGTTTATGGCGGGACCTCCTAGGCGGCGCCTTAAAAGCTGGTTAGGGGAGCTAGCGCCCACGTGCCCGCAAAATAGGCTGGCTCAGGCCGCCTTGTTTGCTCGCCCACAACACCTCGTTCGCTTGATCACGGTTGATCGATCGACAATTGACCAGTTGGTCGGTCAACCATTAACTTTTTAAAAAATCAACAAAAATTTCGAAAAAACTAAAAAAATCGTAAATTGAAACATGCTCGTTAATTAAAGTTCAAAGACTTCAAAAACATTTCACCAGATTTGAAAAAAAAAAGTTCACAAAATTTAGAAAATTTCATCGATTTCGGAAAAAAGTTTGTCTATTTTGAAAAAAAAATTAAAGAGAAAGTTCATTGATTTTGAAACGAAATTAACAAGTTTGTAAAAATGTTCGTCAATTTAAAAAAATCATAAATTTGAAAAAAGTTCATCAATTTTGCAAAAAGGTTCATGAATTTAGAAAAAAAAATCACAAATTTGAAAATGAAATTATGCATTTAGGAAAAAGTAAAAGGGGGAAAATGAACAAAACCATTCCAAGAAAAAACACAAACAGGACCGTTCCAAGAAAAAAATAAAAAATTAAAAGAAGGAAAAAAGCTCTAAGTAAATACCAAAAGGTGAGGCAGCCGGGTGGTTAGTGGAGTGTGATCATGTGCATCCTTCTTCCTCGACGTGATCAGCCACTGCAGACTCGTCCTGCCTCTTAGTTCAGCATGCAGGGAAGTTCTTAGACCTTAGCAAGAGGTGTGCTCCTTTTATCAGTTGGCAGGTGTGCTGTTTTCAACTACTTGCTGGAACTGACAAAGTTTCAAGTGGTAGTGCGGCCTTGTGAATTAATCAAGGGATGCCATTAGGCAGCGACGCGTATGAGAAAGGGATTCTTCTTCAAGTGCATGCTTTGGTTTCAGATTGCGTGCATTGAAATGGCCGCATACTTGTACTACAAAAATGCACTCCCGAGGGCACATATATATACAATCGAGTTCTTGGGTGGAGTATATTTCATTAGTCAGGAATATTTTGTTTCAGATTGATAAATGGATCAAATTCAAGTTCGCATCAGATTTTACTTGGTCGTAACAGGAAGGTGCATTGCACTAAATATACTCCTGAGAGCATCAGATGTGTATGCCCTTGTGTTGCTGATTGACAGCACTTCCGCCTCTAAATCCAGCCTAGCGCTTAAGTTGTGTGACTGATTAGCGTTGCCAGGGTCACAAGATTTTGGTGCAAAATATACATACAGTAGGTGTGTGCAGAGTACTGCCAAAACTCTGATTAGACTCAAATTTAAGATCTCATGGTCTGAAGATGCATATATAGGTGTCTTGGAACGAAGTTTTAGCCTTTCAGGTGATGGTTAAAATAATTTTATGTTTTTTTCTTGTTATTGTATCAATTACTGAACATGAAAACGATGAGTTGGATGGTGACATGTTTTCTCTGTGAGCAAGGACTGTTGCCCTGTAGCCAGTCATGGTCCCTTAGTGTTTTGCACTCTTTTTTTTATGTTTTTATTTTTGCTTCGCATTTGTAGTTTCAACAGTATTCCCCAACAAATCGGGGGCTTTCCTAATGAATCCCATGATAATAAAGAAGAATCCACTCAAAACCAACCAATAAATTACATATATCTTAACAACCGCATAACTAGTCCTGGTACATGGCGTACATTAGACCCGAAGAACAGCATATGTTTTTCCATGGTTCTAACTTATAGCATGCTATCTATGTTTTCTGTTTTCATTTCGTCATCGTCTTGTCTTTCTAATTTGTTTCCCTTGAACTTGTTATGTTTTGCAGAGAATTTGCCATAATGCAAAGCCCTAGCAAACTGCGTGTCGCCTCTGTGTCCACCATTCTTGCACGCTTCTCACCATTCTCGCTTCCGGGCTCCATGGTTGGGCAGACCTCCCAGATAGCACGCTTCACACCATTCTTGCTTTGTCAGGATCCTTCCATGAAATTCTTGCCTTTGCTGCAACATGCGGCTTTTGGTGTGCTGCATTCTCCTCATACCCATCCAAATATACCTTCTGCTCCAAATTCCCGCCTCTCCTTGTCCAATTCAATGCCAGTGATCAAGCTGCTGACCTCTCTTCTAACAATGGTCACCACGAGCTATGCACATGCATGGTCCGCCAGCAAGAACGTCCCCCTTTGTTGTCCGATTCCTCGAGAAATTTATCAGGAGATGCATTACACTGGCACTTCCTATGGTCAACTAATTTTCTGCCGTGGTGGACATTGTCTTGTTTTTGACGTGTTCAGCGGTGCAAAGCTTTCACCTCGACGTCTCCCATTCAACGGTGATTTTGTGAGGGAGTTCTACTTCAGTGGCACCCTAACAGCTCCCCTTGAATCATCGAACTCACACCTTCTTGTCAGCACTCAGCACTGCAACCTCCCTGTTTGATTGGCCGGTCGGAAGTGACTCTTGGTCTGAACTCCAGCTTTCTCATGCATGGATGGAACAGATTGTGGAATTCAATGGTCAGTTCATCGCGATGGATGATTGTCAGCCGTCGCCCCAACTTGGTCTGCAGAAGATAACAGCTGAGTTTGTCAGCGACCTGACCCCAAACTCGTATGAGAAACCTTGGCTGGTCTGGTGTTCTGTGGTGACATGCTTATGATGGTTTTCTCTTCTACTACATACGTTCCAGGCCGGACAGTATTTGTAACACACCACCTTGACATGTCAACCAACCCTGCAAAATTGGTGGAAGTAAAGCAGCTGAACAATTGGGCACTATTTGTTGGGGGTGATGTGAGGAGCCGACCCTTTTCTTGCTTGAGCCCAGAACGTTGGTGAGGAAGAAGCAAGTCGATGTACTATGCAGGCCTTCACTCTTTTATTGTGCATGTGGAGGGTAATGAGCAAGATCCATCTGCCGGTCCTATGATAGAATACAATAGAAGCTGGTTCCCTAATCTGCAACCCCTCTGGGTGTATCGGAGCATGTTCTACTCAGATGACCAGTGATCATCGCGTGCAACTATGGCTTGCTGCTCTACAAGACTACAAGGTCTGATGAAAATTTTCCCTTGCAGCACAGAGCAAGTATTTTTGCAACTTGGACAAGACACAGGAGATGCCATGTAGCATTAGCACCTGCCAAATTTTATGTTGTTTTAAGAGAAGTGTAAAGCACAGAAAGATGTACTTAATAATCTGCTGTTGTGGTAATTCTTCTTTGACATATTGCAGTTTGGGTCCAGAACATTCTCGGACTCTTCAGAGTCAGTCCCATGGATTCTTTCGTGTATGAAGCATACGCAGAGCTCATAGATAAAAAAAAATTAGGAGTGGATTGATCCTGGGACGATGAAATCATGTTACAATTTTTTTTACTGGAGAGATTCGCCTTGAAATATCACAAATACAGTTTTTTTTACCTGATCCGAAGACGAAGCCTATTCTGTAGGGGGTACAAAATAAAAATTCTATAGAAAATTGGGAACCCGAAGTCTACTTTGTAGGAGTATAATCCAAAGTCCAATTCGTTTTCAGAGAAAAACACAAGTCTAAATATTTTAGCATAAAATAAAGTCCAAGACTAATAGTAGGGGCTCTGTTTCGCTTGTTGTGAAGAAGCTTCAGCCCACCCCAATACCACACCCTGCTTTTTGCGTGTTTGTTGCTGCAGTTTTGGTTGGATTATTTGCCCATGGTGTCACCGATGAGTACTGCTACAGGGTTCATCAAGGCGTGACGTAAACTGCAACCCTGTCCAGGTTGAGTCAAGATCGAGTTTATTGCGGCTGTTACGAAGCATGCTGGTAAGTGTACGCCAGGGAGCTAAAGTTGTTATATATATTCCTAGAAGATACATCTTCTAGTCTTTTCTTTTTTCCTTCCATTCGCCACTTTTTCTTCAAGAATCAATTTAATCTTTGCCTCGGAACTCGGTAAAGATGACAAGCATTCCCAACTTTTACCTTCTGATGCACGCAAAGTATATGAGTCCTGCTTTGCTTAGGGCAAAAGAAAGGAAAGCAACATGGCAGCCAAATACTAGATAACATGAAGTTGTTGCGACTGTTTTGGTAGTTGAGCAATTTTAACATGGTCCCTCCTACCTTCTCTTTTCACACGGGAGATAAGAAGTTATAATAGATCTGAGCCGTATGTTTACAATATTACACTGTGCAGTTATGTTGGTGTGGTTTTGGACATGCTGCGAGAAGACCATGGCTAGAGGTTTTCTTGTCAGAACAGAATGTCTCATTTGGCCATTAGTATAAGTTAAGAATGTTACAGTATAGTTTCATTTACACACTATTTAGGCGCTCTATTTACACACTATTTACTTCAACACTACTGACCAAACTGTACCTTATTTTATTGATCATCTCCAAGTGACTTCTAGAGTGCATGGTTACTACATCAATCTGGCAGTGCTACCCGCCAGCTTGGCGTTGTTGAGACGTTCAATTATTCACTTGCAGAACCATGTCTCCAAGAATATTGCTAGTGCTGTTTTTTTTTTCTTTTGAACGAAGGCTCAAGAAGAGCCCGGGTTTGAATTAACAAAGCCATCAACCGGCCAGGAGTTACATCGAATAAACCACACACAAGAAAAAAAAATGGCAGATACAAAGTGCTGCTACAACAGCTCATAGGCAACAGCAAAACAAGCACACCAGCCGAAGGAAAATGAAGCACAGCTTGCAGCGCCGATGCCATTGTCTACCAACATGACCGCCACCAGGGAGGAAGCAAATGTCTTGAACTACCACCGGAAATGTGACGCAATCCACTCTCAAAGGCCAAGCGAGATCTCCAAGTCATCCGTCTCCACCTCTGTAGAAGGCCCCTACCCTCTCACCCAGGATCGAAGGGCGCCTCACCGACGGCATGCGGAGTGGTTCCCCTGAGAACACGGATAACCAAAGGGGATCAAGCTGACAACAGAAAAGGATTGGGAAACAACAACCATAGGTCATCCCAAGAACACTACTGCCGCACATGGAACAACCACATGGCAAGACAAGAGCAGTTGAACGTAGACGCGAACGAAGAGAACCATGGCACCACAACCAACCACATACAGCAACAGGCCTCCTCGCAGTCCCCAAGCGACGCCTTCAAGAAGGGGAGTGACATGGAGTGCCACCGTCGCCCAAAACAAGGGACTAGGATTTCCATCCGAAAGCAAGGGAATGGGTGGGCGGAAAAGACCTCGATGAAGCCTCCTTGGAGGGGATCGGCACCAGCGGCGTCGACATCACCGTGACCAACTTGCCGGTCAAGGGTTTCCCCCGGTCTCACCCCCACCCCAACCACCCCCGTGGGCAAGAACCAGATGGGACAAGACATGTTGCACGAAGGTGGGGTTGGGTTTCTTCAGATCAGATGCCAGGTCCGGCGAGAAGAACCTGTCGCCGCGCGCCACGCAAGCCGAGCAACCCATGCCGTCCACACGGCTATGGGTGTAGCCAGCACCAATGGACGCCACTCGCCGCAGAGTCGACGCCGCCCACCGCTCGGCGCCGCCGCCCCAGCACCCGAAGACCAACCTTGCCTGCCACCACAAGGATGACAAGCCCCAAGCGCTCAGGTAGCCACCCCACCTACGGCGCTCGAGCTGCTCCCCCACCAACCCGTTCACAATTGGAGTCAAACCACCCGAGAAGAAACGCACTGATCCAGATCCACACCAGGTCGCAGAAGCCAGCGCCCCAAGAAGAAATCGACGGGAAGCCACCGCATCGAGAGGCCTCCAGCCACAGCGGCGAAGAGAGAAAGCCTTTGCCGGCTGTACCAAGATGTAACCTTGGACAGGCTGCACGGGGCCCCAACCCCGATCCAGCAGCACGAGGAGCGGCTGGAGACAACGCCCTTGTCGCATCCCTGCACCTCCAGCACCAGGGATGCACGCCGGCATCAGGCAAACACCGTGGTTGCGCAGGTCGCGACGAAGGCGAGATCCAATCTTGGCGCATCTCCGCGGGAGGGAATGCTCGAGTGAGGAGGGAGGAAGGGGAGCGAAGGTTTGCGGGGGAGCCCCGCCGCCGCCGCGAGCAGGCTGGCGGCCGCCGGCGGTGGCGGCGAGGACGAGGAAAGTGGGGGTGGGCCTTGCGGCGGTAGGTTTTGGCTCCCCCGAGTCGCCCAGGTGGGACGAGACTTGCCTGCTCCCCTCGTGTGTGCCCATCCGTGCTCCCGCGTACGTGGCTTGATTTGATTGAAACAAAATTAGGCCCGGCCCCACCCCCTTAAAATCAGGGAGGGCGATGATTAGATTAGAAAGAAAAAAGATGAAATAACAGCCGTAGGATGAAGTGGGAGCACGGATGGGAGCACGAGGAGGGAGCAGGCAAGTTTTATCCGGCCAGGTGTATGTTTCTGGGGTGTCGATGCACATTCTACGGCTTGATTGATTGTCACGTTACGTGTTTGGATGAGCTCCTAGTGTATGTTTGACTTGATTTGAATTTGTTGTGTGCTTGACAATTAGATGGTCTGATTTCATGTAATAATGTACTAGCGAACCCCGCGTGGCCACACGCCGCGCCTGTTAATAGGGGGGTATTGTATGTATTGCAATATCTTGCATGTACACTCTTTTAATCACATGGCAATTAAAGGAAAAAAGTTGCATTGTAACCATCCCACAAGGCAATTAAAGAGAAAAGTTTTGCATTCATAACTATCTTATGATGGCATACAACTTAGATGGAAAGAAGACACACTATTACATTCCGAAGAAGATTCTCTTATTGTGACTGAACATGACGTGCTGAAAGGAAACTAACACGACGGGAACTTGCACGGTGGGAAGACACACAAGATACCAGAAGAGTTCAAACGTGAGTACAAATGGCATTGGAGCTTGAAATCAAATCATCCGGGTATACCCCTCGTGTGGTTAGGACCAATAATAAAATGAACCAAGATATACACTTCTGTGTAGACATCAAGCATGCATCATACTTGTTCCCAGATCGAACAACCTAGCTAGCTCTCATGTTTGGCCTCCTCCTAAGGTTGTTTCGTCTATAGTCCTAATACTCCCTTGCATCAAGCATGCAAGCAATAACTCATGAGCTTCTCAAGATGGAGTCCCAAATCAGCAACCTCTATATTTTGTTTTCCTTCTTCACCCAAAACAATCAGCCTTAGCCCGGGAAAATTTACAGAATGAACAAAAATCCTGGTTGGGAGTCATATGGCGCTTCGTTATTAGCACTTTGTGTCTCTGAAAAAATAGAAGATGTAACATAAGAACCTCATCTATCAACCTTTAAACCATAAAAAATTTATGTGAATGTGAAATTTAAAAGACATTCTCATTTTGGATTGTCCATGCAGTTTGTAACTGTGGTTGTGGTAATTGACACAAAAGATCGGATATATTCAAGGATCTTAACTAAACCGAAGTACTTTAGTCGAGCTAAAGCTACAACTATGCTGCAGTATGTGGCTATGTGCTTGTGGCATTGTCGTAGATTCAATAAAGTGGTTATTATTACGTAGCAAAATGATATAATAAACAAACACATCTTAGTTCTAATAATGAAAACCAGCTACCACCAAACGTCATTGAAGTTTGCTGATGTTTTTTTTGAGCTCATCAACGCTGGGGTCATGCGACCACATGCAACTCTGAAAAATTGTTCAGTCTGAATTCTGAACATAAGGTCTGGAGAGTGTCCATTTCTATACACTGATCAAATTGAAAAGCAAAGGCTTGCCTAAAAGTGTCACTGCTTCTTGAGCACATACACTTAGCTTAGAGAGCAGTACTATTAACACCAAGTGGCCTTCTTGAGCACCCGTCGATACGGTGTATCCATATGAAACGTGTTTACTATTTACAACAAATGTTATTGGTTTAAAATAAGAGAACACCGAACGTAGGAGGATAAACTATGAAGAGAGATATTATTAGCATCATGCATGCTGCATGTTGCTAAACAAAGAAATACACGTTGATACATCTTTAATAAGTTTCATTTATTCACATCATGCCATTCTATAAATCAAAGGGTATGCCACGATGATCACTTCCTTCCTCAATGAGCTTTTAGGCTGGTCATTATCTTATAACATTCAGAGAAAAAAACAAATATACAACACAGAGAAACATAGCTACTGGCATTTTTCACCCTTAAGAATCTAATTATGTAAGTTAATAGTGTGTCATCCAAATTCGCCGCAACTTGATGCCTGCACTACAACAAATATGAGAAGAGCGTAAAATATCTTCTGTATTGGTGCATGCATACAATAAATATGAGAAGGGGTAAACCCTTATTGTTTAGTCTTGGTGCCCACATACAACAAATATGAGAAGGGGGTTACACCACACTGTTTAGCAAGTATACAGGATTGGTGAAAGATGAGTTACAATATAAATTTTGAAAATAATGAGTTTTGACTGGAATTGCTCCATACACCTTGAACCACCAACTTTTTTGACTGTTTGATTGGTTGCTAATTTGGATATCATTTCTTTGCTTGAGCGTTCGAGAATCATCGATGTAAAATTAGGTTGGTCCGTCATTGGAGAACATAGCTTTGTGCTTTTACACGTTGTGGGCGATAGCTTGCTTCGACCATGGAGTCGCGAGCCATAGCTTGCAGCGCATGGGGATGTGCCGTCTCACGTTCTCCTCGCCGGCGACAGCGTCGTGCATAAAGTTGACATGTACTAATCAGAAGCATACTTCCCCGCAAAAAAAAAAAAAAGTAGAGTAAAGAACTGGTCTAACTGGTTGCTACGTGATCCTACTACCGGTGATTTGCAAGCTAATTTACCAAACTCATGTCACGAACGCTAGTTGCAAGTGTACCCGTGGGGGTGTTCATCGCTGTTGTGCGCCAACTGCACTGAATCGTTCTCCCTATGCGTTGCCACTCCAGAACACCCCGCATGGAAGTTCAAAACGACACGTTAGACCGGATAAATCACGTGTCAAAAACTCAATCAGCCGACGCTACAACCGCCCGAGTAGATCGAAGCAAATCAAAGAAAAAAGAATAAGAAAAGAAAGACATGCATGTAGTCAAATCGTGATCTGCATGGCACAAAAGCGGATCGCATGCAAGGCAAAAGGAATGTCCAACACAACCACCAACAATCGGTAGGCACACCCAGAATCGTACCCGCACCACTAATTGGCGTGGCAGCACGCGATTGGTCCGATTTTGGCTGAAAAAAAGCATATCACTTCTTTGGCACATCTAGATAATCTGAATCAATTATAAAAAATATATCTTTCTATGCTTTAGTGAATCCAGGAGGAAAGGCTTGTGTAAAAGCAGAAGCTTATAGTTGTGATGTTCTTAATAATGGCACTAAAAGGCCTAAAGAAAACAGATTTGGACAGGTTTCTATCCGGGTAAAAAAACACAAAAGAAGAGCTTTTGCATGATATTTGTTTCTCATGGAGTTTCTTCTTGTCAAATAATTCAAATCTAATGTACAGTACATAAAACTTTACATGCCAGACTCTGAAACTTGTTAAAAGCAGTGTTGGTCTGGTTCTAGAAAAGCAAAGCAGTTCTCTGAACCCTAATGCTGATTATGTAATTTTTTCAGATAAAAGTGAATTTTCTAACATTAAGTCAACCCTAAGGCCGATTATGTAAAAAAAAAAATTCAAAGAAAACTAAAGTTCTACTCCCTCCGTCCCATAATGTAAGACGTTTTTTGACACTAGTGTAGTGCCAAAAAACGTCTTACATTACGGGACGCAGGGAGCTAGTAACTTTTAGTTAAGCTGATGTGCAAAAGAATGATGCATCTAAAATAAACAAAACTAAGAAACATACTACAGAAATGAATACTTCCATCCTCTTAACCTTCAGGCGAAAATGTAGATGATCTGATGATCAGGATGTCCGAATAGTAACAATGGCTTTTCACAATTGTATAAATTTGTAATTTTCCCCTATCCAAATTTCCATGATTAATTTATCTGACTTGGTTACAAATTCTTCAATAGCTGAGCTCTATCATGCAAACCAAACCCTTTTAATCCGTCTTCTTTAGCAATTAGAGTGATCCAACTATCTGTTCTGGAAACAAAAGAGTGATCCAACTACGAAGCATGACTTGAGTCAGGATCCTCTTCAGCAATTAGGATGATCCAACTACTATGCATGACTAAGGATTTTGGTGATGCGGTAGCAGGCCCTAGCCTCTCATGGACTCTTGCTTACGATCTTTAGTGGCCATGAGTATAGAAGGCAAGTATTAAGGGGAAAATAGATAGTGTAAAAGATAAAAAGAGAACATCCAGGGAATATTTTGGATAGGGCAAAAATTACATATACATTTATCAAGGGAAATCGTTTAACATGAGCATGTGAGTAGCTGGAATAAACCAGAGCGGCTACTTACTGTACTATGTTGAGCGACAGTGACACTAACACAGCTTGATTTTCTCGGGCTAACTTCCGAACCTTCATGGATTTAAGCACAAAAGGACAAGGCTCGCATCAGATTCTGGAGGACAAAAAAATGAAGTTCATATACAAATCATCAAGGAGAAAACGGCTCGTTCTCCGAGCGGAGAAAAAGGGAAGGAAACTGACAGATCCAACATATCAACTTCGACGGATCACAATTTGCATAGACACTTCAAAAAGTAAGCCCTTGAATCAACTAACAACATAAAACTGAACGTTTTTAAAGGAAGGGAACAAAGAAGCCGCTCAACTTACCCTGCACACATTGCTCCTACCCCTGTGATTCGTAAACATATCTCTGAACCTGAGCATGATCATGATCATTAGTCGAAAAATCACAGGCTACTAAGAAAGTTATTTTTTTTAAGAAGTGGACAACGCTAGCTAGCTAGTGCGAGTGCTGAGTGCAGCCGCCACAGCTATGCTAGCCAAGCTGCTCGATGCCAAGGAGCGCACAGCCGTGGCGCCGTTGTCTGTCTTCTCCTTGCTCGTCGCCGGCGAGATGCCCTTGAAGCTTGGGCTGCCCACAGCCGGGTGCAGCTGATCATGTGCACTCCCGCCGGCATCCCGTACCCCGCGCGCACACCCGCCTAACTTCTTCATCTTCCTCCATGCACCTCCTCCTTCATGAGCGTACGCCCTGTAAGTATCAGAACCTACACGATCAGCAGCAACCGTCTAAACAAAAATACACCAACATGGCAGCGCCCAACGCTTCTGAAATCACGTGAAAAAAGCCACGAGATCAGGAAACAAAACGAACCTTCTATTCCTTCGTTCTTGATCCAATCTTGACGACGTCGTTGTTGGCCAGCTCCAATTCTTCTGGCGCATCGTGATAGCGTCCAGGTCTAGCCCGTCATGCGTTCTTACACGATGGCGCCCTCCACCGAGAAGTTGCCGAACCCAAGCAGGTGGCCGATCTCACGCACTGCCACCGACGCCTCCAGGTCGGTACGTGGTCTACACGTTGCCACCGATCACCGACGCCTCTGATGCGCATGTACGGAACCACCTCGCCCTCGTGCCCAGGGGACCGTGTTGAACACCTCCCCGTCCCCGCGGTGGCCGTCGACAACAACATGGTAGCGATGACGGTGATGCACTTGCTCGCTCAGTATCGGTAGAGCAGCAGCGATGGCGTCTGGACGCACCGCCGTAGTTCCTCCATAGTTTCTGAAGCGTGGGGGAGAGACCAGAGAAGGGGAGAGCACCGCCGTAGTTCCTATATGACGTGGTCAGCGAAAGCGGGGGCGGGCCGCAATTTCGTGAAATAAAATTTTCAAATACGCAGTCACCATTTTTTTTATTTTTAAGATAACTTTTGCAACATATTCAACTGAATTACAATTTCCTAAAAATGTGAAATACGAAAAATTGAAAGAAAACCAGTGTCAAACCGGGGACTTGGGCTTAGCCTGAGTAAGCCTCGTGTGATCAACCCAAGGTTAAATGTTTTACCAGGAAAGTCCAAATATTTCAGAAAAAAAAAGCCCAAACATTTCTACTTGACTGGCTACGATTGCGCCCACCTGTTGTTGTACAGAACAAACCTTCAGTCCAACCCAACACACCCCTCTCCGCCGTCGCACAACCTCTTTTCGTTTTGCAGGGCGGAAGGGGAGGCACCGCGTGACACCGCCGGAGAACGACGCATGAGAAGCACCGCCCACCTCATCGCTGCCATCACCAACGCAGGCTCTCTCTCCTCCTCCACCCTGGTAAGGGTTCACCTATTCTCTTCGTTCATCTCGCATGTAAGGGCCTCCTGCTTGTACATTAGATACATTTGTATCTAGACAAATCTAAAACAAGTAGAGGGAGAGAGTACAAGGCATGTGCTCGCATCCTTTCCCTCTCTCCCTCCTGAATCTTACACCTGCATTGAATGTTTCCCTCGCTCCCCCTCCTGAATCCTACACCTGTATTGTCTCAACACAGCTAGGAGCCTAGGATTGAAGTTGCTAAAAGGTACTTCCTCTGTCCATAATATAATAGCGTTTTTGACACTTCAATAGTAATGTACTATCTTATAATATGGGACAGAGGGAGTAGTAGTAGCAGCAGCAGCATGCATCACCATTTTAATTAGTAATGTGCTAACTGACTGCCATGACGAAGTGGTAATTGCAAAGAGAAATTAGCTAAAAGAAGTCCATTTTCTATGTGTGTTATTATCTTGTCCTGACACAAATCTGCTGAAATTTATCCAATCAAATTCCTTATTTGTCCAACTGCCTCTGAATAAATTGTCTAACTGCTGAGGTGTTCACCGAAGCCGTGGTTTCACTTCCAAGTCTCCCATTCAATGTCTCCCAAAAATTTATAAATGTGTGTAAATTGCTTACAACTGAAATTTGTACGTGTCCAATTGCAGAAACTGGGTCAACTTTAAGACGTATCATAAATTTGAGAATGAGTTGTTTAAACCAATATATCTAACCATGCATATTTTCGTCGCAAAAAAAAAATCCATGCATATTTAGGTGAAATTTCTGAAATGGTTAGTCAACCATAGATTAAATATAGTATCAAATCCATTAGTGCCAGGTCATGAAACACCAAGATTGGCAACAGCAATGGGCAGTGCTAACTTTTTTGAAGTGGATTTGCCGGCATACAACAAAGCATTCTGATACATTTTGAAACAAAAAAAAACATCAAAACTACTTTGTGCACGACGTGCATGGTCGATTTGTGCACGATGCATAACCGGGTGATGTTGTGGATGCTGCTTCCTAACACCAATGGCTTGATTAACAACATCGAGCACAAATCGGCCAGAGGACATCCTGTGTATAGCAGTGCTGATATAACATTACGTAGTACTCTGAAATAAGCCAAACTTTACCCAAGCAACAAAATGTAGCAGGAATCTCAAAGCAACGATGGACGACGGGTGCATGCACGTTATATCAAGTGCGTGACCATATAATTTCTCAGCAATAATGGCTCACTGTCTGGAATCATAAACAGAGCCCGGGAGCACCCATAGGTTCTCCAGTTGACTGTAATGGCCATCATCCCCCGGCGGTCTCATTAGACTGGATGAAACAGCTCTGGTTGTGTAAGACAATAGGTTTGGGGGAACCGGCCGAGAGTGGGATACAATGTTACAATATACACGTATGAATATGTCTGCAAGTTGATCCTTGGAAGAGATGAACCTGATCTGTAGTTGCATGTGAGAGACTCGTTCACGCACAAAGTGATAATCAACTTCAATGTGTTCCGTTCGGGCGTGGAATACCGGATTTGCAGAGAGGTATTTAGCACCGATGTTATCACGCCAAAGGACAGGAGACTGTGATTGGGATATACCCAACTCTCGAAGCAAAGACTGTACCCAGATAATCTCCGCGGTAGCATTGGCCACAACTTTATACTCAGCTTCAATACTACTACGTGAGACAGTGGCCTGTTTCCGAGCACTCCGGGCGATCAGATTAGAGCCAAAGAACACAACATACCCCCCCGTAGATCGCCTGTCATCCGGACTGCCAGCCCAATCAGCATCAGAATATGCTGAGAGACATCCAGAGGAGGTTGGTCGAATATGCAAGCCATGAGACACCGTAAATCGAATGTAGCGCAGGATGCGCTTAACAGCAGACCAATGAGTGTCACGGGGTGACTACAGATACAGGCAAACTCGATTGACAGCAAAAGAAATGTCCAGTCGTGTGATCGTCAAGTACTGAAGACCACCAACAATACTTCTATACTCCGTAGCATCAGCAGAAGACATAAGCTCACCATCAACAGCAGTGATCTTGTCAGTGGTAGACATCGGTGTAGTTGTCGGTTTGCACTTAAGCATCCCAGCCCGCTGCAATAAATCCAAGTTGTCGGTTTGAGTGTACTGAGAAGGTATGTTTACTTACCTCTAAATAAGCTATGAAACTATGCTGAATATAAGAGCCTGTTCGGATGTCCTCCCGCTCCACGCTTCGCAAAATTCCGTAGCGGGAGCGGAGCCGAACGGAAAAGGCCCGAGAAGCTGGCTTCGGGAAGCTCAGCCCAATCGTAGTGTAAAATCCGAAGCTCCAAAAGCCCAGCTCCATGAAAAGCAGAATCAGGAGTTGCCCAATATTACAACCACACTGCCACCGCCGAGTGAAGGAAATCTCGAACCGGTACGCCACCCCTCCCCATCGACAACTCTCCCTCTCGCTCGAGGTGCTCGACCTAACCCTCCTGCCGCCGCCACGCCCGCCGCCACGGCCGGCTCCAACCAGTCGGCGGCCGGTGGCCCCTACACCTCCAGATCCATCCGTTCCAAGACCATCCCCGCTGATTCCCATCGCCGGTGCTCGCCCCGACTCCGTTGGCAGCATCCATGGTACTGCTCCTGTAGATGCCCATGGCAGACCGAACTGGGCTGCCTCCAGCCAGCCTAGAGGCGCCCAACAGGCTAGCGGCCTCCTAGCTGGGCTGCAATGTTGAGAGAAGCTGAGAACGCTTCCGAACGGTTTGCAATCGCTAGGTGAAGTGAGAAGCTGGCTTCAGAAGCTGAATCTATGGAGTTGAGCGAGTTGGGAGAGTTTCAGAACAGGCCCTAAGAATGCCAAGGGCTATGACACTCTGCTTTTTGGTAGGATACAAACATCCCAACAGAAAAAATGGTGATGTTGCTTAGTTCGCCAACAACACATGATAAAGAGAAAGCAATTGCTGAACATAAAAAATGGGGTAGCAAAAAGGCGTGCGTCACCTTCTACTTCTAGCTAGTACGACATATTTTACAGCTTGACTTTCTCAAGTGAAGACAATCATCGAGTCATATAAATGGAACACCTTTTCAGTGTTGCAACTTACAACAAAAGCAGAAAATCAAGATGCATAGATAAGCATCACTCCGTGAGTAGCCCGGTATCGAATTTAGCAAACCAAATGCAAGGGAGATCTCAGAAGTAGGAGTACATGTGAATAAAAAATAGGCACAACTCTTGCATCTTTATTGCCAATCTAAAGGCACAACTCTTCCCCATTCCCTAGGTCTCCCGAGCGAAAGCCCTAACTCTGTTGGGTGGTGGCGGTGCTCCCAGCTCTGCTCCCTTCTTGATGGCGTCGTCTTGGGAGCCTTGTGGTTGGTGGGCGCTTGGGGGTGGTCGGTGGCGTTGGCGGTGTGGCCCTCTTCGTCCCGGCGTGATACTTCCCCTCTTCCGGTGTTGGATGTTTGCAGCGGTGCCGTTCTGCTCATGGAGAGCCTCCGATGGCTCGTGGGGGATGCGCTGACCCTCTCTGTGTGGCCACCTCTGGCGGATTTCACGCCATCTTGCGACGGTGCGGCGCCTTCGATCCAGGCGAGGAGGTAGTGGCGTCCTGTGAAGATGGTTTGTTGGATGTGTTGGGCCGGGGTCCGTAGGTGTATGGCGATGCCATGCCCCGCTGGTGCCGGTCCCACCCCCCTGACCTTGTGCAATCTTGCTCCTGGTGCAACATTCTCGGTTGAGGACCTTGGCGGCTACGGCTTCATCTTCCATTGCTCATCTTCAGTTGATGTAGTGTGAGGTTTAGTGTGATGCCGTCCATCGTTTGTGTATCTTTTTGCCGTGTATTTCCTTCTCTTTGCCTTAAGATGTGTGCTTGTAATCCTGACCGGTTGATGGCTTTGTTAATTCAAAGTCGAGCTCGGTTGATGCCTTTTCTCTAAAGAAAAAAGACACCGGGCACCTCAGACCAGATAAGTAAAATTTGGTGGTCCATAGAATCCCTTTAGAAGACATAAGAAGGTTTATGCTCGCAAAAATGTGCAAGAAAACCTAACATGCGAGAAGAACTTATTAGTCATTATTGTTGCTTCACTTGCTAAATGAAAGTAAAAGTGAGATGACATTAAGGACAACAAAGAAACGAACAGAGGAAAGTATGGGCCTTTGTTCTAACAGGAATGCTGGTACATGCACAATATGTATCAGAATTGAGATGCATTTGAAAATGTATGCAAGATGATGGCATTGCTAGTAGCCATGCTCTGAAGTCTGATAGGAACCTAGGACCATTCAAAATGTTGGTGCTATGCTTTTTTTGGGTTACAGCTGAAGCCTCCCTACATATTTAATTCAAATACCCGATTCTTCTTGCACACCAGATCCTCTCTTCTCTAACCAACAGCACCGGTAACTTGCGGGGTCGCATTTGGAACAGGGTTATCGGAAGGATATCGGTACAGAGAAAAGGAAGTATGATTTAGTTACTTACCTACAAATAGATAGGAACATACAAAATTATTTTATATATATCCAATACATCAGACTTCATTTTTCATATATTTCTGACCTTGGAGGAAAATGGCGACCAATACACCTTCCTGGGTTATATATAACTTCGAAATTTCAGGTGAGAGATTCTGAGGAGAAATTTCAGGTACAAGATAAGCTACAGTTATACACACCAAGCATATCACTTGGGATAAAAAAATAGATAACAAATCCAATTTGGGGCATTTAACACACATATTGCAGGGAGGTGCAGATCTTATTCTAACATCATAATCAGGCCTAGCAAACTCACCGATGATTGCTTGTATGGCATCAATGGAAGAAGGTCCAGGGGTACATGATTTATATGACATTTAGAGCTTGGTCAATCAATCGAGCACTTGCACCACTCCTAAACTGTATTTACAACAGGTCAAAGGATCACCACAAAGTTCCTTCATAGCATGAGCTACATGGTACCCACTATCTGCATCGTTGGTTTGCTTTGAGATTTGTGTGGTGAAGACACATCAGGAGGGGTGCAGCAGTGTAATTAGCAGGTGGGGTCATGTCCTTCTAAACAGTCACCTCAAGCACCTACTCCATGCAGCTCAGCGGGAGGTGGAGTATGAAGCTGCTGGAGTGAGCCCACGCATTTACTTCCGTACCATCTTGCCAACAGCCCTACATGCATGCTGCAAAGAGAGATTAGAAAAAACATTTAAATAGTGTGATATACATGCATGGATGCTAGAGTTTCTGTACATCAAAAAACAACTATGCCTTGCCCAACGGAAGCAACGACGCTACACACGTCATTTAGGGCATTTACAATGGGGGCGCTTAGCCCAGGCGCTAGGCACAAAACCCTGGCCGTTTCGCACAAGATCCCAGCCGTTTTTTCCTATTCCCGGTCAAACTCAGGATTTATGCTTGCATCGACGCAACCTCTTGCGCCGGGTGCTAGCCCTTTTTTTCTTCTGTACTACGACTCAACTCTGCCGTATAAACGGCTCTATATTGTCATTAGCGTTGGAGGCAAAGATGCTAACGGCCGCTGCTACAAGATTATCCTTCTTTTAATTTCCTTAAGCGCGAGCACCCAGGCATTGGACATGCCCTTATGTACATATGTCTCAGCCATGTCTTGTTCAGCAAAACATGGCCCTTCATGATGTGTCCCATTAAAATTTGATTTTTTTGTAGGGTTCTGTCAGTGTATTACGCCTTGATTGTCCTGGTGGAGCTTCCCTTTTTTAAACATGTGAACGTATCTCGATGCAACATGATCATTTTTTGTACGGCCCTGATAGTGGGTACCAGGTAGCTAGCTGGGGCTACACAAAACCGCACTCGGTCAGCACGGATCAGTCAAATCTCAACAGGACAATGTTGTTTCGGAACCAGTAAGATTAAAACAAGGAGCATTACTATCTAACCCTATATTCCATATCTTACTATTTTGACCATCTTAACATTATCATTTTCTGGCTCAACATTGTCTATCAGTCTATGTACCACGTCCTAGGTTTGATATAAATGCTTAGAATACATGATATTTTTAAAGAGACACAAAACCAACTACAGTAGGCAAAAATTTCAATAATGTATATTAAGTAGCCTAGGTTAGTACATGCCCTAATAAATCACTGAAGAAGGCACGCACTTGTACTCATACAGATTGGACGGAAGGAAGAGAGAGAGGAAAGCACATAGTTTTAACGTTGGTGTGCCTCACAATGCGATTTTAATTTATTAATTTAAATTAAAGATTAAAATTAGCTGGTGGAATTGATGTTTCAGCTGGTTACCTCTTGGAGTTGAGTAGAGATTATCTCCACTCTCCAGAACAAAATGTTGGATGTTGTATCTAGGCTTGAACTGAACACACTTCATTTCTTTCCTCTTGCAAAAACTGTATATATTCAATAACTTGCAATAGAAAATGGTGTGAAAAAGAGGCAACTCAACCAAATAGGCAACTGCTTAAGCAATTGGCTTTGAGGAATATGGAGTATATTTGTTTGCAACTCCAGTTACAACCCAACTGAATGTATGAAAATATACGTGGAGAAAAAAATCAATGACAGCTTGCTACTATATTGACCACTTTAAGCAGCAGGACAGTGCATATACTCCACCACGTTTGACCAATTATCTATACTCGATCAAACTAAAAGTATCTGGACAGGCTCATGAAATTGAACTAATTAATCAAAAAGCAACATGGTGGACATTACCTCAAACACATTGTGTGCACCATAGTGCGGGATTACCAGCAACAGACCATGGGCGGCGTGCCTGGCATGGGGAGGACGACAGCTGATGTGTGGCCTTAACCACCTTCTTCCTCCTCTCCAGCGCTTGGATCTCGCCTCTCCTTCTCCGGTTCTCCCCACGGCTGCTGTAACCCACCGCACGGCCGCTGCAATCAGGAAGCACGGCGGGGGAAGGCGGAGGCAGCAGCGTGGCTGCAACGGCTGGGCAGGGGAAGGCGGAGGCTGCAGCGTGGCTGCAACGGCTGGGCGGGGGCGCCGGCGAGGGAGGTGGCGCTGGGCATGATGCGGGCGGCTATGGAGGCCGCACTAGGCGGTGGCGCCGGCGAGGGAGGCCGCACTATGCGGGGGCGCAGCGCGAGGGAGGACGGGCGGCACGGGGGCGCCGCGCGATGGCGGTTGGTTTCTGCCCATGGTGGAGGCGGACGACGCTGAGAGGACGGCGGGGCGAGGGCAATGCGTGGAGTTGTGGCGGCATTGATGAGATCACGAACATCACGGACGTGGTGTTTTTTCTTCTCCGGAGGTAGCGATCAGATCATGAATATCACGGACGTGCCGTTGTATTTGTACGTGCGGAGCCAGCCGGCAGAACATTTGATCTGAATCGTTGGTCGGATTGGCAGACCATTCACCATTGATATAATATGAACACTTGGATCTGATTAAGTTGATTTGATCCTAGGTGACTAGTTATTCCATGTACACTTTGTGGGATGGCCATAGGGGGAACTAAGTTTGCTCTTTTAATAGTAGTAGAGATTTCTGACAAAATTACTTTTGTCTAAATCATGACTAGCGGCAACTAAATCATTTAGAAAAAGATACATGCAATCGGGAGAGATAGTTTCCTTTTTTCTTTACAAGAAGGTAAACATGCAATCAGGTGAGAGATACATTTTTTTTCTGGAGGGACAAAAATGAAATAAAAAGGAATTAGAACAAATACACCTTCATTGTGCAATTTTATAAAAAAAAATACACCTAATATAAAGGAACCGAGGGAGTATAGTATACATAATTCAACATCAGAATCATCCAATTAATTATATATGGCCTAATACTAATTCTTAATATACTAAACCTGGCCAGGTTTAGTTTACCAGGTTTTTTTGACTTTTTTTATCAGTGAAAAACTAACCAACTGGGTCATGGCACGTGTTTTAGTGGGGATTTGGAGGGGTACGCACATGTGTGCATATAGCGGCTGCTGCTGGAAATTATAGATTAAGAATTCAGTTTCCCATTGGTTGCATGCCCATGCATGACCGGCTGTTTCTACTCCGTGCATGCTGTTGAAAGGGAAACGAGAGACAATCGAGAGAGCCTTGGAACAGATGTAAAAGTGAATGGTTGTCTTTATTGATGATTGAGTACAAGTATATATAGCCCCGAGGGGATACATCCAACAGACGCGATGGTCTGGAGAGACACGAGCGAACAGTCGTGTCCCTCGTACATGGCGGTTAGAGATAGTGGAGATTCTCCATAATTAACACATGGGTTAATTAATCTCAACACTCCCCCTAATCTACGCTATCCTTGTAGACATCATCATCTTAAATAAAAGCTCCTCAAAAACCCTGTGGGAAAAATGTGAGGAGTATAGTGTTTAATATGTTGCTAAAACTCCTTTAAACCTAATGGGAAAAATAAGGAGAAAATGGTACAACATATAATGGTCATTGTCTCTTTTAACTCAATACGAGAAAACTCATAGAGTTTAGAGCACAATAAATATGTCATATATACTTTCCCAAAAACCCCGGTGGGGAAAACAGAAAGTATGGCATATGATCTCATGTTGATATTACCTCATTAAAAACCTTTATGAGAACCTGTAAAGTAAACTCATGAAGGGAAAAAGAGTATAATATGATGCATTGAACAGGAACAATTCAGGAAGATACTCCCCTTGATTCTTGCAAAATTCGAAGTCGTCACATACCAAAACATAGAAGTTGGTAGAGACCCGCTAAACAAATCAGTCGCATGATTTGACTTGCAAGATATGCAATATAGTGATATTGCTTATTATGTAACCTGTTTGCATCCGGGCAACACAAGAACCATTATCGTTGAGATAACGGTTGGTGAATGTAGCCATGAGGTCTGTTTCGAAGACTCTTCATGAGAGGGCTACCACACCTAGTAGGAACACTAAGCTTGTCTACGATCTGACATAGTGGGGATCTGATCGATGTATCCAATGATATCGGTGTTCACATTTCTGTGAAACTGAGAAACCAGGACAATATGTTTGATGCCTTTGGAGATATATATCGATAGATATTCTTGAGTCCTAACCAATTGTGTTTGGTGGATCCAATGGCATTATGGAACGTTAAGTCCCAATATTTCATTTCCATCATCTCTTGGTCTAAATAGGTCTTTCTCTACGTCTAGAGAATGAACTATCATGAGAGTTATGGATGGAAAAGATTTGTCCACAATGCATTTCTCCAATATATTATGGATATAGACAACATAGTATACCATAATGCATGAATGAAGGTGCTCAAGTTGTAGTAACGAGCGGTGTTTTGGTTTAGCCAAATCCTTCATTTTAAACTCCGTCATTTAGATGATTACATGTGTCGTCATTGCAGACACACAGACATTGATAATCATCATTGTAGGAGTAATCCTTGTGAATAAGGAACTCACTACGTCGGTTGTACCATATGTACCGACAACAATAAGTCGTATGGTGACTTACTGATTTTACACAATGTATGTTGCGTATTGCATTTTGATTCAGAAGTGAGATTTCATCGGGAATCAACCATATATGTCTGAATCTAGTGATCCACATGGATATGTGATCACTACATCTATCAACTGCAGAGATAGATGATTTTGTACTGCAAATGATATAAGTTATCGGAATGAGATTCCACCTCTGGAGAATAGTTGGGTATCTGCATGAACCCTTGTACTACAATACTTGCTCTTCGTTTCACCACCTCGTTGTTCTCAATTCTGTTTCCAGAAGAAAAATGGTGTAGGTATTTCTTATAAATACCTTCTCATTATTGAGCAAGATCATTTCTACCTAGATCCATTTGCTTGAGTTCAGTCCGAGTGTTAATCACACTTTGCCATGGCCATGGTCTTTGGATCTGAATCATTTGTAAGGTTTTGCAATCTAGTTGAGAAATGTATGTCGACAATTGTAGACTTCCGGTTATATGATTCTCCAGAATCTATATATCAATATATAGTTGATGGAAATATCGTTACCCATGGTGACTGCTCGCGATTTCCCAATGCGATTGAGTCGGGTATTCCGATGTCCCGGTCATTGTGTGCACTATGACCTGGGTTGGTGGAGGTTTCACTTCCACTGGGTGTATACTACCCATTAGGTGTCTGTCAACGTAAAGTTGACATGCATTTACTGATTCAGAGGCCTTGATATCCTTGCTTGCAAGAAGCTGAATCCTGATGCACTATTGTCGTAATTCTCCCCCTGTTGCTTTGAACGGGGAGTTGAGTGGTTTTATTTGGTACCTCCACTCTTTCCGACATATTTTTGCAGGATTGTAGGATTGTGTGACACTTTTATAGTCAGTAAATGAATCTGGCAGGTTATTTGCAATGTGTTGCAAATCTTCTGAACGCATGGTTCAGATCTTTGAGTACGTGGATTTGAGGCAGAAATGTGTTGAACATTCCACTAATTTCCTGGCATTCTTTATGGTACTTGAAATCTCCCCCTAATGCCTGGAAATGTTCCTCATTGAATCAGCATACTGGCCTTGAATAACTCCCCATGTGAGGGGCTTGAGGTATTGACGGTAATACAGTTATTCCTAACATAGATCTGATACGTCCAAAACGTATCTATAATTTCTGCTTGCTCCATGCCACTTTTGGGTGATATTGCTATGATATTCATACACTTCCATACACTTTTGATTATATTTGGACTAACTTACTAATCCAGTGCACCCCAGTGCCAGTTTCTATTTTTGGCTGTTTTTGTATTTCAGGTTTTCACGTTTCGAGAACTGCCCAGAAAAATCCAGAAAAATTATATAAAAAATCAGCGATCCGGAAACAACACTGCGTCCGAAGGGCAGCCTGGGGGGGGGGCACAGGGGCTCCAGGCGCCCTGTGGGCGCGCCCCCCCTGGGCCGCGCCGGGGGGGCGCCTGGGCCCCCCGAAGCCCGTCCGGTGCCCCCCTTTGGCATATATTTAGAGGGACCTCCGAAACCCTCAGAAGAGGAACTCTTTTCGCAATCCCATCTCTGTTCCACCGCCGCCGCCGCTTCCAAGATCGGGAGCACCAGGAGAACTCTTCCCGGCACCCTGCCGGAGGGGAGGATCACCACTGGGAGCTTCTCCACCACCATGGACGCCTCCCGGATGACTCGTGAGTAGTCTCCCTTGGACCATGAGTCCATGACCAGTAGGTATGTGATGTTCTCCTCCCGTTCTTGTGCTTCACTAATTAGTCCTCGTGAGCTGCCCTACATGATCGAGGCACCTATGTAATCCTTATGCTGTTGCTATGTTGAGTTTGCTGGGATCCGATGGATTATGAGATTATGTTCAGATTGATCTTGAGCAATATATTTGATTCACCTCTTTTATATTTTAGTTCATAAGTAATTCTTGCATGTTCTCCGTTGTTACTTATTGCTTTGGCCGAGTAGTAGGTAGTGACTCCAAGAGGGAACATTATGCTCGATTGTGGGTTCATGCCCCTCGATGATTAGCTTGAGTGACAGAAACATGAGTCTAGGGGATGTGCTGTTGCCACAAGGGGGAAAACAACGGTGCTTGTGCCCGCGGGTGCAAGGATTGTTTACTTTATGCAAAGTTCTTTTAATGCAGTTGTCTGTTGCATTGAGTTTACACTATGGGTGGGACTCGCAACTTAATACTAGCGAGATGTTCTGGATAGATATCTCAAGGTGGATGATTAGTAGTAGATATTGATGGATTTCGGTCTACTTACTTTGGCGTACCGCCCATGCTTTGAACCTCAACCTTTCTTGCAATGTAGTCAGCATTGGTTTGCGTTCGTGGTCCTGTCAATTGCCCAGCTGTAATTTGTTTACCTCACATAGCTGTTTTATCGTCTTTTGGGAGAGAGACATCACTAGTGAACATCATGAGACTCCGGTCCATATTACCATCATTGATCACATCCACTATTTACTTTTCGTTATTTACCTACTATTGCAAAAACTATCTATCACTACTATCATTGCTTTTAATCCTTTGTGAACTACAAGGCCGGAGGGATTGACAACCTCTCTGTACTCGTTGGGAGCAAAGTTATTTGTATCTGTGTGCAGGTCCACGTTGGTTGCTACTAATCTGGCGCCGTAGCAATTGACACCTACTTGTTGAACCTAGGAGTCTCTGGGGAATCGATCCTTGGCATCTTTGCTAGGGGAAAACACTTCTACTTACTGCATCTTACACCTTCCACTTGGGGTAACCAACGAGGGGTTCGAGGCCCATCAAGGAGTATTTTCTGGCGCCGTTGCCGGGGACTCCACTCTTCAGGATAGGGGAGTTGCATGCTATCTTTTACCTTTGTTTTTTAGTCTTGTTAGTTTACCTTTCAGTTTTTGCTTTCAGTACCTTTTATCGAAAATCACAAAAATAGTTATCTTGTTCTTTAGTTGTCATTATGTCGGGTCCTTTTGTCTTTGATGAGGCAGAAGTTCTCACCTTTAAACAAAGAGGTGGGGAAAGTTTAAAAGATGCTTGGTATAGAATTAATGATTCACAAAAAAGAGCCACCAAGAAGCAACCTACTACTATCTTGCTTAGAAATTTTTATGTTGGAATTACTTCTTGGAATAGGTTTATTATAGATACTGCTATCAATGGGAATTTCCTGGAGGCCCCAGTTTGGGAGTCTCTTAGTATTATTGAAAATCTTGTTGGGAATCTCCCTGTTGTTAGCATTCGAGAGGACATCACCCTAGCTCACATTATGAAAAAACTTGAAAGGATAGAGCTAGAGATGCCAAGCATTAATAAGATGAATGAGTTGGATTGTAAGATCCAAGGGAATTTGAATAGACTTGATAGCTCCATGCATAATTTTTTTAAAATTTTGGAGACCGTCAAATTACATGACTTGGACTCTTCTAGGATAGACAAGATTGAGGATATCTTTAATACTCTAGGAACCACCTTCTCCTCAATCAAAACCAAAAAGGTAGAAACTCCGGCAAAGCGGGAGCCTAAGTTCGTTCACGTTCCAAAGGCTCCCCGTTCTAAAAGTAATACATCTATTGCCAAAGGGGTTGAAACTGTAAAGACTTTGGAAGAAACACCTCTATGTGATGAATTTATAAATGCATCTTCTCTATGAGGCCTTTGTTTGAGAGTCCTCTTAAGACTAGTTGTATTATTGAAGAGCTTTTTGATGATATTGATGATGGTTCTATTGATGCAACTTGATCTATATGCATTATGCCTAGCTTAAAGGCATAAAAGGAAGCGCTTTTGGGAGGCAGCCCACATAAATAAAAAATTTGCTTTTGTTGAGTCTTGATGTTGTTTACTGCTGTAGCATCATCATTGTATCTTTGCTTTTCATATTTGTGCCAAGTATAGCCTCTGATTGCTAGAAAGTTCAAAAGTTGTGAGGTGCTGTCCAGAAAACAGATTCTGTCCTTGGATAGAAAAAATTGTATATAAAATCACCAGATCATCTTTTTGGTCTGAATTTTTTCGACAGCGTTCTCTATATAATTGTCTTTCGTGCATCAGTTCTGAGTTTTTTGATTTGAGTTGCAGAAGTATCCCGAACAGATCAATTACTGCCTGCTGTTCTGTTTTTCACAGATTCTGTCCTGTTTTGCCTTACCTTCACTTTGCAAATTAAGAACTTGCTTTTTCTTTGCAAAAACCTTTTGGCAATCTTGAGAAATAGTAGAACTTCAAGAATATCCTTATTTCCAGCAAGGTATAATTATTTTATTAAGGGTACTAACCTCGCTAATCAGATTATGATGAGTTATGTATGAAGGGAGTTTCAAGTGTGCGAGGGAAGATGATAAAAAGATTCAGGAGTGTCAAGCGCTCAAGCTTGGGGATGCCCCCGTGCACCCCCAAGAAATATTCAAGGAGACTCAAGCGTCTAAGCTTGGGGATGCCCCCGTGCATCCCCTTCTCCATCAACACTATCAGTTCGTCTTTCGTTTCGCTATATTTTTATCACTTCATGTGTTATGTGCTATGCTTGGAGCGTCTTGCTTTTAGTTTTTCATAACGAGTCGGAACCCAGCATTCCTTTATGTGGGAGAGAAACACGCTCCACCTCTACCTAGAACATTACATAGAATTTTCATGTCTATCTATGATGTGTGTGTTCTTTGTCTTTTAATAGCTACTATCATACTCTGCTCTTAGTATTCATGCTTATCTTTTCAAGAGCTTTTATTTAGTTGGTTGCTTGAACTCTCTTTAATTACCATGCTCACCTTATTAAGAGAGTTTGATTCCGTTGCATGGGTTAATGTGTCTATGATAAAGATGCTACTTTCATGATGGTGCTTAGTAGTTCAGGTTTTCTTTTGGTTAATCTCAAATAGCTGGGGGGTTCCCAATGTGTTATTAGAGTACCAACTTGGTTTGTTTGCCTATGATGTGGTATGGTTTAGTAATATCTTCCTTCGAGAATTTATTTTGACTGACTTGGCGTATGCTCACGCATATTCAAGACTGTAAAGAAAGTCTGTCAAGCCTTGATGATCTTTTATTTCTGAGTAGCGATATAACTACCATGCCTGATTCAATATTGCTTTGTCGCTCTGCATGATTATGACCGTCATTGCTCTCTTAGTTGGTCGCTCCCAGTCTTTTGCTAACCTCCACCTGTACTAAGCAAACTAACCATGCAATACATAGCTCATGGGAAAGTAGCCTAAAAACTATTGTGATAAAGAATATGTTGCTTATGTATCTTATTTCTTACAAGTTGCTTGCTGAGCGGTAACCATGTTTCTGGGGACGCCACCAACTGTCACACTTTTGTTGAATATCATGTGAGTTGCTATGCATGTTCGTCTTGTCTGAAGTAAGGGTGATTTACCGTGGGTTGAATTAATATGCATATTGTTAGAGAAGAACATTGGGCCGCCAACCAAAGCCATGCATCATGGTGGAAGTTTTAGCTTGGACCTTAATCCTCAATCTCTTATGAGAATATGCTTATGCATTGAAGAGGAGTCCATCATCTATTTTCTATGTTGTCCCGGTATGGATGTCCTCAAGTTGAGATCTATCAAAAACGAGAAATCAAATGCGATTTATCTCCTTGGACCTTTCTACAGGTGGCATAGAGGTACCCCTTTGTGACACTTGGTTGAAACATATGCAATGCAATGATAACCCATGGAGATCCGAGCTAATTAGGACAAGGAGCGAGCACTATTAGTATTCGATGCATGAGGCTTGCAACTTATAGGATGTTTTATGCATGACACATATGAAGTACTACTACCGTTGACACAATTGCTTCCATGTTTTCAAAATAAAAAGCTTTAGCACTTAACCTTTCTTTTACTTTTATGTTAAAGCACCAACTACTGAGAGCATGATTGTCATTCTGAGTGTAATGTGCATTGTCCCAAAGTAGCATTGTCTTTTGCATGATTGTAATATCGTTTATTCTAAAATGATTGTATCTAGTCATCACTTAAACCTTGAAGGTGCCCTTGCATTTATGTTTTGCATCACTAAAGGGGGCAAGCTAGATATCACTTTATCATATTTGCACATCATGTTCATTGCAAATATTTTTGATGTTTCAGTTTCATGTTGTAAAACTTTCAGTCATTTGTGATTTTCTCTTGAGACAACTTAATTACTATAGAATCATTGTCTCAGTAAGCTTTTGTCATATGACTATGAGAAAGTCCTATATGGTTAATAGCATGTCAGCACAGAAATAATTCTTGTTATCATTTACCTACTCGAGGACGAGCAGGAATTAAGCTTGGGGATGTTGATACGTCCAAAACGTACCTATAATTTCTGCTTGCTCCATGCCACTCTTGGGTGATATTGCTATGATATTCATACACTTCCATACACTTTTGATTATATTTGGACTAACTTACTAATCCAGTGCACCCGAGTGCCAGTTTCTGTTTTCGGCTGTTTTTGTATTTCAGGTTTTCACGTTTCGAGAACTGCCCAAAAAAGTCCAGAAAAATTATATAAAAAATCAGCGATCCGGAAACAACACTACGTCCGAAGGGCAGCCTGGGGGGGGGGCACAGGGGCTCCAGGCGCCCTGTGGGCGCCCCCCCCCCTGGGCCGCGCCGGGGGGGGCGCCTGGGCCCCTCGAAGCCCGTCCGGTGCCCCCCTTTGGCATATATTTAGAGGGACCTCCGAAACCCTCAGAAGAGGAACTCTTTTCACGATCCCATCTCTGTTCCGCCGCTGCCGCCGCTTCCAAGATCGGGAGCACCAGGAGAACTCTTCACGGCACCCTGCCGGAGGGGAGGATCACCATCGGGAGCTTCTCCACCACCATTGACGCCTCCCGGATGACTCGTGAGTAGTCTCCCTTGGACCATGAGTCCATGACCAGTAGCTATGTGATGTTCTCCTCCCGTTCTTGTGCTTCACTAATTAGTCCTCGTGAGCTGCCCTACATGATCGAGGCACCTATGTAATCCTTATGCTGTTGCTATGTTGAGTTTGCTGGGATCCGATGGATTATGAAATTATGTTCAGATTGATCTTGAGTAATATATTTGATTCACCTCTTTTATATTTTAGTTCATAAGTAATTCTTGCATGTTCTCCGTTGTTACTTATTGCTTTGGCCGAGTAGTAGGTAGTGACTCCAAGAGGGAATGTTATGCTCGATTGTGGGTTCATGCCCCTCGATGACTAGCTTGAGTGACAGAAACATGAGTCTAGGGGATGTGTTGTTGCCACAAGGGGGAAAACAACGGTGCTTGTGCCCGCGGGTGCAAGGATTGTTTACTTTATGCAAAGTTCTTTTAATGCAGTTGTCTGTTGCATTGAGTTTACACTATGGGTGGGACTCGCAACTTAATACCAGCGAGATGTTCTGGATAGATATCTCAAGGTGGATGATTAGTAGTAGATATTGATGGATTTTGGTCTACTTACTTTGGCGTACCGCCCATGCTTTGAACCTCAACCTTTCTTGCAATGTAGTCAGCATTGGTTTGCGTTCGTGGTCCTGTCAATTGCCCAGCTGTAATTTGTTTACCTCACATAGCTGTTTTATCGTCTTTTGGGAGAGAGACATCACTAGTGAACATCATGAGACTCCGGTCCATATTACCATCATTGATCACATCCACTATTTACTTTTCGTTATTTACCTACTATTGCAAAAACTATCTATCACTACTATCATTGCTTTTAATCCTTTGTGAACTACAAGGCCGGAGGGATTGACAACCTCTCTGTACTCGTTGGGAGCAAAGTTATTTGTATCTGTGTGCATGTCCACGTTGGTTGCTACTAATCTGGCGCCGTAGCAATTGACACCTACTTGTTGAACCTAGGAGTCTCTGGGGAATCGATCCTTGGCATCTTTGCTAGGGGAAAACACTTCTACTTACTGCATCTTACACCTTCCACTTGGGGTAACCAACGAGGGGTTCGAGGCCCATCAAGATCCCAACTATATGTTGAGGGGCCAATGATGTATGCCGGGTGGTGATATCGGTATGCAACCGAAGTACTGCAGATGGGAAATACTTGGTAGATTTCCATGAATCAAAGATAGAGGGGAATAATATATGCAGTTTGGTCATGAGCGTGTAAAACTACATGACTCCAACGTAAAGTTGGTAAGTTGCAATTCAAAGTAAAGATCATGCAATGAGCTTAATTCTTTGGATGAGATTCTACCAAACCATTTTGAGTATAGACATTAGGACAAATTGCTAAACTTCAATCCGAGAGCCATGGAGGAAGCACTCAAGGAGAATTCTGCAATGTTGTCCATCCGATTTGCTTGAAATCGATGTCAGGATAAAGCCAATGGTTTCGTGTGAATAAATCACACACTTAAGATCATCATGTAGATATGTCTTTTAGAACCATGGAGTACCTGAATAGTCTAGTCAATGGATGGGAAGAGCCACTTACCTCAACTTGATGCATTCAAGGAGTCTGAGTGGTTCAACATAGACTTTAAGGTGTGCGGGCCTTAAAATTAGCTTCCCTGTGTCACTTGTAGTGCACACAAAATCCAAATATTGTTAGAATTTAGCATCATAATGATCATAAACCATTGGAATTGCTAATAGTTTCGGTTTCAACCCAATGTCAATGATGACCAAAACTGAAATGCCAAGTTTGTCATGCAAAAGACACTCTGGAAAACTATCTCGTACGCAACATGTGCTACGGGTTTTGTAGTATGTGTAGTACAACCATGATGATACAAAGAGCATGTGCTTGCCATATCCGTTGCATATGGTAAAGAGAAGATATTCCTCTTTGTTGTCATCATAAGTTTCACTATGGAAACTATTTTGACGGATACATCTATAGTTTAGTAGGGTGCGAGTTAAACCCGGAAGCAATAAAGCATCCTCTCGAGTACCCACACGGACAGTAAATATGACTCGAGTTGAGCCAACAAATACCTCATCGCGTCTGGCGATTTTAAAATATCTCATTTCTCTCAATGAGAGTGGAAACATTTCACTTCCCTGAGTATAGAGTTTGTGGTGCATATGTCCACATGGCACAAATCATCTTTCATCAGATTGACCCCCGTAGAAATCTATATATAGACATGAACATTCTCAAGAAAATCACTGTCAGATATATAGAATACATACAAATGAATTTGTACCAAAGTGTTGATACAATATATTGTGATATACAATATATGATGACAACAATAATCATGTTCATATTAGAACATGAGAAATGGACATAAACAAATTGATCGCTAAGGAGATTGAGGGACTAAATGTAGTCTCCAAACATGTCGGTTGATGCATATTCAACCACCATGCTCTCCATGCTCATAGGGTCCCGTGACAGCTTGATGGTGTCAGGTTGAGGGTTTGAAGTGAGTTTCAAACCATTACCCTTGAGGTCCTTTGCGTCCTGGTGGTGTGGCTTGGATTGCACACGCTATCCCATGGGATGCAAGATTGATCTTCATGTCCATAACCCGCTTAAGTAAGTTGTGGCCATTGAGGGCAATAGCCTCAAATTGTTAGCCATCGATTACTCATAGGGGCAAACCAGAGATAATTAATTTACAAGATGTAAATTAAAAATCATCATGGTTTTGTAATAAGAATGCAAAAATTTGACTCAAGTGTATAACTTGAAAATGCTCAACCTCAATTGTGGGAATATAACACATTGAAGATCATACCGATCTCACAGTAATAGAGATAGTCTGCACATGGGCAGTAGATCCAACTCATTACTTTGTGCTTTCCTAATATAATGAGGGAGATGTTATTGTCAAAAATTTACAAGTTTATTGTGCGGGAGAAATCAATCTCGACCACTGTGACATGTTCATGAAGAATGTCAATGTGATAAACACATAGAACATATCATCCCCGGTGAAAAACCGGTAATTTATTTATATTACAGATTGCGTAATATAAATATATCTTAATGTTGCAAAATTAATAGATTTCAAGAAAGATGGCTCGAAATCATTAGTGTGAATCTCAAATTGCTAAGGATGACACCTTGAATTTTGCATATGTATTTGCAAGAAATTGAAAATCTCAATTGCAAATAGATGTATTATTCTCGACATGTAATAAACATGGAGATACATTCCGGAATGCATCGTACTCAACGGAAATACACTACTATTGTAATGAATAGTAATGATGTTGTAAACTTGATGGTCAAGTGAGAACTTGAATTGTATAGATCTCAAATTAAATGAGATAATGTTGTATCAAGTTGCAAGATAATTCAACAAAGTGAATTAATTGCGAGAGAAAATTAATCTCAATCGCAATGAGATTGTTTTGTGAGAAAATTTCTCAACGCAAATCAACATTGTTGCGCGAGAACCTGTCCATTGATTTGTAATTTACGGAGACTTAAATGTGAAATACAGATAAGTCAAAGATTATTCCGCATACTGAATTAAGTCAAAAGACTTTAAACAGCAGCGTTCAATCCATAAATATGCAAAACAACGAGGCCTGAAGTAAAAACAAAACGGAAAGAGATAAGGTTTTCTCTCCTGTGCAGTTTCCGATCACTAGTAAATCGTAACTGCCTCCGCCACTCGGGCTCGCCGGCCACGAGCGCGGGGCGGCCACGGGCACGGCCGGGCGTTCGGGCGCGGGGCGCTGCCAGACGCGGGCGGCGGCCGGGCTGACGGGGATGGCCGAGGCGGCGAGTACCGTTTCGGCGCAGCCGGCGCAGTGGCCGCATCCAACGGCGCGGTGGTTGCATTCGACGGCGCGGTGGCCGTGTCCTGCGGGCGAGTGAGGGAGGAGCGCGACGCATGGCCGGGCGCGGAGCGCGGCACAGGACGCGACGGTCGCGGCGCGGCGCGTTAGCCACCGCTGTAGTCTGGTGCCGCATGGGCGCGAGCGCTGCAGTCAACGGCCGGAAGAAGGAACGCAGCGGCGGCCGTTGGCCGTCTACACCCCAATATGAGTTGAGGCTGGAGATGATCCGCGCTAGGAGGCTCCATGCCGAGGTCGAAGGCCATCGTCCTGTGCTGTTCTTCCCGCTCCTGCATGTCTGAAGGCAGCCGCAGCGTGCGCAGCCCAGGTATGCCAAGCATACTGATGACAGAGTTTGATGCGTGCAGACTTAAAATCAGAAAATAGCACCTTGATTCTTGTACGTAGCAATTAGATCAAGACGTTGATATTTGCTTCGGTTGCTTGTTAACTCTGATTTCTCTTCCTTGATTCCAATCCACCGAGCACAGGGATGTGCAAGGAGGCCGAAAATTAAGATCGCCATTGACTGGGACTGCGGGACCGTCGGAATTGCTGCCTCCGTTGTCGAAGATATTGCCGTGCGTCGGGCGTCGCTGCAAACATTGGATGGAAGGCCATGCATCGCATGCTCTCGTTGCTCCATGGCCTTGGCCGTCATCGTCCGTAACTGCCATGTCGGGATGGCCTAGTCGCTCTCTGCGGAGAAACTAAAGTGCTGATAACGTGTTGAAAGGGAAACGAGAGACAATCGAGAGAGCCTTGGAACAGATGTAAAAGTGAATGGTTGTCTTTATTGATGATTGAGTACAAGTATATATAGCTCCGAGGGGATACATCCAACAGACGCGATGGTCCGGAGAGACACGAACGAACAGTTGTGTCCCTCGTACATGACGGTTAGAGATAGTGGAGATTCTCCATAATTAACACATGGGTTAATTAATCTCAACACATGCATCGAGAGATTGATTTGATCACGGCTTTGTTTCCGTCTCCTGTCTCGTTGTGCATGTCTCTTCCAACATGATTTGTGCTTAGACTAGTCACGCTGGGAGTAATTTCAGCAGTAACATCGAGTTCAATTCAGCAAATTTGCTTATGTGGCAATGAGTTAATGAGGAGAAAGGTAGTTAGAGCATGGTTAATAGTATAGCCAGCTGCTGGCTATATGATCTTGCCACGTCATTTATAGTCAGCCTTATAGCCGGCAAGTACAATAGGTGCATATAAATTTGTACTACTTTATGGATACATGGTCCACCTCTCTCTCTCACAATGTGCCTAGGAGTACGTGCTACAGCCGGCTGTTAGTGGGTAGCCCGCTTCTCTTCTCTTTCCTCTTCTCTCTCCGCCAACACATCAAAAATATAATATTTAAAGTCTTATAGTCTGCCTATGTCATCTTATTGTACTTGCTCTTATAGTAACTTAGCTAGTTACTTTAACATCACATGTCCCAATGCAATATGAGTCTATATAACCTAATAAATGAAGCTTTGCATGTTACCACACTTATGTTACTACCCACTATGAAGGTAGTAACATAGTCTAGCGGGGCGTCCTCATGGGATCCGGGCGGCCGTCGTTGTTCATGCCATCATCGGCGGCCGCAGCGATGGAGGACGTGTTGTCGAATAGCAAGGTGCGAGGTACCCAGGCCGGACGGGATGTCCAGCAGGCGAGGTGGGTTCTAACGATCTCCTGCGACTCACCGACGAGGCCTTTGGTCGGGCGGAAGTCCAGGCCACTTATATTTCTCTGGCGAGGCCCTCTGTCCTACTTCTTCTTCTTTTGTGTGTCTTCTTCTACGCCTGGGTGTCCATTGGCTTCTGCCTTCTGGGCGCGACGCCGGCGGCTGTTGGAGGCCTCCGGTCAGTGTGCGCCAATGGTCACGCACGACTCTGCGCGCGGCAGCAAACACGAGGCGACCGAGGGGCTCACGTAGCGCGTCGCGGCGGTGTTAGTACTCGCGGGTCGACCGTGCGCGGTGGCCGTCGGCAGAGCTTAGTGTGTTTGCGACGGTGTGCGGCCAGGCGGAGCTCGCGGCACGACGACTGTTTGTTCGTGCGCGCGGTGGCCTGGAGGTTCTTGTTGCGGCCGCTGCGGATCTTCTCGTGGCTGGCCGTCCGGTTGATGGACGCCTGGATGGCGCCCGTGATCTGGTTGTTGTACAATATGAGCTTGCACAGTGCCGTCAGGTTGCCGATGGCGCCGAGGCCGGCGAGGCACTCCAGTTTGCTAGGCAGAACCGTACAGGGGCGCATGAAAACGTTCGATAGAGCATAGACTTGGTCGATTCTCCGGGGTGGGGGGCCCGTGAGAACCGGCAGGTCACCAAGCTGCGGCGGGATGTGAAACCTGTTCGCTTCTGAACATGTTTCCGAGTCCGGAACATATTTGTGCCGGCGAGCACCAGCAGTTCCAGCGTCGCGTCCAGGGCCGCCGACAAGTCGTCGGGAACGCCGCGCGGCAGGTCAAAGAATTGCAGGCTCAGCTCCGTTCACCGGCACAACGACCTGTCCGTCGGGTTCCCGTGCCGCGCTACCACCGCCTAGCATGCGCCGCGGCCTGCGCGTCCATGGCGACGGTGCAGCCCTTGCACGCACATGGCGACCCGGTGCCACGTACCCCTCCCCCGTCTACAACCGCCCATGTCAGGATTCAGGAGGCATGTGTGTACGAGCAACAGCTACTACAACGGATTGACACCGCACTGTCCTTCCAGGTACCGCCGCAAGGACGATAAATAGCTGGCGCGGCGGCTTAGCTGCACATGCCGGTGTGTCAAATACTCAAATGCAGAAGGAACACAAGCAAATCTTGGTTCTTGTTGAAACTTTGGAAGCGTAGATAGATGGATAACAATAACACAACACTGCAACTCGCAGCTTTTCATTAGATGGCGTGGTTTACTCACTCATAGTCTCACACTCGCAACCTGGTTTAGTAAAGGAGGAAGAGAGAGAGAGAGAGAGAGAGTCATGTAGCCAGGGCTGCAATTTTTATATTTCCATGGGAAAGATCAGTAGGTGGAGATGGACGTAGCAAGCAGCGGCAAATAACCAACCTGAAGAGTTTAAGCCGCTGACATTGTGAAGTGGTAGCGGAAGGTGGAGGTGAGTGAGTGTGTGTGTCTGCACCCTGCAGAATCTCCAGATCCAAGGCCACCGGTTGGGTCAGGGGCACCCCTGTCGCCCCCTCCTTGTGCTTAGCATATTTAGTCCATCCACTGCACTGCCATAACCAAATAATTAATGATCCCCAGTTTTTTACCAGTTTATGTATGACTGGTGATAATTAAGAGCGTTGCAAGCCTGATCTAAAAAATCTGGTTTCAATTATCAGGAAAAAACGATGTGCTGCTTAAGTGAGTAGTATTTTTCGACTCTGTTCTTCAGAGAAGAAATTGATGATGAGCTTGCAAGCAACTGGCGGTGCATGCAATTCATCAATAACAACAAAAACTGTTGTTGTAGCTAAAGCAGGGTAATTGCAACAACAAAAAACTGTATTTATTGTGGCAAGTAGACCAATGCTTTCCCACGTAAATGACACACGTAGACAAGACTTGACACGCAGAACTACACCTAATACGCACCATTCGTTCCTGAGAAATGAATGAATGGATAACAATATGAGTACCAACCAATCAAACAACAGAGTGGTCAACACATAAGCCTTTCTCTACCACACACAAATCTCAATGAAACAAGCCAACAATGCGCGACCTGTGCCACGCATATCCCATGTATGCAGAAATAAGTATGATTGCTAAGAAAGGAAAAAGGCGTATTTGTTGCGTATAACAATAAGTGTGTGTCCACCAAGAGAGAAGAGAGGTTCAAGCCAAATTAAATCACAATCCATATAACAACACCGTATCGACAGACGCGGCGTGCCCGACTCCGGCGATGGAGGGGTGATGACGGCGGCGCGCCTTCGGCTCGCTTCAGTGCTTGTAGTCGTCGCTAGGTGGTCTACGAATCTGGATGTAATTTTTATTTCTTGTGTTCGTTGTACTACCATGATTGAAGATGAATAGATTGGAAGTTTTTTCGAAAAAAGACAGACGCGGCGTGACGCCGCGCAGGATAGGCTAGTAGGCAATTAAGATCTTACCAAATATTATTATGTGATGCAATCAATCTGTTGCCTAATACTCCCTACAAAAATAGTGCCTAATATTAAGGTGCATTGCATATACGTGATTAATAGCTTGGTTTAAGTAACCCTGGCCTTCAATTGGTCTGTGCATCCCATCGGCACTCACTTGGGACATATCCAAGAACGTGAACAACTACTATGTCTTGCATAATCTTCACAGATGCGTTGAGTAATCAATATGCTACAGCTCGCTTGAAGTAACCATCGAGAGTATCCTTATCACTGTACCATATGTACTTGTGAACATGAGTTAGTTCATTGTTGCCAAACACAGGTAGTTCTCTTGTTTCGTTGCTTTGGAATCCACATCAAGCTCCTTACATTGGAGTTGTAGCTACATTATTTGCTCTCACTACTTACAATGTCCAAATTAAAGTATACATATGGGACAAAAATAAAGCGTAATTCTTTTGGATATCACCCAGGATGGACCAAATAAAAAATATCACAATACACACACTTGAAAATTTTGGCCAAACGTAAATTTTTTTTTGAAAAGGAGTAATCACCCCCGGCCTCTGCATCTGGGTAATGCATGCGGCCATATTATTTATTATTCACAAAGACCTTATAAAGTAATACAACAGTAAGCCCGAGGCCACCATCTAGGCGATACATGCGCTACTCCTATCCTCTTGATGAAGGGATGCTGAATATCCGGGCCAAATACCAAACAAACATCACACGAAAGCCTAACATCTAACGCCGGATGCCCCATCCAAGCCACATACGCGGGACTGGGTAATACTGCGGCCCGGCGCACTCTCAGTGAGTGCCACACACACACACGCTGCAAAGGGCCATCAACTCTGTCTTCCCTTGATCCATCCTCTAAGCATTTACTAACGCATCGACCTTGTCAGGCCTCTCTGCCATCGACGCCACCACGATGCCACACAACGTCGACCTCCTGCGCGTGTCCATCGCCACACATCTGACGCCAAGCCTTCACTGCTCCATGCCGCCGAGAACCGCCACCATGAATATGTAGAAATAAACACCGCTCCACCGAAGAAGCCATTCGCAGGTACCTCGAACCCGAGTGCATTTCCAAGAATGCCGCCCCCAAGGTGGTAACGACACATGAATGCCGTCGTCATCCGATCAGCTGATCTAGGGTTTCCCCCGGAGGTATTGGGTGGGGTTGGGAGCTTCATCTCGATGATGCCTTCATGAAGGAAACGATGATAAGGGCATCGTCATCACCGGCTCCGGCCAACGACCGAAGACTAAGTTTTCACCCGGATCTGTCCCAAGAAATCCACCCGACAACCCGTGCATTGTCTTGACCGCCTTCAAAGCCCCAGATCTAGCCGCCTAGAACCGGCGACCAACCGCAACAGCAGTGCCACCGTAGGAGCCCAGGCGCACCGACCACTGCCTGAATGCGCCAACACTGGAGAATGCGAGGAGGGCTCCCACCCCACCTCGCGAAACCGCGAGAGCCGCCGAGATGGATTCCGCCCGCTCATCACCGTCTCTGATCTGAACCAATCCGCGAAAAAACCAGGAGATCGCCGCTGCAGATCCACCTTGGATAGGGACATCACCACACCATGCAGCCATGGGAAGCCCGAGTTTCACCCACCGCCACACTCTAGGACCGCTGCCCCGGGATCAAGCCGCCATCAACAGGCCGAGCGACCGGCCACCGCGACCAAGGCGGACATGACACCATGAGCCCATCGAACGGCCGGCGCCACCAGATCTTCCTCGAAGCCTAGCGGCTCCGCCGCCACCTAGCGCCGTCGCCCAAGACGAACAGCCGCCCCGCCGCACGCAAATCGGGGGAGAAAGCGCCCCTACGCCATGGGTGACCCGCCTCACCTGATCTGGCACGGGAGGGAAGAGGGCCTCCGACGCCGCCATCAGCCGCCTGGGGCTTCACCCAACGACCTCCTCTAGCGGCGGCGGAGGGGAGGGGGAGGATGGACGTGCCCGACAGAGGGGGCTAGGGTTTCCACCCGAGCCGCCCTAGCGAGACGGCGACGCGGGGGCGGGGAGGAGGGGGGCTTTTGTTTCCACGAAATCTAATCATTTGGCCAAAGGTATATCTTGTACTCTTTTGTCTCTCTTTATAATCCGAGGTACACCTTGTGATTACATCACCCCTATACACTAGTGGAAAAAGGGCCATTTGTCCCGGTTCGTCAGGGCCATTTGTCCTGGTTGGGGAACCGAGACTAAACGGTTGATACAAATGCCCTAGACCATTAGTCCCGGTTCTTATACAAACCGGGACACTGGCCATTGCGGCTTGCGCTGGCAGGGGGGGCTTTTGTCCCGGTTGGTAGCACTAACCGGGACAAATAAGCTTGACTTTTTTTCCATGGGGCTAGGGTTTTTGTTTTGTTTTTTTTCTGAAGGGGGGGGGGGTTGTGGGTTTTGTACGGTTAATTCAGGGGTTTCATATATTGTGTTAGCTAGCTAATAGAGAGAAGTGTCCTCTCTTATCTCCGTGCATGCTCATATAACAATGCATCATCATAATTAATAATAAATCATCATCGTCGTTGTCATAATAAAAAAGTCGTACCCAGCATCATCGTCATCTCACAACTTCTACTCGTTGTCATAATAACAAGTCCTCATCATCATCATCATCATCATCATCATCATAGTCCTCTAACAACTTCTTAGCACATGATCATAAGTAGCCAGACTTAATTAAGTACACCCTCTCTAAGGTGAAATAGCATAAAACAAGATAGGCCCTGACTCTCCATTATGGAGAATGCAGATTATCATGTCTCCAATTCTTGGCTTTCGCACAATGTCACTTCCATGTAGCTCCCTACGACTAACCATACATTTCTTCCAATCTTTGAAATTCTAGTCTTAATTGGATTTAGAAATCCTGTATGGACAGTTATGTGTAGGATGATAACCTGACGAGTACGGTAATAAGCTCATAACATTGAGGTGACCTTTCTAAAAAATCAGATGAGGCACACAATCCGAACGGATTTTCTGTTGAAAAAACATAGTAATAACTTCGTAGTTAGTAATGTAGTTTAGTTTTAGAAGAATTTATGCAAAAGATTATCGGCCACAAATCTTACCATGATATCTCCATGGATGTTACCGTAGTTCAACACGTGCACTAGTGGCACGTATTGACCATAATGTGCAGGAGTTTTAGCATAGGTATTGTAACGCTCAAAATAAGAAAGTAACGAGACAAGATGATTTTTCTTCTGACAAGTTAATTCCGCACCATCAGTGTAGTGGGTTCTGTCAACCATCTTCCGTACATTTCTTGAAGAATGGAAATAAGCTGTTAATGGAAATAAGTTGTCAATTATTTTGAAAGAAACAATATAAATTACTTAATAAATATGTTTGACAAACTCACATAGAGGTAAAACTGGAACCGTATCAACAAGGACCCACATGCCATCGTCACCATCACCAAGGTCAAAGGTGACATACATACCCTCCTGAAAATCATATGCCTTGCACAGTGCTCTCCAGTTCGAGCAGCCAAAATGGGTTACGCTCTCCGAATTGTATAGCTTTACAAGAAAATCATAATCATGATGGGTCCTGAGATGAATTTGTTTTGTTTCCATACTTTCATGATCTTCGAAATCCAGATGCTCCAAGACATAGCGTCTTGCATGGCATGGGATAAGCTAGTCGAATTGTAAAAGATGAAAATTACACGTTGAAAAGAAGGCATAAGTCATGCTTAATTACCAAACAAGACTTGTCGTGTTGCATACCGTCTCAAAATCGAAGGCCTCATCGAGCTTAACACTGAAGCATCAATCGTCTACCAGGTGTGGCCTTTCGCACTGACCCCGGTCATCGCCACACCAGTCGCACACTGGGATCCTATCGTCATCATCAGACGACTACATTTTCTACATATTGTAGCACAAGTCAAGCCAAAATTCAATGGTTGAAAATATAAACAAAAACATTTCAAAATATCTTAATTATAGGACTCATATTGACATGAAGATTTGGTTGGACTCCAGTATGAGCATTCAATAAGCAAAACTAAATCATCTCTTGCGTCCGTACATCGTCGTATATTATCACTAATACATCTCGAATAGTATCATACATATAGCGTCACTAATTAATTAATACAGCTAAAACCGTAGCGAACGACGGGTATCGGTGCGGGCGGTGGACACCCAAAGAGAAGGAACCATCACAGGATCATAGCTCCAGTGAGATCCCTGAAGAACCTGCCATGTATTGTCGAACCTGCCCTCCAACGCAACCATGTAGCGACGGACGTGTTCGTCCTCCTCGCTGACACGATGACGAACAACCTCCGCGGGGTCCTCAAGCCTCCGCACTGTCACTGGCCCGCGCGACCGCCACCAAAGGAGGTTAGGGTCAACAACGGGTTGGCTCCTCACTAAGTTGCGCCCCCCGGAAGGAAGCACCTCCCAATACCAGCCCGGCGGAGCCCAGTCCCGAACATGACCCCTCTGATCAAGCAGGCCTCCGTTGAGTCGACGACGAGGATGCGGGATAGGAATCGTCGACGTCGATTCGGGAATAATTGCTTGAACTAAAAGAATAAACTAGTTCTATTAATTCAACTAGTTAAACTAATAAGCACTTACTATAAATAAAAATGAACTAGTTCTTAGTAAAAATAAACTAGTTTGACTAAAATTAAACTAGTTTTACGAAAAATAAATTAGTTCTATTAATTCAACTAGTTCAACTAATAAGCACTTATTATAAATAAAAATGAACTAGTTCTTACTAAAAATAAACTACTTTTACTAAAATTAAACTAGTTTTACTAAAAATAAACTAGTTCTATTAATTCAACTAGTTCAACTAATAAGCACTTAATATAAATAAAAATGAACTAGTTCTTACTAAAAAAAACTACATTCTATCACTAAAACTATAAAAAACTATAAAAACAAAAAAATCATCTAACATTTGTATATATAACTAAAACTATAAAAAATATAAAAACTATAAAAACAAAAAATTCATCTAACATTTGCACTAAATCAACTAACCTTAAATGTAACTTTTGCAACACAATTGTTTTCTACATATGCACATATATATATGAACATTGAAATAAATTGACAAAAGAATCATACATCAATACATCCATATATCCATGCATCATATACATACATCAGCAATTACATATATAATGAAAAAAAACAGAGCAGGGCAGAGCAGGCCGAGGCGGCGGCGGCGTGCGGCAGGGGCGGCAGCGCGCAGAGAAGCAGAGCATGCATGGACTTTTTCTGTGTTCAAAATGCACCATTCAAAGCCACATCATCAATTTTCAACCATTTCTGACTTCATTTGCTATTTTCATGCATTTACTGAATTTTTTGAGCTAAATGACCCTGAAATTGAAAAGCATTTCGAATGAACTCTGAAAAAATTGAAAGTTGGCATGGTATCATCATTTCACCCACATAGCATGTGCAAAAAAGTAGAGAGGGTTACGGCAAAAACTGGATGCACTTCGTGTATAAAACGGACAATCTCTTTCGAGGTATCAGGGTTTCAGACGAAAACTCGTCTGTTACAAAGGGATTTCATTTTTTGAACTTATTTGAACTACAGACTTTTTCTGTGTTCAAAATGCACCATTCAAAGCAACATCATCAATTTTCAACCATTTCCGACTTTATTTGCTATTTTTCATGCATTTACTGAATTTTTTGAGCTAAATGACCCTGAAATTAAAGAGCATTTCAAATGAACTCTGAAAAGGTTGAAAGTTGGCATGGTATCATCATTTCATCCACATAGCATGTGCAAAAAGGTAGAGAGGGTTACGGCAAAAACTGGATGCACTTCGTATACAAAATGGACAATCTCTTTCGAGGTATCAGGGTTTCAGACGAAAACTCGTCTGTTACAAAGGGATTTCATTTTTTTGAACTTATTTGAACTACAGACTTTTTCTATGTTCAAAATGCACCATTTAAAGCAACATCATCAATTTTCAACCATTTCCGACTTCAATTGAAAAGCTATAAGACCCTGAATGTCTGTCTTGCCCTCCACTCCGACGATAAATAATTAAGCGTGTCAAAAACCATTACAGAACATCATGGATAGATAAGTGATCAAATTAATATAAGTTCATCGTCACATGACATTCAAAGTACATTGATATGTCTCCAATGTATCTATAATTTTTGATTGTTCCATGCTATTATATTATCCTTCTAGGATGTCTTATGGGCTTTATTATACACTTTTATATGATTTTTGGGACTAACCTATTAACCCAGAGCGCAGTGCCAGTTTCTGTTTTTCTTCTGTTTTAGTGTTTTACAGAAAAGGAATATCAAACGGAGTCCAATTGACGAGCTAATTTTTTATGATTTTTTCTGGACCAAAAGAAGCCCCCGAAGCAAAAGAGTTGGACCAGGAGAGCCACGGGCTGCCCTCGAGGGTGGAGGGCGCGCCCTGGGAAGGTGGTGGCACCCTCCTATCTCGAGGACAGCCCAGAAGCTTCCCTGACATGGGACCTACGCCAAAAATTCCTATAAATACTGAAACCTTCGGAAATTAACCTAGATCGGGGGTTCTGCCGCCGAAAGCCTCTCTAGCCACCGAAAACCAATCTACACCCATTCTGGCACCCTGCCGGAGGGGAAATCCCTCTCCGGTGGCTATCTTCATCATCCCGGCGCTCTCCATGGCGAGGAGGGAGTAGTCCACCCTCGGGGCTGAGGGTATGTATCGGTAGCTATGTATTTGATCTCTCTCTCGTGTTCTTGAGATGGCACGATCTTGATGTATCGCGAGCTTTGCTATTCTAGTTGGATCTTATAATGCTTCTCCCCCTCTACTCTCTTGTAATGGATCGAGTTTTCCCTTTGAAGTTATCTTATCGGATTGAGTCTTTAAGGATTTGAGAACACTTGATGTATGTCTTGCACATGCTAATCTGTGGTGATAATGGGATAGCATGTGATCTACTTGATGTATGTTTTGGTGATCAACTTGCCGGTTCCGTGACCTTGGGAATCTATGCATAGGGGTTGGCACATGTTTTCTTCTTGACTTTCCGGTAAAAACTTTGGGGCACTCTTTGAAGTTCTATGTGTTGGTTGAATAGATGTTTCTGAGATTGTGTGATGCATATCATATAATCATGCCCATGGATACTTGAGGTGACAATGGACTATCTAGGTGACATTAGGGTTTTGATTGATTTGTGTCTTAAGGTGTTATTCTAGTACGAACTCTATGATAGATTGAACGTTACTACGGACTCTTGAATAGATCGATCAGAAAGAATAACTTTGAGGTGGTTTCGTACCATACCATAATCTCTTCGTTTGTTCTTCGCTATTAGTGACTTTGGAGTGACTCTTTGTTGCATGTTGAGGGCTAGTAATATGATCCAATTATGTTATCCTTGTTGAGAGAACTTGCACTAGTGAAAGTATGAACCCTAGGCCTTGCCTACTATCATTGCAACACTGTTTATGCTCACTTTTTCCACTTCCTACCTTGCTGTTTTTATATTTTCAGTTTACAAAAACCCATATCTACCATCCATATTGCACTTGTATCACCATCTCTTCGCTGAACTAGTGCATCTATACAATTTACCATTTTATTGGGTGTGTTGGGGACACAAGAGACTCTTTGTTATTTGGTTACAGGGTTGTTTGAGAGAGACCATCTTCATCCTACGCCTCCCACGGATTGATAAATCTTAGGTCATCCACTTGAGGGAAATTTGCTACTGTCCTACAAACCTCTACACTTGAAGGCCCAACAACGTCTACAAGAAGAAAGTTGTGTAGTAGACATCATACATGCATATCTCTAGAGCATCTAATTAAACCATACATTGAAACTATATAGAACATTTCAACGCAACAACAAATGCGATCATAATCACAACCAAGGTAACAATTGATCCAACGGCATAATGATACCAAGCCTCGGTATGAATGGCATATTTTCTAATCTTTCTGATCTTCAAGCGCATGGCATCCATCTTGATCTTGTGATCATCAGTGATATCCACAACATGCAACTCCAATATCATCTTCTCCTCCTCAATTTTTTTTTAGTTTTTCCTTCAAGTAATTGTTTTCTTCTTCAACTAAATTTAACCTCTTGACAATAGGGTCCATCTTGATCTTGTGATCATCGACGACTTCCGCAACATGCAACTCCAATTCCATCTTCCCCTCCTCCGTTTTTTCCAATTTTTTCTTCAAGGAAATGTTTTCCTCTTTAACTAAATTTAACCTCTCCACAAGAGGATCGGTTGGAACTTCCGGTTCAACTACCTCCTAGACATATAAAAACATCTATGTCAGGTTGGTCGGCATAATTTTCATAATCACTAAAACTAATAGTTATAAATTAAAGATAATATACCACATCCGAATCGTAGACAGGTCGAGGGTCGACGTGGGCGGATATCAAAACCATCGCACTATATAATAACAAGCAATAATAAACGTAAGAAAATTAGACAAATATCTATCTAAAGCAATAATAACAAGCAATAATAAAAATAAGAAAAGCATGGATAGAATAAGAGGGTCACCACGGTGGTGCCGTTGACGAGATCGGCGGTGGAGATCGACGGCGGTGAAGACGGGGACGGGACGTAACGGACCGCTAAAACTAGACAAATCTCAGAGAAAATGGAGCTTGGAGTTCGAGCTTCGAGAGGAGAAAAGCTTAACTAGTGTGGCTCGGGCATTTCATCGAACACCTCATATGCATAGGAGGTGAGCTAGCTAGAGCACCACAAAGCTCCCCCCGGCCAGCCAGAAAAAACAAAGCAGTGGAAGTGGTGGCCGAGGGATTATATATAGGAAACTCATTGGTCCCGGTTCGTATCAGGAACCGGGTCTAAAGGCCACCCATTTGTCTCGATTCCAGGCACGAACCGAGACCAATAAGTCTGGGCCAGGAGCGAGGCTCATTGGTCCCGGTTCGTGCCTGGAACCGGGACAAATGGGTCCAGACCAACCGGGACAGATGCCCAACGAGGCCCGACCGGCCTGCTGGGCGCACGAACCGGGACGTTTGCCCCATGGGCCCTGGTTCGTGGGTGAACCGGGACTAATGGGCTCGCCGGGCCCGAACCAAAGCCCTGTTTTCTACTAGTGGCACCACACACGCATGACCGGCTACACACATGACGAGCTACACAAGTCGCAGTCTGACTCAAACATGACGAGACTAACTCTCCAGTCCTAATTAACATGACCTGATCCCACATAGCACTTACGTACAGGAAAACCTAATCTTGTCTTGCTGTCTCCCCGTGCCCCCTCTAATATTGACTCGTAGACTATTCAGAACTGGTCGATCCAACCTGACTCAACTCAACCTGGTATGACCATGCCTGGAAACACGCATCACATCTCTCTTGCTCTATTGTGTTGTGCCATCGATATTGCTTGGGTGTTGCCTTGCACTAAGTTCACACTATACTTATCTTGCACTTGATTGTATTAGTTTCGGCATCTACTGTTCACACACCTCCTCACTTTACGTTGACTTTGTCTACTACCATCTGCTTTCCACATACAGGGCCGGCCCTGAGGGGGGGCAGCAGGGGCGGCCGCCCCGGGCCCCCGAATCCATGGGCCCCCCTCCCACCACGTACATAGCTAGCGCATAGCCCAGGCCCAGCGAGAAAAAGGACACGGACGCACGTAGCCCATGGCCACGGCGTCATGTTTTCTTCCCGATCTGGTTCGCCATGATTTCGGCAGATTCATTTTCGCTCTGATCGTGAATCGCAAGCCAGCGACTCCGCGCCTCGTCCAGGTCGTCCTCACCATCGACCCCATGCCCTGCCTCCGGTGGACTGTTGAGCTCTAGGACCGATTCGTCCGTTGTGTCGAGCAGGTTGTAATCCAGATATTGCGGAGATTGATCCATGCATGCTTGTTTCAGTCTAGATGTTGATAATTTGTTGCGTTTTCAGTTAATTCATGGGAGTCAAGGGCCTCAGGATAATTTGACACGGCAGAGGCAACTTCGACCAGGCAAATATTATCATTAGGATTATGGGAGTTAAGGGCCTCACGACCTGCATCTCAAGAAACATATAATCATCTTCAGGTGTGTATTCTTGGTACAGTTACGTATTCGTTTGGTCTCATGTGGTCTGATATGTGATTCTATTTATGTATCTCATAAATTCATGCTAGAGAAACAGTGCCAAGAGTTGGTGATCTCTGGATCTCGGATGGCAAAATTATAGTACTGCTAATATGTAGTACTCCCACTGTAAAGAAATACAGGGAGAGTACTTACTAAAATTAACTTGCATATACATACTTCTGGTTTTGTATCATCTTATTTGAAAAAGTTGGATGAGACAGACATGATTTTTTTAGAATTATGTCCGCTTTATTTAAGTAATAGTGTGTGATACAAAGGACGCTAGGCGAAACTGTCAATCACACACCACGACCAATTTCATCTCTCGACGCGCTAGTATGTGTGCATCTTAGTTAGAAGGTCTTCTCTCATAAAGAAAAAGGATATCTTCCAACTCCTCGTTTGCTGCCATAATCTCCTCCAAGGTTTCCCAATAATGGCACCATGAACCATCATAGAGGGTATTGAAGACGTAGATACAGCTCTAGCGATTTTCGCTTCACGAACGAGCAAATCTATCGCCATCAAAAGCGCTTCCTGTGACAACCAATGCTTCCATTTTGCATGAATCTCCTTGAGATCGCTACCATTGCAGCTTTGTTGTCTTGCTTCCTTGCGCAGCTCAGCGCAACATATAAGTTCACCGTCGCATAAGTAGCAGGACAATGGATAAATGATTGTGCATCGACGAATGGTAGAAGAAAATTTCTAAGGGCCCCAATATTTAGTTTCGCCCCGGGCCCCCAAAGTCTCAGGACCGGCCCTGTCCACATATCACGATATCCACACCGGTTGCAACTAGGACGTTCTACGAGGACATGGACATAACTCATGAAACACCTTGCACAACGCTTCAACTACAATTGATATGATGCGTGTAAATGGGCTTTTAAGGAAATCAAATGGCTCTTCTAAAGGCTCACGAGCAAGTGTGCAAAGTAATATACCAGAGCTGTTATATTTTTTATGCCAGGAGAGCCGACTTGTCGATGTGTTTATTTTATTTTATTTACATTCTTTTCCACAGTCACACCGATGTGCCTGCCTTGCCGTGTCGTGCCACACTCACCCCTCCTGCCCGAGCTTGCCGCAAGACACACCACACCCCACTCGACCATGCACAAAATTCCTCTCCCGGACAAGCGTCACTACAATCGGGAATGACTTGTTGCCCAAGATTGTCATAGCCTTGCTCGACCACATGAAGCTGCTCGGTGCATAGGGCAGTGCGCTGGCATGATGATCGGTGGCGGTGGCGGTGAGAGGGAGTAGAAAGGTCGTTGGAAGGCAAGAAAGAGGGGATCTATGTTGAAGGGAGGATAGCAAGCCGTTGGCAAGGTAAGATGATACCGGTGTGCAAAAATCAGCGCCAACGCCACAAAGAAGGCTACGGCAAGAGGAAGGAGTTTGGTGTGAAAGTTTCATCCCACCAAAAATCTCAATATAAAGTGCCATTTATATTTTCCCTTGGTTCCCTAAATATAAAGATGAGAGTTTTTGAAAGTTCCCTTTAAAACTTTTCTACAAATCAATCATCAGAATTTTTAGCTAGCAAATCAAAAAACTGATTTCGCTACAAATCGATCATCGAATTTTTTAGCATGGCAAATCGAATGTTTTTGTTAGAATAAATCCGAGGCATACCGTCGATCATCCGAGGACCAAGCAATCACACGAGGCACGACACCGATATTTATTAACGAGGTTCACCGATATGGCTACATCTCCGGGGCATGACTACGGGCGCTCCTCCCCGTGACACCATCACAATACCGCACCTTGGCCGCCCTGGGCACCGGCACACGCCGCCGGCTCCCCCTGCGTTCTTGTGCTATTATGTTGGCATATGTTACATCGTGTGTCTACCCTCGCTATATAAGAGAGGCCTAGGATACAAGTGTCCTACTAGGACACGACTCCATATCCTATTTAAACACAATACTACCCAGAGTCCAATTGTAACCTACCTTGTACACAATATTCGACACAACTCTAACAAACTCCACCTTGGCGAATATTCTCCACCACATTGAATTCGTCAATGTGTCAAACTTTCATGTACATTGGACTTGAGCTTATCCCATGAGTACCGCTGCTACTCCAAAGACTTCATATGACTCCACCTGCAACTTGTAGTCCCTTCTTTTTTTGACCACGGTCAACACTCGAGCAAAATTAAGTTCCACGTTACTCTAGTTAGTGCTCCCAACTTCCAGAGTATCAGTCCAACGCCATCACACACTGATCACCGACCTGCGTGAAAGTGAACAACTCACATATTGGGTGTCACACATAAGAGTTACCTGAACTCAACATCACCGCTCCTTTCTTGACCACCTGTCTGAAACTTGAAGGAAATTCACCGTTGCTTGTAGTCATCCCGAGTCAAATTCGCAGTTGTCTCACCATATGTATGACCACCAAAGCCCTGGCCCGTCTCCATGTCCCATGCATACCGCACGCCTCACCGCTATTACCGCGTCGAGCCTCCGCTATCCCGGTCGAGTCTCAAGGGTCGCGAACCCACACCACTCAACCCTCACTGCAGAGTACCACCGATCATCACCGACCGATGACGAGTTTCACGCTTCCATCAGACCACTGGGCTCCAGTCCAAATTACGTGTCCCTCGCTTTTCTCGCTGAATAGGATTCGACTCTCTGTCACTTACGCCGTCGCCCCTCAATCCAGCTCCACCTTCAACATGACTCCATGGTAGATAATCAGTCCACCCTTGCGCCCCATCGACTTCAAGCTCCGTGTATACACCACCTTGAATCAATCCCGCGCCATAGTCTTGTCGAAACCACACAAGCACTCGGGCCTGCGCCACGTGTTTCCATGTCCAGAAGTCGGTCACCATCAGCATCATGCTCCTATGTCGTCGCCGATCCCACCACTGTCTTCTGTACCAACCGACTTGCGTCGATCCATCAGATTGTCTAGTCCGACCCAGCCGAACTCGTTCGACTGTACGACACGCTCGAGGCTCCCAAATCATCTTCCGCGAATTTCGATCCATCACATGATAATTCCATCACCGCTGACATGACTTTCCGCAACGCCTTCAAGCATCCCTGTTGTGCCAACAAATGTTTCACCCTTGTCTGCCATAACTCAAGGTTTTCAGTTCCATCGAACTTCTCCACCTCAAACCTGGTACCCGATGGCGCCACAGTTCTTTGTACGGCTGACCCTGCAAAAAATTATCCGAGCTTTCCTCACGTGATGCCCAAATACACAAGCAAAACCTGACATGGTACACCCTCGTGCACTAATAGCAAATTCCAACCAAAGAACTTTTGGTCTTCTCACGTAGCTCCCTTGACACAAACTTTCAATGCTGGCTAGTTGCCTTTGCCTTGCCAACTTCAACGCAAGTAGTACTCCTGATGGATACGTATTGCTTGATTAGCTCCTGCCTGAACGCACCACACCACGACGGGTATTCACCTGACGTTCCTTTTTCTTGGAAACAAATCTCGCACGTAGTAACTCCCAAACAGCTGGCACAGGCCTTCTTCGGACACGCACGGCCCCGCCTGGCCTGCCCACCAAGCAAGCACTGCCCTGCTGCTAGACTGCGCTTCACGAGCGCTGCGCCAACGCGCACCTAACCAGGTCGCTTCCAGGCGCTGTGTCAATCGATAAGCCTGCTGCTTGCGTTATACCACGCCGCCGCTGTTGTCCGATTACCACCACAACTCGCCGACATTGTTGTTCGCTTGATTTCTTCCTATCGATCTCAACCGTGCCAACACGTATTTGCGGAAACTTCCATGTACACGATACCGACCTAAACATCAAGCCTTCTTCTAGATCAACAATCCGCAGCTTTCGAACAACCTAGCTCTGATACCACTTATTATAATAAATCCGAGGCATACCGTCGATCATCCGAGGACCAAGCAATCACACGAGGTACGACACCGAGATTTGTTAACGAGGTTCATCGATATGGCTACATCCCCGGGGCATGACTACGGGCGCTCCTCCCCGTGACACCGTCAGAATACCGCACCTTGGCCGCCCTGGGCACCGGCACACGCCGCCGGCTCCCCCTGTGTTCTTGTGCTATTATGTTGGCATAGGTTACATCGTGTGTCTACCCTCGCTATATAAGAGAGGCCTAGGATACAAGTGTCTTATTAGGACACGACTCCATATCCTATCTAAACACAATACTACCCAGAGTCCAATTGTAACTTACCTTGTACACAATATTCGACACAACTCTAACGGTTTTGATGACAACTTATGTTGTCAGGAGGATGGCAAATTTCTTTAGCATGTTCAACATTTTGACTGGATTTCCACGCTTACTAAAGGAAATTGTCATCCTCGCGATAACATAATTTACCATAAAACCATTCGAGTCAGATTTTAACATTACAAAATAATAATAGGGGTACACGTACGGGACTATAGAGAATTTGTTAGAGTGCCTTTTGCCCTCTAGTCTGCGTAATGTGATTAAGCTCACCTATCAGCCAGTGACGAAAGCCTATTAATTACTAACCTCGGATCAGGAAATGCTTAGCTACAGCCAGCATATAAATTTGATTGTATGTGCGTCAGCTCGTTCAGTAACACTTGTGCTCTCCGTACAGCAAGAGACGACAGTCTATTAAAACATACGTATTATAAACCTACTTTATACAATATAAAGATCAGGCCCTCGAGTCAGAGACTTAGAGTGCAGCATCACCTCCACTCTATCACACCGCGCCTTTCATAATACTAAACATATAAAGAGTTATACGCATTTACACGCTGACTAAGATTTTTTCTTGGACGTGTCTAGCTAGCGGTCGGGTGCTTGTCAGCGTTTGCGAGCGGCCGGCCAGAAAAAGTAAGCGTCATGTTCCTATATGTAATTCAAAATTGCTAAAAAAGACATTGTTAATTAATCACCCTATATGGTCTCTTCTCATATGATGGATGCCTTCATATTGCTGCAATAATGTTCCTCATGTTCGTCCCTTGTGCATTAATTTTTGGTTTTCAAAATTATAAAAGACATATCTTGTAAACCGCACGTCGAAATTCAGATCCATTTTCACTGTTGAAACCCACGCGACATACTCTTCAAAGGTAAATCCCGTATAGGGATGTTTCGACGAACTAGTCTTCCTGCCAACTAAACATCAATATGTGTGCAACTAGACTACATTGCCGCGCCAACTCAGCATATGTGTGTCCCAATAGTCCTGCTAACTAAGAGCATCTCCAGCCGCGCCCCCAACAAGGGCCACCGGGCGCTTTTTTTGCCGCCGCCGGCGAAAAATCGGCCTAGTCGCGCCCCCAAAGACCCCTTTTTCGCCGGCTCAGACCGAGATTGGCGCCGGCAGACCCAGGCCGAACCCGGCGCGCTGGGGGTGCTTGGGGCCACCGACCGAAGCTTTTTTGGCGCGAAAATCGGCGGGCCCTCCTTGGCAGCGACTCGGCTGTTCTCGTCGCTTCTCGTCCTCATCGCCTCGGTTCCCGCAGGGGAATCAATGCCAAAGCTGTCGCGCGCTGCCGCGCCGGTCAGCCTCCATTGATGCCTGAAGGCGGCGCAGTGAAGGCGTGCGGCGACAAGTGTCCCCTCGCCTGCCATGCGTACACACGGCGGCCACGCCGGCGCCGCCCGGCTGTGGCTATATAAGCCCCCCGCTCCGGCACCGATGAGGCACGCACATTCCTCGCTCTCCATCGCCGACGCCCCCGTTCCTCCCTCTCTTCTCGACGTTTCTGTTTCACCCAATGGCCGAGCGCTACCCAGGCGATGGCGCGGCGGCGTTCGCTGCCGCCACCTTCACGAGCACGAAACCCGGCTTCTCTATGAGGTCGAGTATCCAGTCCCGCCGGACATGCGGGTGCCCGGGACGTGGAGGATAAGCGCCTGCGGGGTCACGGTGCAACCGTCGCCCACTGGGGCGGCCAGGCGAGCGGAGATCGCCCGCATCCGCTCCTCTCTGCCGCAGGTGGCGAGAGAAGGGCCGAGGTATACCCCCGACAGCACGCTGTGGGAGCCGTACTTCCAGTGTCGCCACGCCGATTAGCTCGAGGCCACCAACGCCGTCGTGCCCTCCGGGAAGTACAACGCCGACGGGCGCTGCTGATGGTGGGGCATGCCCGGCCGCACGCTGGAGGCCGTCCTCGAGTACATCGAGGGCGGCAATATGCCAAGGCTGGAGTACCTCGCTCCCCCACCTTCTCCCGCCGGCGTGGTAGCTCGTGGACGCCGAGACGCATGGACCCGGCGTCCTCCTCCTCGTCCGGCTCTCCCTCCCTCCTCCCCGTCAAGCCGGAACCCCAGGACACGCCGATCAGCGGGCGCACCCGCAGTTGCGGCGTCCGCATCACCGAGTCCTCCCCCACCTCCGCATGGCTCGTCAGGCCGAAGGTGCAGTCCAGCCTCCCCGCGGAGTACGAGGCCATAGCCTGGTCCGGCTTCTCCGATGAGGCCGGCCTTCAATGGGCGCGGGATGACTACCTCTGCGATGAGATGGTTCGAAATCGTCGAGCCCTGCAGGAGATAGCCGCCCGCCGGCGTGGGCGCGAGGACGAGGACGGCGTGGTGATCCTCGACACTGATGACGACGTGGACGCCCCCGGGCCGTCCAACCCGCCGCGCCTCGGCGACCCTGGGCAGGGGAGCAGCAGGGACGACTGATACGTCCAAAACGTATCTATAATTTCTGCTTGCTCCATGCCTCTTTTGGGTGATATTGCTATGTTATTTATACACTTCCATACACTTTTGATTATATTTGGACTAACCTATTAACTCAGTGCACCCCAGTGCCAGTTTCTGTTTTCGGCTGTTTTTGTATTTCAGGTTTTCACATTACGAGAACTGCCAGGAAAAATCCAGAAAAATTATATAAAAAATCAGCGTTCCAGAAGCTACCGTGCGCCCGAAGTACAGCCGGGGGGAGGGGGGGGGGGACACCAGGGCTCCAGGCGCCCTGGCGGCGCGCCCCCCCTGGGCCGCGCCGGGGGGGCGCCTGGGCCCCCCGAGGCTCCGTTGATGCCCCCCTTTGGCATATATTTAAAGCGTCTCCCGAAACCCTCGAGACGGGAACTCTTTTTCGCGATGTCATCTCTGTTGCGCCGCCGCCGCCACTTCCAAGATCGGGAGCACCAGGAGAACTCTTCCCGGCACCCTGCCGGAGGGGAGGATCACCACCGGGAGCTTCTCCACCACCATGGACGCCTCCCGGATGAGTTGTGAGTAGTCTCCCTTGGACCATGGGTCCATGACCAGTAGCTATGTGATATTCTCCTCCCGTTCTTGTGCTTCACTAATTAGTCCTCGTGAGCTGCCCTACATGATAGAGGCACCTATGTAATCCTTATGCTGTTGCTATGATGAGTTTGCTGGGATCCGATGGATTATGAGATTATGTTCAGATTGTGTTTGAGTAATATATTTGATTCACCTCTTTTATATTTATGTTCATAAGTAATTCTTGCATGTTCTCCGTTGTTATTTATTTCTTTGGCCAAGTGGTAGGTAGTGACTCCAAGAGGGAACGTTATGCTTGATTGTGGGTTCATGCCCCTCGATGACTAGCTTGAGTGACAGAAGCATGAGTCTAGGGGATGTGCTGTTGCCACAAGGGGGAAAACAACGGTGCTTGTGCCCGCGGGTGCAAGGATTTTTTACTTTACGCAAAGTTCTTTTAATGCAGTTGTCGAAGGAAATATGCCCTAGAGGCAATAATAAAGTTGTTATTTATATTTCTTTATATCATGATAAATGTTTATTATTCATGCTAGAATTGTATTAACCGGAAACTTTGTACATGTGTGAATACATAGACAAAACAGAGTGTCCCTAGTATGCCTCTACTAGACTAGCTCATTGATCAAAGATGGTTATGTTTCCTAACCATAGACATGAGTTGTCATTTGATCAATGGGATCACATCATTAGGAGAATGATGTGATGGAAAAGACCCAGCCGTTAGCTTAGCACTATGATCGTTTAGTTTTACTGCTATTGCTTTCTTCATGACTTATACATGTTCCTATGACTATGAGATTATGCAACTCCCGAATACCGTAGGAACACCTTGTGTGCTATCAAACGTCACAACGTAACTGGGTGATCATAAAGATGCTCTACAGGTGTCTCCGAAAGTGTTCGTGGTGTTGGCATAGATCAAGACTAGGATTTGTCACTCCGAGTGTCGGAGAGGTATCTCGGGGCCCTCTCGGTAATGCACATCATAATGAGTTAGTCACGAGATAATGTATTACGGAACGAGTAAAGAGACTTGCCGGTAACGAGATTGAACTAGGTATAGAGATACCGACGATCGAATCTCGGGCAAGTAACATACCAATGACAAAAGGAACAACGTATGTTGTTATGCGGTTTGACCGATAAAGATCTTCGTAGAATATGTAGGAGCCAATATGAGCATCCAGGTTCCGCTATTGGTTATTGTCCGGATATGAGTCTCAGTCATGTCTACATAGTTCTCGAACCCGTTGGGTCCGCACGCTTAACGTTTGATGACGATCGGTATTATGAGTTTATGAGTTTTGATGTACCGAAGGAGTTCGTAGTCCCGGATGAGACCGGGGACATGACGAGGAGTCTCGAAATGGTCTAGACGTAAAGATCGATATATTGGACGACTATATTCGGACATCGGAAAGGTTCCGAGTGATTCAGGTATTTTTCGGAGTATATGGGCCTTATTGGGCCATACGGGAATAGAGGAGAAAGGCCAAAAGGAAGGAGGCGCGCGCCCCCTTCTGGTCCGAATTGGACAAGGGGTGCAGCCCCTTTTTCCTTCTCCCTCTCCACCTCTTTCCTTCTCTCCTACTCCGGAAAGGAAAGGGGAATCCTAATAGGACTTGGGAGTCCTAGTAGGATTCCCCACACTTGGCGCCCCCTCTAGGGCCGGCGTCTCCCTTGCTCCTTTATATACGGGGGCAGGGGGCACCCTAGGACACGCAAGTTGAATTGTTTTAGCCGTGTGCGGTGCCCCCCTCCACAGAAACACACCTCGGTCATACCGTTGCAGTGCTTAGGCGAAGCCCTGCGCCGGTAGATACATCATATCTGTCACCACGCCGTCGTGCTGATGAAACTCTCCCGTGAAGCTCAACTGGATCAAGAGCTCGTGGGACGTCATCAAGCTGAACGTGTGCTGAACGCGGAGGTGCCGTACGTTTGGTGCTTGATCGGTTGGATCGCGAAGAAGTTCGACTACATCAACCGCGTCACTTGACGCTTCCGCTCCCGGTCTTCGAGGGTACGTAGACACACTCTCCCCTCTCGTTGCTATGCATCTGGTAGATAGATCTTGCGTTATCGTAGGAAAATTTTAAAATATTACGTTTCCCAACAGTGGCATCAGAGCCAGGTCTATGCGTAGATGATATGCACGAGTAGAACACAATGAGTTGTGGGCGATACTAGTCATACTGCTTACCAGCATGTCATACTTTGCTTCGGCGGTATTGTGAGATGAAGCGGCCCGGACCGACAGTACGCGTATGCTTACGCGAGACTGGTTTCACCGATATGAGCACTCGTTGCTTAAAGGTGACTGGCGGGTGTCTGTCTCTCTCACTTTAGCTGAATCAAGTATGGCTACGCCCGGTCCTTGTGAAGGTTAAAACAGAACATACTTGACGAAACATCGTTGTGGTTTTTGTATGCGTAGGTAAGAACGGTTCTTGCTAAGCCTGTATCAGCCACGTAAAACTTGCAACAACAAAGTAGAGGACGTCTAACTTATTTTTGCAGGGCATGTTGTGATGGGATATGGTCTAGACATGATGAGATATACGGTTTTGTATGAGATGATCATGTTTTGTAATGTTATCGGCAACTGGCGGGAGCCATATGGTTGTCGCTTTATTGTATGAAATGCAATCGCCATGTAATTGCTTTACTTTATCACTAAGTGGTAGCGATAGTCGTAGAAGCAATAGTTGGTGAGACGACAATGATGCTACGATGGAGATCAAGGTGTCGCGCCGATGAGGAAGGTGATCATGACGGTGCTTTGGAGATGGAGATCAAAAGCACAAGATGATGATGGCCATATCATGTCACATATTTTGTTTTGCATGTGATGTTTATCTTATTATGCTTCTTATTTTGCTTAGAACGACGGTAGCATTATAAGATGATCCCTTACAAAATTTCAAGGTACAAGTGTTCTCCCTGAGTATGCACCGTTGCGAAAGTTCTTCGTGCTGAGACACCACGTGATGATCGGGTGTGATAAGCTCTACGTTCAAATACAACGGGTGTAAGCCAGTTTTGCACACGCAGAATACTTGGGTTAAACTTGACGAGCCTAGCATATGTAGATATGGCCTCGGAACACTGGAGACCGAAAGGTCGAGCGTGAATCATATAGTAGATATGATCAACATAAGATGTTCACCATTTAAACTACTCCATCTCACGTGATGATCGGACATGGTTTAGTTGATTTGGATCATGTGATCATTTAGATGACTAGAGGGATGTCTATCTAAGTGGGAGTTCTTAAGTAATATGATTAAATTGAACTTTAATTTATCATGAACTTAGTCCTGGTAGTATTAGCATATCTATGTTGTAGATCAATAGCTCGCGATGTTGCTCCCCGTTTATTTTTTATATGTTCCTAGAGAAAACTAAGTTGAAAGATGTTAGTAGCAATGATGCGGAATTGTTCCGTGATCTGAGGATTATCCTCATTGCTGCACAGAGAATTATGTCCTTGATGCACCGCTAGGTGACAGACCTATTGCAGGAGCAGATATTGACGTTATGAACGTTTTGACAAAGGCTCGGTATGATGACTACTTGATAGTTTAAGTGCACCATGTTTTACGGCTTAGAACCGGGACTTCAAAAACGTTTTGAATGCCACGGAGCATATAAGATGTTCCAAGAGTTGAAATTAGTATTTCATAGTCATGCCCGTGTCGAGAGGTATAAGACTTCTGACAGTACTTTGCCTACAAGATGGAGGAGAATAGCTCAACCAGTGAGCATGTGCTCAGATTGTCTGGGTACTACAATTACTTGAATCAAGTGGGAGTTAATCTTCCAGATAAGATAGTAATTGACAAAGTTCTATAGTCACTATCACCAAGTTAGTAGAACTTTGTGATGAACTATAATATGCAAGGGATGACGAAAGGAATTCCCGAGCTCTTCGCGATGCTGAAGTCGGCGAAGGTAGAAATCATGAAAAAGCATCAAGTGTTGATGGTTAACAAGACCACTTGTTTCAAGTAAAGGGCAAAGGGATAGAAGGGGAACTTCAAGAAGAATGACAAGCAAGTTGTCACTCCCGTGAAGAAACCCAAGCTAAAACTCAAGCCTGAAATTAAGTGCTTCTACTGCAAAGGAAATGGTCACTGAAAGTGGAACTGCCCTAGATACTTGGCGGATAAGAAGGATGGCAAAGGGAACAAAGGTATATTTTGATATACAGATTATGGATGTGTACTTTACTAGTGTTCATAGCAACCCCTGGGTATTTGATACCGGTTCAGTTGCTAAAATTAGTAACTCGAAACGAGAATTGCAGAATGAACAGAGACTAGTTAAAGGTGAAGTGACGATGTGTGTTGGAAGTGGTTCCAAGATTGATATGATCATCATCGCATACTCCCAATACTTTCGGGATTAGTGTAAAACCTAAATAAATGTTATTTGGCATTTGCGTTGAGCATGAATATGATTTGATCATATTTGTTGCAATACAGTTATTCATTTAAAGTCATAGAATAATTGTTATTCTGTTTACATGAATAAAACCTTCGATGGTCATACACCCAATGAAAATAGTTTGTTGGATCTCGATCGTGGTGATACACATATTCATAATATTAAAGCCAAAAGATGCAAGGTTAATAATGATAGTGCAACTTATTTGTGGCACTGCCGTTTAGGTCATAATGGTGTAAAGCGCATGAAGAAACTCCATAGTGATGGACTTTTGGAATCTCTTGATTATGAATCACTTGGTGCTTGCGAACCATGCCTCATGGGCAAGATGACTAAAACTCCGTTCTCTGGAACAATGGAGCGAGCAACATATTTGTTGGAGATCATACATACAGATGTATGTGGACCAATGAGTGTTGAAGCTCGCGGCGGGTATTGTTATTTTCCGACCTTCACTGATAATTTGAGCAGATATGGGTATATCTACTTAATGAAGCACAAGTCTGAAACATTTGAAAAGTTCAAAGAATTTCAGAGTGAAGTGGAGAATCATCGTAACAAGAAAATAAGAGTTTCTACGATATGATCGTAGAGGTAAAATATTTGAGTTAGCGAGTTTGGCCTTCAGTAAAAACATTGTGAAATAGTTTCACTACTCACGCCACATGGAACACCACAGTGTAATGGTGTGTCCGAACGTCATAACCGTACTTTATTAGATATGGTGCGATCGATGATGTCTCTTACCAATCTACCACTATCGCTTTTGGGGTTATGCATTAGAGACAGCTACATTCACGTTAAATAGGGCACCATCTAAATCCATGGAGATGACACCGTATGAACTATGGTTTGACGAGAAACCTAAGCTGTCATTTCTTTAAGTTTGGGACTGTGATGCTTATGTGAAAAAGTTTCAACATGATAAGCTCGAACCCAAATCGGAGAAGTAAATCTTCATAGGATACCCAAAAAGAAACTGTTGGGTACACCTTCTATCATAGATCCGAAGGCAAGGTCTTTGTTGCTAAGAGTGGATCCTTTCTAGAGAAGGAGTTTCTCTCGAAAGAAGTGAGTGGGAGGAAAGTAGAACTTGATGAGGTAATTGTACCTTCTCCCGAATTGGAAAGTGGAACATCACAGAAACTAGTTCCAGTGATTCCTACACCAATTAGTGAGGAAGCTAATGATGATGATCATGAAACTTCATATCAAGTTTTTGCTGAACTTTGTAGATCAACCAGAGTTCGTTCCGCATCAGAGTGGTACGGCAACCCGGTTCTGGAAGTCATGTTACTGGACCATGATGAACCTACAAACTATGAGGAAGCGATGATGAGCCCAGATTCCGCAAAATGGCTTGAGGCCATGAAATCTGAGATGGGATCCATGTATGAGAACAAAGTGTGGACTTTGGTTGACTTGCCCGATGATCGGCAAGCCATCGAAAATAAATGGATCTTCAAGAGGAAGACTGACGCTGACGATAATGTTACTGTTTACAAAGCTCGACTTGTTGCGAAAGTTTTTCAACAAGTTCAAGGAGTTGACTACGATGAGACTTTCTCACCCGTAGCGATGCTTAAGTCTGTCCGAATCATGTTAGCAATTGCCGCATTTTATAAAATCTGGCAAATGGATAACAAAACTGCATTCTTTAATGGATTTATTAAAGAAGACTTGTATATGATGCAACCAGAAGGTTTTGTCAATCCTAATGGTGCTAAAAAAATGTGCAAGCTCCAGCGATCCATCTATGGACTGGTGCAAGCATCTCGGAGTTGGAATATACGCTTTGATAAGTTGATCAAAGCATATAGATTTATACAGACTTGCGGTGAAGCCTGTATTTACAAGAAGTGAGTGGGAGCACTACAACCTTTCTGATAAGTATATGTGAATGACATATTGTCGATCGGAAATGATGTAGAATTTTCTGGAAAGCATAAAGGAGTGTTTGAAAGGAGTTTTTCAAAGAAAGACCTTGGTGAAGCTGCTTACATATTGGGCATCAAGATCTATAGAGATAGATCAAGACGCTTGATAAGACTTTCGATGAGTACATACCTTGATAAGATTTTTGAAGTAGTTCAAAATGGATCAGTCAAAGAAGGAGTTCTTGCCTGACTTGTAAGGTGTGAAGTTGAGTAAGACTCAAAGCCAGACCACGGCAGAAAAATATAGAGAGAATGAAAGTCATTCCCTATGCCTCAGCCATAGGTTCTCTAAAGTATGCCATGCCGTGTACCAAACATGTTGTGTACCTTGCCATGAGTTTGTCAAGGGGGTACAATAGTGATCCAGGAGTAGATCACTGTACAACGGTCAAAATTATCCTTAGTAACTGGATGACTAAGGAAATGTTTCTCGATTATGGAGGTGATAAAGAGTTCGTCGTAAAGGGTTACGCCGATGCAAGCTTTGACACTAAATCCAGATGACTCTAAGTATCAATCTGGATGTGTATTGAAAGTGGGAGCAATTAGCTAGAGTAGCTCAATGCAGAGCATTGTAGACATAGAAATTTGCGAAATACATACGGATCTGAATGTGACAGACCCGTTGACTAAACTTCTCTCACAAGCAAAACATGATCACACCTTATTACTCTTGGGTATTAATCACATAGCGATGTGAACTAGATTATTGACTCTAGTAAACACTTTGGGTGTTGGTCACATGGCGATGTGAACTATGGGTATTATTCACATAACGATGTGAACTATCGGTATTAAATCACATGGCGATGTGAGCTAGATTATTGACTCTAGTGCAAGTGGGAGACTGAAGGAAATATGCCCTAGAGGCAATAATAAAGTTGTTATTTATATTTCCTTATATCATGATAAATGTTTATTATTCATGCTAGAATTGTATTAACCGGAAACTTAGTACATGTGTGAATACATAGACAAAACAGAGTGTCCCTAGTATGCCTCTACTAGACTAGCTCATTGATCAAAGATGGTTATGTTTCCTAACCATAGACATGAGTTGTCATTTGATCAATGGGATCACATCATTAGGAGAATAATGTGATGGAAAAGACCCATCCGTTAGCTTAGCACTATGATCGTTTAGTTTTACTGCTATTGCTTTCTTCATGACTTATACATGTTCCTATGACTATGAGATTATGCAACTCCCGAATACCGTAGGAACACCTTGTGTGCTATCAAACGTCACAACGTAACTGGGTGATCATAAAGATGCTCTACAGGTGTCTCCGAAAGTGTTCGTGGTGTTGGCATAGATCAAGACTAGGATTTGTCACTCCGAGTGTCGGAGAGGTATCCCGGGGCCCTCTCGGTAATGCACATCATAATAAGCCTTGCAAGCAAAAGACTAATGAGTTAGTCACGAGATAATGTATTACGGAACGAGTAAAGAGACTTGCCGGTAACGAGATTGAACTAGGTATAGAGATACCGACGATCGAATCTCGGGCAAGTAACATACCAATGACAAAAGGAACAACGTATGTTGTTATGCGGTTTGACCGATAAAGATCTTCGTAGAATATGCAGGAGCCAATATGAGCATCCAGGTTCCGCTATTGGTTATTGACCGGATATGAGTCTCAGTCATGTCTACATAGTTCTCGAACCCGTAGGGTCCGCACGCTTAACGTTTGATGCCGATCGGTATTATGAGTTTATGAGTTTTGATGTACCGAAGGAGTTCGGAGTTCCGGATGAGACCGGGGACATGACGAGGAGTCTCGAAATGGTCGAGACGTAAAGATCGATATATTGGACGACTATATTCGGACATCGGAAAGGTTCCAAGTGATTCAGGTATTTTTCGGAGTATATGGGCCTTATTGGGCCATACGGGAATAGAGGAGAAAGGCCAAAAGGAAGGAGGCGCGCGCCCCCTTCTGGTCCGAATTGGACAAGGGGTGCAGCCCCTTTTTCCTTCTCCCTCTCCACCTCTTTCCTTCTCTCCTACCCCGGAAAGGAACGGGGAATCCTACTAGGACTTGGGAGTCCTAGTAGGACTCCCCACACTTGGCGCCCCCTCTAGGGCCGGCGTCTCCCTTGCTCCTTTATATACGGGGGCAGGGGGCACCCTAGGACACGCAAGTTGAATTGTTTTAGCCGTGTGCGGTGCCCCCCTCCACAGAAACACACCTCGGTCATACCGTTGCAGTGCTTAGGCGAAGCCCTGCGCCGGTAGATACATCATATCTGTCACCACGCCGTCGTGCTGATGAAACTCTCCCGTGAAGCTCAACTGGATCAAGAGCTCGTGGGACGTAATCAAGCTGAACGTGTGCTGAACGCGGAGGTGCCGTACGTTTGGTGCTTGATCGGTTGGATCGTGAAGAAGTTCGACTACATCAACCGCGTCACTTGACGCTTCCGCTCCCGTTCTACGAGGGTACGTAGACACACTCTCCCCTCTCGTTGCTATGCATCTGGTAGATAGATCTTGCGTGATCGTAGGAAAATTTTAAAATACTACGTTTCCCAACAGTTGTCTGTTGCTTTGAGTTTACACTATGGGTGGGACTCGCAACTTAATACCAGCGAGATGTTCTGGATAGATATCTCAAGGTGGATGATTAGTAGTAGATGCAGATGGATTTCGGTCTACTTACCTCGGCGTACCACCAATGCTTTGAACCTCAACCTTTCTTGCAATATAGTCAGCATTGGTTTGCGCACATGATCCTGTCAATTGCCCAGCTGTAATTTGTTTACCTCACATAGCTGTTTTATCGTCTTTTGGGAGAGAGACATCACTAGTGAACATCATGAGACTCCGGTCCATATTACCATCATTGATCACATCCGCTATTTACTTTCCGCATTTTATTTACTATTGCAATTATATCTATCACTACTATCACTTGCGTTTGATCCTTTGTAAACTACAAGGCCGGAGGGATTGACAACCTCTCTGTACTCGTTGGGAGCAAAGTTATTTGTATCTGTGTGCAGGTCCACGATGATTGCTAATATCTGGCGCCGTTAGCAGTTGACACCTTCTTGTTTAAAATGGGAGTCTCAGGGAAAACGATCCTTGGTATTGCCAAGGGAAAACTTCTGCTACACTGCATCTCAAACCTTCCACTTGGGGTAACCAACGAGGGGTGAGAAGCCACCTAGCAAAGCAATTTCTGGCGCCGTTGCCGGGGACTCCACTCTTCAGGATAGGGGAGTTGCACGCTATATTTTACCTTTGCTTTTAGTCTTGTTAGTTTACCTTTCAGTTTTTGCTTTAGTATCCTTTATCAAAAATTTACAAAAAAATTTATTTGCTTTTCTGTTAGTAGTCCTTTCTGTTTAGCCAAACATGTTAGGATTTGGTGCTTTGAGGGAATCATAAGTTCTAGATTTCCATCAAAGGGATGGAGAAAATATGAAGAAGGCATGGGACAGAATTTCTGATGCACATAGGAGAATTATGCCTTGGATACCTGTAAAAATTGTGCTTAGAAATTTTTACCATGGTCTTTTTAAATGGTGTAAACACTCTCTTGATATTATAGCCGAGGGAGATTTCCTAGAGTGTGATGAAGCTAGAGCTCTTGAAATTATACATGGTCTATCTAGTTACTTTGTTTATGATCATAACTTTGATACTGTCATAGATAGACTTGCTACTATTGAAAAGAGAATGGATGCTCTAGACTTGATGAAGGTCGAGAAACCTAAACCCAATAAGAAAGACATTTTGGAAATAGACAATGATTGGGAGCCTTTTGTTAGGATTAGCATCTCTAATCAAGACTTCCTTGCTTATTGTGATATTGGATCTATGGTTTCTACTATGCCAAAAATTGTTCATGATTCTTTAAAATTTAACATGGATAGATTACCATCTTATCAGGAACACACTAATGGAGATATTTCTGAAATCCAGGGAAGAATAAAAGACGTGCCAGTTAAATTCCTTAAAGGGATTGCAATGATTGATTTCTTCATCATGGAGCCAAACCAAGGAAATATAGTGCTTGGAAGGGACTTCCTTCGAGCAGTAAAAGGCTTCATTGATATAGGTAAGGAACAAATCCGCTTGCACGGAAAGGCAAAATGTGTGTACCCCTTTCCTAGAAGGAACAAGAGTGATCTTGTTGAGGAACCATTTGAAGCAATTTATAGCTCCGATTATTATGATGGTTATTGATTCCTCTATGCATTATGCCTAGCTTAAAGGCATAAAAGAAAGCGCTTTTGGGAGGCAGCCCAATGAATAAATTTTATTTTGTTTTTGTTGTGTCTTGATGTTGTTACTACTGTAGCATCATCATTGTATCTTTGCTTTTCAATTTTGTGCCAAGTATAGCCTCTGATTGCAAGAAAGTTCAAAAGTTGTGACGTGCTGTCCAGGAAACAGATTCTGTCCTTGGATAGAAAAATTCGTATAAAATCACCAGATCATCTTTTTGGTCTGAATTTTTTCGACAGCGTGCTCTATATAATTGTCTTTCGTGCGTCTGTTCTGAGTTTTTTTTTATTAGAGTTCCAAAAGTGCCCCGAACAAATCATTTACTACCTGCTGTTCTGTTTTTCACAGATTCTGTCCTGTTTTGCCTTTCTTTCATTTTGCAAACCTAGAGCTTGCTTTTTCTTTGCAAAAACCTTTTGGCAATCTTGAGAAACAGTAGAACTTCAAGAATATCTTTATTTCCAGCAAGGTACAATTATTTTATTATGGGTACTAACCTCGCTAATCAGATTATGATGAGTTATGTATGAAGGGAGTTTTCAAGTGTGCGAGGGAAGATGATAAAAAGATTCAGGAGTGTCAAGTGCTCAAGCTTGGGGATGCCCCCGTGCACCCCCAAGAAATATTCAAGGAGACTCAAGCGTCTAAGCTTGGGGATGCCCCCGTGCATCCCCTTCTCCATCAACATTATCAGTTCGTCTTTCATTCCACTATATTTTTATCACTTCATGTGTTATGTGCTATGCTTGGAGCGTCTTGCTTTTAGTTTTCCTTTTTAGTTTTCTTTAGCTTTTCATAACGAGTCGGAACTCAGCATTCTTTATGTGGGAGAGAAACACGCTCCACTTCTACCTAGAACATAACATAGAATTTTCATGTCTATCTTTGCTGTGTGTGTTCTTTGTCTTTTAATAGCTACTATCATGCTTAGCTCTTAACTTTCATGCTTATCTTTCTAAAGAGCTTTTGTTTAGTTGGTTGGTTGAACCTCTTTAATTACCATGCTCACCTTATTAAGAGAGTTTGCTTCCGTTGCATTGTTTGATATGTCTATGATAAAGATGCTACGTGCATAATGGCGTTTAGTAGTTCATGTTTTCTTATGGTTAGTCTCTAATAGCTGGGGGATTCCCAATGTGTTATTGGAGTACCAACATGATTTGTTTGCCTATGATATGGTATGGTTTAGTAATATCTTCCTTCAAGAATTTATTTTGATTGACTTGGCGTATGCTCACGCATATTTTAGACTGTAAAGAAAGTCTGTCAAGCCTTGATGATCTTTTATTTCTGAGTAGTGATGTAACTTCCATGCCTGATTCAATGTTGCTTTGTCGCTTTGCATGATTATGACCGTCATTGCTCTCTTAGTTGGTCGCTCCCAGTCTTTTGCTAACCTTCGCCTATACTAAGCGGACTGACTGCTTGTGCATCCAAATTCCTTTATACCAGTTATGCCATATGTGTCCACCATACCTTCCTACATGGTATTTACCTGCCATTCCTAATGGAGACATGCATGTACCATCTCGAAATTATTCAAAAAGAAAAAAAAGCATTCTTATTTTGTGCCTCTGTTGTAAGTTCATGAGGAAGTAGTGGTTAATTCATGATCTTTTTAAGTTGGACAAGCTTCACCCCGGGATTGCATGTATAATGTGCAAACCCATAACACGAGAAGGAACTGGCATTGAGTGCGCCCGGCTCAAAAAGGTAATATAACAAACAAACACTCCTTCACGCTTTGTTCATGAGAAATTAGAAAACTTTGGCAGTGATAAACAAAGGAGATTAAGAGGATGTGATAGTCCTCATTTGGAAGCCGTTCCTCGAAACTTGTCCATCTCAAGAAGTGATTGAGTTGTCTGCTAGCATTCGTTGACAAAACATGCATGATCTAAATAAATAAATTATTACCTCTGTTTTAAAACCAAGAGCTCTGGTACATGTTTTGTCTTTGTTTTCGACTACGGGTTTTCAACCTTGCCAACAAAAGCCACGGTTCGAGAGTCTCCACCTTCTTTTTAAAAGCACCAACTACTGAGAGCATGATTGTCATTCTGAGTGTAATGTGCATTGTCCCAAAGTAGCATTGTCTTTTGCATGATTATGATATCGTTTATTTTGAAATCATTGTATCTAGTCATCACTTAAACCTTGGAGGTGCCCTTGCATTTAAGTTTTGCTTCACTAAAGGGGGCAAGCTAGATATCACTTTATCATATTTGCACACCATGTTCATTACAAATCTTTTTGATGTTTCAGTATCATATTGTAAAACTTTCAGTCCTTTGTGATTTTCTCATGAGGCAACTTAATTACTATAGATTCATTGTCTCAGTAAGCTTTTGTCATATGACTATGAAAAAGTCCTATATGGTTAATAGCATGTCACCACAGAAATTATTCTTGTTATCATTTACCTACTCGAGGACGAGCAGGAATTAAGCTTGGTGATGTTGATACGTCCAAAACGTATCTATAATTTCTTCTTGCTCCATGCCTCTTTCGGGTGATATTGCTATGTTATTTATACACTTCCATACACTTTTGATCATATTTGGACTAACCTATTAACTCAGTGCAACCCAGTGCCAGTTTTTGTTTTCGGATGTTTTTGTATTTCAGGTTTTCATATTACGAGAACTGCCAGGAAAAATCCAGAAATATTATATAAAAAATCAGCGTTCCAGAAGCTACTGTGCGCCCGTAGT
>LR738712.1:787981205-788019300 GCA_902687465.1 Secale cereale | reverse complement strand
GGGGGGCGCCTGGGCCCCCCGAGGCTCCGCTGATGCCCCCCTTTGGCATATATTTAAAGCGTCTCCCGAAACCCTCGAGATGGGAACTCTTTTTCGTGATCTCATCTCTGTTCTGCCGCCGCCGCCGCTTCCAAGATCGGGAGCACCAGGAGAACTCTTCCCGGCACCCTGCCGGAGGGAAGGATCACCACCGGGAGCTTCTCCACCACCATGGACGCCTCCCGGATGAGTTGTGAGTAGTCTCCCTTGGACCATGGGTCCATGACCTGTAGCTATGTGATGTTCTCCTCCCGTTCTTGTGCTTCACTAATTAGTCCTCGTGAGCTGCCCTACATGATCGAGGCACCTATGTAATCCTTATGCTGTTGCTATGATGAGTTTGCTGGGATCCGATGTCTTATGAGATTATGTTCAGATTGTGTTTGAGTAATATATTTGATTCACCTCTTTTATATTTATGTTCGTAAGTAATTCTTGCATGTTCTCCGTTGTTATTTATTGCTTTGGCCAAGTGGTAGGTAGTGACTCCAAGAGGGAACGTTATGATTGATTGTGGGTTCATGCCCCTCGATGACTAGCTTGAGTGACAGAAACATGAGTCTAGGGGATGTGCTGTTGCCACAAGGGGGAAAACAATGGTGCTTGTGCCCGCGGGTGCAAGGATTGTTTACTTTACGCAAAGTTCTTTTAATGCAGTTGTCTGTTGCTTTGAGTTTACACTATGGGTGGGACTCGCAACTTAATACCAGCGAGATGTTCTGGATAGATATCTCAAGGTGGATGATTAGTAGTAGATGCAGATGGATTTCGGTCTACTTACCTCGGCGTACCGCCCATGCTTTGAACCTCAACCTTTCTTGCAATATAGTCAGCATTGGTTTGCGCACATGGTCCCGTCAATTGCCCAGCTGTAATTTGTTTACCTCACATAGCTGTTTTATCGTCTTTTGGGAGAGAGACATCACTAGTGAACATCATGAGACTCCGGTCCATATTACCATCATTGATCACATCCGCTATTTACTTTCCGCATTTTATTTACTATTGCAATTATATCTATCACTACTATCACTTGCGTTTGATCCTTTGTAAACTACAAGGCCGGAGGGATTGACAACTTCTCTGTACTCGTTGGGAGCAAAGTTATTTGTATCTGTGTGCAGGTCCACGTTGATTGCTAATATCTGGCGCCGTTAGCAGTTGACATCTTCTTGTTGAAACTGGGAGTCTCAGGGAAAACGATCCTTGGTATTGCCAAGGGAAAACTTCTGCTACACTGCATCTCAAACCTTCCACTTGGGGTAACCAACGAGGGGTGAGAAGCCACCTAGCAACGACGGCCGCGGAGGAGGCGACGATGACGATGACGATGACGGCAGCGACTACAGGTTCCTCGGCATGTAGAGCTTCAGGGCGACTAGCGGCGAGGAACGACGAGGGCAAGGGACATGTCTAGTAGTGTCCTTTTTTTCGTTTTTTGTAAAATATCTTATGAACTCGCCGAAGTTTGGTTAAATTTGCGCCTTGTTTGTTCGAATATGGGGCCGGGTTTTGTTTTCCAAAAAAATGCGCCGTGGGGGCGGCGACTCGGCAGCATGACGCCCCCAACACGTGGTTTAACACCGGTTCGCCCCCAGACGGCGATTTTACGCGCCCCCTGAAGGGCTAACGGCTGGAGATGCTCTAAACATCAATGTGTGTGCAATTAGACTACATTTCCGTGCCAACTGAGCATATGCGTATGCTAGTAGTCCTGCCAACTAAATATCAATATGTGTGCAACTGGACTACATTGTCTCGTCAACTGCGCATATGTGCGTTGATACGTCCAAAACGTATCTATAATTTCTGCATGCTCCATGCCTCTTTTGTGTGATATTGCTATGATATTTATGCACTTCCATACACTTTTGATCATATTTGGACTAACCTATTAACTCAGTGCACCACAGTGCCAGTTCCTGTTTTCTGCTGTTTTTCTATTTCAGGTTTCCCCCATATTAAAAGTGCCCTAAAAATTCCGGGAAAAATACAGGAAAAATAAGCGTACCGGGAGCTTCAAGAAAAACCAAAGTGGGGCCAGAGGGGAGCCAGGGGCAGCCCAGGCGGCCAGCCTAGGCGGCCCCACCCCTGGCCGCCCTAGGGGGGCGCCTGGGCCCCCCTCTCCGCTTCTGGTGACCCCCTTTGGCATATATACTCCTCGCGTCCCGAAACCCTCGAGGACGGAACCCTTTTTCACGATCTCGCCTCTGTTCCGCCGCCGCAACGCTTCCAAGATCGGGAGCATCAGGAGAACTCTTCCCGGCACCCTGCCGGAGGGGAGAATCACCACCGGGAGCTTCTCCACCACCATGGACGCTTCCCGGATGAGTCGTGACTAGTCCCCCTTGGACCATGGGTCCATGACTAGTAGCTATGTGATGTCCTCCTCCCCTCTTTGTTCTTCATGGATTAGACCTCGTGAGCTGCCCTACATGATCGAGGCACATATGTAATCTTTATGCTGTTGCTCTGCTGAGTTTGCTGGGATCCGATGGATTATGAGATTATGTTCAGATTGTGTGTGAGTAATATATTTGATTCACCTCTTTTATATTTTAGTTCTTGAGTAATTCTTGCATGTTCTCCATTGCTGTTTATTGCTTTGGCCGAGTAGTAGGTAGTAACTCCAAGAGGGAACGTTATGCTTGATTGTGGGTTCATGCCCCTCGATGACTAGCTTGAGTGACATAAACATGAGTCTAGGGGATGTGTTGTTGCCACAAGGGGGAAAACAACGGTGCTTGTACTTGCGGGTGCAAGGATTGTTTACTTTACGCAAAGTTCTTTTAATGCAGTTGTCTGTTGCTTTGAGTTTACACTTTGGGTGGGACTCGCAACTTAATACCAGCGAGATGTTCTGGATAGATATCTCAAGGTGGATGATTAGTAGTAGATGCAGATGGATTTCGGTCTACTTGCCTTGACGTACCGCCCATGCTTACAGCCTCTACCTTTCTTTACAGCATAGTTAGCATTGGTTTGCGCACATAATCCTGTCAATTGCCCAGCTGTAATTTGTTTACCTTGCTTAGCTGTTTTATCGTCTTTTGGGAGAGAGACATCACTAGTGAACATCATGGGACCCCGGTCCATATTACCACCACTGATCACACCTTATATTTACTTCCTGGTTTTATTTCATAGTTGCAGTCATAGCTATCATTATTATCTTTTGCGTTTGATCCTTTGTAAACAGCAAGGCCGGAGGGATTGACAACCTCTCTGTACTCGTTGGGAGCAAAGTTATTTGTATCTGTGTGCAAGTCCTGTCAACCGCTAAGTATCTAGCGCCGTTAGCCGTTGACACCTTCTTGTCGACCCTCGGAGTCTCACGGGATTCGATCCTTGGTATCTTGCCAAGGGAAACTTGCCGTTACGCTACATCTCAAACCTTCCACTTGGGGTAACCAACGAGGGGCGAGAAGCCATCAAGCAAAGTTTCTGGCGCCGTTGCCGGGGACTCCACTCTTCAAGATAGGGGAGTTGCACGCTATCTTTTATCTTTGCTTTTTAGTCTTGTTAGTTTATCTTTCAGTTTTTGCTTTAGTGTCCCTTACCAAAAATCACAAAAATAGTTATCTTGCTTGCTGCTGCTATGGGTTCCACCGAGAACACCAAGTTGTGTGACTTCACTAGTCATAACAACGATGACTTTATCTGCACGCCTATTACTACACCTGCCACTTCAGCACCTTCTTATGAGATTAAACCTGCTTTGCTGAACCTAGTTATGAAAGATCAATTCTCCGGTGCTGGAGATGATGCTGCTTTGCACTTAAATAATTTTGTTGAACTCTGTGATATGCAAAAGTACACAGAAATAGATGGTGATATTGTTAAGCTTAAGCTTTTTCCTTTCTCCTTGAGAGGAGGAGCTAAAATTTGGTTTCAATCCTTGCCTAGGAATAGTATAGATTCTTGGGACAAGTGCAAGGATGCCTTTATTGGGAAGTACTATCCCCCTGCTAAAATTATCCAACTAAGGAGTAACATAACGAATTTTAAACAATTGGATAATGAACACGTTGCCCAAGCTTGGGAACGCATGAAATCTCTTGTCAAGAACTGCCCTACTCATGGTTTGACTACTTGGATAGTTATCCAAACTTTTTATGCAGGCTTGAACTTTACCTCGCGGAACTTGTTGGATTCGGCCGCGGGAGGAACCTTTATGTCAACTACACTTGGTGCTACCACAAGGCTTCTCGATGAGATGATGACCAATTATTCCCAATGGCACACCGAACGCGCTCCAACAGGTAGGAAGGTAAACTCTGTCGAGGAGATTTCCTCCCTAAATGAAAAAGTTGACTTGATCATGTCTCTACTTTCCAAGCAATCTTCTATTGATCCTCATGACGTTCCTTTAAATTCTTTGATTGCTCAAGATCAAGTAGATGTGAACTTTATCTCTAGAAACAATTTCAATAACAATGCTTATAGGAGTAATTTGGTAGCAACCCTAGACCGTTCCTCTCTAATTCCTATGGGAACAACAATGCTTATCCTAGCACCAAGAACTCCACTTCTGAACTAGAGATTATGCTTAAAGACTTCATCACTACCCAAAAGGCCTTCAATAAGAGTGTAGAAGAAAAACTAGACAAACTAGATAATCTCTCTTCGAAGGTAGACAATTTAGCCCATGAGGTAGAGTTGCTTAAAATTAGAACTTCTCCTCTTGAGGAGAGGAAGACCACTCCTATGAATGCTATTCAAGTGCAAATTAATGAAAACATTAGGATGATGGCTAAACTTAAAGAGAGATGGGCTAGAGAAAAGGAGGAAGAAGATAGAATTAAGAGCCTTCCTACCCACCACACTGTTGCTACTATCCAAGTTGTTGAGGATATCCAAACTCTTAGCACCCAATGCACTCCTAGTCCCATTGGACCTATTAATGGTGATGCTATGACATCAACCGTAGAAGAAACTCCTATGACCATAGAAGCTACCAAACAAGTGAGCCTAACGGACACCACTACCAATTTACTTGATAGTAGTGACCTTGATTTTGATAATTGCACCCTTTCTGAAGTTATTGATTTTCTCCACCAGATGTCTAGAGATCCCCACACTAGCACACTTAACCTTGCCTTCACAGAGCATATCACTAATGCTCTCATCAAAGCTAGGGAGGAGAAGCTTAGGGTAGAAGCCTCCATACCTAGAAAGCTAGAAGATGGTTGGGATCCTATGATTAAAATTAAGTTGAATAACTTCTCTTGCTATGCTTTATGTGATGTTGGAGCTAGTACCTCCGTTATGCCCAAAAGAATATATGATATGTTTAAATTGAAATCTTTTGATCCTTGTTCTTTTGGTGTTCGTCTTGTCGATTCTTCCGTAAAGAAACCTTTGGGGAAGATCGACGATGTTCTTATCATTGTCAATGACAATTATGTTCCCGTTGATTTTACTATTATGGATATTGAATGTGAACCTTCATGTCCAATTATTTTGGGACGTCCTTTTCTTCGCACCGTTGGTGCTATCATTGACATGAAAGAGGGGAATATAAAATTCCAATTCCCTCTCAAGAAAGGAATGGAACACTTCCCTAGAAAGAAGATTAAGTTGCCTTTTGAGTCCGTTATACGGGCTAGCTATTCTTTTACTCTTGACAAAACTTGATCTTCCCTTTTTTGCATCATGCCTAGCTTAAAGGCATAAAAGAAAGCGCTTTTGGGAGGCGCCCACAACGAATTAGGTTTTATTTTGCTTTTGTTGTGTCTTGATGTTCGTTACTACAGTAGCATCATCATTGTATCTTTTCTTTTCAGCTTTGTGCCAAGTTTAGCCTCTGATTGCAAGAAAGTTCAAAAGTTGTGACGTGCAGTCCAGAAAACAGATTCTGTCCTTGGACAGAAAAATTCGTATAAAAACACCAGATCATCTTTTTGATCTGAATTTGTTTGACAGCCTGCTCTATACAATTGGCTTTCGGGCGTCTGTTCTGAGTTTTTTGATTTGAGTTGCAGAAGTGCCACGAAAAAATTATTTACTACCTGCTGGTCTGTTTTTCACAGATTCTGTCATGTTTTGCCTTTTCTTCATTTTGCAAACCTTGAGCTTGCTTTTTCTTTGCAAAAACCTTTTGGAAATCTTGAGAAACAGTAGCTCTTCAAGATTATCTTTATTTCCAGCAGGGAAAAGTTATTTTATTGTGGGTACTAACCTCGCTAATCAGATTATGATGAGTTATGTATGAAGAGAGTTTTCAAGTGTGCGAGGGAAGATGATAAAAGAAGATTCAGGAGGGTCAAACGCTCAAGCTTGGGGATGCCCCCGTGCACCCCCAAGAAATATTCAAGAAGACTCAAGCGTCTAAGCTTGGGGATGCCCCCGTGCATCCCCTTCTCCATCAACAATTATCAGTTCCTCTTTCGTTCCACTATATTTTAATCACTTCATGCGTTATGTGCTATGCTTGGAGCGTCTCGCTCTTAGTTTCCTTTTTAGTTTTCTTTAGCTTTGCTTGCTGTTCATAACAAGTTAGAACCCAGCTTTCTTTGTGTGGGAGAGAAACACGCTCCACTTCAACCTAGAACACAACATAGGATTTTCATGCTTATCTTTGTTGTGTATGTTCTTTGTCTTTCCATAGTTGCTGTCATGTTTAGCTCTTAGTTTTCATGCTTTTCTTTTTAAAGAGCTTTTGTTTAGTTGGTTGTTGAACTCTCTTGAGTTTTCATGTTTATCTTGTTAAGAGAGTTTGCCTGTTGCACTGAGTTGTGTGTCTTAACTTAAAGTAGGTAATTGAGGTTGCTATTTAATTTTAGTAGTAACTTGCAATAGTTTTGAGGTATTGCCATGAGTAATGTCTGAACTTTTGGTGTCAAGAGCTTTAGCCTATTAGTGATAGATGTCGTATTTTGGGCAATCCGTGTTTATTTTTGAAAACCTACAAAATAGTTGAGAACTTTAGCTACTAAATAGATCACTAATCTTTGGATGGATGGAATATTAGAGTACACTCACGTACCATGGGTCGAGGATGCGCAAGGGTAACCAAACCCCCATACACACCTGATGGGCCTCGAACCCCTCGTTGGTTACCCCAAGTGGAAGGTGTAAGATGCAGTAAGTAGAAGTGTTTTCCCCTAGCAAAGATGCCAAGGATCGAATCCCCAGAGACTCCTAGGTTCAACAAGTAGGTGTCAATTGCTAACGGTGCAATTAGCAATCAACGTGGACCTGCACACAGATACAAATAACTTTGCTCCCAACGAGTACAGAGAGGTTGTCAATCTCTCCGGCCTTGTAGTTCACAAAGGGTTAAAAGCAATATGATAGTAGTGATAAATAGTGTTTTGCAATAGTAAGTAAATAGCGAAAAATAAATAGTGAATGTGATCAATGATGGTAATATGGACCGGAGTCTCATGATGTTCACTAGTGATGTCTCTCTCCCAAAAGACGATAAAACAGCTATGCGAGGTAAACAAATTACAGCTGGGCAATTGACAGGACCACGAACGCAAACCAATGCTGATTACATTGCAAGAAAGGTTGAGGTTCAAAGCATGGGCGGTACGCCAAGGTAAGTAGACCGAAATCCATCAATATCTACTACTAATCATCCACCTTGAGATATCTATCCAGAACATCTCGCTGGTATTAAGTTGCGAGTCCCACCCATAGTGTAAACTCAATGCAACAGACAACTGCATTAAAAGAACTTTGCGTAAAGTAAACAATCCTTGCACCCGCGGGCACAAGCACCGTTGTTTTCCCCCTTGTGGCAACAACACATCCCCTAGACTCATGTTTCTGTCACTCAAGCTAGTCATCGAGGGGCATGAACGCACAATCGAGCATAACGTTCCCTCTTGGAGTCACTACCTATTACTCGGCCAAAGCAATAAATAACAACGGAGAACATGCAAGAATTACTTATGAACTAAAATATAAAAGAGGTGAATCAAATATATTACTCAAGATCAATCTGAACATAATCTCATAATCCATCGGATCCCAGCAAACTCAACATAGCAACCGCATAAGGATTACATAGGTGCCTCGATCATGTAGGGCAGCTCACGAGGACTAATTAGTGAAGCACAAGAACGGGAGGAGAACATCACATAGCTACTGGTCATGGACTCATGGTCCAAGGGAGACTACTCACGAGTCATCCGGGAGGCGTCCATGGTGGTGGAGAAGCTCCCGGTGGTGATCCTCCCCTCCGGCAGGGTGCCGGGAAGAGTTCTCCTGGTGCTCCCGATCTTGGAAGCGGCGGCGGCGGCGAAACAGAGATGGGATCGCGAAAAGAAGTCCTGTTCTGAGGGTTACGGAGGACCCTTTAAATATATGCCAAAGTAGGGCACCGGGGGAGCCTCGGGGGGCCCAGGCGCCCCCCCGGCGCGGTCCAGGGGGGGTGCCCACAGGGCGCCTGGAGCCCCTGTGGCCCCCCCAGGCTGCCCTTCGGACGCAGTGTTGTTTCCAGTTCGCTGATTTTTTATATAATTTTTCTGGATTTTTCTAGGCAGTTCTCGAAACGTGAAAACCTGAAATACAAAAACAGCCGAAAACAGAAACTGGCACTGGGGTGCACTGGATTAGTAAGTTAGTCCAAATATGATCAAAAGTGTATGGAAGTGTATGAATATCATAGCAATATCACCCAAAAGTGGCATGGAGCAAGCAGAAATTATAGATACGTTTTGGACGTATCAACATCCCCAAGCTTAATTCCTGCTCGTCCTCGAGTAGGTAAATGATAACAAGAATAATTTCTGTGGTGACATGCTATTAACCATATAGGACTTTCTCATAGTCAAATGACGAAAGCTTACTGAGACAATGATTCTATAGTAATTAAGTTGTCTCAAGAGAAAATCACAAATGACTGAAAGTTTTACAACATGAAACTGAAACATCAAAAAGATTTCCAATGAACATGATGTGCAAATATGATAAAGTGATATTCAGCTTGCCCCCTTTAGTGATGCAAAACATAAATGCAGGGGCACCTTCAAGGTTTAAGTGATGACTAGATACAATCATTTCAGTATAAACGATATCACAATCATGCAAAAGACAATGCTACTTTGGGACAATGCACATTACACTCAGAATGACAATCATGCTCTCAGTAGTTGGTGCTTCAACATAAAGGTAAAAGAAAGGTTAAGTGCTAGAGCTTTTTATTTTGAAAACATGGAAGCAATTGTGTCACCGGTAGTATTACTTCATATGTGTCATGTATAAAACATCTTATAAGTTGCAAGCCTCATGCATCGAATACCAATAGTGCTCGCTCCTTGTCCTAATTAGCTCGGATCCCCATGGGTTATCATTGCATTGTATATATTTTAACCAAGTGTCACAAAGGGGTACCTCTATGCCACCTGTACAAAGGTCCAAGGAGATAGATCGCATTTGATTTCTCGTTTTTGATAAATCTCAACTTGAGGACATCCATACCGGGACAACATAGAAAATAGATGATGGACTCCTCTTTAATGCATAAGCATATTCTCATGAGAGAGTGAGGATTAAGGTCCAAGCTAAAACTTCCACCATGATGCATGGCTTTGGTTGGCGGCCCAATGTTCTTCTCTAACAATATGCATATTAATTCAACCCACGGTAAATCACCCTTACTTCAGACAAGACGAACATGCATAGCAACTCACATGATATTCAACAAAAGTGTGACAGTTGATGGCGTCCCCAGAAACATGGTTACCGCTCAGCAAGCAACTCATAAGAAATAAGATACATAAGCAACATATTCTTTACCACAATAGTTTTTAGGCTACTTTCCCATGAGCTATGTATTGCATGGTTAGTTTGCTTAATGCAGGTGGAGGTTACAAAAGACTGGGAGCGACCAACTAAGAGAGCAATGACGGTCATAATCATGCAGAGCGACAAAGCAATATTGAATCAGCATGGTAGTTATATCGCTACTTAGAAACAAAAGATCATCAAGGCTTGACAGACTTTCTTTACAGTCTTGAATATGCGTGAGCATATGCCATGTCAATAAAAATAAATTCTCGAAGGAAGATATTACTAAACCATACCACATCATAGGCAAACAAACCAAGTTGGTATTCCAATAACACATTGGGAACCTCCCAGCTATTTGAGATTAACCATAAGAGAACCCGAACTACTAAGCATCATCATGAAAGTAGCATCTTTATCATAGACACATTAACCCATGCAACGGAAGCAAACTCTCTTAATAAGGTGAGCATGGTAATTAAAGAGAGTTCAAGCAACCAACTAAATAGAAGCTCTTGAAAGGATAAGCATGAATACTAAGAGCAGAGTATGATAGTAGCAATTAAAAGACAAAGAACACACACAGCATAGATAGACATGAAAATTCTATGTAATGTTCTAGGTAGAGGTGGAGCGTGTTTCTCTCCCACATAAAGGAATGCTGGGTTCCGACTCGTTATGAAAAACTAAAAAGAAAACTAAAAGCAAGACGCTCCAAGCATAGCACATAACATATGAAGTGATAAAAATATAGCGAAACGAAAGACGAACTGATAATGTTGATGGAGAAGGGGATGCACGGGGGGCATCCCCAAGCTTAGACGCTTGAGTATCCTTGAATATTTCTTGGGGGTGCACGGGGGCATCCCCAAGCTTGAGCGCTTGACACTCCTGAATGTTTTTATCATCTTCCCTCGCACACTTGAAAACTCCCTTCATACACAACTCATCATAATCTGATTAGCGAGGTTAGTACCCTTAATAAAATAATTATACCTTGCTGGAAATAAGGATATTCTTGAATTTCTACTGTTTCTCAACATTTCCAAAAGGTTTTTGCAAAGAAAAAGCAAGTTCTCAATTTGCAAAGTGAAGGTAAGGCAAAACAGGACAGAATCTGTGAAAAACAGAACAGCAGGCAGTAATTGACCTGTTCGGGATACTTCTGCAACTCAAATCAAAAAACTCAGAACTGACGCACGAAATACAATTATATAGAGAACGCTGTCGAAAAAATTCAGACCAAAAAGATGATCTGGTGATTTTATACGAATTTTTCTATCCAAGGACAGAATCTGTTTCCTGGACAGCACCTCACAACTTTTGAACTTTCTAGCAATCGGAGGCTATACTTGGCACAAATATGAAAAGCAAAGATACAACGATGATGCTACAGCAGTAAACAACATCAAGACACAACAAAAGCAAAAATTTTATTCATGTGGGCTGCCTCCCAAAAGCGCTTTCTTTTATGCCTTTAAGCTAGGCATAATGCATAGATCAAGTTTTATCAAGAGTAAAAGAATAACTAGCCCGTACAACGGACTCAAAAGGTAACTTGACCTTCTTACGAGGGAAGTGTTCCATCCCTTTCTTGAGAGGAAACTGAAATTTTATATTACCCTCTTTCATGTCAATGACAGCACCAACGGTGCGCAAAAAGGGACGTCCCAAAATAATTGGACATGAAGGATCACATTCAATATCCATAATAGTGAAATAAACGGGGACATAATTATCATTGACAATAATAAGAACATCGTCGATCCTCCCCAAAGGTTTCTTTATGGAAGAATCAACGAGAGCATCACCAAAAGAACAAGAATCAAAAGATTTTAATTTAAGCATATCATATAGTCTTTTGGGCATAATGGAAGTACTAGCTACAATATCACATAAAGCAAAGCATGAGAAGTTGTTTATCTTAATTTTAATCATAGAATCCCAACCATCTCCTAGCTTTCTAGGTATGGAGGCTTCTACTCTAAGTTTCTCCTCCCTAGCTTTGATAAGAGCATTAGTGATATGCTTTGTGAAGGCAAGATTAAGCGTGCTAGTGTTGGGATCCTTAGCCATTCCTTGCAGAAAGGCGACAACTTCTGAAATACTACAATTATCAAAATCAATTTTATCATTAGTGGGCAGAATTGTAGTGTCATCCTATTTGTTTAATTCGCTCTCTATTATAAGAGTTTGAACATCTTCCCAAGTTTCGGGAAGCTTAGGAGCAATTTTAAACTGAGGCTCATACTTTTTTCCTGGAAGACCATGCGATGGGCATAACTCTCCATCATAACTAGTTTAATCACAAGGTTTATTTTTTTTGTAAATCCCGTCAGAGATAAGTGGGGCAATGGAAGTAGGGGTGTACTCCTCCCATTTAGTGTGTTTGGTAGAACCCATAGTAGCAAGCAAGCAAGATAACTATTTTTTTTTTGATTTTCGATAAAAGGAACTAAAGTAAAAATGAAAGGTAAACTAACAAGACTAAAAAGCAAAGGTAAAAGATATCATGCAACTCCCCTATCCTGAAGAGTGGAGTCCCCGGCAACGGCGCCAGAAAATACTCCTTGATGGGCCTCGAACCCCTCGTTGGTTACCCCAAGTGGAAGGTGTAAGATGTAGTAAGTAGAAGTGTTTTCCCCTAGCAAAGATGCCAAGGATCGAATCCCCAGAGACTCCTAGGTTCAACAAGTAGGTGTCAATTGCTAATGGCGCAATTAGCAATCAACGTGGACCTGCACACAGATACAAATAACTTTGCTCCCAACGAGTACAGAGAGGTTGTCAATCTCTCCGGCCTTGTAGTTCACAAAGGGTTAAAAGCAATATGATAGTAGTGATAAATAGTGTTTTGCAATAGTAAGTAAATAGCGAAAAGTAAATAGTGAATGTGATCAATGATGGTAATATGGACCGGAGTCTCATGATGTTCACTAGTGATGTCTCTCTCCCCAAAGACGATAAAACAGCTATGCGAGGTAAACAAATTACAGCTGGGCAATTGACAGGACCACGAACGCAAACCAATGCTGATTACATTGCAAGAAATGTTGAGGTTCAAAGCATGGGCGGTACGCCAAGGTAAGTAGACCGAAATCCATCAATATCTACTACTAATCATCCACCTTGAGATATCTATCTAGAACATCTCGCTGGTATTAAGTTGCGAGTCCCACCCATAGTGTAAACTCAATGCAACAGACAACTGCATTAAAAGAACTTTGCGTAAAGTAAACAATCCTTGCACCCGCGGGCACAAGCACCGTTGTTTTCCCCCTTGTGGCAATAGCACATCCCCTAGACTCATGTTTCTGTCACTCAAGCTAGTCATCGAGGGGCATGAACCCACAATCGAGCATAACGTTCCCTCTTGGAGTCACTACCTATTACTCGGCCAAAGCAATAAATAACAACGGAGAACATGCAAGAATTACTTATGAACTAAAATATAAAAGAGGTGAATCAAATATATTACTCAAGATCAATCTGAACATAATCTCATAATCCATCGGATCTCAGCAAACTCAACATAGCAACAGCATAAGGATTACATAGGTGCCTCGATCATGTAGGGCAGCTCACGAGGACTAATTAGTGAAGCACAAGAACGGGAGGAGAACATCACATAGCTACTGGTCATGGACTCATGGTCCAAGGGAGACTACTCACGAGTCATCCGGGAGGCGTCCATGGTGGTGGAGAAGCTCCCGGTGGTGATCCTCCCCTCCGCAGGGTGCCGGGAAGAGTTCTCCTGGTGCTCCCGATCTTGGAAGCGGCGGCGGCGGCGGAACAGAGATGGGATCGCGAAAAGAAGTCCTGTTCTGAGGGTTACGGAGGACCCTTTAAATATATGCCAAAGTAGGGCACCGGGGGAGCCTCGGGGGGCCCAGGCGCCACCCGGCGCGGCCTAGGGGGGGGGGCGCCCACAGGGCGCCTGGAGCCCCTGTGCCCCCCCAGGCTGCCCTTCGGACGCAGTGTTGTTTCCGGTTCGCTGGTTTTTTATATAATTTTTCTGGATTTTTCTGGGCAGTTCTCGAAACGTGAAAACCTGAAATACAAAAATAGCCGAAAACAGAAACTGGCACCGGAGCGCACTGGATTAGTAAGTTAGTCCAAATATGATCAAAAGTGTATGGAAGTGTATGAATATCATAGCAATATCACCCAAAAGTGGCATGGAGCAAGCAGAAATTATAGATACGTTTTGGACGTATCAACACCTCCTCGGGGTACTTGTCTCTTTGTGAACCTCCTAATTAGATTGAGAGTTACCGATAATAAGTGCATGAGTTCTTCAGACTAATGTGAGTATTCGAAAGTTGACACTTCCACCTATCTATATTTTTCTAGCCTCTTCGGTACCGTGCATTGCCCTTTCTCACCTCGACAGTTGGCGCATACTTCGCCGGTGCATCCAAATCCTTGGCACGATACGCTCTGTCATCATAAGCCTCATTATATCCTTCCTCAAAACAGCCACCATACCTGCCTATCAAGGCATTTCCATAGCCTTTCCGAGATACATTGCCATGCAACAGCCATCTTCTCATGACGATCTTCATGTCATACATGCTTTTTGCTTGATCGATGAGCCGCATGCTAGTTGGGCCTTGCCCTAATCATTGCTACATGACGCGCTAGTATCATTGCATTTCCTACTACACTGGCAGAGGCATACATTTGCATACATCATGATAGTTTCATTTTCTTTATGTTGAGTACTTTTGTAAAGTGTGAAAGATCTTCTATACTTCCTGTAATACATAGAGTGTTGCCCCTAAAGTGAGGAAAAGATCCCAAAGAGGACAAAATCAAAAGATCCCAAAGAGGACAAATGAGAGTTAAATAGAAAGAGCCATGGAGGCCACAAAAAAAATAAAAAGAAAAAAAAGAAAAAAAAAGAAAAAGAAATAAAAAGAGAGAAGGGGGCACACTACTATTTCTTTTGAGAGATCCACACTCGTACTCCATCTTATACCTTGTACTCCATAGAGATTATCATTCATGCATATAGCTATGTGGGGACCTTTACACTATAGAACTTGGCTTGTATATTCCAATGATGAGCCTCCTCAAAAGAGCTCTAGGTCTTCTTGAGCAAGCAAGTTGGATGCACCCCCACTAGTTCCATTGGAGAGCTTACCTTAGCTCATATGTGCATCCGTTGCATGGCAATCCCTACTCCTCACATCATATCTATCATTTGGCTTTCTCCCGCCGATGATTGTCCTCATTGATGTGAGCCTTTCACACCTTTTTTGTATTCCCCCTCTATCATTTTTCTCTCTTTGCCATCCTAAGTGTCGACTTTCTTGCTTACGCTCATCCATTGCATGAGCGCTCAAAATATCTAAAGGGAGTGGATCATTTTGACTTGTACCTGGCTGACGGTCTCGGGATGAGTCATGATAAGATTCCAAAGACCAAGTGTGAAACTTTAGTAGATTAAGTTCTCAACAATACAAAAACTATGTTTTACTCTCTCATATATCCCTATCCCCTTTCTTGCACGCAAACACCATTTGGAGACATTCGAGTCACGGACAGCGAGAGCTCTTGCACCTTTATGTTCTTATGTTACTTGTTACAATGCTAATATAGACTCTTGCTTGTTATGACTTGAATTGAATTATATGCCTTGATTGCTTTACTTAAAAAGTTCTTATATGGTTGGTAGCATGTCACCACAAAATTATGCTTGTTATCATTTACCTACTCGAGGACGAGCAGGAATTAAGCTCTGGGATGTTGATACGTCCAAAACGTATCTATAATTTCTGCTTGCTCCATGCCTCTTTTGTGTGATATTGCTATGATATTTATGCACTTCCATACACTTTTGATCATATTTGGACTAACCTATTAACTCAGTCCACCACAGTGCCAGTTCCTGTTTTCTGCTGTTTTTCTATTTCAGGTTTCCCCCATATTAAAAGTGCCCTAAAAATTCCGGGAAAAATAGAGGAAAAATCAGCGTACCGGGAGCTTCAAGAAAAACCAAAGTGGGGCCAGAGGGGAGCCAGGGGCAGCCCAGGCGGCCAGCCCAGGCGGCCCCACCCCTGGCCGCCCTAGGGGGGCGCCTGGGCCCCCCTCTCCGCTTCTGGTGACCCCCTTTGGCATATATACTCCTCGCGTCCCGAAACCCTCGAGGACGGAACCCTTTTTCACGATCTCGCCTCTGTTCCGCCGCCACAACGCTTCCAAGATCGGGAGCATCAGGAGAACTCTTCCCGGCACCCTGCCGGAGGGGAGAATCACCACCGGGAGCTTCTCCACCACCATGGACGCTTCCCGGATGAGTCGTGAGTAGTCCCCCTTGGACCATGGGTCCATGACCAGTAGCTATGTGATGTTCTCCTCCCCTCTTTGTTCTTCATGGATTAGACCTCGTGAGCTGCCCTACATGATCGAGGCACATATGTAATCTTTATGCTGTTGCTCTGCTAAGTTTGCTGGGATCCGATGGATTATGAGATTATGTTCAGATTGTTTGTGAGTAATATATTTGATTCACCTCTTTTATATTTTAGTTCTTGAGTAATTCTTGCATGTTCTCCGTTGCTGTTTATTGCTTTGGCCGAGTAGTAGGTAGTAACTCCAAGAGGGAACGTTATGCTTGATTGTGGGTTCATGGCCCTCGATGACTAGCTTGAGTGACAGAAACATGATTCTAGGGGATGTGCTGTTGCCACAAGGGGGAAAACAACGGTGCTTGTACTTGCGGGTGCAAGGATTGTTTACTTTACGCAAAGTTCTTTTAATGCAGTTGTCTGTTGCTTTGAGTTTACACTTTGGGTGGGACTCGCAACTTAATACCAGCGAGATGTTCTGGATAGATATCTCAAGGTGGATGATTAGTAGTAGATGCAGATGGATTTTGGTCTACTTGCCTTGGCGTACCGCCCATGCTTAGAGCCTCTACCTTTCTTTACAGCATAGTTAGCATTGGTTTGCGCACATAATCCTGTTAATTGCCCAGCTGTAATTTGTTTACCTCGCTTAGCTGTTTTATCGTCTTTTGGGAGAGAGACATCACTAGTGAACATCATGGGACCCCGGTCCATATTACCACCACTGATCACACCTTATATTTACTTCCTGATTTTATTTCATAGTTGCAGTCATAGCTATCATTATTATCTCTTGCGTTTGATCCTTTGTAAACAGCAAGGCCGGAGGGATTGACAACCTCTCTGTACTCGTTGGGAGAAAAGTTATTTGTATCTATGTGCAGGTCCTGTCAACCGCTAAGTATCTGGCGCCGTTAGCCGTTGACACCTTCTTGTCGACCCTCGGAGTCTCACGGGATTCGATCCTTGGTATCTTGCCAAGGGAAACTTGCCGTTACGCTACATCTCAAACCTTCCACTTGGGGTAACCAACGAGGGGCGAGAAGCCATCATGCGTGCAACTAGTGTCCTGCCAACTAAATATCAATGTGTGTGCAACTAGACTAACTTATAAGCCAAATGAGCATATGTATGTGCAACTAGTCTTCCTGCCAACTAAACATCATTGTGTATGCAACTAGACTAGATTACAAGCCAAATGAACATCAATGTTTGTGCAACTAGTCTTCCTGCCAAGTAAATATCAATGTGTGTGCAACTAAATAACATTACAAGCCAACTAAACATAAATGTGTGTGCAAGTAGACTACATTACAAGCCAACTAAACATCAATATGTGTGCAACTAGACTACATTAGAAGCCAACTAAACATCAATGTATGGGTATGGGTGATGGGTCAGCTCAAATGGAATGGGTAAGGGTATGGGGTGGCTCCACCCGTACCCATACCCTGCGGATGCCATCCCTAGAAATGTGGGGTTGTACATCGAGTACTATCGAATACTAGGTAGTTGGCCGGGTAGTAGACTAGTTGCACATCATTAAAAATTGGTTGTCATGGTGGCTAGGTGATATCCCACAAGTGTAGGGGGTCGCAATAGTTTTCGAGGGTAAAGTATTAAACCCAAATTTGTTGATTCGACACAAGGGGAGCCAAAGAATACTCTTAAGTATTAGCAGCTGAGTTGTCAATTCAACCACACCTGGAAACTTAGTATCTGCAGCAAGATAGTTTAGTAGCAAAGTAATATGATAGTGGTGGTAGCAGCAATAAATGTAATGATAGTGTTTTTGTAGCTTTTGTAATATAAGAAACGGAAAAGTAAATAAGCGGCAAGCAATATAGGTAAAGCTCGTAGGCATTGGATTGGTGATGGGAAATTACGTCGGATGCAATTCATCATGTAGAAGTTATAACCTAGGGTGACACAGAACTAGCTCCAGTTCATCAATGCGATGTAGGCATGTATTCCGAATATAGTCATACGTGCTTACGGAAAAGAACTTGCATGACATCTTTTGTCCTACCCTCCCGTGGCAGCGGGGTCCTATTGGAAACTAACAGCTCGTTTGGCAACCCTCATTTCATTTCATTTGGTAGAAATGAAATGAATTTGGTTGGAATGAAAATCCAGTTCCAAAAATCATGTTTGGCTGCCACAAGGATTTCTAGATTGAAATGACTACCGTATCCTGTTTGGCTGCCATTTTGCCAAGAATTGATAAACACAAACATGGTCTAGCTTCAAAATGAACTTCATAATACACAAACATGTCCTTTCCAAATATTTAACATTCATGCCCACATGAAACAAGTTGCGGCATGCCATTTTTCACATAAGAATCACCTGCATAAAGCACAAATCTACATATTTAAATTCAGTTACAACTGCAATGCCCATCTCAAAATGTAGTCTGACACGAGCAAGGTTTGTACTAATCAAGGTTTGGAAGATAAAATACTACAACTTGCAATCACAAGTACATTATGACAATAAAAAACTGAACATGTGCATCCAAGTAAGGTCATATAGCTTGACTCCAGGACCCAATTCTTTTTTCATTCCATCTGGACTTGAACTTGATGTCATAAACTACCAACATCTCATCTTCTGGCTCCTGCCCGCTTTCTTACATTTGTCTTGTCAGCTACTGAACTAGCAAATTTAACAGTGAGGCGTTAGTTTGGCATCAATGAAAAGTAATGCATGCTCATCAAAGAAAAAAGAAAGAATCTATTACTCATCAAGAAAATTGATGGACAATATTATCGCTTTCCTTGTATGTATCAAGTAGGAAATGCATTCTTATCAAAGAAAAATGGTATATATTGCTCATCAAGAAAGGTAATGCATGTAGGTTGGTACCAATCTGAGTTTCCACACTAGAGAATGACAAAAAATCACAAGTGTGCCATTTTAATAGTAGTCTTCACATATTTGAAAAGAAAGATCAACGTAACACTTACATAGCAAGAACATGGCAGTAACATGAATAAATATAGTTGTAGGAGATGCAATTTGCTACAAGTAAGTGCATTGAGAAGAGGTGTCAAACCAGTGAGTATATCTCTGTGATGCGGGGTATGGTAAAACAGATGGAGCATGTGCATAACTGAACTGAATATAACACCAACATATTGCCAGAACTGAACTTAAACTGAATCTCAAGTGCTGCCCAGAACTGTACTAGAACAAAACCATCATGTACATGCACACAAACATGAGTGCATGTACAACAAGTAGCTAACTAAGAGCAATGTGAGCAGTCTTCTGTTGTACTACTATTCCGTGAACAACAACTAGCTAACTAAGAGCAATGTGAGTAGTCCATTTCTAGCAACATACCTTCATTGGTTGATTTGCTTGAGGATCCATTTCTTCTTCATCCTTTCAGGCAACGCCATAAGAGCCTTGAACTTGCAGTCATCTGCTATGAGGATATCATAAGCTGCTAGCAAGTCATCATCATCTAGTCCCGCAATTGCATTGATAGCATCAAGTATTTCTTTAGGAGAGGAGGGTTTCTCGGGAGGAACAACTTGAGCGATATCAGCTTTGTAGGCACTTGTAAAATTATCCAGTTTCTCTCCAAGCATAGATGCAATTGAGTCATCCGATCGATATCTTTTCCTCTTCTGTTCCTCACCGGTTTGGGTTGAAGATGTTGCGGCAGACTCGATGTTGATGTTGTTGACATTCTCCGCAGCCATTTCTGCTGCACTTTCAGTGGCGGTTCTGGCTCCGGTTCCGGTGGCATGATCCTTCGAGAAGACAAGGCTGATTGAGTCCCAAAACTTTATGACCTTATGCTTGTAGCAAGCAGCATCTTTGTTTGCCTGCAAACATGAAGACAGGGTCATGGTGGAAAATGTAACACACATCCATCCAAACACCAAACACACATCAAAAGAGAAAATCAAAGACTACAACGAATATGTAACTCATGTCATGGTGGAAAGTCACATAAATAATAGGGAAAACAAATACACTGCTGCAAGTTGTGATTGTTTCTCAAGAGAAAAGAAAGTGTTGCTGTGATTTCTGATTGTTATCAAGCTACTCATGATAGGGAAAATGATTAGAAGGCTATGCCATGAATACACAATTGCTCAAGATGTAGTGCTACATAGTTGCTCCACACGTCCTCACTATCAACCATAAGCTTGTTATGGGTCCAATCCCACCCAAAACCACTCGTTGACAACATCTTGCTGATATTGACATGGTGTCTATCAATAGTCTTGCACCTTGATATGACATTCTCCTTTGTGATATCCACATTGCACTTGGCTCGAACATTGTTGACAACAGCAGTGTAAACATGTGGTTTCCACCCATTTTGAGCACGATCCCCTCTATTTTAATGCTCCACAAACACATTCAACATTGCCTCGTCCATCTCATCCGTCGAGGTAACGTAGTTTCTACCTCCTTTCTTCTCCACATCCATATCTTCCTGCAAGCAACAATACATGTATGAGACAAACGTAGAATCCAGAGAGAGAGAGAGGGGTTCAGAAATAGACATATGAAATATATGAACATACAAATGAATTTATTCAATGATTGGCTGCCCCGCGTCTCCTTTGGTAATCTTCCCACATTTGATTAGCTAAGGTATCTCACTTGTTGTTCCACTCAGCTGTTGATTCAACATGTCTAATCATTTTTGGTTCTTGTGGATGTTCAATGGCAGCATCATTTATTTGATTATCCACGTCAATTAGCATAATATCATCCATCTCTCTCTGCCTATCTCTTAGAAAGTTTTGCAATATGCAGCAAGCATTAATGACATGGATCTGCGAGATGGTATTATTGGCATGTTAATAAAAATTAAAGAAAATGGATGCTTGGTTTTGCAAAATTCTATGTGATACCTGATTCCGTATGTCAAAAAACGAACTAGTCCTCAAAATAGCCCATCTCATCTTTAGTAGACCAAAGGTTCTCTCTATAACATTCCTAGCTGATGCATGTCACAAATTATATAATTCTCTTGGAGTTTGTGGGTTATTTCCATTAGCTGCCCATTCTTTTAAATGGTACCGGACTGACCGGTATGGAGCAAAGAAGCCTGGACCATTAGTGTACCCAGCATCTACAAGATAGTATTTTCCTAATGTTTGCAAAAATAACAAGTATTAGATATTATATTTCCATTGAAATATCATAATTTAATTGTTATATCATATCAAGACAGAGAATTACCATGTGGAACTCTAAAAGCGTCTTGTCGTGACATTGCATCTCGCAACATTCGTGAATCTGATGCAGAACCTTCCCATCCAGCTAAGACATACAAAAACTTCATATTCCGGTCACAAACACCAAGGACATTAGTCGTCACGTCTTGCTTCCTATTCCTGTATCTACCTTGCTTGCGAGCGGAAACACGGACATCAACATGTGTGCCATCTAAAGCTCCTAGTCCATCTGGAAACCATTTCCATCTACTGTCCTCGGGTTGCTCAGCTGAAGGACTCGATAACTTTATAAACTCGTGAGACAAGGAAAGGATAGATCTTAAGATCTCATTGAAAGGCCTACTGATTGTCTCGAGTGCCCATCTATATGTGCTTTCAATTAACCGATACTTCATCCCATGGCCTAGCACAAGCAGAAACATCGTGACTGATTCTTCGACCGACACATAAAATGTGTCCCTCAAACCACATCTTTCACGCCAGATAGTGCATAAGTCCACAAAGGACCGTTTAGTTAGGCGCAAACTACCATAACAATGCTTGTTAGAACCTTGATAAATTGATTTAAACATTTTCTTTCTAATTCTAATCTCTGCCTCATCCTCACTGAAATCATCAAGCTCTCTAATCCTCCTCCGACAATATGTGTGTTGAATTATCGCGACAACCGACACAAAAAATCCAGCCGCTGCCCTCTTTCTTTTCTTCCTCCTCTCATCATCATGCAATGTGTTAACGCGCAAGTCCGACATCTATATCAAGAATTAATAAATGACAACTAAAAGAACTCATGCTCAATTACTAGTGATACACAAAAAATTCAAGAACATTGTTTCTGTACATGTGCAGATCATAGTGAAAAAAATAAAAGAAGCACATGAATTGAAAGAGGAATTAAGCAATAAAAAGGACAAATTTAACCTGAGATTATACATCAGGCCAAAAAGTAATCGATTGCAAACTAGACTAGGTAGTTTGTATTTTGCTTTGCATATAAAGTTTCAGAACCTGGAAATAACCCTGTTGGATAGCTTGTTTCCCTCCAAAATTATGTCAAACAGTACACTATCAACTACCCTTCACAAATAATGTCAGTAGCACCATGCTATTCATGCTGCTTGATAACTGAAACCCATCTTATTCAAACCAACAAGCAGTAGTAGTACCATCTACCATGTTATTCATGTTGCAAGAACTAAAAAGGGGTGGATAACCTATCAATCTATCACCATGCTGTTTATGTTGCAAGAATCATACATGGAAGAGTACTTCATGGACAATGGAGCCACTTTACAATCAAGTGCATCAGCAGCTAGTACTAGTTGTGTTATCCAAGAATTTTAATCAAGCCATAGACGGACTGTACCTTGCAAGGTGCCAAAAGAAGGTGGACTTGGAGGTCGGGATCTACAGCGGAGACAGACTATGGCGGGCCACAAGATCGATCTGCAGTGAAGACGACAAGGGGTGGATGGATCTCGCAAAAGATCTGTTGTAAATTGAGTGAACTGGTTAGGGTTGCGAGATGCAATAGCATGTAGCGGGAAGGAGAGGCAGAGGAGAAGCCTTACCGGTGGCGAGAGGGACAAAAACCTTGACGTCGGGGTGTCCTTGCGCCTTGCGACCTTGCCAGAGGAGAGGGTCTTGCGGAGGAGAGGGAGTGGGTCGTGGTGACCTTGGCGGGGGAGAGGAAGTGGGGCTGAAGGAAATATGCCCTAGAGGCAATAATAAAGTTGTTATTTATATTTCCTTATATCATGATAAATGTTTATTATTCATGTTAGAATTGTATTAACCGGAAACTTAGTACATGTGTGAATACATAGACAAAATAGAGTGTCCCTAGTATGCCTCTACTAGACTAGCTCATTGATCAAAGATGGTTATGTTTCCTAACCATAGACATGAGTTGTCATTTGATCAACGGGATCACATCATTAGGAGAATGATGTGATGGACAAGACCCATCCGTTAGCATAGCACTTTGATCGTTTAGTTTTACTGCTATTGCTTTCTTCATGACTTATACATGTTCCTATGACTATGAGATTATGCAACTCCCGAATACCGTAGGATCACCTTGTGTGCTATCAAACGTCACAACGTAACTGGGTGATCATAAAGATGCTCTACAGGTGTCTCCGAAAGTATTCGTGGTGTTGGCATAGATCAAGATTAGGATTTGTCACTCCGAGTGTCGGAGAGGTATCTCTGGGCCCTCTCGGTAACACACATCACAATAAGCCTTGCAAGCAAAATACTAATGAGTTAGTCACAAGATGATGTGTTACGGAACGAGTAAAGAGATTTGCCGGTAACGAGATTGAACTAGGTATAGAGATACCGACGATCGAATCTCGGGCAAATAACATACCGATGACAAAAGGAACAACGTATGTTGTTATGCGGTTTGACCGATAAAAGATCTTCGTAGAATATGTAGGAGCCAATATGAACATCCAGGTTCCGCTATTGGTTATTGACCGGAGATGAGTCTCGGTCATGTCTACATAGTTCTCGAACCCGTAGGGTCCGCACGCTTAACGTTTGATGACGATCGGTATTATGAGTTTATGAGTTTTGATGTACCGAAGGTAGTTCGGAGTCCCGGATGAGATCACGGACATGACGAGGAGTCTTGGAATGTCCGAGACATAAAGATTGATATATTGGACGACTATATTCGGACACCGGAAGTGTTCCGGAAAAGTTTCGGATTTAACTGGATTGCCGGAGGGGGTTACCGGAACCCCCTACAAGGGGGGATGGTCCATAGTGGGCCTTGAGGAAAGGAGAGAGGCAGCCCATAGAGGCTGGCCGGCGCCCCACCTAGGGATCCTAGTTGGACTAGGATTGGGGGGGCGCCACCTCTCCCTCTTTTCCTTTCCCTCTCTTCCTTCTTGATGGACTCCTACTAGGAATAGGATTGCAATCCTATTCCTAGTAGGATTGCCCTAGCCGCACCATAGGAGGCCGGCCGGCCCTCCTCCCTTGCTCCTTTATATACGGGGGCAGGGGGGCACCCAAATACACACAAGTTGAACTGTTCCAGCCGTGTGCGGTGCCCCCCTCCACAGAAACACACCTCGGTCATACCATCGCAGTACTTAGGAGAAGCCCTGCGCCGGTAGATACATCATATCCGTCACCACGCCGTCGTGCTGACGAAACTCTCCCGTGAAGCTCAACTGGATCAAGAGCTCGTGGGACATCATCAAGCTGAACGTGTGCTGAACACGGAGGTGCCGTACGTTCGGTACTTGATCGGTTGAATCGCGAAGAAGTTCGACTACATCAACCGCGTCACTTGACGCTTCCGCTTCCGGTCTACGAGGGTACGTAGACACACTCTTCCCTCTCGTTGCTATGCATCTGGTAGATAGATCTTGCGTGATCGTAGGAAAATTTTAAAATACTACGTTCCCCAACAGTGGTATCAGAGCCAGGTCTATGCGTAGATGATATGCACGAGTAGAACACAATGAGTTGTGGGCGATACTAGTCATACTGCTTACCAGCATGTCATACTTTGCTTCGGCGGTATTGTGAGATGAAGCGGCCCGGACTGACATTACGCGTACGCTTACGCGAGACTGGTTTCACCGTTACGAGCACTCGTTGCTTAAAGGTGACTGGCGGGTGTCTGTCTCTCTCACTTTAGCTGAATCAAGTGTGGCTACGCCCGGTCCTTGTGAAGGTTAAAACAGCACATACTTGACGAAACATCGTTCTGGTTTTGTATGCGTAGGTAAGAACGGTTCTAGCTAAGCCCGTAGCAGCCACGTAAAACTTGCAACAACAAATTAGAGGACGTCTAACTTGTTTTTGCAGGGCATGTTGTGATGTGATATGGTCAAGACATGATGAGTTATACGGTTTTGTATGAGATGATCATGTTTTGTAATGTTATCGGCAACTGGCAGGAGCCATATGGTTGTCGCTTTATTGTATGAAATGCAATCCCCATGTAATTGCTTTACTTTATCACTAAGCGGTAGCGATAGTCGTAGAAGCAATAGTTGGCGAGACGACAACGATGCTACAATGGAGATCAAGGTGTCGCGCCGGTGACGAAGGTGATCATGAAGGTGCTTTGAAGATGGAGATCAAAAGCACAAGATGACGATGGCCATATCATGTAACATATTTTGATTGCATGTGATGTTTATCTTATTATGCTTCTTATTTTGCTTAGAACGACAGTAGCATTATAAGATGACCCCTTACTAAATTTCAAGGTATAAGTGTTCTCCCTGAGTATGCACCGTTGCGAAAGTTCGTCGTGCCGAGACACCACGTGATGATCGGGTGTGATAAGCTCTACGTTCAAATACAACGGGTGTAAGCCAGTTTTGCACACGCAGAATACTCGGGTTAAACTTGACGAGCCTAGCATATGCAGATATGGCCTCGGAACACTGGAGACCGAAAGGTCGAGCGTGAATCATATAGTAGATATGATCAACATAAGATGTTCACCATTGAAACTACTCCATCACACGTGATGATCGGACATGGTTTAGTTGATTTGGATCACGTGATCATTTAGATGACCGGAGGGATGTCTATCTAAGTGGGAGTTCTTATGTAATATGATTAAATTGAACTTTAATTTATCATGAAGTTAGTCCTGGTAGTATTAGCATATCTATGTTGTAGATCAATAGCTCGCGATGTTGCTCCCCGTTTATTTTTCATATGTTCCTAGAGAAAACCAAGTTGAAAGATGTTAGTAGCAATTATGCGGAATTGTTCCGTGATATGAGGATTATCCTCATTGCTGCACAGAAGAATTATGTCCTTGATGCATCGCTAGGTGACAGACCTATTGCAGGAGCAGATGTAGATGTTATGAACGTTTTGACAAAAGCTCGATATGATGACTACTTGATAGTTTAGTGCACCATGCTTTACGGCTTATAACCGGGACTTCAAAAACGTTTTGAAAACGCCACGGAGCATATGAGATGTTCCAAGAGTTGAAATTAGTATTTCATACTCATGCCCGTGTCGAGAGGTACAAGAACTCTGACAGTTCTTTGCCTACAAGATGGAGGAGAATAGCTCAACCAGTGAGCATGTGCTCAGATTGTCTGGGTAGTACAATTGCTTGAATCAAGTGGGAGTTAATCTTCCAGATAAGATAGTAATTGACAAAGTTCTCTAGACACTATCACCAAGTTAGTAGAACTTCGTGATGAACTATAATATGCAAGGGATGACGAAAGTAATTCCCGAGCTCTTCACGATGCTGAAATCGGCGAAGGTAGAAATCAAGAAAGAGCATCAAGTGTTGATGGTTAACCAGACCACTTGTTTCAAGTAAAGGGCAAAGGGATAGAAGGGGAACTTCAAGAAGAATGAAAAGCAAGTTGTCACTCCCGTGAAGAAACCCAAAGCTAAACTCAAGCCTGAAACTAAGTGCTTCTACTGCAATGGAAATGGTCACTAGAAGTGGAACTGCCCTAGATATTTGGCGGATAAGAAGGATGGCAAAGTGAACAAAGGTATATTTGATATACAGATTATTGATATGTATTTTACTAGTGTTCATAGCAACCCCTCGGTATTTGATATTGGTTCAGTTGCTAAAGAGTAGTAACTCGAAATGGGAGTTGCATAATGAACAGAAACTAGTTAAAGGATGAAGTGACGGTGTGTATTGGAAGTAGTTCCATGATTGATATGATCATCATCGCACACTCCCTATACTTTCGGGATTAGTGTTGAACCTAAATAAGTGTTATTTGGTGTTGAGCATGAATATGATTTGATCATGTTTATTGCAATACGGTTATTCATGTAAGTTAGAGAATATTTGTTGTTCTGTTTACATGAATAAAACCTTCTATGGTCATACACCCAATGAAAATGGTTTGTTGGATCTCGATCGTGGTGATACACATATTCATAATATTGAAGCCAAAAGATGCAAGGTTAATAATGATAGTGCAACTTATTTGTGGCACTGCCGTTTAGGTCATATTGGTGTAAAGTGCATGAAGAAACTCCATAGTGATGGACTTTTGGAATCACTTGATTATGAATCACTTGGTGCTTGCGAACCATGCCTCATGGGCAAGATGACTAAAACTCCGTTCTCCGGAACAATGGAGCGAGCAACAGATTTGTTGGAAATCATACATACTGATGTATACGGACCAATGAGTGTTGAAGCTCGCGGCAGGTATCGTTATTTTCTGACCTTCACTGATGATTTGAGCAGATATGGGTATATCTACTTAATGAAGCACAAGTCTGAAACATTTGAAAAGTTCAAAGAATTTCAAAGTGAATTGGAGAATCATCGTAACAAGAAAATAAGAGTTTCTACGATATGATCGTAGAGGTAAAATATTTTTTAGCGAGTTTGGCCTTCAGTAAAAACAATGTGAAATAGTTTCACTACTCACGCCACCTGGAACACCACAGTGTAATGGTGTGTCCGAACGTCATAACCGTACTTTATTAGATATGGTGCGATCAATGATGTCTCTTACGGATCTATCACTATCGCTTTTGGGGTTATGCATCAGAGACAGCTACATTCACGTTAAATAGGGCACCATCTAAATCCGTGGAGATGACACCGTATGAACTGTGGTTTGACGAGAAACCTAAGCTGTCATTTCTTTAAGTTTGGGACTGCGATGCTTATGTGGAAAAGTTTCAACATGATAAGCTCGAACCCAAATCGGAGAAGTAAATCTTCATAGGATACCCAAAAGAAACTGTTGGGTACACCTTCTATCACAGATCCGAAGGCAAGGTCTTTGTTGCTAAGAGTGGATCCTTTCTAGAGAAGGAGTTTCTCTCGAAAGAAGTGAGTGGGAGGAAAGTAGAACTTGATGAGGTAATTGTACCTTCTCTCGAATTGGAAAGGTAGTACATCACAGAAACTCGTTCCAGTGATTCCTACACCAATTAGTGAGGAAGCTAATGATGATGATCATGAAACTTCAGATCAAGTTTCTGCTGAACTTCGTAGATCGACCAGAGTGGTACGGCAACCCAGTTCTGGAAATCATGTTACTAGACCATGATGAACCTACGAACTATGAGGAAGCGATGATGAGCCCAGATTCCGCAAAATGGCTTGAGACCATGAAATTTGAGATGGGATCCATGTATTAGAACAAAGTATGGACTTTGGTTGACTTGCCCGATGATCAGCAAGCCATCGAAAATAAATGGATCTTCAAGAGGAAGACCGACGCAAACGGTAATGTTACTGTTTACAAAGCTCGACTTGTTGCGAAAGGGTTTCGACAAGTTCAAGGAGTTGACTACGATGAGACTTTCTAACCCGTAGCGATGCTTAAAGTCTGTCCGAATCATGTTAGTAATTGCCGCATTTTATGAAATCTGGCAAATGGATAACAAAACTGCATTCTTTAATGGATTTATTAAAGAAGACTTGTGTATGATGCAACCAGAAGGTTTTGTCAATCCTAAAGGTGCTAACAAAATGTGCAAGCTCCAGCGATCCATCTATGGACTGGTGCAAGCATCTCGGAGTTGGAATATACGCTTTGATAAGTTGATCAAAGCATATAGATTTATACAGACTTGCGGTAAAGCCTGTATTTACAAGAAGTGAGTGGGAGCACTACAACCTTTCTGATAAGTATATGTGAATGACATATTGTCGATCGGAAATGATGTAGAATTTTCTGGAAAGCATAAAGGAGTGTTTGAAAGGAGTTTTTCAAAGAAAGACCTTGGTGAAGCTGCTTACATATTGGGCATCAAGATCTATAGAGATAGATCAAGACGCTTGATAAGACTTACGATGAGTACATACCTTGATAAGATTTTGAAGTATTTCAAAATGGATCAGTCAAAGAAGAAGTTCTTGCCTGACTTGTAAGGTGTGAAGTTGAGTAAGACTCAAAGCCAGACCACGGCAGAAAAATATAGAGAGAATGAAAGTCATTCCCTATGCCTCAGCCATAGGTTCTACAAAGTATGCCATGCTGTGTACAAAACACGTTGTGTACCTTGCCATGAGTTTGACAGGGAGGTACAATAGTGATCTAGGAGTAGATCACTGTACAACGGTCAAAATTATCCTTAGTAATTGGATGACTAAGGAAATGTTTCTCGATTATGGAGGTGATAAAGAGTTCGTCGTAAAGGGTTACGCCGATGCAAGCTTTGACACTAAATCCAGATGACTCTAAGTATCAATCTGGATGCGTATTGAAAGTGGGAGCAATTAGCTAGAGTAGCTCCATGCAGAGCATTGTAGACATAGAAATTTGCGAAATACATACGGATCTGAATGTGACAGACCCGTTGACTAAACTTCTCTCACAAGCAAAACATGATCACACCTTATTACTCTTGGGTATTAATCACATAGCGATGTGAACTAGATTATTGACTCTAGTAAACCCTATGGGTGTTGGTCACATGGTGATGTGAACTATGGGTGTTATTCACATAACGATGTGAACTATCGGTATTAAATCACATGGCGATGTGAGCTAGATTATTGACTCTAGTGCAAGTGGGAGACTGAAGGAAATATGCCCTAGAGGCAATAATAAAGTTGTTATTTATATTTCCTTATATCATGATAAATGTTTATTATTCATGCTAGAATTGTATTAACCGGAAACTTAGTACATGTGTGAATACATAGACAAAACAGAGTGTCCCTAGTATGCCTCTACTAGACTAGCTCATTGATCAAAGATGGTTATGTTTCCTAACCATAGACATGAGTTGTCATTTGATCAACGGGATCACATCATTAGGAGAATGATGTGATGGACAAGACCCATCCGTTAGCATAGAACTTTGATCGTTTAGTTTTACTGCTATTGCTTTCTTCATGACTTATACATGTTCCTATGACTATGAGATTATGCAACTCCCGAATACCGTAGGATCACCTTGTGTGCTATCAAACGTCACAACGTAACTGGGTGATCATAAAGTTGCTCTATAGGTGTCTCCGAAAGTATTCGTGGTGTTGGCATAGATCAAGATTAGGATTTGTCACTCCGAGTGTCGGAGAGGTATCTCTGGGCCCTCTCGGTAACACACATCACAATAAGCCTTGCAAGCAAAATACTAATGAGTTAGTCACAAGATGATGTGTTACGGAACGAGTAAAGAGACTTGTCGGTAACGAGATTGAACTAGGCATAGAGATACCGACAATCGAATCTCGGGCAAGTAACATACCGATGACAAAAGGAACAACGTATGTTGTTATGCGGTTTGACCGATAAAAGATCTTCGTAGAATATGTAGGAGCCAATATGAACATCCAGGTTCCGCTATTGGTTATTGACCGGAGATGAGTGTCGGTCATGTCTACATAGTTCTCGAACCCGTAGGGTCCGCACGCTTAACGTTTGATGACGATCGGTATTATGAGTTTATGAGTTTTGATGTACCGAAGGTAGTTCGGAGTCACGGATGAGATCACCGACATGACAAGGAGTCTTGGAATGTCCGAGACATAAAGATTGATATATTGGACGACTATATTCGGACACCGGAAGTGTTCCGGAAAAGTTTCGGATTTAACTGGATTGCCGGAGGGGGTTACCGGAACCCCCTACGAGGGGGGATGGTCCATAGTGGGCCTTGAGGAAAGGAGAGAGGCAGCCCATAGAGGCTGGCCGGCGCCCCACCTAGGGATCCTAGTTGGACTAGGATTGGGGGGGCGCCACCTCTCCCTCTTTTCCTTTCCCTCTCTTCCTTCTTGATGGACTCCTCCTAGGAATAGGATTGCAATCCTATTCCTAGTAGGATTGCCCTAGCCGCACCATAGGAGGCCGGCCGGCCCTCCTCCCTTGCTCCTTTATATACGGGGGCAGGGGGTCACCCAAAGACACACAAGTTGAACTGTTCCAGCCGTGTGCGGTGCCCCCCTCCACAGAAACACACCTCGGTCATACCATCGCAGTACTTAGGAGAAGCCCTGCGTCGGTAGATACATCATATCCATCACCACGCCGTCGTGCTGAAGAAACTCTCCCGTGAAGCTCAACTGGATCAAGAGCTCGTGGGACGTCATCAAGCTGAACGTGTGCTGAACACGGAGGTGTCGTACGTTCGGTACTTGATCGGTTGAATCGCGAAGAAGTTCGACTACATCAACCGCGTCACTTGACGCTTCCGCTTCCGGTCTACGAGGGTACGTAGACACACTCTTCCCTCTCGTTGCTATGCATCTGGAAGATAGATCTTGCGTGATCGTAGGAAAATTTTAAAATACTACGTTCCCCAACAGGGGCGGGGCGACGGTGGCGGAGGAGAGGGAGAGGGGCGACCATGGCGGGAGGATGATGGCTTCTCTCCCCTCGTTGGTTACCCCAAGTGGAAGGTTTGAGATGCAGTGTAGCGGTAGTTTTCCCTTGGCAAAGATACCAAGGATCGATTTCCCCTGAGACTCCTAGTTTCAACAAGAAGGTGTCAACTACTAACGGCGCCAGATATTAGCAATCAACTTGGACCTGCACACAGATATAAATAACTTTGCTCCCAACGAGTACAGAGAGGTTGTCAATCCCTCCGGCCTTGTCGTTTACAAAGGGTCAAACGCAAGAGATAATAGTGATAGGTAAAACTGCAACTAGTATGTAAAAGCAGAAAGTAAATAGCGGATGTGATCAGTGATGGTAATATGGACCGGGGTCCCATGATGTTCACTAGTGATGTCTCTCTCCCAAAAGACGATAAAACAGCTATGTGAGGTAAACGAATTACAGCTGGGCAATTGACAGAATTATGTGCGCAAACCAATGCTAACTATGTTGCAAGAAAGGTAGAGGTTCAAAGCATGGGCGGTACGCCAAGGCAAGTAGACCAAAATCCATCTGCATCTACTACTAATCATCCACCTTGAGATATCTATCCAGAACATCTCGCTGGTATTAAGTTGCGAGTCCCACCCATAGTGTAAACTCAAAGCAACAGACAACTGCATTAAAAGAACTTTGCGTAAAGTAAACAATCCTTGCACCCGCGAGTACAAGCACCGTTGTTTTCCCCCTTGTGGCAACAGCACATCCTCTAGACTCATGTTTCTGTCACTCAAACTAGTCATCGAGGGGCATGAACCCACAATCGAGCATAACGTTCCCTCTTGGAGTCACTACCTACTACTTGGCCAAAGCAATAAATAGCAACGGAGAACATGCAAGAATTACTTAAGAACATAAATATAAAAGAGGTGAATCAAATATATTACTCAAACACAATCTGAACATAATCTCACAATCCATCGGATCCCAGCAAACTCAACATAGCAACAGCATAAGGATTACATATGTGCCTCGATCATGTAGGGCAGCTCACGAGGTCTAATTAGCGAAGCACAAGAAGGGGAGGAGAACATCACATAGCTACTGGTCATGGACCCATGGTCCAAGGGAGACTACTCACAACTCATCCGGGAGGCGTCCATGGTGGTGGATAGGCTCCCGGTGGTGATCCTCCCCTCCGGCTGGGTGCCGGGAAGAGTTCTCCTGGTGCTCCCGATCTTGGAAGCGCGGCGGCGGCGGAACAGAGATGAGATCGCGAAAAGGGTTCCGTCCTCGAGGGTTTCGGGACGCGATATAAATATATGCCAAAGGGGGGCATCAGCGGAGACCTGGGGGGCCCAGGCGCCCCCCGGCGCGTCCAGGAGGGGGGCCGCGCCACCAGGGCGCCTGGAGCCCTGGTGGCCCCCCTCCGGCCCTACTTCGACCGTGTGGAAGCTTCCGGAACGCTGATTTTTTATATAATTTTTCTGGGATTTTTCTGGCAGTTTACGTGATGGGAAAACCTGAAATACAAAAACAGCAGAAAACAGAAACTGGCACTGGGGTGCACTGAGTTAATAGGTTAGTCCAAATATGATCAAAAGTGTATGGAAGTGTATAAATAACATAGCAATATCACACAAAAGAGGCATGGAGCAAGCAGAAATTATAGATACGTTTTGGACGTATCAACATCCCCAAGCTTAATTCCTGCTCGTCCTCGAGTAGGTAAATGATAACAAGTATAATTTCTGTGGTGACATGCTATTAACCATATAAGGATTTTTCATAGTCACATGACAAAAGCTTACTGAGACAATGAATCTGTAGTAATTAAGTTGCCTTATGAGAAAATCACAAAGAACTGAAAGTTTTACAACATGATACTGAAACATCAAATAGATTTGTAATGAGCATGGTGTGCAAATATGATAAAGTGATATCTCGCTTGCCCCCTTTAGTGAAGCAAAATATAAATGCAGGGGCACCTCCAAGGTTTAAGTGATGACTAGATACAATGATTTCAGAATAAACGATATCACAATCATGCAAAAGATAATGGTACTTTGGGACAATGCACATTACACTCAGAATGACAATCATGCTCTCAGTAGTTGGTGCTTAAAGAAGGCGGAGACTCTCGAACCGTGGCATTTGTTGGCAAGGTTGAAAACCCGTGGTCAGAAACAAAGACAAAGCATGTACCAGAGCTCTTGGTTTTAAAAACAGATATAAAAATTATTTTTTTGGATATGCATGTTTCGTCAACGAATGCTAGCAGATAACTCAATTACTTCTCGAGCTGGACAAGTTTCGAGGAACGGCTCCCGAATGAGGACGATCACATCCTCTTAATCTCCTTTGTTTATCACTGCCAAAGTTTTCTGATTTCTCATGAACAAAGCGTGAAGGAGGGTTTGTTTGTTTGTATTATTTTTTAATTAGTCGGGCGCACTCAATGCTAGTTCCTTCTCGTATTATGGGTTTGCACATTAGACATGCAATCCCGGGGTGAAGCTTGTCCAACCTAAAAAGATCATGAATTAACTACTACTTCCTCATGAACTAAAACAGAGGCACAAAACAGAGATGCATTTTTTTGAATAATTTCGAGATGGTACATGAAAGTCTTCGTTAGGAATGGCAGGTAAATACCATGTAGGAAGGTATGGTGGAATCATATGGCATAACTGGTTTAAAGGATTTTGGATGCACAAGCAGTCAGTCCGCTCAGTACAGGTGGAGGTTAGCAAAAGACTGGGAGCGACCAACTAAGAGAGCAATGACGTTCATAATCATGCAGAGAGACAAAGCAACATTGAATCAGGCATGGAAGTTATATCGCTACTCAGAAATAAAAGATCATCAAGGCTTGAAAGACTTTCTTTACAGTCTTAAATATGCGCGAGCATACGCCAAGTCAATCAAAATAAATTCTTGAAGGAAGATACTACTAAACCATACCACATCATAGGCAAACAAATCATGTTGGTACTCCAATAACACATTGGGAACCCCCCAGCTATTTGAGACTAACCATAAGAAAACATGAACTACTAAGCGCCATTATGCACGTAGCATTTTTATCATAGACATATCGACCAATGCAACAGAAGCAAACTCTCTTAATAAGATAAGCATGATTACTAAAGAGAGTTCCAGCAACCAACTAAACAAAAGGCTCTTTAAAAAGATAAGCATGAAAACTAAGAGCTAAGCATGACAGTAGCTATTGAAATACCAAGAACATACACAGCAAAGATAGACATGAAAATTCTATGTTGTGTTCTAGGTTGAAGTGGAGCATGTTTCTCTCCCACACAAAGAAAGCTGAGTTCCGACTCGTTATGAAAAGCAAGTAAAGCTAACAAAAACTAAAAAGGAAAACTAGAAGCAAGACGCTCCAAACATAGCACATAACACATGAAGTGATAAAAATATAGTGGAACGAAAGACGAACTGATAATGTTGATGGAGAAGGGGATGCACGGGGGCATCCCCAAGCTTAGACGCTTGAGTCTCCTTGAATATTTCTTGGGGGTGCATGGGGGCATCCCCAAGCTTGAGCGTTTGACACTCCTGAATCTTTTTATCATCTTCCCTCGCACACTTGAAAACTCCCTCCATACATAACTCATCATAATCTGATTAGCGAGGTTAGTACCCATAATAATATAATTATTCCTTGCTGGAAATAAGGATATTCTTGAAGGTCTACTGTTTCTCAAGATTGCCAAAAGGTTTTTGCAAAGAAAAAGCAAGCTCAAGGTTTGCAAAATGAAGGAAAGGCAAAACAGGACAGAATCTGTGAAAAACAGAACAGCAGGTAGTAAATGATTTTTTCGGGGCACTTCTGCAACTCTAATCAAAAAATTCAGAACAGACGCCCGAAAGACAATTGTATGGAGCACGCTGTCGAAAAAATTCAGACCAAAAAGATGATCTGGTGATTTTATACGAATTTTTCTGTCCAAGGACAGAATCTGTTTCCTGGACAGCACATCACAACTTTTGAACTTTCTTGCAATCAGAGGCTACACTTGGCACAAAGTTGAAAAGCAAAGATACAATGATGATGCTACTGTAGTAACAACATCAAGACACAACAAAAGCAAAATAAAATTTATTCATTGTGGGCTGCCTACCAAAAGCGCTTTCTTTTATGCCTTTAAGCTAGGCATAATGCATAGAGATCAAGTTGTATCAATTGAACCATCATCAAGATCATCAAAAAGCTCTTCAATAGTACAACTAGTCTTAAGAGGACTTTCAAATAAAGGCCTCATAGAGATACTTCTAGGGAGAAGACCAAAAGGAAAAAAATCAAGGGAAGATTCATTTATAAATTCATCAAAGAGAGGTGTTTCTTCCAAAGTCTTTACAGTTTCAACCCCTTTGGCAATAGATGGATTACTTTTAGAGCGGGGAGCCTTTGGAACGTTTACGAACTTAGGCTCCTTCTTTGCCGGAGTTTCTACCTTTTTGGTTTTGATTGAGGAGAAAGTAGTTCCTAGAGTATCAAAGATTTCCTCAATTTTGTCTATCCTAGAAGAGTCCAAGTCATGGGATTTGATGGTCTCCAAAGTTTTGAAACTTTTATGCATGGAGCTATCAAGCCTATTCAAATTCCCTTGGACCTTATGATCCAACTCGTTTATCTTATTAATGTTTGGCATCTCTAGCTCTATCTTTTGAAGTTTTTTCATAATGTGAGCTAGGGTGATGTCCTATTGAATGCTAACAACGGGGGATTCCCAACAAGATTTTCAATAACACTAAGAGACTCCCAAACTGGGGCCTCTAGGAAATTTCCATTGATAGCAGTATCTAGAATAAACCTATTCCAAGAAGTAATTCCAACATAAAAATTTCTAAGCAAGATAGAAGTAGATTGCTTCTTGGTGGCTCTTTTTTTGAGAATCATTAATTCTATACCAAGCATCTTTTAGACTTTCCCCACCTTTTTGTTTAAAGGTGAGAACTTCTGCCTCGCCAAAGACAAAAGGACCCGACATAATGACAACTAAAGAATGAAATAACTATTTTTGTGATTTTTGATAAAAGATACTAAAGCAAAAACTGAAAGGTAAACTAACAAGACTAAAAAGCAAAGGTAAAAGATAGTGTGCAACTCCCCTATCTTGAAGAGTGGAGTCCCCGGCAACGGCGCCAGAAAACTTTGCTTGATGGCTTCTCGCCCCTCGTTGGTTACCCCAACTCCCCTATCTTGAGATGCAGTGTAGCGGTAGTTTTCCCTTGGCAAAGATACCAAGGATCGATTTCCCCTGAGATTCCTAGTTTCAACAAGAAGGTGTCAACTGCTAACGGCGCCAGATATTAGCAATCAACTTGGACCTGCACACAGATACAAATAACTTTGCTCCCAACGAGTACAGAGAGGTTGTCAATCCCTCCGGCCTTGTCGTTTACAAAGGGTCAAACGCAAGAGATAATAGTGATAGGTAAAACTGCAACTAGTATGTAAAAGCAGAAAGTAAATAGCGGATGTGATCAGTGATGGTAATATGGACCGGGGTCCCATGATGTTCACTAGCGATGTCTCTCTCCCAAAAGATGCTAAAACAGCTATGTGAGGTAAACGAATTACAGCTGGGCAATTGACAGAATTATGTGCGCAAACCAATGCTAACTATGTTGCAAGAAACGTAGAGGTTCAAAGCATGGGCGGTACGCCAAGGCAAGTAGACCGAAACCCATCTGCATCTACTACTAATCATCCACCTTGAGATATCTATCCAGAACATCTCGCTGGTATTAAGTTGCGAGTCCCACCCATAGTGTAAACTCAAAGCAACAGACAACTGCATTAAAAGAACTTTGCGTAAAGTAAACAACCCTTGCACCTGCGAGTACAAGCACCGTTGTTTTCCCCCTTGTGGCAACATCACATCCACTAGACTCATGTTTCTGTCACTCAAACTAGTCATCGAGGGGCATGAACCCACAATCGAGCATAACGTTCCCTCTTGGAGTCACTACCTACTACTTGGCCAAAGCAATAAATAGCAACGGAGAACATGCAAGAATTACTTAAGAACATAAATATAAAAGAGGTGAATCAAATATATTACTCAAACACAATCTGAACATAATCTCACAATCCATCGGATCCCAGCAAACTCAACATAGTAACAGCATAAGGATTACATATGTTCCTCGATCATGTAGGGCAGCTCACGAGGTCTAATTAGTGAAACACAAGAAGGGGAGGAGAACATCACATAGCTACTGGTCATGGACCCATGGTCCAAGGGAGACTACTCACAACTCATCCGGGAGGCGTCCATGGTGGTGGAGAGGCTCCCGGTGGTGATCCTCCCCTCCGGCAGGGTGCCGGGAAGAGTTCTCCTGGTGCTCCCGATCTTGGAAGCGCGGCGGCGGCGGAACAGAGATGAGATCGCGAAAAAGGGTTCCGTCCTCGAGGGTTTCGGGACGCGATATAAATATATGCCAAAGGGGGGCATCA
>LR738712.1:787925070-787981185 GCA_902687465.1 Secale cereale | reverse complement strand
CCCCCCCCCCCCCCCCCCGGCGCGGCCAGGAGGGGGGCCGCGCCACCAGGGCGCCTGGAGCCCTGGTGGCCCCCCTCCGGCCCTACTTCGACCGTGTGGAAGCTTCCGGAACGCTGATTTTTTATATAATTTTTCCGGGATTTTTCTGCCAGTTTACGTGATGGGAAAACCTAAAATACAAAAACAGCAGAAAACAGAAACTGGCACTGGGGTGCACTGAGTTAATAGGTTAGTCCAAATATGATCAAAAGTGTATGGAAGTGCATAAATAACATAGCAATATCACACAAAAGAGGCATGGAGCAAGCAGAAATTATAGATACGTTTTGGACGTATCAGAGGAGTGGGAGTGGGGCGGAGTGACTTCGCCGGAGGAGAGGGAGCGGGGCGGAGTGACCTCGCCGGGGGAGAGACTGGCGGCGGGGTGGAGTAGTTGGCGGCGGGAGAGGGATCAGGAGAGGAGAGCTACGTCGAATCCAGGAAAATGATAGGGTCAGGGGAGGGATTTCGGTCTAGGTGCGTACCTATCCGCTGGATTTGAGAAATGAATTCCAAGGTCTAATTCCGTGACAGCCAAACATGTTGGGGTCGGAATTGGCAAATGAAATCCTTAAATTTCGGCCCAAATGATAGGAGCCAAACGGCCGCGGAGGAGGCGACGATGACGATGACGATGACGGCGGCGACTACAGGCTCCTCGGCATGTAGAGCTTCAGGGCGACTGGCGGCGAGGAACGACGAGGGCGAGGGACAGGTCTAGTAGTGCCATTTTTTCGTTTTTTTGTAAAATATGTTATGAACTCGCCGAAGTTTGGTTAAATTTGCGCCTTGTTTGTTCGAATATGGGGCCGGGTTTTGTTTTCCAAAAAAAATGCGCCGTGGGGGCGGCGACTCGGCAGCATGACGCCCCCAACACGCGGTTTAGCACCGGTTCGCCCCCAAGCGGCGATTTTACGCGCCCCCTGGGGGGCTAACGGCTGGAGATGCTCTAAATATCAATGTGTGTGCAATTAGACTACATTTCCGTGCCAACTGAGCATATGCGTATGCTAGTAGTCCTGCCAACTAAATATCAATGTGTGTGCAACTGGACTACATTGTCGCGTCAATTGCGCATATGTGTGTGCAACTAGTGTCCTGCCAACTAAATATCAATGTGTGTGCAACTAGGCTAAATTATAAGCCAAATGAGCATATGTATGTGCAACTAGTCTTCCTGTCAACTAAACATCATTGTGTGTGCAACTAGACTAGATTACAAGCCAACTGAACATCAATGTGTGTGCAACTAGTCTTCCTGCCAAGTAAATATCAATGTGTGTGCAACTAAATAACATTACAAGTCAACTAAACATAAATGTGTGTGCAACTAGACTACATTACAAGCCAACTAAACATCAATATGTGTGCAACTAGACTATATTAGAAGCCAACTAAACATCAATGTATGGGTATGGGTGATGGGTCAGCTCAAATGGAACGGGTAAGGGTATGGGGTGGCTCCATCCGTAGCCATACCATGCGGATGCCATCCCTAGAAATGTGGGGTTGTACATCGACTACTATCGAATACTAGGTAGTTGGCCGGGTAGTAGACTAGTTGCACATCATTAAAAATTGGTTGTCATGGTGGCTAGGTGATAACCCACAAGTGTAGGGGATCGCAACAGTTTTCGAGGGTAAAGTATTAAACCCAAATTTGTTGATTCGACACAAGGGGAGCCAAAGAATACTCTTAAGTATTAGCAGCTGAGTTGTCAATTCAACCACACCTGGAAACTTAGTATCTGCAGCAAGATAGTTTAGTAGCAAAGTAATATGGTAGTGGTGGTAGCAGCAATAAAAGTAACGATAGTGTTTTGTTGTTTTTGTAATATAAGCAACGGAAAAGTAAATAAGCGGCAAGCAATATAGGTAAAGCTCGTAGGCATTGGATCGGTAATGGGAAATTACGTCGGGTGCAATTCATCATGTAGAAGTTATAACCTAGGGTGACACAGAACTAGCTCCAGTTCATCAATGCAATGTAGGCATGTATTCCGAATATAGTCATACGTGCTTATGGAAAAGAACTTGCATGACATCTTTTGTCGTACCCTCCCGTGGCAGCGCGGTCCTATTGGAAACTAAGGGATATTAAGGCCTCCTTTTAATAGAGTACCGGACCAAAGCGCGCATTAACACATAGTGAATACATGAACTCCTCAAGCTATGGTCATCACCGGGAGTGGTCCTGATTATTGTCACTTCGGGGTTGCCGGATCATAACACATAATAAGTGACTATAGACTTGCAAGATAGCATCAAGAACACACATATATTCATGAAAACATAATATGTTCAGATCTGAAATCATGGCACTCAGGCCCTAGTGACAAGCATTAAGCATAGCAAAGTCATAGCAACATCAATCTCAGAACATACACTACAACAGGACCCCCCTTATAACAACGTTTTTTTTTCATATCTAATAGTCTATATATGCGTTGTTAGTGTCTTTACCAACGATTTGCGATACGTAGTCTTATCCAGTGTTGCAAGACTACAACACATAAACCAGACTTTTACAACACTCTTATGTGTTGGTGTTTAATATGAAGGAATCAAAATCCCATTGCTTGGCAACGAAGAATTTGCAACGCTTCGAAAGTTGGTACATATATAATGTGCATAATATTATTATATATATATTGCGAACAATTAAATTAATGCTCACGAAATGGTGATAATTATGTATTTCGAGTGAAGAAAAAACAAGAGAATATACTCATGAGGAAGAAATTATGTATATTATATAAAACTGTTAGATTACAATAGTGGATATTACTGGAGGAATATCATCCAAATGGGAGGCATAATCTGAAGAAAAAAATGACATCAAAGTTTAAACTGAAAACATCCAGCTACATCCCTATAACTTAACCAAAACTTAACCGAGAAACATCATCCAACCGGACATCATCCCTACAACTTAACTAAAATTGAAAGCATCCATCATCATCATCGTGAAATGGAACATCATCATCATTGCAGTATACTTGAGACGCAGTCATGTAATCATCCATTCATCTTTTGAATCTGCAAACAAAATAGGGAGTGCCTAGTACTCATCTAGATGAGATATAATTTGGTCTCATTCACCTGGAAAAAAAATACAAATGAGCACGAACCCACGTTAGCGCACACGCCTCTTATAGCATCACATCCAATGGCTACAAAAGTGAATGAGACATAACTAGAACTCAGCTAGATGAGTTCTAACAAGACAGAACAAAATAAAATAAAATAAAATTTTAACACACAAGGCATTGACATGGTGTAAGTAGTGACAAATGCAGGATATTAGTCACGTACAAAGGTTGAAGGCCATGCAATCTTTGTTTTTTCTGCATTACGGTGAGTATTGCAGTTTTTGTGACTCTGTACCAAATATTCAGTTTTCATAAGTGCCATATCGACATGCACTTCCAAAAATTCATATTTAATGTTTAGCACCAGCAAATTGAAATATATGATTGCAACTTACAATTCTAGCAAGAGCTGCTCCCTGCCATGATTTTCCAGGCTCTTCGAGAACACTTAAATTCCTGCATGTTATATAAAATCAAAGTAACTAACAAAACAAAGGGATCATATAAAATGAATTCAAGCACTCTTACAAGTGGCACTCAACCAACTCAGTGATCCACTTCTAGAAGGTTCCAAATATATTTCACCTTCCTTTTCTTACGCTTTTCAGCTGAATATATAGAACCACGAATTATGTTACGATGATGAATTATCATATATTGCAATCAGCGAGGAATGAGCAACAAACTTAACTTCTTCATTTTCATCCGCACCAGCATCATCAAAATCTGTGAAGCCTTCATCCGTAGTAGCTATTTCTTGGACATCAGATGATACGACATTTTTTCACCAGAATTACGATGTTCGAATGGTTCTTCCGTCTTATATTCTTCACTGGATTCAACAACGTTAATTCTTGTCTGTGACATATCTGCTGCAACATGACAACAACAAAAAGTTTAAATAAATAATAGGTTGTTTCGGAAACTAAAATATATAGCACACGGAGGTTTGGAAAAATTACAATCAACCTGAGAGTCACGGAACATAAGAATTGATTTTGAACATGCCATAGATCAAGGCACCACAAGAAGCTATGTTACGTACAAGCTATAGCCTACGAAGCTAGCAGACAGGCACTTGGATTTATATACATTAGCACTAGCACACGTATATACACATACACGTGAACCTACCACTGATTAGATGAATCGACTCTTAGATCGGCATAACATAACAAAATTGATTAAAAGCGCAGATCGATAGAGTAGGGAGCGGGAGATGATGAACTGTAGGAGAGTAGGTCAACAACTATCCTTGCTTAGCAAGTGGTGATGCGTCACCGGTCGCCGGGCGTGCGATGAATCCAACAAGAGACGAGGAAGGGAGCCATGTATTTTAGACGGGACGAGAGATTCTTCGCGGCACTTTCATGTGGCTGGGCTGACACCTGACAGCCCGTTTGGCACAGAAGCAGCCAAGTTTGAGATGTTTTCAGCAGAATCGGCGGCGGCAGCGCCATGACCTTCGGGCTTCGGCATCGGCATTCCTTGGACGACAATCTCGCTGGCGGCAATTGGTCCCGCTGCAATGTGCATCGCCCCCGGCTATGGGTCTTGGACTTGCGACAGAGCTAGCTCACTGCCCCGCATCAGTCCCCGGCGGCACCTTGGCGTACAGGCAGAGCACGGGGTGTGCCCTCGAACTAGGCACTGCAAGAGCTGTGCGGGCACGAGATTCATGGGGGCACCAGCTATGGGAGATAAGCGGCGGCGGGCGAGGAGCTCGGTGGTGACGACGGCGAGTGGATTCGGTCGAGATTGGAGATGAGATATGTAAGGAACCCGTTTTGATATGGCGGAAAGGTTTCCTATATTGTTGGCGCAATTACCTCATCGCGATCTATTGGATGTTAGTCTCCCTCAGGGCTTCGTATGACAGGGACGAGACTTGCCTGCTCCACTCACGTGTGCCCATCCGTGCTCCCACGTACGTGGCTAGATTTGATTGGAGCAAAATAAGGCCCGGCCCCACCCCCTTAAAATCAGGGGGGAGATGGTTAGATTAGAAAGGAAAAAGGAAGAAGGACAGCCGTAGGATGAAGTGGGAGCACGGATGGGAGCATTAGGAGGGAGCAGGCAAGTTTTATCCGTATGACAGGTGGGTCATGGTAATGAACCGCCCGTATTTTTATTATTTTATTGTGCCCATGACAGGCACTTAACGTATATTTTTTGTATCAAACAAAACGTGCTTATTCTAGGTTTATACAAATTAAGATCATTAGTTGTCGATCATAGATCACAAGCTAGTTCTCATCGACATGAAGGCTAAAGCAACATTTTCTGAAGTTTGCTCTCATATGAGGTTTAAGCTGATCGATAACGCCGACCGTCAAAACGGACACAACATTTGTTTTCATACACAATGATACGAGAGCCAACCATCAAACGCTTTCCCCAAACGTCCGCCCGTAATACATACAAATTTGGACATAATTCTCACAAACTTGACGAAACTCATTCAAACGGATATACATTTAGTATAATTTACATAAACCCAATGGTATTTCATTCGTTCAACTAAAATTAAAAAAACCTAAACTAATTTGTAGCCAGGCGCTGATCTTGTACCCCTGGCTCACTGATTGGTAGCACCTCTGTCGCCGTCCGTGTCGTCATTGCCATTGTCATCGTCGGAGTGGTCCTTCTAGCGATGGAAGGGTCGAGGGGTGCGGGAGCCCTGCCGGCCACCGCCAAGCACTCGTAGAGGCACCGCTTCACTTCCTCCTCTGCGCACGATGTGCCTGGCCAGGGTGCCCTGGCGTTCCCGTGTAGGCGATGGCGGAGGTGTCGCCGAGGGACCTCTCCTCGCCAATCTTGGTGAGCTCCCCATCGAGCGGCACAACCGCCTCATGGATGACTCCATGGTGGTCACCAATATGTTGGGAGCCAAGACCTAAGCGAGGTTTGGGTCTGCGAGGACCCAGGCCGGCGTCGCGTCAGACTTCGTGAATGTTGAGTGGCACACCGCATTGCGCCGCTCCCATCGGACCTCTTGACTGGCCACCCTTTCCTCAACCATGACACTGCTCCGTGATTACTAGGAGCCGCCACTAGCACCGAGGTAGTGGAGGAGGCGTCCACGTGCCTTCACGATTACTGAGTGTACCTTAGATGATGCACCGCGATGACGCCAGCCAGGCGATGTGGGTGTACCTGCTGAGTGGCGGCGGCGTTGGATCCTCCTTCATGAGATGCCAGATTGGACCCTGTGATTGCATCGGGGAGGCGGCAAAGCCGGCTCTGTCTTGGGGCGGTGAGAAGGCGGCGATTGTCGGCTCCATGTTGACCCCTTTGTGTGGCGATGGAGGCACCGTCAGACCGTGGTCCATGATCGATCGCTCGAGGAGGATCGCCATGTGTCTCTAATACTCCTCGTCCATCCTTGTCGCCTCCGCGAGGAGGCGTGGCTGCGGCTGCTACTGTCAAACCAATTTTGTCACTTTCATGTAACCATCAGACGACAACCCTTTTGGGAGCTCCTTAGACATTGATTCCTTCTACGTAGATTGATTGAACATAGAAAGCCTTCCACTGGTAGGCGGTAATGTTTTCACTGGATTTCGGCTCCTGCTCCTCCTCGCCGTTGGAGTAGAGGATGATCTCCTCTTTCCCAGAGGAGTCAGCCGCTGTGGAGCGCAACGGCGGCGCACCATGATCTGCCGAATGCGGAAGGAGATCCACTGTTGCCACGTGCAGGCGTGGAGAACCACGACTTTGAAATCATGGAGGCTGGTGAGCGAAGATGGAAACAAGCTTATTGGGGCAGGGCGGTGAGGAAAGGATGTGAGGTGTGGTGTGGATGGCATCACAACCGTGATTAAGTAGCCTCGACCAAGCGATGGGGTGGGCAGCCGACTTCAGAGAGGCGCACCGGCCTAGTCTTCATGGTTGTCGCGTCGACATTGAAGCTGCATCACCCGCACGTCCGTTTGCGTCGCTATAACCAACATCAAAGTGTCCCCTTGTTTGCGGGATTTTGGACAATCTGACGCGTGCGTATACCGTTGGGGTACCGCGTTGGATGACAAACTACACCCGGACATGTCGGTCCGGAATCTTGTGGGCGAAGATGCCCTAAAGTTGTAGTTTATTTCCAATCAAGCAAACACCATGGATAACTATATTAAGAGATCACTAGTTGGATAGCCATATTTTCTTCAATATTGGAGCTCTGATTCATCTAAGCAAGCGGTAAATAAATGTGAATTGAAATTGAAACTTTTTATGAACATAATTGTCTTTTAATATTTCTGAAAACTAAAAATTAGTATATTTTGAAAGCTTATTTAATACTTCTTTATGTTGTTTAAGGATAACCAGCAACCCGGATGTTGATACATATGAACATGTGTAAGAAGGTGTAATTATCAATAACCACTTTATAAACACTGAAACTCATTTTTTTTGAAACGGAGGCAAAAGTTTTGCCTCATTCATTAATTAAGAAGAAGAGAGTTGCCCAGTTAATATGTGGAAAACCGGGCAAAAACCATCACAACCATGCTCAAAAGCACGACCCCATCCACATGTGAACTACTCCCAAAGCATGGAGCCACGGGATCGAAGCACCCAACACACTACTAGTGCAACCCGCAACATATGGGTCCGTGTACTGCAAAAGAAAACTAATCGACACAATGCAACTCGAGGAAAACACATCGACGAAAACCACACCCATGACCGAGCACACATCTGCAACTCAGTAAGCCGAGAGCCATCTATCATGGAACCATTTGCGCCTCGCCTCTAGCGCTATCCTTCTTGCTTTTGCTCCTGCAAGATTTCCCTTTGAGGATGCCAGATCTGGAGTTAGCGCCACCCTTCTTGTGCTTTTCCCTCAAAGCTTTTTCTTCCAAGAGGCATCCAATCGTCTTTCCAGAATTTTCAGAGTCCAGGTTGGCGAGGAATTCGCAAATCTTGGTGGCTAAAAGGACACCGGGATTGGGCACCAACACTCCAGCCACAACACTCAAAGCTTATGTTTTGAAAGTTCATGCATTGAAAATTAAAGTGACCCTCTATACGGCAAAGTTCACAAGTAAAAGGATAAAGGTCACACAATTCTCTGGCAATTTCATTTAAATCTCTGACCCAAGTGATTGTTCTTTCATGCTTATGTTGCTTACAATACTTCTCTTCTTCAATCATAGGCCTTTCACAAGGTCTATCCACTCCACAAAAATTAACATGCTTATATAAAACTTCATTAATAGGAATTGGATCATGCATGTTGCAATCATCATGAACAATTTCATTTTCTTTGCAAGTCTCTTTAAAAGGTTTATGATACTTGATCCAATCCTCCTTAGGCATATTAAGATGTGAAGCAAAAGATTTGAGGAAATCAACAAGGAGTTGAGAATCAAGCCCAAACTTAGCACTAAACTTTTTAAAACTTGTAGTTTCAACAAAGGACTTAATGCAATCATACTCATAAATTATACCTGACTCTTTACCTTTGTCGATCTCCCAATCTTCAGTGTTGCGTTGAATTCTTTCAAGGAGTTCCCATTTAGCATCAATCTTTTTGTTTGTGAAAGAACCCGTAGAGGAAGCATCGAGCAAATCTTTATCCTGTCAAGAGAGCCTAGCATAGAAGTTAGTAATAATAATATCTTTGGGAAGCCCATGGTTAGGACATTTTAGCATTAACGTTTTCAGTCTCCCCCAAGCTTGAGCTATGCTCTCTCCGTCATGAGGATAAAAATTATAAACATAATTCCTATTCTCATGAACTTCATGAAGAGGATAAAACTTGGAGTAAAAGAGAGACATAAGCTCTTGCCAATCAAGCAAGTACGAGTTATCGAGAAGCTTATACCAATCTGAAGCTTTATCTATAAGTGATAAGGCGAACAATATCCTCATGACAAACTCCCTTGATACACCTGCAAGCTTAAATAATGAACATAGTTGTGACAGATATAGCAAGTGTTCACCGGGATGTCTGTCTCCTGCATAACGATTAGCCAAAACATGATCGATAATACCAGCTGGTATTTCATAGGGCACAATTTCAGTAGGAGGAGGAGCAACCACCACTGGTGTGGGGCGTCTTCCCGCAAGCAACGATCCAATAACAGGGTTGTCCATAAGCATAACTAGTGAAATAAAAACAAGAAACAAAAAGATTTAATTGAAAGATATAAAGATATACCTTCAAGCGCTCACCTCCCCGGCAACGTCGCCAGAAATAGCTTGATGTCTACACACGCTTCTACTCTTGTAGACTATGTTGGGCCTCCAAGCGCAGAGGTTTGTAGGACAGCAACAATTTCCCTCAAGTGGATGACCTAAGGTTTATCGAACTCAGGGAAGTAGAGGTTGAAGATGGTCTCTCTCAAGCAACCCTGCAACTAAGATACAAGAAGTCTCTTGTGTCCCCAACACACCTAATACACTTGTTAGATGTATAGGTGCACTAGTTCGGCGAAGAGATGTTAAATGGCAAGTGATATGGATGGCAAAACAAAGTAATATAAATCTGTAAAAAAAAGTGCAGCAAGCAAACAAGTGGTAAACGTGAGCACAAATGGTATTGCAATGGTGGAAACAAGGCCTAGGGTTCATACTTTCACTAGTGGCAACTCCCAACAACATTAACATAATCGAATCACATGATATTTCCCATAAAACATGCAAAGGGGACACACTCGGAGGTCATTCCTTCGTGGTCAAGAGAGGACGAGAATTATGTAGGGCTACAAAAGCACACCTCAAAGTTCGTAGTTCTCAATCTAAGGATTTCCCAATGTCACCGCGGCCATCCAAAGAGAGTCCCACAATCACCACAACATATCTAAAGGATAGTCAAAGACAAGCACCAAGAGACTCTCAATCTTCAATCAACACACAAGAGAGGAAATCACTCATGAAAATATTGTTCTAATCCATGTCCAATAGACCGCTGTCACCTTGGTCTCGGGGATTATACTAGATAAAGACAAGTGAGTACATCAATCCAATACATAGAGGAAGGGGAAATATCATGGGATCACCCTAGATTAACATAGCCTATGATCACAACGAAGATCACATCATGGGAGAGAGAATTGACCACATAGCTACTGGTAAGAACCTCAGCCCCGAGGAGGAACTACTCCCGCATCATGGAGGGAGGAAGCAACGTCGATGGAGATGAATCCGGGGGCACTTCCCCGTCCCGGCAGGGTGCCGGCGCAGGAATTCTGGTCCCCCGAAGCTTGATGGCGATGGCGGCGGAGATCGGAATCGCGTCTGGAGAAAAGGGGTCTGGAATCAGGGTTTCTGCGAGACGCTTTAAATATATGCCAAAGGAGGGCATCGGAGGAGCCTCGGGGGGCCCAGGCGCCCCCCGGCGCGGCCCAGGGGGGAGGGCGCGCCCACAGGGCGCGCCCACAGGGCGCCTGGAGCCCCTGTGGGTCCCCCCTGGCTATACTTTGGCCGCACGGTAGCTCCTGGAATGCTGATTTTTTATATATTTTTTCTGGATTTTTCCTGGCAGTGCTCGTAATGTGAAAACCTGAAATACAAAAACAGCCGAAAACAGAAACTGGCACTGGGGTGCACTGAGTTAATAGGTTAGTCCAAATATGATCAAAAGTGTATGGAAGTGTATAAATATCATAGCAATGTCACCCAAAAGAGGCATGGAGCAAGCAGAAATTATAGATACGTTTTGGATGTATCAACATCCCCAAGCTTAATTCCTGCTCGTCCTCGAGTAGGTAAATGATAACAAGAATAATTTCTGTGGTGACATGCTATTAACCATATAGGACTTTTTCATAGTCACATGACAAAAGCTTACTGAGACAATGAACCTGTAGTAATTAAGTTGCCTCGTGAGAAATTCACAAAAACTGAAAGTTTTACAATATGATACTGAAACATCAAATAGATTTGTAATGAGCATGGTGTGCAAATATGATAAAGTGATATCTCGCTTGCCCCCTTTAGTGAAGCAAAACATAAATGCAGGGGCGCCTCCAAGGTTTAAGTGATGACTAGATACAATGATTTCAAAATAAACGATACCATAATCATGCAAAAGACAATGCTACTTTGGGACAATGCACATTTGATACGTCCAAAACGTATCTATAATTTCTGCTTGCTCCATGACACTTTTGGGTGATATTGCTATGATATTCATACACTTCCATACACTTTTGATCATATTTGGACTAACTTACTAATCCAGTGCACCCCAGTGCCAGTTTCTGTTTTCGGCTGTTTTTGTATTTCAGGTTTTCACGTTTCGAGCACTGCCCAGAAAAATCCAGAAAAATTATATAAAAAATCAGCGAACCGGAAACAACACTGCGTCCGAAGGGCAGCCTGGGGGGGGGGGGGCACAGGGGCTCCAGGCGCCCTGTGGGCGCGCCCCCCCTGGGCCGCGCCGGGGGGCGCCTGGGCCCCCCGAGGCTCCCCCGGTGCCCTACTTTGGCATATAATTAAAGGGTCCTCCGTAACCCTCAGAACAGGACTTTTTTTTCGTGATCTCATCTCTGTTCCGCCGCCGCCGCCGCTTCCAAGATCGGGAGCACCAGGAGAACTCTTCCCGGCACCCTGCCGGAGGGGAGGATCACCACCGGGAGCTTCTCCACCACCATGGACGCCTCCCGGATGACTCGTGAGTAGTCTCCCTTGGACCATGAGTCCATGACCAGTAGCTATGTGATGTTCTCCTCCCGTTCTTGTGCTTCACTAATTAGTCCTCGTGAGCTGCCCTACATGATCGAGGCACCTATGTAATCCTTATGCTGTTGCTATGTTGAGTTTGCTGGGATCCGATGGATTATGAGATTATGTTCAGATTGATCTTGAGTAATATATTTCATTCACCTCTTTTATATTTTAGTTCATAAGTAATTCTTGCATGTTCTCCGTTGTTATTTATTGCTTTGGCCGAGTAATAGGTAGTGACTCCAAGAGGGAACGTTATGCTCGATTGTGGGTTCATGCCCCTCGATGACTAGCTTGAGTGACAGAAACATGAGTCTAGGGGATGTGCTGTTGCCACAAGGGGAAAAACAACGGTGCTTGTGCCCGCGGGTGCAAGGATTGTTTACTTTACGCAAAGTTCTTTTAATGTAGTTGTCTGTTGCATTGAGTTTACACTATGGGTGGGACTCGCAACTTAATACCAGCGAGATGTTCTGGATAGATATCTCAAGGTGGATGATTAGTAGTAGATATTGATGGATTTCGGTCTACTTACTTTGGCGTACCGCCCATGCTTTGAACCTCAACCTTTCTTGCAATGTAATCAGCATTGGTTTGCGTTCGTGGTCCTATCAATTGCCCAGCTGTAATTTGTTTACCTCGCATAGCTGTTTTATCGTCTTTTGGGAGAGAGACATCACTAGTGAACATCATGAGACTCAGGTCCATATTACTATCATTGATCACATCCACTATTTACTTTTCGCTATTTACTTACTATTGCAAAACACTATCTATCACTACTATCATATTGCTTTTAACCCTTTGTGAACTACAAGGCCGGAGAGATTGACAACCTCTCTGTACTCGTTGGGAGCAAAGTTATTTGTATCTGTGTGCAGGTCCACGTTGATTGCTAATTGCGCCGTTAGCAATTGACACCTACTTGTTGAACCTAGGAGTCTCTAGGGATTCGATCCTTGGCATCTTTGCTACGGGAAAACACTTCTACTTACTGCATCTTACACCTTCCACTTGGGGTAACCAACGAGGGGTTCGAGGCCCATCAAGGAGTATTTTCTGGCGCCGTTGCCGGGGACTCCACTCTTCAGCATAGGGGAGTTGCATGCTATCTTTTACCTTTGCTTTTTAGTCTTGTTAGTTTACCTTTCATTTTTGCTTTAGTTCCTTTTATCGAAAATCACAAAAATAGTTATCTTGCTTGCTTGCTACTATGGGTTCTACCAAAAACACTAAATGGGAGGAGTACACCCCTACTTCCATTGCCCCACTTATCTCTGACGGGATTTACAAAAAAAAATAAACCTTGTGATTACACTAGCTATGACGGAGAATTATGCCCATGGCTTGGTCTTCCAGGAAAAAAGTATGAGCCTCAGTTTAAAATTGCTCCTAAGCTTCCCGAAACTTGGGAAGATGTTCAAACTCTTATAATAGAGAGCGAATTAAACAAAGAGTATGACACTACAATTCTGCCCACTAATGATAAAATTGATTTTGATAATTGTAGTATTTCAGAAGTTGTCGCCTTTCTGCAAGGAATGGCTAAGGATCCCAACACTATCACGCTTAATCTTGCCTTCACAGAGCATATCACTAATGCTCTTATCAAAGCTAGGGAGGAGAAACTTAGAGTAGAAGCCTCCATACCTAGAAAGCTAGGAGATGGTTGGGATTCTATGATTAAAATTAAGATAAACAACTTCTCATGCTTTGCTTTATGTGATATTGTAGCTAGTACTTCCATTATGCCCAAAAGACTATATGATATGCTTAAATTAAAATCTTTTGATTCTTGTTCTTTTGGTGATGCTCTCGTTGATTATTCCATAAAGAAACCTTTGGGGAGGATCGACGATGTTCTTATTATGGTCAATGATAATTATGTGCCCGTTGATTTCATTATTATGGATATTGAATGTGATCCTTCATGTCTAATTATTTTGGGACGTCCCTTTCTGCGCACCGTTGGTGCTGTCAATGACATGAAAGAGGGTAATATAAAATTTCAGTTTCCTCTCAAGAAAGGGATGGAACACTTCCCTCGTAAGAAGGTCAAGTTACCTTTTGAGTCCGTTGTACGGGCTAGTTATTCTTTTACTCTTGATAAAACTTGATCTATGCATTATGCCTAGCTTAAAGGCATAAAAGAAAGCGCTTTTGGGAGGCAGCCCACATGAATAAAAAATTTGCTTTTGTTGTGTCTTGATGTTGTTTACTGCTGTAGCATCATCATTGTATCTTTGCTTTTCATATTTGTGCCAAGTATAGCCTCCGATTGCTAGAAAGTTCAAAAGTTGTGAGGTGCTGTCCAGGAAACAGATTCTGTCCTTGGATAGAAAAATTCGTATAAAATCACCAGATCATCTTTTTGGTCTGACTATTTTCGACAGCGTTCTCTATATAATTGTATTTCGTGCGTCAGTTCTGAGTTTTTTGATTTGAGTTGCAGAAGTATCCCGAATAGGTCAATTACTGCCTGCTGTTCTGTTTTTCACAGATTCTGTCCTGTTTTGCCTTACCTTCACTTTGCAAATTAAGAACTTACTTTTTCTTTGCAAAAACTTTTTGGCAATCTTGAGAAACAGTAGAACTTCAAGAATATCCTTATTTCCAGCAAGGTATAATTATTTTATTAAGGGTACTAACCTCGCTAATCAGATTATGATGAGTTGTGTATGAAGGGAGTTTTCAAGTGTGCGAGGGAAGATGATAAAAAGATTCAGGAGTGTCAAGCGCTCAAGCTTGGGGATGCCCCCGTGCACCCCCAAGAAATATTCAAGGAGACTCAAGCGTCTAAGCTTGGGGATGCTCCCCGTGCATCCCCTTCTCCATCAACATTATCAGTTCGTCTTTCGTTTCGCTATATTTTTATCACTTCATATGTTATGTGCTATGCTTGGAGCGTCTTGCTTTTAGTTTTCTTTTTAGTTTTTCATAACGAGTCGGAACCCAGCATTCCTTTATGTGGGAGAGAAACACGCTCCACCTCTACCTAGAACATTACATAGAATTTTCATGTCTATCTATGCTGTGTGTGTTCTTTGTCTTTTAATAGCTACTATCATACTCTGCTCTTCATATTCATGCTTATCCTTTCAAGAGCTTTTATTTAGTTGGTTGCTTGAACTCTCTTTAATTACCATGCTCACCTTATTAAGAGAGTTTGCTTCCGTTGCATGGGTTAATGTGTCTATGATAAAGATGCTACTTTCATGATGATGCTTAGTAGTTCAGGTTTTCTTATGGTTAATCTCAAATAGCTGGGAGGTTCCCAATGTGTTATTGGAATACCAACTTGGTTTGTTTGCCTATGATGTGGTATGGTTTAGTAATATCTTCCTTCGAGAATTTATTTTGATTGACTTGGCGTATGCTCACGCATATTCAAGACTGTAAAGAAGTCTGTCAAGCCTTGATGATCTTTTGTTTCTAAGTAGCGATATAACTACCATGCCTGATTCAATATTGCTTTGTCGCTCTGCATGATTATGACCGTCATTGCTCTCTTAGTTGGTCGCTCCCAGTCTTTTGCTAACCTCCACCTGTACTAAGCAAACTAACCATGCAATACATAGCTCATGGGAAAGTAGCCTAAAAACTATTGTGGTAAAGAATATGTTGCTTATGTATCTTATTTCTTATAAGTTGCTTGCTGAGCGGTAACCATGTTTCTGGGGACGCCATCAACTGTCACACTTTTGTTGAATATCATGTGAGTTGCTATGCATGTTCGTCTTGTCTGAAGTAAGGGTGATTCATCGTGGGTTGAATTAATATGCATATTGTTAGAGAAGAACATTGGGCCGCCAACCAAAGCCATGCATCATGGTGGAAGTTTTAGCTTGGACCTTAATCCTCAATCTCTCATGAGAATATGCTTATGCATTAAAGAGGAGTCCATCATCTATTTTCTATGTTGTCCCGGTATGGATGTCCTCAAGTTGAGATTTATCAAAAACGAGAAATCAAATGCGATCTATCTCCTTGGACCTTTGTACAGGTGGCATAGAGGTACCCCTTTGTGACACTTGGTTAAAGCATATGCAATGCAATGATAACCCATGGGGATCCGAGCTAATTAGGACAAGGAGCGAGCACTATTAGTATTCGATGCATGAGGCTTGCAACTTATAAGATGTTTTATACATGACACATATGAAGTACTACTACCGTTGACACAATTGCTTCCATGTTTTCAAAATAAAAAGCTCTAGCACTTAACCTTTCTTTTACCTTTATATTGAAGCACCAACTACTGAGAGCATGATTGTCATTCTGAGTGTAATGTGCATTGTCCCAAAGTAGCATTGTCTTTTGCATGATTGTGATATCGTTTATTCTGAAATGATTGTATCTAGTCATCACTTAAACCTTGAAGGTGCCCCTGCATTTATGTTTTGCATCACTAAAGGGGGCAAGCTGGATATCACTTTATCATATTTGCACATCATGTTCATTGCAAATCTTTTTGATGTTTCAGTTTCATGTTGTAAAACTTTCAGTCATTTGTGATTTTCTCTTGAGACAACTTAATTACTATAGAATTATTGTCTCAGTAAGCTTTTGTCATTTGACTATGAGAAAGTCCTATAAGGTTAATAGCATGTCACCACAGAAATTATTCTTGTTATCATTTACCTACTCGAGGACGAGCAGGAATTAAGCTTGGGGATGTTGATACGTCCAAAACGTATCTATAATTTCTGCTTGCTCCATGCCACTTTTGGGTGATATTGCTATGATATTCATACACTTCCATACACTTTTGATCATATTTGGACTAACTTACTAATCCAGTGCACCCCAGTGCTAGTTTCTGTTTTCGGCTGTTTTTGTATTTCAGGTTTTCACGTTTCGAGCACTGCCCAGAAAAATCCAGAAAAATTATATAAAAAATCAGCGAACCGGAAACAACACTGCGTCCGAAGGGCAGCCTAGGGGGTGGCCACAGGGGCTCCAGGCGCCCTGTGGGCGCCCCCCCCTGGGCCGCGTCGGGGGGGCGCCTGGGCCCCCCGAGGCTCCCCAGGTGCCCTACTTTGGCATATATTTAAAGGGTCCTCCGTAACCCTCAGAACAGGACTTTTTTTTCGCGATCCCATCTCTGTTCCGCCGCTGCCGCCGCTTCCAAGATCGGGAGCACCAGGAGAACTCATCTCGGCACCCTGCCGGAGGGGAGGATCACCACCGGGAGCTTCTCCACCACCATGGACGCCTCCCGGATGACTCGTGAGTAGTCTCCCTTGGACCATGAGTCCATGACCAGTAGCTATGTGATGTTCTCCTCCCGTTCTTGTGCTTCACTAATTAGTCCTCGTGAGCTGCCCTACATGATCGAGGCACCTATGTAATCCTTATGCTGTTGCTATGTTGAGTTTGCTGGGATCCGATGGATTATGAGATTATGTTCAGATTGATCTTGAGTAATATATTTGATTCACCTCTTTTATATTTTAGTTCATAAGTAATTCTTGCATGTTCTCCGTTGTTATTTATTGCTTTGGCCGAGTAATAGGTAGTGACTCCAAGAGGGAACGTTATGCTCGATTGTGGGTTCATGCCCCTCGATGACTAGCTTGAGTGACAAAAACATGAGTCTAGGGGATGTGATGTTGCCACAAGGGGGAAAACAACGGTGCTTGTGCCCGCGGGTGCAAGGATTGTTTACTTTACGCAAAGTTCTTTTAATGCAGTTGTCTGTTGCATTGAGTTTACACTATGGGTGGGACTCGCAACTTAATACCAGCGAGATGTTCTGGATAGATATCTCAAGGTGGATGATTAGTAGTAGATGCAGATGGATTTCGGTCTACTTACTTTGGTGTACCGCCCATGCTTTGAACCTCAACCTTTCTTGCAATGTAGTTAGCATTGGTTTGCGTTCGTGGTCCTGTCAATTGCCCAGCTGTAATTTGTTACCTCACATAGCTGTTTTATCGTGTTTTGGGAGAGAGACATCACTAGTGAACATCATGAGACTCCGGTCCATATTACTATCATTGATCACATACACTATTTTACTTTCCGTTATTTACTTACTATCGCAAAACGCTATCTATCACTACTATCATATTGCTTTTAACCCTTTGTGAACTACAAGGCCGGAGAGATTGACAACCTCTCTGTACTCGTTGGGAGCAAAGTTATTTGTATCTGAGTGCAGGTCCACGTTGATTGCTAATTGCGCCGTTAGCAGTTGACACCTACCTGTTGAACCTAGGAGTCTCTGGGGATTCGATCCTTGGCATCTTTGCTAGGGGAAAACACTTCTACTTACTGCATCTTACACCTTCCACTTGGGGTAACCAACGAGGGGTTCGAGGCCCATCAATAACATAGAATTTTCATGTCTATCTATGCTGTGTGTGTTCTTTGTCTTTTAATAGCTACTATCGTGCTCTGCTCTTAGTATTCATGCTTATCTTTTCAAGAGCTTTTATTTAGTTGGTTGCTTGAACTCTCTTTAATTACCATGCTCACCTTATTAAGAGAGTTTGCTTCCGTTGCATGGGTTAATGTGTCTATGATAAAGATGCTACTTTCATGATGGTGCTTAGTAGTTCAGGTTTCTTATGGTTAATCTCAAATAGCTGGGGGGTTCCCAATGTGTTATTGGAGTACCAACTTGGTTTGTTTGCCTATGATATGGTATGTTTTAGTAATATCTTCCTTCGAGAATTTATTTTGATTGACTTGGCGTATGCTCACGCATATTTAAGACTGTAAAGAAAGTCTGTCAAGCCTTGATGATCTCTTATTTCTAAGTAGCGATATAACTACCATGCCTGATTCAATATTGCTTTGTCGCTCTGCATGATTATGACCGTCATTGCTCTCTTAGTTGGTCGCTCCCAGTCTTTTGCTAACCTCCACCTGTACTAAGAAAACTAACCATGCAATACATAGCTCATGGGAAAGTAGCCTAAAGACTATTGTGGTAAAGAATATGTTGCTTATGTATCTTATTTCTTATAAGTTGCTTGCTGAGCGGTAACCATGTTTCTGGGGACGCCATCAACTGTCACACTTTTGTTGAATATCATGTGGGTTGCTATGCATGTTCGTCTTGTCTGAAGTAAGGGTGATTCACCGTGGGTTGAATTAATATGCATATTGTTAGAGAAGAACATTGGGCCGCCAACCAAAGCCATGCATCATGGTGGAAGTTGTAGCTTGGACCTTAATCCTCAATCTCTCATGAGAATATGCTTATGCATTAAAGAGGAGTCCGTCATCTATTTTCTTTGTTGTCCCGGTATGGATGTCCTCAATTTGAGATCTATCAAAAACGAGAAATCAAATGCGATTTATCTCCTTGGACCTTTGTACATGTGGCATAGAGGTACCCCTTTGTGACACTTGGTTGAAACATATGCAATGCAATGATAACCCATGGTGATCCGAGCTAATTAGGACAAGGAGCGAGCACTATTGGTATTCGATGCATGAGGCTTGCAACTTATAGGATGTTTTATGCATGACACATATGAAGTACTACTACCGTTGACACAATTGCTTCCATGTTTTCAAATAAAAAGCTTTAGCACTTAACCTTTATTTTACCTTTATGTTGAAGCACCAACTACTGAGAGCATGATTTTCATTCTAAGTGTAATGTGCATTGTCCCAAAGTAGCATTGTCTTTTGCATGATTGTGATATCGTTTATTCTGAAATGATTGTATCTAGTCATCACTTAAACCTTGAAGGTGCCCTTGCACTTATGTTTTGCATCACTAAAGGGGGCAAGCTAGATATCACTTTATCATATTTGCACATCATGTTCATTGCAAATCTTTTTGATGTTTCAGTTTCATGTTGTAAAACTTTCAGTCATTTGTGATTTTCTCTTGAGACAACTTAATTACTTTAGAATCATTGTCTCAGTAAGCTTTTGTCATATGACTATGAGAAAGTCTTATATGGTTAATAGCATATCACCACAGAAATTATTCTTATTATCATTTACCTACTCGAGGACGAGCGGGAATTAAGCTTGGGGATGTTGATACGTCCAAAACGTATCTATAATTTCTGCTTGCTCCATGCCACTTTTGGGTGATATTGCTTTGATATTCATACACTTCTATACACTTTTGATCATATTTGGACTAACTTACTAATCCAGTGCACCCCAGTGCCAGTTTCTGTTTTCGGCTGTTTTTGTATTTCAGGTTTTCACGTTTCGAGAACTGCCCAGAAAAATCCAGAAAAATTATATAAAAAATCAGCGATCCGGGAACGACACTACCTCCGAAGGGCAGCCTGGGGGGCCACAGGGGCTCCAGGCGCCCTGTGGGCGCGCCCCCCCTGGGCCGCGCCGGGGGGGGGGGGGGCGCCTGGGCCCCCTGAAGCCCGTCCGGTGCCCCCCTTTGGCATATATTTAGAGGGACCTCCGAAACCCTCAGTACAGGACTTCTTTTTGCGATCCCATCTCTGTTCCGCCGCCGCCGCCGCTTGCAAGATCGGGAGCACCAGGAGAACTCTTCCCGGCACCCTGCCGGAGGGGAGGATCACCACCGGGAGCTTCTCCACCACCATGGACGCCTCCCGGATGACTCGTGAGTAGTCTCCCTTGGACCATGAGTCCATGACCAGTAGCTATGTGATGTTCTCCTCCCGTTCTTGTGCTTCACTAATTAGTCCTCGTGAGCTGCCCTACATGATCGAGGCACCTATGTAATCCTTATGCTGTTGCTATGTTGAGTTTGCTGGGATCCGATGGATTATGAGATTATGTTCAGATTGATCTTGAGTAATTTATTTGATTCACCTCTTTTATATTTTAGTTCATAAGTAATTCTTGCATGTTCTCCGTTGTTATTTATTGCTTTGGCCGAGTAATAGGTAGTGACTCCAAGAGGGAACGTTATGCTCGATTGTGGGTTCATGCCCCTCGATGACTAGCTTGAGTGACAGAAACATGAGTCTAGGGGATGTGCTGTTGCCACAAGGGGGAAAACAACGGTGCTTGTGCCCGCGGGTGCAAGGATTGTTTACTTTACGCAAAGTTCTTTTAATGCAGTTGTCTGTTGCATTGAGTTTACACTATGGGTGGGACTCGCAACTTAATACCAGCGAGATGTTCTGGATAGATATCTCAAGGTGGATGATTAGTAGTAGATATTGATGGATTTCGGTCTACTTACTTTGGCGTACCGCCCATGCTTTGAACCTCAACCTTTCTTGCAATGTAATCAGCATTGGTTTGCGTTCGTGGTCCTGTTAATTGCCCAGCTGTAATTTGTTTACCTCGCATAGCTGCTTTATCGTCTTTTGGGAGAGAGACATCACTAGTGAACATCATGAGACTCAGGTCCATATTACTATCATTGATCACATCCACTATTTACTTTTCGCTATTTACTTACTATTGCAAAACACTATCTATCACTACGATCATATTGCTTTTAACCCTTTGTGAACTACAAGGCCGGAGAGATTGACAACCTCTCTGTACTCGTTGGGAGCAAAGTTATTTGTATCTGTGTGCAGGTCCACGTTGATTGCTAATTGCGCCGTTAGCAATTGACACCTACTTGTTGAACCTAGGACTCTCTGGGGATTCGATCCTTGGCATCTTTGCTAAGGGAAAACACTTCTACTTACTGCATCTTACACCTTCCACTTGGGGTAACCAACGAGGGGTTCGAGGCCCATCAACATTACACTCAGAATGACAATCATGCTCTCAGTAGTTGGTGTTTTTTAAAAGAAGATGGAGACTCTCGAACCGTGGCTTTTGTTGGCAAGGTTGAAAACCCGTGGTCGGAAACAAAGACAAAACATGTACCAGAGCTCTTTGTTTTAAAAACAGAGGTAATAATTTTTAATTTTTTTTGAATATGCATGTTTCGTCAACGAATGCTAGCAGATAACTCAATTACTTTTGAGATGGACAAGTTTCGAGGAACGGCTCCCGAATGAGGACGATCACATCCTCTTAATCTCCTTTGTTTATCACTGCCAAAGTTTTCTGATTTCTCATGAACAAAGCGTGAAGGAGGGTTTGTTTGTTATATTAATTTTGAGTCGGGCGCACTCATTGCCAGTTCCTTCTCGTATTATGGGTTTGCACATTATACATGCAATCCCGGGGTGAAGCTTGTCCAACTTAAAAAGATCATGAATTAACTACTACTTCCTCATGAGCTAAAACAGAGGCACAAAATAGAAATGCATTTTTTTTTGAATAATTTCGAGATGGCACATGAAAGTCTTCGTTTGGAATGGCAGGTAAATACCATGTATAGGAAGGTATGCTGGACTCATATGGCATAACTGGTTTAAAGATTTTGGATGCACAAGCAGTCAGTCCGCTTAGTACAGGCGAAGGTTAGCAAAAGACTGGGAGCGACCAACTAAGAGAGCAATGACGGTCATAATCATGCAGAGCGACAAAGCAACATTGAATCATGCATGGAAGTTATATCGCTACTCAGAAATAAAAGATCATCAATGCTCGACAGACTTTCTTTACAGTCTTAAATATGCGTGAGCATACGCCAAGTCAATCAAAATAAATTCCCGAAGGAAGATATTACTAAACCATACCACATCATAGGCAAACAAATAATGTTGGTACTCCAATAACACATTGGGAACCCCCCCAGCTATTTGAGACTAACCATAAGAAAACATGAACTACTAAGCGCCATTATGCACGTAGCATCTTTATCATAGACATACCAACCAATGCAACGGAAGCAAACTCTCTTAATAAGGTGAGCATGGTAATTAAAGAGAGTTCAAGCAATCAACTAAACAAAAGCTCTTTGAAAAGATAAGCATGAAAGCTAAGAGTTGAACATGATAGTAGCTATTAAAAGACAAAGAACACACACAGCAAGGATAGACATGAAAATTCTATGTTATGTTCTAGGTAGAAGTGGAGCGTGTTTCTCTCCCACATAAAGAAAGCTGAGTTCCGACTCGTTATGAAAAGCTAAAGAAAACTAAAAAGGAAAACTAAAAGCAACACGCTCCAAGCATAGCACATAACACATGAAGTGATAAAAATATAGTGGAACGAAAGACGAACTGATAATATTGATGAAGAAGGGGATGCACGGGGGCATCCCCAAGCTTAGATGCTTGAGTCTCCTTGAATATTTCTTGGGGGTGCACGGGGGCATCCCCAAGCTTGAGCGCTTGACACTCCTGAATCTTTTTATCATCTTCCCTCGCACACTTGAAAACTCCCTTCATACATAACTCATCATAATCTGATTAGCGAGGTTAGTACCCATAATAAAATGATTATACCTTGCTGGAAATAAAGATATTCTTGAAGGTCTACTGTTTCTCAAGATTGCCAAAAGGTTTTTGCAAAGAAAAGGCAAGCTCTTGGTTTGCAAAATGAAGGAAAAGCAAAACAGGACAGAATCTGTGAAAAACAGAACAGCAGGTAGTAATTTATTAGTTCGGGGCACTTCTGCAACTCTAATCAAAAAACTCAGAACAGACGCACGAAAGACAATTATATAGAGCACGCTGTCGAAAAAATTCAGACCAAAAAGATGATCTGGTGATTTTATACGAATTTTTCTATCCAAGGACAGAATCTGTTTCCTGGACAGCACCTCACAACTTTTGAACATTCTAGCAATCAGAGGCTACACTTGGCACAAAATTGAAAAGCAAAGATACAATGATGATGCTACTGTAGTAACAACATCAAGACACAACAAAAGCAAAATAAAATTTTATTCATTATGGGCTGCCTCCCAAAAGCGCTTTCTTTTATGCCTTTAAGCTAGGCATATGACTTTAATGATGCTCTCGTAGGAATAAGAGTTGAAGAACAAAAGAGAGCATCAAGAAGCAAATACCAAACACATTTAAACCTAACATGCTTCCTATGCATAGGAATATTGCAATAGAATAATTCATTGAAGCACAAAGCAACTAGCATAGGAAGGCAAAACAAGCATAACTTCAAAGTATTCACCATAAAGAGAGGAAACTTCTTATTATTAAGATATTTAGAACCAAGTCTCCCTCTCTCATTATAAATTTCAGTGGCATCATGGATGAACTCAACAATATAAGCATCACATAAAGCATTGTTACCATGATCCACATGCAAAAAGGTACTCTTACTCTCCACATAAGCATAATCTTTCTCATTGGTAATAGTGGGAGTAGGACTATCATAAACAACTTGAACACTATAGATTAATTGTATATTAGGAGGGTGGTGTTCATCAAGGGAGTAATTCCCTCCATGATTATGACAAGTTTCATAAGGATAATTTCTCCTTATGTCATAGGTACCTTTATAATCACTATAGATTAGAGTTATAACATCATCATGGTAGAGAAGAGCATTATCATTGCTAACAACTATATTTGTAAACATGTTGTCTTTATTCTTACTAGCAAAAGAATTATCAATTATCACATCACTAGTGGGTAAAGGACTTGCAATCCTATCATCCCCAAGCTTAGAGCTTCCCATATCATCACTTTCAGAGTTGGTACCAAAAAGACTTTCAAGATCATAAGTAGCATTATCATCATTTTCCCAATCACAATAAGTAACATGCATATCATAATCAAAATCATCTTCAATAGTACCTACGGACGTATCATCAAGATGATAATTAAGGCAATAAACTTCACCTTCTTCTTTAAACTTACAATCGTTAGGATAAAAGTTGATGGGAGGAATATGCTCAGGCCAGGTTGATACCCATTCTTCTTCCTTCTTGCTCCTCCTCCTCCTCCTCTTCTTTTTCTTCTTCTTCACCTTAGGAGGGGGTGGTTGGAGATGAAGCTTCTCCACATATCCTGGTTTATCATTAGAAACAATAGGGGAAACTTGGGAGAAACTCTCCTTTTTATTAGCAGAAATATAAGAGACATTTTTATACTTTGGTAAAGTTCCCTCCTTTCTAGTCTTACTTATGTAATCATTTTCATGGCAATTAACAACACAATAGAGATGGCAATTTTGCAAAGTGTTTTTTATTCCTATGGCATTATCATCCAGCCAAGAAGTCTTTTCTGATAACTCTTCACACATAAAAAATAACATAAGCTGATCATAAAGATCAGAGGTGATCATGTTATCACACAACCGGTTAACAGTTATGTTTTGAAAGTTCATGCATTGAAAATTAAAGTGACCCTCTATACGGCAAAGTTCACAAGTAAAAGGATAAAGGTCACACAATTCTCTGGCAATTTCATTTAAATCTCTGACACAAGTGATTGTTCTTTCATGCTTATGTTGCTTACAATACTTCTCTTCTTCAATCATAGGCCTTTCACAAGGTCTATCCACTCCACAAAAATTAACATGCTTATATAAAACTTCATTTTTAGGAATTGGATCATGCATGTTGCAATCATCATGAACAATTTCATTTTCTTTGCAAGTCTCTTTAAAAGGTTTATGATACTTGATCCAATCCTCCTTAGGCATATTAAGATGTGAAGCAAAAGATTTGAGGAAATCAACAAGGAGTTGAGAATCAAGCCCAAACTTAGCACTAAACTTATTAAAACTTGTAGTTTCAACAAAGGACTTAATGCAATCATACTCATAAATTATACCTGACTCTTTACCTTTGTCGATCTCCCAATCTTCAGTGTTGCATTGAATTCTTTCAAGGAGTTCCCATTTAGCATCAATCTTTTTGTTTGTGAAAGAACCCGTAGAGGAAGCATCGAGCAAATCTTTATCCTGTCGAGAGAGCCTCGCATAGAAGTTAGTAATAATAATATCTTTGGGGAGCCCATGGTTAGGACATTTTAGCATTAACGTTTTCAGTCTCCCCCAAGCTTGAGCTATGCTCTCTCCGTCATGAGGATAAAAATTATAAACATAATTCCTATTCTCATGAACTTCATGAAGAGGATAAAACTTGGAGTAAAAGAGAGACATAAGCTCTTGCCAATCAAGCAAGTATGAGTTATCGAGAAGCTTATACCAATCTGAAGCTTTATCTATAAGTGATAAGGCGAACAATCTCCTCATGACAAACTCCCTTGATACACCTGCAAGCTTAAATAATGAACATTGTTGTGACAGATATAGCAAGTGTTCACCGGGATGTCTGTCTCCTGCATAACGATTAGCCAAAACATGATCGATAATACCAGCTGGTATTTCATAGGGCACAATTTCAGTAGGAGGAGGAGCAACCACCACCGGTGTGGGGCGTCTTCCCGCAAGCAACGATCCAATAACAGGGTTGTCCATAAGCATAACTAGTGAAATAAAAACAAGAAACAAAAAGATTTAATTGCAAGATCTAAAGATATACCTTCAAGCGCTCACCTCCCCGGCAACGGCGCCAGATATAGCTTGATGTCTACACACGCTTCTACTCTTGTAGACTATGTTGGGCCTCCAAGCGCAGAGGTTTGTAGGACAGCAGCAATTTCCCTCAAGTGGATGACCTAAGGTTTATCGAACTCAGGGAAGTAGAGGTTGAAGATGGTCTCTCTCAAGCAACCCTGCAACTAAGATACAAGAAGTCTCTTGTGTCCCCAACACACCTAATACACTTGTTAGATGTATAGGTGCACTAGTTCGGCGAAGAGATGTTAAATGGCAAGTGATATGGATGGCAAAACAAAGGAATATAAATCTGTAATAAAAAGTGCAGCAAGCAAACAAGTGGTAAACGTGAGCACAAATGGTATTGCAATGGTGGAAACAAGGCCTAGGGTTCATACTTTCACTAGTGGCAACTCCCAACAACATTAACATAATCGAATCACATGATATTTCCCATAAAACATGCAAAGGGGACACACTCGGAGGTCATTCCTTCGTGGTCAAGAGAGGACGAGAATTATGTAGGGCTACAAAAGCACACCTCAAAGTTCGTAGTTCTCAATCTAAGGATTTCCCAATGTCACCGCGGCCATCCAAAGAGAGTCCCACAATCACCACAACATATCTATAGGATAGTCAAAGACAAGCACCAAGAGACTCTCAATCTTCAATCAACACACAAGAGAGGAAATCACTCATGAAAATATTGTTCTAATCCATGTCCAATAGACCGCTGTCACCTTGGTCTCGGGGATTATACTAGATAAAGACAAGTGAGTACATCAATCCAATACATAGAGGAAAGTGAAATATCATGGGATCACCCTAGATTAACATAGCCTATGATCACAACGAAGATCACATCATGGGAGAGAGAATTGACCACATAGCTACTGGTAAGAACCTCAGCCCCGAGGAGGAACTACTCCCGCATCATGGAGGGAGGAAGCAACGTCGATGGAGATGAATCCGGGGGCACTTCCCCGTCCCGGCAGGGTGCCGGCGCAGGAATTCTGGTACCCCGAAGCTTGATGGCGATGGCGGCGGAGATCGGAATCGCGTCTGGAGAAAAGGGGTCTGGAATCAGGGTTTCTGCGAGACGCTTTAAATATATGCCAAAGGGGGGCATCGGAGGAGCCTCGGGGGGCCCAGGCGCCCCCCCGGCGCGGCCCAGGGAGGGGGCGCGCCCACAGGGCGCCTGGAGCCCCTATGGCCCCCCCCCCGGCTATACTTTGGCCGCACGATTGCTCCTGGAATGCTGATTTTTTATATATTTTTTCTGGATTTTTCCTGGCAGTTCTCGTAATGTGAAAACCTGAAATACAAAAACAGCCGAAAACAGAAACTGGCACTGGGGTGCACTGAGTTAATAGGTTAGTCCAAATATGATCAAAAGTGTATGGAAGTGTATAAATATCATAGCAATATCACCCAAAAGAGGCATGGAGCAAGCAGAAATTATAGATACGTTTTGGACGTATCAACGAGCAACTAGCCAGATCACTCTCGATGAAATCCTCAACACCATCAACATTCCCAACAGAACCTGCAACATGCATCTCAGACGACTGTGGTGAGCCTGGCGAGTGGCCCAGCTGGCCAGCAACAACCTCCATCCGCTCCAATTATCCCCGGAGTAGAGTCGTCCACCCCTCGAGAGCAGCCATCATGTCATGAAGGGGTCGGACCACCTCCTCCAAACGTGAGACGGTCAAGGCCTGCATCTCGGAGCGCAACACTTCCATCTGAGTGGCAAGGAGAGGCTCGAGCAATCCCAAATCAACAACACCAGACTCGCTGGGATCCGCTGCAGTCGAAGGGGCAACAACCGAGGCCCAGGTGCGTCAAGTCGAGCTGCTGACGTGGTGAGGAGCATGGCAGTCCGGCAGGTCCATCGAATGACACGGCGAAGCCGTAGGCGAGTGAGGACGGAGGCGAGGACCTTCCCCCGTTGGCTGGCGCGAGGGGCAACCACGTTCACGATGGCCTGGGAGGCCACATGACAGGCATCTGACAGGACCGCAACAATCAGCGACGAAATGCTCCGGCGCCAAGCAGCGAAAACAGAGGCCGTGGGTTCTTCTCTTGAAGGCGAGGGAGCTGGCAGTCTCCTTCCTGCGTGGCGGCCCTGGTGCCAAGTCCTGCCGCGGACGCTGGGCCAGATGACCACCTACGGCCGGATCAGCCTTGCGGAAGGCGAGTGCAGCCGCTGCCAGCGTGGTGGCGGCGGTAGCCGGGGACGACCGAGCTGGAGCCAGCGATGTCGCTGGAGCGGCCAAGGTCTTGGGCACGGGGAGCATCTCTGGCACGACAGGGCAGGCCAGCAATGGCGGCGGCGCTGGATCTCGATCCAGATCCAACTGAGCAGAGGACCTGGATGGCGCTGGGACGACGGGCCCCACGAAGTCCGCGGGGAGCGCGGCAGGAGGCGGCAGCAACATGCCGGCCAGCCAGACGCAGGGCTGCGGTTTGGTGGCCGAGGCGGCGGTGGAGGAGGATCCAGCACCATGGATACGAGGTGACGGGACGACGACGATGGAACAACCCGTGGCTGGGCGCCGTGGAGCTCGGACGGCGGCTCCGGCACCACCTCCACCAACGCATGCTCCGGGATCTGGCGTTGGGTCGCCGACAACAGTCCCGGCGAGCTGGATCTGGACTCCACCAGTACTTGCAGCGGCGACTCACCAACAGGAACCACCTGCGGGATGAAGTCCAGCGGCAGACAAGCCAGCGGAGGAGGCAGCAGAGAGGAGGGCGGGGTGGTGGTGGCCAGCGTGGCCGCGGTGGCCGGCGCTGGGAGTGGGTGGTGGGGGCCTGGGTTGGGGGCGGGTCGCGAGACCTCATCCATCCAACTCGCGCTCTCGATAATGACTAAAATTAAAGCATGCAACACTGAAACTCATGATATATTGGAAACAGAACAATCAACACCAATGTATTTGTGGTCAAGTATTGACACTTTAGGCCAGCCACACCTACAAATCTTCATGTTTGAATATTAAAGTACATGGACATAAAAGAAAAAAAAAGCAAATAACACTAATGAATTCATCATTTCAACTAGGCTCCACATATTCAGCTTGGTGACTTTTTCAATATCTGTCGAACCTGCATGCAGAAGCAAATGTAGTAGTAAGTTCCATGTCCAAAATGACATTTGTTGCGGTAATGAACTAATGATACTAAGAATGTAAATAATAGTTCCCTCAAAAAAGAATGTAAAATAGTTCCTTCAAAAAAATGGAAATAACATAAACATATTGGAAGCTGACTTTTATTGAGGTACTGTGTCATCACTTGGCACTTTAGGAGCATCTGCAGTTTCTACCTCTATATCTCAATACCAGCTGAGTATTGTGTACTTCTCTAGGAAATCGCAATGGTAATTTGGTGAATTCTAAATTCTTTGCACACTACATAAAAATAACAAATATGTTGGGGAACGTAGTATTTTAAAATTTTCCTACGATCACGCAAGATCTATCTACCATATGCATAGCAACGAGAGGGAAGAGTGTGTCTACGTACCCTCGTCAAGTGACACGGTTGACGTAGTCGAACTTCTTCGCGATTCAACCGATCAAGTACCGAACGTACGACACCTCCGTGTTCAGCACACGTTCAGCTTGATGACGTCCCACGAGCTCTTGATCCAGTTGAGCTTCACGGGAGAGTTTCGTCAGCACGACGGCGTGGTGACGGATATGATGTATCTAACGGCGCAGGGCTTCTCCTAAGTACTGCGATGGTATGACCGAGGTGTGTTTCTGTGGAGGGGGGCACCGCACACGGCAGGAACAATTCAACTTCTGTGTCTTTGGGTGCCCCCCTGCCCCTGTATATAAAGGAGCAAGAGGGGAGGGCCGGCCGGCCTCCCATGGTGCGGCTAGGGCAATCCTACTAGGAATAGGATTGCAATCCTATTCCTAGTAGGAGTCCATCAAGAAGGAAGAGAGGGAAAGGAAAAGAGGGAGAGGTGGCGCCCCCCCAATCCTAGTCCAACTAGGATCCCTAGGTGGGGCGCCGGCCAGCCTCTATGGGCTGCCTCTCTCCTTTTCTCAAGGCCCACTATGGACCATCCCCCTCGTAGGGGGTTCCGGTAACCCCTTCCGGTAATCCAGTTAAATCCGAAACATTTCCGGAACACTTCCGGTGTCCGAATATAGTCGTCCAATATATCAATCTTTATGTCTCGGACATTCCGAGACTCCTCGTCATGTCCGTGATCTCATCCGGGACTCCGAAGTACCTTCGGTACATCAAAACTCATAAACTCATAATACCGATCGTCATCAAACGTTAAGCGTGCGGACCCTACGGGTTCGAGAACTATGTAGACATGACCGAGACTCATCTCCGGTCAATAACCAATAGCGGAACCTGGATGTTCGTATTGGCTCCTACATATTCTACGAAGATCTTTTATCGGTCAAAACCGCATAACAACATACGTTGTTCCTTTTGTCATCGGTATGTTACTTGCCCGAGATTCGATCGTCGGTATCTCTATACCTTGTTCAATCTCGTTACCGGCAAGTCTCTTTACTCGTTCCGTGACACATCATCTCGTGACTAACTCATTAGTCTTTTTGCTTGCAAGGCTTATTGTGATGTGTGTTACCGAGAGGGCCCAGAGATACCTCTCCGACACTCGGAGTGACAAATCCTAATCTTGATCTATGCCAGCACCATGAATACTTTCGGAGACACCTGTAGAGCATCTTTATGATCACCCAGTTATGTTGTGACGTTTGATAGCACACAAGGTGTTCCTACGGTATTCGGGAGTTGCATAATCTCATAGTCATAGGAACATGTATAAGTCATGAAGAAAGCAATAGCAGTAAAACTAAACGATCATAGTGCTATGCTAACGGATGGGTCTTGTCCATCACATCATTCTCCTAATGATGTGATCCCGTTGATCAAATGACAACTCATGTCTATGGCTAGGAAACATACCATCTTTGATCAATGAGCTAGTCTAGTAGAGGCATACTAGGGACATACTGTTTTGTCTATGTATCCACACATGTACTAAGTTTCCGGTTAATACAATTCTAGCATGAATAAAAGACATTTATCATGATATAAGGAAATACAAATAACATCTTTATTATTGCCTCTAGGGCATATTTCCTTCAGTCTCCCACTTGAACTAGAGTCAATAATCTAGATTACAAAGTGATGATCCTCACACCCATGGAGTCCTGGTGCTGATCATGTTTTGCCCGTGGAAGAGGTTTAGTCAACGGGTCTGCAACATTCAGATCCGTATGTATTTTGCAAATCTCTATGTCTCCCTCCTTGACTAGATCGCGGATGGAATTGAAGCGTCTCTTGATGTGTTTTGTTCTCTTGTGAAACCTGGATTCCTTCGCCAAGGCTATTGCTCCAGTGTTGTCACAAAAGATTTTCATTGGACCCGATGCACTAGGTATAACACCTAGATCGGATATGAACTCCTTCATCCAGACTCCTTCATTTGTTGCTTCCAAAGCAGCTATGTATTCCGCTTCACACGTAGATCCCGTCACGACGCTCTGCTTGGAACTGCACCAACTGACAGCTCCACCGTTCAATAAAAATACATATCCGGTTTGTGACTTAGAGTCATCCGGATCAGTGTCAAAGCTAGAATCGACGTAACCGTTTACGACGAGCTCTTTGTCACCTCCATACACGAGAAACATATCCTTAGTCCTTTTCAGGTATTTCAGGATGTTCTTGACCGTTGTCCAGTGATCCACTCCTGGATTACTTTGGTACCTCCCCGCTAAACTTATAGCAAGGCACACATCAGGTCTGGTACACAGCATTGCATACATGATAGATCCTATGGCTGAGGCATAGGGAATGACTTTCATTTTCTCTCTATCTTCTGCAGTGGTCGGGCATTGAGTCTTACTCAACTTCATACCTTGTAATACAGGCAAGAACCCTTTCTTTGACTGATCCATTTTGAACTTCTTCAAAATCTTATCAAGGTATGTGCTTTGTGAAAGTCCAATTAAGCATCTTGATCTATCTCTATAGATCTTGATGCCTAATATATAACCAGCTTCACCGAGGTCTTTCATAGAAAAACTCTTATTCAAGTATCCTTTTATGCTATCCAGAAATTCTATATCATTTCCAATCAGCAATATGTCATCCACATATAATATTAGAAATGCTATAGAGCTCCCACTCACTTTCTTGTAAATACAGGCTTCTCCAAAAGACTGTATAAAACCATAAGCTTTGATCACCTCATCAAAGCATATATTCCAACTCCGAGATGCTTGCACCAGTCCATAGATGGATCGCTGGAGCTTGCACACTTTGTTAGCACCTTTCGGATCGACAAAACCTTCTGGTTGCATCATATACAACTCTTCTTTAAGATATCCATTCAGGAATGCAGTTTTGACATCCATTTGCCAGATCTCATAATCATAAAATGCGGCAATTGCTAACATGATTCGGACAGACTTAAGCATCGCTACAGGTGAGAAAGTCTCATCGTAGTCAACTCCTTGAACTTGTCGAAAACCTTTCGCAACAAGTCGAGCTTTGTAAACAGTAACATTACCGTCTGCGTCGGTCTTCCTCTTGAAGATCCATTTATTTTCGATGGCCTGCCGATCATCGGGCAAGTCAACCAAAGTCCATACTTTGTTCTCATACATGGATCCCATCTCAGAATTCATGGCCTCAAGCTATTTTGCGGAATCTGGGCTCATCATCGCTTCTTCATAGTTCGTAGGTTCATCATGGTCTAGTAACATGATTTCCAGAACTGGGTTGCCGTACCATTCTGGTGCGGAACGTACTCTGGTTGATCTACGACGTTCAGTAGAAATTTGATCTGAAGTTTCATGATCATCATCATTAACTTCCTCACTGATTGGTGTAGGAATCACTGGAACAATTTTCTGTGATGTACTACTTTCCAATTCAGGAGAAGGTACAATTACCTCATCAAGTTCTACTTTCCTCCCACTCACTTCTTTCGAGAGAAACTCCTTCTCTAGAAAGGATCCATTCTTAGCAACGAATATCTTGCCTTCGGATCTGTGATAGAAGGTGTACCCAACAGTCTCTTTTGGGTATCCTATGAAGACTCATTTCTCCGACTTGGGTTTGAGCTTATCAGGTTGAAGCTTTTTCACATAAGCATCGCAGCCCCAAACTTTAAGAAACGACAACTTTGGTTTCTTGCCAAACCATAGTTCATAAGGTGTCGTATCAACGGATTTAGATGGTGCCCTATTTAACGTGAATGCAGCTGTCTCTAAAGCATAACCCCAAAATGATAGTGGTAAATCGGTAAGAGACATCATAGATCGCACCATATCCAATAAAGTACGGTTACGACATTCGGACACACCATTACGCTGTGGTGTTCCGGGTGGCGTGAGTTGTGAAACAATTCCACATTGTTTCAAATGAAGACCAAACTCGTAACTCAAATATTCTCCTCCACGATCAGATCGTAGAAACTTTATTTTCTTGTTACGATGATTCTCTACTTCACTCTGAAATTCTTTGAACTTTTCAAATGTTTCAGACTTGTGCTTCATTAAGTAGATATACCCATATCAGTGAAGGTCAGAAAATAACGATACCCGCCGCGAGCTTCAACACTCATTGGCCCACATACATCAGTATGTATGATTTCCAATAAATCTGTTGCTCGCTCCATAGTTCCGGAGAACGGAGTTTTTGTCATCTTGCCCATGAGGCATGGTTCGCAAGCACCAAGTGATTCATAATCAAGTGATTCTAAAATTCCATCACTATGGAGTTTCTTCATGCGTTTTACACCAATATGACCTAAACGGCAGTGCCACAAATAAGTTGCACTATCATTATTAACCTTGCATCTTTTGGTTTCAATATTATGAATATGTGTATCACTACAATCGAGATCCAATAAGAATAGACCACTCTTCAAGGGTGCATGACCATAAAAGATATTATTCATAAAAATAGAACAACCATTATTCTCTGATTTAAATGAATAACCGTCTCGCAACAAACAAGATCCAGATATAATGTTCATGATCAACGCTGGCACCAAATAACAATTATTTAGGTCTAAAACTAATCCCGAAGGTAGATGTAGAGGTAGCGTGCCGACGGCGATCACATCGACTTTGGAACCATTTCCCACACGCATCGTCACCTCGTCCTTAGCCAATCTTCGTTTAATCCATAGTCCCTGTTTCGAGTTACAAATATTAGCAACCGAACCGGTATCAAATACCCAGGTACTACTACGAGCATTAGTAAGGTACACATCAATAACATGTATATCACATATACCTTTGTTCACCTTGCCATCATTCTTATCCGCCAAATACTTGGGGCAGTTCCGCTTCCAGTGTCCAGTCCCCTTGCAGTAGAAGCACTCAGTTTCAGGCTTGGCTCCAGATTTGGGTTTCTTCGTGGGAGTAGCAACTGTTTTGCTATTCTTCTTGAAGTTCCCCTTCTTTACCTTGCCCTTTTTCTTGAAACTAGCGGTCTTGTTAACCATCAACACTTGATGCTCCTTTTTGATTTCTACCTCCGCAGCCTTAAGCATAGCGAAGAGCTCAGGAATTGTCTTTCGCATCCCTTGCATATTATAGTTCATCACAAAGCTTTTATAGCTTGGTGGCAGTGATTGAAGAACTCTATCAATAACACTATCCTCGTCAACTTTGCAACCAAGTTGAGTCATTTGATTGTAGTACCCAGACATTCTGAGTAAGTGTTCACTGATAGAACTATTCTCCTCCATCTTGCAGCTGTAGAACTTATTGGAAATCTCATATTTCTCAATCCGGGCATTTGCTTGAAATATTAACTTCAACTCCTGGAACATCTCATATGGTCCATGACTTTCAAAACGTCGTTGAAGTCCCGGTTCTAAGCCGTAAAGCATGGCACACTGAACTATCGTGTAGTCATCAGACCGCGACTGCCAGACGTTCAAAGCGTCTACATTAGCGGGAGGGGGCTTGCCACCTAGCGGTGCTTCAAGGACATAATTCTTCTGTGCAGCAATGAGGATAATCCTCAAGTTACGGACCCAGTCCGTGTAATTGCTACCATCATCTTTCAACTTAGCTTTCTCTAGGAATGCATTAAAATTCAAAGGAACGGTAGCACGGGCCATCGATCTACAACAACATAGATATGCAAAAACTATCAGGACTAAGTTCATGATAAGTTAAAGTTCAATTTAATCATATTAATTAAAGAACTCCCACTTAGATAGACATCCCTCCGGTCATCTAAATGATCACGTGATCCAAATCAACTAAACCATGTCTGATCATCACGTGAGATGGAGTAGTTTCAATGGTGAACATCTTATGTTGATCATATCTACTATATGATTCACGTTCGACCTTTCGGTCTCCAGTGTTCCGAGGCCATATCTGCATATGCTAGGCTCGTCAAGTTTAACCCGAGTATTCCGCGTGTGCAAAACTGGCTTACACCCGTTGTATTTGAACGTAGAGCTTATCACACCCGATCATCACGTGGTGTCTCGGCACGACGAACTTTCGCAACGGTGCATACTCAGGGAGAACACTTATACTTTGAAATTTAGTAAGGGATCATCTTATAATGCTACCGTCGTTCTAAGCAAAATAAGAAGCATAATAAGATAAACATCACATGCAATCAAAATATGTGACATGATATGGCCATCATCATCTTGTGCTTTTGATCTCCATCTCCAAAGCACCGTCATGATCACCTTCATCACCGGCGCGACACCTTGATCTTCATCGTAGTATCGTTGTCGTCTCGCCAACTATTGCTTCTATGACTATCGCTACTGCTTAGTGATAAAGTAAAGCAATTACATGGCGATTGCATTTCATACAATAAAGCGACAACCATATGGCTCCTGCCAGTTGCCGATAACATTACAAAAGATGATCATCTCATACAAGATTGTATAACTCATCATGTCTTGACCATAACACATCACAACATGCCCTGCAAAAACAAGTTAGACGTCCTCTACTTTGTTGTTGCAAGTTTTACGTGGCTGCTACGGGCTTAGCAAGAACCGTTCTTACCTACACATACAAAACCACAACGATGTTTCGTCAAGTATGTGCTGTTTTAACCTTCACAAGGACCGGGCGTAGCCACACTTGTTTCAGCTAAAGTGAGAGAGACAGACACCCGCCAGTCACCTTTAAGCAACGAGTGCTCCTAACGGTGAAACCAGTCTCGCGTAAGCGTACGCGTTATGTCGGTCCGGGCCGCTTCATCTCACAATACCGCCGAAGCAAAATATGACATGCTGGTAAGCAGTATGACTAGTATCGCCCACAACTCATTGTGTTCTACTCGTGCATATCATCTACGCATAGACCTGGCTCATGATGCCACTGTTGGGGAACGTAGTATTTTAAAATTTTCCTACGATCACGCAAGATCTATCTACCAGATGCATAGCAACGAGAGGGAAGAGTGTGTCTACGTACCCTCGTAGACCAGAAGCGGAAGCGTCAAGTGACGTGGTTGACGTAGTCGAACTTCTTCGCGATTCAACCGATCAAGTACCGAACGTACGGCACCTCCGTGTTCAGCACACGTTCAGCTTGATGACGTCCCACGAGCACTTGATCCAGTTGAGCTTCACGGGAGAGTTTCGTCAGCACGACGGCGTGGTGACGGATATGATGTATCTACCGGCGCAGGGCTTCTCCTAAGTACTGCGATGGTATGACCGAGGTGTGTTTCTGTGGAGGGGGGCACCGCACACGGCTGGAACAATTCAACTTGTGTATCTTTGGGTGCCCCCCTGCCCCCGTATATAAAGGAGCAAGAGGGGAGGGCCGGCCGGCCTCCTATGGTGCGGCTAGGGCAATCCTACTAGGAATAGGATTGCAATCCTATTCCTAGTAGCAGTCCATCAAGAAGGAAGAGAGGGAAAGTAAAAGAGGGAGAGGTGGCGCCCCCCCCCCCCAATCCTAGTCCAACTAGGATCCCTAGGTTGGGCGCCGGCCAGACTCTATGGGCTGCCTCTCTCCTTTCCTCAAGGCCCACTATGGACCATCCCCCCTCGTAGGGGGTTCCGGTAACCCCTTCCGGCAATCCAGTTAAATCCGAAACTTTTCCGGAACACTTCCGGTGTCCGAATATAGTCGTCCAATATATCAATCTTTATGTCTCGGACATTCCGAGACTCCTCGTCATGTCCGTGATCTCATCCGGGACTCCGAAGTACCTTCGGTACATCAAATCTCATAAACTCATAATACCGATCGTCATCAAACGTTAAGCGTGCGGACCCTACGGGTTCGAGAACTATGTAGACATGACTGAGACTCATCTCCGGTCAATAACCAATAGCGGAACCTGGATGTTCATATTGGCTCCTACATATTCTACGAAGATCTTTTATCGGTCAAAACCGCATAACAACATACGTTGTTCCTTTTGTCATCGGTATGTTACTTGCCCGAGATTCGATCGTCGGTATCTCTATACCTAGTTCAATCTCGTTACCGGCAAGTCTCTTTACTCGTTCCGTGACACATCATCTCGTGACAAACTCATTAGTCTTTTTGCTTGCAAGGCTTATTGTGATGTGTGTTACCGAGAGGGCCCAGAGATACCTCTCCGACACTCGGAGTGACAAATCCTAATCTTGATCTATGCCAGCACCATGAATACTTTCGGAGACACCTGTAGAGCATCTTTATGATCACCCAGTTACGTTGTGACGTTTGATAGCACACAAGGTGTTCCTACGGTATTCGGGAGTTGCATAATCTCATAGTCATAGGAACATGTATAAGTCATGAAGAAAGCAATAGCAGTAAAACTAAACGATCATAGTGCTATGCTAACGGATGGGTCTTGTCCATCACATCATTCTCCTAATGATGTGATCCCGTTGATCAAATGACAACTCATTTCTATGGCTAGGAAACATAACCATCTTTGATCAATGAGCTAGTCTAGTAGAGGCATACTAGGGACATACTGTTTTGTCTATGTATCCACACATGTACTAAGTTTCCGGTTAATACAATTCTAGCATGAATAAAAGACATTTATCATGATATAAGGAAATACAAATAACATCTTTATTATTGCCTCTAGGGCATATTTCCTTCAAAATATTACTGCAGTTGTAGCCATGAAAGAATTGCAAAAGCTTAGCTCGTAAATATATGATTTTCGATTTAAGTTCCTAATCATTGTACAACAAAAATTCACAATCATATCATTTTTCGACAATGCAAGGACCATCATCCCACCCTTTGCAACATACGCAGGCAAACTTTTCTTTAAACATTGTAAAAAAGGCCAGTACGGTCACTCTACTATGCATATCAAAGTTCATATACAATTCTAAAGGAAATAAACAGTGTTTTAGTTGAATTAGCCTGACCAAACCCTTAGAGAGTTACAGAGGTGAGTACCAAGAATAAGTGCGTTTATGCCAGTACGTGAAGCCAAGGCACTGCAATGACATCAGAAATTGGAGCAAGCATACATGAATAATTATATGTTTTTGTTAATCAACCAATTCTATGTATTCTAATTCTGTGTACACAGTCCAAACTGGAAGTACATGACACTTACAGATTCGCTTTTTAATAACCAGGTAATGTCAGTGACCGCAAACTGGAAGCACCATAGAATTGCAAGAATTGCAAATCCAGAAAAATACAACAAGGGATGGAAAAACTCCACCTAAAAAACTTCACCCCCTAGAGCTAGCCGACTCCCAGCAGGGGACACTAGCATATTTTTCTTACACATAGTTTGCAGCCTTCCTACTGTGGCATGTTTGCTTCTCCCTTCTGCGCTGCATGCAAGGCCGCCTTTCCTCTTTCCGTCGCCGCCTTCCTGATGCTCCCCTGTCCGCCGGAGTTCCATAGGACGCTGTTCGCCGGAGTTGCTCTTCCACGAGATCTAAACGCGGTCGCCGCTTCACCTGGGTTGCAACTTGCAAGCGAAACAAAGAATATGAGATGGAAGGGGAGGATTCCCGGGTGGGTCGCCGAACGCCCAAACGGGACGGACGGACGAGGCACGGCGGCGGGCGGGCACGGATAGGTTTCACTTTTTCTCGTGAGCCTCAACTGCATTGCATTCTTTTCTCGATCGATAGTGTAGTATTGGGCTAAGATGTGAGGCCCATCAAGAGGTTAGGAACGGGCCGTGCACCAAGTCGAATGTTTTTTTCTGAAGCAGGCTGGGACTTTTTGTTACGCCCAGTCCAGCCTGTGGCCCAGCTTCGTTGTTCAACGAGAGGAGATTCCATGATTGATGTGTGTCATAGTTGGAGGGAGAGACCTAGATCGATCTAACCCTAAAATAAGTCTTACAACAGATATAATTGCAACACACACCGGGCAACGTATATGATTTGTTGCAACTTATGTACTACAATACGGGCATGAGCTGCAACTCTGCAACAGATGTGGTGCAATGCTTATGTGCGTATCTACACTAGATTTTGTAACATATAGTCAAATCGTTGTACAATTTGTGTTGCTTTATAGGGAGTATCCTTGTAGTGATAGTGGATACTAGGGATCAAACCCTAACAAAGCTAACTCGATTACATGATAGATCCCATCCAACCCATCACCGTCCAGCAAGCCTAAGATGGAATTACTCACACACGGCGGTGAGCATCATGGAATTGGTGATGGAGGAAGGTTGATGATGACGATGGCAACGATCTCCACTCTTCGGAGCCCCGAACGAACTCCAGATCAGCCCTCCCGAAAGAGATTAGGGCTTGGCTGCGGCTCTGTCTCGTGAAACGCGGTAATTCTTTCTCTCTGATTTTTTTCTCCACTAAACGGAATATATAGGACCTGGGGATACGTCGGTGGAGCATCAGGGGGCCCTCAAGGACAGGGTGTGGGCCCCCCGGTGCAGATCTTCTTGCAGATATTTTTTATATTTTCTGAAATAATTCTCCGTTGATTTTCAGGTGATTCCGAGAACTTTTTATTTCTGCACAAAAACAACACCATGGTAGTTCTGCTGAAAACAACGTTAGTCTGGGTTAGTTCCATTCAAATCATGCAAGTTAGAGTCCAAAACAAGGGCAAAAGTGTTTGGAAAAGTAGATACGTTGGAGACGTATCAACTCCCCCAAGCTTAAACCTTTGCTTGTCCTCAAGCAATTCAGTTGATAAACTGAAAGTGATAAAGAAAAACTTTGACAAACTCTGTTTGCTCTTGTTGTTGTAAATATGTAAGCTAGCATTCAGGTTTTCAACAAGATCATGAACTAACCACATTCACAATAACTTTCAGATCTCAAGACTACTCACATCAATGGCATAATTAACTAGCAAGCAATAATAATAAACCTCGGATGACAACACTTCTCAAAACAATCATGATATGATATAACAGGATGGTATCTCGCTAGCCCTTTCTGAGACCGCAAAACATAAATGCAGAGCACCTTTAAAGATCAAGAACTGACTAGACATTGTAATTCATGGTAAAAGAGGTCCAGTCATGATCATACTCAATGCAAATTAATAGTAATACATGCAACGACAGAGGTGCTCTCCTACTGGTGCTTTTTTGATAAGAGGATGATGACTCTGCATAAAAGTAAATACATAGGCCCTTCGCAGAGGGAAGCTGGGATTTGTAGAGGTGCTAGAGCTCGATTTTTAAATAGAGATTGAATAATATTTTGAGTGGTATACTTTCATTGTCAACATAACAACCAAGAATCTCGATATCTCCCATGCTACGCACATTATAGGCGGTTCCCAAACAGAATGGTAAAGTTTATACTCCCCCAACCACCAACAAGCACACTCCACGGCCAGCCGAATCCACGGGTTACCATCCAAACAGGCAACAGCCCTGGGGGAGTTTTGTTTAATTATTATGATTTTGAGCATGGGACTGGGTATCCCGGTTACCAGCCATTTTCTCGTGAATGATGAGCGGAGTCCACTCATCGTGAGAATAACCCACCTAGCATGGAAGATATGGACAACCCTAGTTGATACATGAGCTGTTCGAGCATACAAAACATAATTTCATTTGTAGGTTTAGAGTTTGGCACATACAAATTTACTTGGAACGTCAGGTAAATACCGCATATAGGAAGGTATGCTGGACTCATATGGAACAACTTTGGGGTTTATGGAAGTGGATGCACAAGCAGTATTCTCGCTTAGTACAGGTGAAGGCTAGAAGGAGACTGGGAAGCGACCAGCTAGAGAGCAACAACGGTCATGAACATGCATTAAAATTAATCAACAATGAATGCAAGCATGAGTAGGATAGAAATCACCATGAACATAAATATCGTGAAGGCTATGTTGATTTGTTTCAACTACATGTGTGAACATGTGCCAAGTCAAGTCACTTAAATCGTTCAGAGGAGGATACCACCAATCATACCACATCACAACCATTTTAATATCATGTTGGCACGCAAGATAGACCATTATAAACTCTCAGCTAATTAAGCATGGCATAAGCAGCTATGATCTTTAATTGTCATTGCAAACATGTTTCATTCATAACAAGCTGAATCAAGAATGATGAGCAATCATATTTACAAAAACAAAAGAGGTCGAGTTCATACCATCTTTTCTTATCTCAATTAGTTCATCATATATCATCCTTATTGCCTTTCACTCGCACGACCGAACGGTGTGAATAATAATAATAGTGCACGTGCATTGGAATCTGCAGGCATTTAATACAAGAGAGAAGACAAGCTAATATGGCTCAAGGTTAAATTATCAACAAAACATATGAGAGCCACTAAGCATTTTAATCACGGTCTTCTACTTTTAACCCCTAAAGAAAAGAAAAGAAACTATTTACACGGGAAAGCTCCCAACAAGCAAAAGAAGAACGGGAAATCTTTTTGGGTTTTCATTTTTAGTTACAACTACAAGCAAAGAAAGTAAACTACCTAGAAGCTACAAGTAGTATTTTTTGTTTTTCTGGGTTTTTCTAGCACACAAGAAAAAGACTAAGAAAAATAAATTTAAACTAAGCATGGATGGTACAGTGAAAGAGTGTGAGCACCGACAACTAGAATAAGTGTGTAAACATGAATATAAAGTCGGTGAGAAACACGTACTCCCCCAAGCTTAGGCTTTTGGCCTAAGTTGGTCTATGGCCAGTCTTGGCCTGACGGATATCCAAAGTTGTAGTTGGGGTCGTACTGAGATGCAGCAGATGCTGCTTGCTGAGCTGCAGCTCGAAGACGGGCTGCCTTCGTCATGTTATAATGGGCATTTGCTTCCTCCATAGTTATAGTGTCTCTTCCCTTTTCCTGAAAGTTACACAAAGTAGGGGCAGGAAGAACAATAGGGATGGCATGTTGCCGGTTAAACATTAGTCGATATTTGAGAGTTTGATTATCCCACTCTATAACCGATGACTAGCCATAGCATTATAGTCTAAATAAGCAGCAGGTAAAGGTTCATCATACGGATACACAGACACACCAAGATAGCGGGCTATGCGAGTAGCATAGATCCCACCAAATAAATCTCCATACAAACCATTATGGAGTAGTCTATGTGCAACAATTGCTCCTAAGTTATATTGCCTATCACCTAGTACAACACTCCTGAGAATGCTGAGATCAGGGACACACATGTGACAGGCTTCATCTTTACCATTTATGCATCTACCAATAAAGAGAGCAAAGTAATGAATGGCAGGAAAATTTATGCTCCCCGTGGTAGCTTGTGTAATGTCCCTGGATTCCCCCACTTTAATACTAGCTAGGAATTATCTAAATTCAGATTTGCGATGATCACTCATACTGACCCACTGTGGGAGCTTGCAGGTTTCATTAAAATCCTCTAAGTCCATGGTATAAGATTTATCATAAAGATCAAACAGGATAGTGTGAGAATTAGGTGAAGATGAAAATTTAAACCTTCTCACAAAGCTATCAGTTAAGCCATGGTATTGGAGACACTTATCTTGCATGAAGTCCTCGAGGTCAGCGTTACGCACATATGCGTAAAATTCATCTTTGATGCCCGCTTGACCCATAAATTCATCTGACGGCCATTCACAAGGCCGCACATCAGCGTCCCTCGGTGGTTCATTGTCCGGCTCACGGAACGCAAGCCTCGGTTCTTGCTTCCTTGAAGGACCACCTTGGAAGTTTTTCCTAGACATTTTTCTGAAATTTTCTGAAATTTTTAGTGACTCACAATAAAAGCTAACCAAACTCAACAAGATTGATAGCAACAACTCCTATAAGTGCCTAGAAGCTATATCATGCATTAGAACTACTTGGGACCAAGAAAATTTGACATGCAAGCTCATGAACAAGGTCACCACAGCAGCACAAATTTGCAATAAATAAAGCACTAGAACAAAAACTAGTTGGACCAATGGAGGAGTCACATACCAAGAAACAATCTCCCCAAACAGTTTGGTGAATGGTGTTTTGAGCAAGGAGATCGAAAATGGCAGCAAAATGAGCTAGAACTCGGGTTTGAGATGGTTGGGGATTTTTTTTGGGAGGAAGAAGGAGAGCATGAGTGAAAGGATAAGTGGAGGGGGGGCACGTGGGGCCCTCGAGGTAGGGGGCGCGCCCTGGGCCCTCGAGGCCATGTGCTGGCTCCCCTCGCTGTGTGTTCACTGCCATTTTCTTAAATATTCTAGAAAAAATCATATTTCATTTTCATGGCATTTGGAGAACTTTTCTTTTTGGGATTTTTTTTATTGCACGGATAAGTCTGGAAACAGATAGATAATGCTATTTTTCTTTTATTTAACCTAATTAATAGAAAGTAAAAGGAGGGTACAGAAGGTTTGTGCTATCTAGATTCACATATCCCATGTTAATCAAAAGGAATCCATTAAGAAGGTTGATCAGGTCTTGTTAATAAACTCTTTCCGAGTAACATGAAACCGGAGAATTTTCGAATAACACTATGTTACCTGAATGGGGATATGTATGTCCCCAACAATAAGTATGTCATATGCCTTCTTGATAGTAGGAATAGAAAACTCAAAACCTCCAATAGTAATAGTCAAAGTTTTTCCAATATAATTGATACTATAGACCTGAGGTTGTTTCCTCGGAAAGTGTACCATATGCTCATTACCATTTACATGAAAAGTGACATTGCCTTTGTTGCAATCAATAACAGCCCCTACAGTATTAAAAAAATGTCTTCCAAGAATAATAGACATACTATCATCCTCGGGAATATCAAGTATAACAAAGTCCGTTAGAATAGTAACATTTGCAACTACAACAGGCACATCCTCACAAATACCGACAGGTATACCAGTTGATTTATCAGCCATTTGCAAAGATATTTCAGTAGGTTTCAACTTACTCAACTCAAGTCTATGATATAAAGAGAGAGGCATAACACTAACACCTGCTCCAAGATCACACAAAACAGTTTTAACATAGTTTCTCTTAATGGAGCAAGGTATAGTAGGTACTCCTGGATCTCCTAATTTCTTAGGCATTCCACCCTTAAAAGTGTAATTGGCAAGCATGGTGGAGATTTCGACTTCAGGTATCTTTCTTTTGTTGGTAATAATATCTTTCATGTACTTGGCATAAGGATTTGTTTTAAGCACATCAGTCAAACGGATACGCAAAAAGATAGGTTTAATCATTTCAGCGAAGTGCTCAAAATCCTAATCATCCTTTTTCTTGGATGGTTTTGGAGGAAAAGGCATGGGTTTTTGAACCCATGGTTCTCTTTCCCTGCTTCCTAGCAACAAAGTCTCTCTTATCATAACATTGATTCTTTGATTGTGGGTTATCAAGATCAACAACAGGTTCAATCTCTACATCATTATTATTGCTAGGTTGAGCATCATCATGAACATCATTATTAAGATTATCACTAGGTTCATGTTCATTACCAGATTGTGTCTTAGCATCAGAAACAGATATATCATTGGGATTCTCAGGTGGGTGAGCTACATGTTCACTAGAAGCATGCAAAGTCCTATCATTTTTCTTTTTCTTCTTCTTAGAAGAACTAGGTGCATCTAAATTAGCTCTCTGAGAATCTTGCTCAATTCTCTTAGGGTGGCCTTCAGGATACAGAGGTTCCTGACTCATTTTACCACCTCTAGTAGCAACTCTAACAGCATAGTCATTATTCTTACTATTTAAATCATTGAGCAAATCATTCTGAGCTTTAAGTACTTGTTCTACTTGAGTGGTGACCATGGAAGCATGTATACTAATAAGTTTCAGTTCATCTTTAGCACTAGATAGATAATCACTCAAGCGTTCAATCATATAAGCATTGTGTTGTAATTGTCTACCAACATAAGCATTGAAGTTTTCTTGTTTCACAATGAAATTGTCAAACTCATCTAAGCATTGGCTAGTAGACTTATAAAGGGAATTTACCTTTACTACCTGTGTCGGGTTGTCAAGACCATGTATTTCTTCAATAGGTGGTAAATTCTTAACATCTTCAGCTTTAATACCTTTTTCTTTCATGGATTTCTTTGCCTCTTGCATATCTTCAGGACTGAGAAATAGAACACCTCTTTTCTTCGGAGTTGGCTTAGGGGCTGGTTCAGGAAGTGTCCAATTATTTTCATTGGCCATCATATTATTCAATAGTAATTCAGCTTGTTCAACTGTTCTTTCCCTGAAAACACAACCAGCACAACTATCCAGGTGGTCTCTGGAAGCATCGGTTAGTCCATTATAAAAGACATCAAGTATATCATGCATTTCAAGAGGATGATCAGGCAAAGCATTAAGTAACTGCTAGTGGGAGACTCTCTTCTTTAGTTTGAGCAAAGTTATATATTTCCCGTAAGGCAGCTTGTTTCTTATGAGCGGGAAAATATTTAGTAGAAAAGTAATACATCATATCCTGGGGACTAAGCACACAACCAGGATCAAGAGAATTAAACCAATTCTTAGCATCACCCTATAACGAAAACGGAAATAGCTTAAGAATATAATAGTAGCGAATCTTTTCATCATTGGTAAACAGGGTGGCTATATCATTCAACTTAGTAAGGTGTGCCACAACAGTTTCAGACTCATAGCCATGGAAAGGATCAGATTCAACCAAAGTAATTAACTTAGGATCAACAGAGAATTCATAATCCTTATCAATGACACATATAGGTGAAGTAGCAAAAGCAGGGTCATGTTTCATTCTAGCATTCAAGGATTTTTCTTCCAGCTTAGCTAATAACTTCTTAAGATCATATCTATCATTGCAAGCAAGAAAGTCTCTAGCAGTTTCTTCATCCATAACATAACCGTCAGGCACAACAGGCAATTCATAAATATCATCAACATTTGCACTCTCCCTAACCTTAGCAATTTGTTCATCTAGAAATTCACCTAGTGGCACAGTATCAGGCATAGAGGTAGTTTCATCATACATAGCAGAAGGAGCATCATCAAGAACATACGACATATCAGATGCAGTAGCAGGAGTAGGTGTCGCAAGTTTACTCATAACAGAAGGAGAATCAAGTGTAGAGCTAGATGGCAGTTCCTTACCTCCCCTCGTAGTTGAGGGTAAGATCTTGGTTTTTGAGTCCTTCAAATTCTTCATAATGATAAGCAGATATAAATCCCAAGTGACTTAAAGAATAGAGCTATGCTCCCCGGCAACAGCGCCAGAAAATAGTCTTGATAACCCACAAGTGTACGGGATCGCAACAGTTCTCGAGGGTAAAGTATTAAACCCAAATTTGTTGATTCGACACAAGGGGAGCCAAAGAATACTCTTAAGTATTAGCAGCTGAGTTGTCAATTCAACCACACCTGGAAACTTAGTATCTGCAGCAGGATAGTTTAATAGCAAAGTAATATGATAGTGGTGGTAATAGCAATAAAAGTAACGATAGTGTTTTTGTAGTTTTTGTAATATAAGCAACGGAAAAGTAAATTAGCGGCAAGCAATATAGGTAAAGCTCGTAGGCATTGGATCGGTGATGGGAAATTACATAGGATGCAATTCATCATGTAGAAGTTATAACCTAGGGTGACACGGAACTAACTCCAGTTCATCAATGCAATGTAGGCATGTATTCCGAATATACTCATACGTGCTTATGGAAAAGAACTTACATGACATCTTTTGTCCTACCCTCCCGTGGCAGCGGGGTCCTATTGGAAACTAAGGGATATTAAGGCCTCCTTTTAATAGAGTACCGGACCAAAGCGCGCATTAACACATAGTGAATACATGAACTCCTCAAGCTATGGTCATCACCGGGAGTGGTCCCAATTATTGTCACTTCGGGGTTGCCGGATCATAACACATAGTAGGTGACTATAGACTTGCAAGATATGATCAAGAACACACATATATTCATGAAAACATAATAGGTTCAGATCTGAAATCATGGCACTCGGGCCCTAGTGACAAGCATTAAGCATAGCAAAGTCATAGCAACATCAATCTCAGAACATAGTGGATACTAGATATCAAACCCTAACAAAACTAACTCGATTACATGATAGATCTCATCCAACCCATCACCGTCCAGCAAGCCTACGATGGAATTACTCACACACGGCGGTGAGCATCATGGAATTGATGATGGAGGAAGGTTGATGATGACGATGGCGACGATCTCCACTCTCCGGAGCCCCGAACGGACTCCAGATCAGCCCTCCCGAGAGAGATTAGGACTTGGCGGCGGCTCCGTCTTGTGAAACGCGATAATTCTTTCTCTCTATTTTTTTCTCCGCGAAACGAAATATATAGGACCTGAGGATACGTCGGTGGAGCATCGGGGGGGCCTCGAGGCAGGGGGCGTGCCCTGGGAAGGGGGCGCGCCCCCCACCCTCGAGGACAGGGTGTGGGGGCCCCGGTGTAGATCTTCTTGCAGATATTTTTTATATTTTCTGAAATAATTCTCCGTTGATTTTCAGGCGATTCCGAGAACTTTTTATTTCTGCACGAAAACAACACCATGGTAGTTCTGCTGAAAACAGCGCCAGTACGGGTTAGTTTCATTCAAATCATGCAAGTTAGAGTCCAAAATAAGGGCAAAAGTGTTTGGAAAAGTAAATACGTTGGAGACGTATCACTAGGTTGCAAATCTCATTTTTTTATGTAGCTTTACAAAATGGGTTCAAAAAAAGTTGCACAATGTTGTACTAAAATTGCACGATGTAGTAATAGAGTTGTACAATATAGCATGAAAGTTGGCATAAAAAAATTCGTCAAAACATATCCATGCGGGATCTAGTTTCGAAGATCTCGTCACGAGGATTCCAACGGTGAAAACGGATCTAAATTTCGACGCATGGTTTGAAAGATATGACTTTTTGAAAATGTGCAAATCCGAATAAATGCATATGCACATCCAACAGTCATGGAATAAAATGCGCTGATCTTCCCATGTGCTTATCCTATGGGACTGTCTATTTAGCGGTTGACTGTTTTTTAATTCAGGAACATTCAAATTTCTGGACAAATAAGCAGCCGACACTTGTATGTCCAAAATCCTCCACCTGGACAACTGTATGTTTTGTATTTGAAAGAAAACGGCTCGGGCTAATCTCTGACCCAGTTCGCCTGGACACAACTGTCCTACTCCAATTGAAATAGGACGATCCAATTGTGCAGAGATTTACAATTATATGTACTCCCTCCGTCCGCTAAAGAGTGTACGTTTGGTTTCAAAATTTGTCCACAAAATAGTGTACTTCTACCTTCTCAATGCACTTTAATGTACTTCTCTCTCATCACACGGTAACCAAGACCAATAACAATCTATGCATGGTCTTCTTAATTTATACATGCACTTAGCTCATTGGGGGTTGGGTAATTAAAGAGAAGAGAGGTGGTGGCTTGCACCTTCCCAATTTATTTTTTACTTCACTCCATAATTTGTCCTAAAATCTCTATATGTTCACTTTTCACCGGACGAAGGCAGTATGTCCCAATACTACTGACAATTATATGTTTGCATTTTCAAAAAAATGGATCACATGGCTAAAAATCTGACCGGTTCTAACTTAACCAAAACAAAACCACGAAACCCTCTTGGATCCATCGTCGACGCTCCTTTTCCCTTTCCTAGACCACAAAGGACATGGTGACTTCCAGGACCCTCCTTCAACTTGCATCCCAATATTAATATAGTGCACAATGAAAGCTGAAAATTACAGGGCAAAACTGGAGGGATTACATTGTAACTCTGGGCAAAATTACAGTATGTGTATCAGACGAATTACAGTGTAAAAACCATTCATAATACAGTGAAACTCTAAGGCAAATTACATAATAAAACCATTAAAATTACAGGAAAAATCACAGGAATTACAGTGTAAAAGCGCAGGAATTTACAGTGTACAATTCAGAGCAAAGTTACAATGTAATTTTGGGGTATATTACAATGTAATTCTGGATATATTACACTGCAAGTCTGAGGAATATTACAGATAAATTAAGAGGTATTACACTGTAATTCAAAGAGTTGATCCACTATAATTCAAGCAAAAGCTGGATAGAATAAGTACAGAATATACAACCAAATTCATATGGAGTCATGAATACGAGAACAAACCTATCAGCATAAAAGAACACAAGCCCTACCAGATGAAGGCATGGATAGAAACAATTCAAAGCAGAGCTTGTTACAGTGCTAGTACACACTAGGGAATTACAAATGAAAATAAAACAGGAACTGCACAGAATAATCACACTAGTCAGAGATAAAATCCATTTTAATTCAAGCAAAACTGAACAAGAATGAAGCTCAAATATCAAGAAACACAAAGGTTAAGCAAGAAAATTGCACTGATAATTATAGGAAAAATTACACTGTAATTCTGGGGAAGATTACACTGCACTTACATAAATGAAGCATAAGGGTTACACTATAATTCTAGTAAAAAATTACATTGTAAATACAAAAATGAAGCGCTGGGATTACACTTAAAAATTCTGGGCTAAATTACACTTCAATTCTAGGTTAAACTACACTGCAATTACAAAAAGGAAGCAAGGATATTACACTGTAATTCTGGGAGTATAATACACAGTAATTAAGGGCTAAATTACACTATGATTTTGGGAGTATAATACACTGTAATTATGGGCTAAATTACACTGTAATTCATGTGCTTAGACTCTAATACATCAACACTACAAAGCTAACACACAGAAATTCTGGAGATGATCTAACACTGCAAAATAAGGTAAACTACAGTGCTAGTACACAGAGGAACACATACAGGTCTAGAACACATGGTGATTACAATGAAATAATACCATGGAAATGCACCCAAAAAACATACTAATCGTGCAAAAGCAGAGCTAACTTGGTAAATATGATGCACCTAAACCAGGGAAACTAACACCTACATCTAACCTACCAAAAGCCATACATCTACAACAAATATTCAAGAAGGTTCAGGAAGAACAAGAGCAACAAGACCAAAAACAGAGACCACCTACCAGCCCAAGTCACCAACCCTAACCACAGAAACACCCATCTGATTACCTATATATAAACCAACCTACAAATTACAAAATCAAGCACCTACCAGCGGCTACACCAGATGACCTAGCACTAACAGAAGAAATCATACATCCCAAGCGACCAGAGGGGGAGCAATGCCGGACTACGCATGCCACTAACCAGAACCAACAGCTAAAACTCCAAAGAGCAACAAAACATACAACAAAACGGCATCAACATACACCTACGATGAATCCTAACAAAAAACTCATCTAGATCTGGAAGCTAGACAGGCAGAAACAAGCCAAAATCAGATTGGGGAAGGGAGAAAGACGAGAGCAACCAACCGCGGCAACCATGGATCGAATAGAAAGGGAGGAGAAATCAAGGCCAAGTGGTGGGGAAACTCGGAAATGACGGGAACAGGCAGAATCGCTTCCTTACTCCGCTGCATGAGCGCTTGTTCCCCTCTCTCTCTCTCTCTCTCTCTCTCTCTCTCCCCTCCCAAATGAAAAGGGGAGAAAAACAAACCAATCGGTGCCGGGCCGGGCGGCGGTAACGGGCTGGGACAGAAACAAAACCGCGTCGGGAGACAAAACGAACCCGAAAAACACACCTCCAAACGCGAATCCGCGCGCGAGAACGGACGGACAGAGATTTGAATGATAATGAATTGAAAAACACTCGACTGTAAAATAGCAAATCCGTATCCTATTAGTACTTGCCACGTCATGAGTAAAGACAAAATTTGAATCACGAAATTACATGAATGTTTGTGTTAGAGCCGGCCGCTCGTTTTGACGAAATAGTGCGTATGCACTTTTAAGGTTTCAGGTTCTCTCTTTCTAACTAATCACTCCCCCTGATTTTCATGGGGGTGGGTCCCTTCTCCTCCTTAATCTCCAATCAAAACCTACCTGTTTGTAAAGCCCGTGTAAACCTATGGATGTGTAGCGCCTTAGCTCAACAGTCAACACGCGAGACCTCTCCATGGAGCAGTGGGCGTACTACCTCTGCCTTCTCTTGGCTCTCGTCCTTCCTCTCCTTCTCTTCAAGCTCACCAGGAAGCATATTGGCGGCAATGGCGGCGTGCGTCTGCCACCTGGTCCGTGGCGGCTACCGGTCATCGGCAGCCTTCATCACCTCGCCGGCAACCCGCTCATGCACCGTGTCATGGCCAACCTCGCACACCGGCTCGACGCGCCTCTCATGTACCTCAAGCTCGGCGAGGTGCCGGTGATGGTGGCCACGTCCCCGGAGGCCGCCCGCGAGATCATGCGGACGCACGACGTCGTCTTCGCTACGCGGCCGTGGAGCCCCACCATGAAGATCATGAAATCGGAAGGGCTGGTGTTTGCGCCCTACGGCGCCCTGTGGCGGCAGCTCCGCAAGATCTGCATCCTGGAGCTTCTCAGCGCGCCCCGCGTGCAGTCGTTCCGCCACATCCGGGAGGACGAGGTCAGCAGTTATACTTGTAAGTACAACAATTTCTTAACTTCTGCCTCCTCTTTTCAAGCAGTTATACTTTGGCCATAGAGTTCGGTAAAGAAACATGCCATATTTTTTTAAAATTTGGATGATTTGGAAATTACTTACCAGTCACCACGCCCACCTCACAGTTCAAAATATGCTGTATTATCTTGTCAATGTTAAACTTTTTAAATAATTTGAGTCAAACCAAAAAATTGACCAACATATATTAAAAAAGTTAAAGTATTTTAAAACGATGGAGTAGTTACCGCAAAACAAAAAGGTCAAGTATTTCGAAACGAGAGAGTAGTTACCGCAAAACAAAAAGGTCAAGTATTTCATCCAGCTGCACCATTGCTTCTCCCTAGGGAGGCTAGGGAGCCTTGCAAAATACTGGGGTACGACGTCCCCAAGGGCACCACAGTGTTGGTGAATGCATGGGCAATCGAAAGAGACCCTAAGCACTGGGAAGACCCCGAGGAGTTCAAGCCAGAGAGGTTTGATTCTATCATGGTTGATTTCAAAGGAACAGACTTTGAGTACATACCGTTTGGGGCAGGTCGAAGGATGTGCCCTGGAATGATCTTTGGGCAGGCTAGCATCGAGATTGTGTTGGCACCGGTTCGTGTGCCACCGGTTTAATTTGCACTTGCATTGATATGTGACGATAAAATCATAATTACGAGTGCCTTCTATTTCTTTGTCTAGTACGAATATGTATTAAGAAGTATTGCTAATTACATCATTTCAAGTTATGTTGAGTTATATCGCAACTCCCTCCCGGGAAAGTAGGATCGCACGAGGCGAGGGTTCCCTTGCGCGCCGCCGGCGACGCCGCCTGTTCCCTCTCTCTCCGTCGACCGCTCCGGCGGCAGGAGGGAGGGGGAACCTTGGGTCTGGTCGCTAAGTGGATGTGTGGTAGAGTTAGTGTTGAGGGAGATGCTGCCGAGGCCGTTGCGGTGGTGTCGCGTCGGAATAAATTTCTCCGGGCTCTGTTCGCGGTCAGGCGAGGCTTTTGCCTTCGTCTAGGAGCCAGCGGTGTGGGGGATCCCCGGATCTCGTCGAGGTCGCGGGCTATATATAGTGGCTGGAGGTCCATCGGCACTGGCCCTTTGGGTCCTCAGATGGGTGATGGATGCAGGGAGACGAAGACCCTTCTTCTTCCTTATCGGTATGATTTGCTGTTGTTGTTCTTCTCCTTCCTCTGTGCTGATGCCGGTGGGAGTTCCTGCTTTGTCCGGGCGGATGGCCCGACCACGATGCTGGACCGGTCGGATGACTCGAGTTCTCTTCCTTCCGGAAGGGACACTTTTCGCGGTACTCAAAGCCAACGGCTGTTGCAGGTGTGTTGGATTGATGTCCATGCCCTCTCAGCGCTGGTGTCAAGAAAGGAGGAAGCAGCGTGGCAGCAATTGTACCGTGAACGAAGATGATGACCTGCTTGCGCCTGGTTGCAGATCCTTCTGCTGCAGGGGTCTTCTCTCAAGATTCAGGGATGATGACACTTGGCTCCGGAGATCTTCTTGTGTTATGATTGTCTTAGGGTACTCTAGGTGTTCATGGTCATTTGCGTTTCAGTGTGCTTGTAATGATCAACTACTTTGTACTGTTTCGTGATTTGAATGAAAAATTCTCAAAAAAAAAGTTACTTCGAGTTATGTGTGTGACTAGTATATTCTTGAGAAGTGCATGGATGAACCCATGGGCATATGCACCCACTTTGGAAAACATATTTCCAAATCCTAAAAAATCTGAAAAAAATCACGCGGGTACGTCTCCATGTTCTATGTGCGTGCGTAAAGTTTCACGGAAAAATAACTTTTATTATGGCCTGTGCAAAAAAGACAAAAAATTATATCGTGGAACACTATTTAGAAGCACTGAAATTTGTCTTTTTCGCGGAGGCAAAACAAAAAGACATTTTTTCATAAAAGTTTGTGTCGCGTACACACATTTGCGAACATGTATGCATGATTTTTTCTTTTGATTTTTTTGACATTTTAAAACATGCTTAAAATACATTTTTTGAAAAGTGGATGCATATGCCATGGGTTCAGATGGTGCCCTCTCGTATATTCTTGTCCTATGAAGGGGAGTGAACATGCTTCTTCAATAGAGTACTTTGAGGTGTTTGCATCATACTCTCTATATGCTATTTAGAAAAGAGGATCATTCTTTTTTCTGCCAGCGAAACGTCGGTTCTCCCCCTCCCACCACGTTCCTTCACCGATTTGTTTCCGTCCGGAAAAAAATTCTATGAGATCAGATCTCACGGATTAGCAGGTGAGACCCATCCTGATGGATGACATGTGACAATTTACAAATGACAAAGCACCTACCCCACCCCCATCTGAAATCAGGGGGGAGATGAGATGCTTTGTGAATGCTACGTGTCATCCATCAGGATGGGTCTCACGTGCATTATATGAGACCTGGTCTCATATAATTTTTTTCCGTTTCCGTCCAATCGGTTTTTGGTACCGCCACACTTTTTGTGCACCTTCCGCATGCGCTACTCAATTAACATAATTTGCATGCCTTCCTTCTTTACCAATTCCAACTTAACTTACTTACTGACATTTATTTACACAATCACAGACATAATTTGATAAATATTTATTTACACAAACACGGGTAGAATTTGTTGACCATTTATTTACACAATTATATGTGCAAGCAAATTATGAGCTCGTGTATTAGAATATTTATATTCTGTTGCAGTGAACGGGCATTATCCTATTAAATAATGAACAAAATATGGTGAAATGGATTTAGAAACACATATCATTGTCTAAAAAAATTAGATTTTTTTCTTTTGAACTTTGGTATCTTCTCTTTGAGCAATATTTTTCTTCAGGGTTTCTATCCGGTTGTTTTGTTACTTTGTTTCTTTCAACATTTTTATTTGTATGCATGAACATTTTATATTAAGTGGTGAACATTTTCATGACATGCGATGAAGCATTTTTACACCAGATGATGAACACTTTCCAAATATGTGACAAATAGTTTTCTAGTGCGTGATGATCATTTTAAGACGCGTGAACACTTTTACAACAAGTGATGACCATTTTGCAAATACATGATGTTTTTATATACATGAAGAATATATTTTTAATGTGCGGTGAACATTTTTATGATCATTTTTATTATCTATAATATAGTTTTTCTAAATAACTCAATTTGCCATTTATAAAAAAAGTGAAATACAAAAATTCCAAAGAAAACCAAACTACCTGCGACTTGGGCCCACCCAATGTAGGCCATGAGTAGGCTTTAGTTCGAAAGAGCTCCTATTAGACGATCGCTGCATCCAATAGAGTGGGCGAGGCACATAACGTTGCCCGAATGGGCTGCCCTTTGGAGGGCACAGTAGTAGAAACCCATGGGGGCTGTAGTGCGGTTCACACTTTTTTTAAACCAGTGAACATGTCTTGAAAATACACTTTTTCCAAGTTTGTTAACATTTTTCGAAATTTCAAACATTTTTTTGAAAAAGGTGAACAATTATTGAATTCCGAACATCTCATGACAATTGTGAACAATTATTTAAACTAGTCGTCAACCCGTGCATTCGCACGGGCAAGGATACTTAGAATGGTCGGTAACTCTTTCGTTTTTCATTTAGCTTTCATTTTGGCTGCTCTAATGATGTACCAACACATTCCTATTTGCCATGTATTAGCCCATTTGGATAGTTTTTTATCGCCTCCTTTTTGACACGTTATTTTTTATCTTTAATAATACAGGTGGTTTGACCGGGCTTTATGGCGTTCATAATAGAGGATGTTTTTCTTTCAACCTTGTGTCAGTACTCCCTTTGTTGATCTTTGAATACTTCTTAGTTCCTTTATTTTCTGAATGTGCAACATAAATATTGCATTCTAGAATTTTATCATTGCAGACACATCTGTGAGTACTTTTATGCTTTCTCATAATTAGATGGTTCCTTGAATTTGAATTCATCTTTTTCTTCACTACTCTTAGTTTGTAATTCTTCATCAATTGTACAACACAACATGCATTCCTGGCCCTAGTCAGTTTGGCGTCCTTCACAATTAATATATAATCGGTAACATGCGGAATATGTGTTAGTCACCATATAAAATTATATATATATATATGTATACATATA
>LR738712.1:787844861-787924976 GCA_902687465.1 Secale cereale | reverse complement strand
ATATATATATATATATATATATATCGATATATTCCACTTGTAGTAGAGAGTAAACAATATAGAGCAACATAATAAGAAAGGCACTTGTTCAACAACTGCATATATATTACTGACAGATTTTGTTCATAATCTATGAAAAAGATTATATACATAGTGTAATCTTTGCAACCAAACTTGAGGTTATAGTCATCCAATCAATATTGAAATGCCAATCTCAATCCACATATATTTTTGATTTCTTTTGCATTCTCATTGATGCCACAATCTATATATATCAATAATTTAGGAGATTTCTTAAATTTTTCCTTCTGTTTCAAACATAGTGCAAGTTGCTGCACTCAGCATATCTCTAACTTAAGTTTGTACGTACAAATAATGTGGCATATAATATATGGGCCAGTATAGTATAAATTACTTCATATATAATAATATATTATGAAATTACCCTTGGATCTGCTCAGATTACTTTTCACACTTGGCACCATAGAAGTGATTGCCTTATTTTTGTTGTTTTTGCTGCCTTTGCCGTTATGTAGTACCACTGCCCTAATGTGTTAATTGATTTAATTGATGCTTTATAGTATAGTTCTTTTCATATCCATTGTAGATTAAATTAGCACACAATACAAATATATAAAAACAACATATATATACAGATTCATATATAATTTCAGTTATTACTTGCAGTGATGTTTTGTAATAGAATATATGCTTTGAATAGTACCTTGTGCATGGGCTCCCATCTTTATTTTCTCTACAACGTCATCTTGCGAGCATACCTATTTTGCATACACAAAAGTACTGATGGGCATGATAGACAAATTCGTGAACTTCTTAACCATATGCTTCATTGCCTTGGCATGTATCACAGTGCCCTCAAAGAATTACAGTGTATTACGAAGAAGCCTGAAAAAATTGGATTAACTTGTATAATCATAGTAGCCCTAGATATAATAAATCGTCTTGCAACCAATACCAATTTTGCATGTACAGAAGCACTGATGGGTATGACAGAAAAGTTCTTGAACACCATATGTCATTACCATGACATGTGTCCTAGCGCCCTGAAACAGTTTGGTGACTTATGAAGAAGCCTCTAAATTTCGAATAACTTTTATATACCATAGTTGCCTATTTATGATGAATATACATATATTTTAACCAAAAATCTGACCTCTTTTTTCAAGTAGTGTCATGTCAAGGAAGATATAACATAGTTGTTGTTGACCCTAGTGGAATCTCATAACCTAATTACGCCGACCTTCAATTTCCAAGAACCATTCTAACTCATAATTGCATTACGCCCACCTGCATAGTACTGTTCGTGCAGAAGACCTAGCTAGGTCTGTATAAGCTGACAAATCTCTGAAAGAAAATAAATTCCTAACATGGACGTATTTTTATCACTAATAACAATTATGAACTGCAGCTGTAGTTTCCCACCCTGAAGAATAGCCTGTTGCATTTGTACATATCCGTTATTGTTACAAACAAACATGTATGGGGGTCTCTATAGTTTGCAAATAATTGGACCCTTATTTCATAGGATGCATCAAACGAAAGTGTTTGTAGCTTAGAATAGGGCAATTAAGTGCATAAAATACTAACAAATGAAAATGTTAGTACCATAGATAAGGTGGATCTGGTCCTCGTGATGTTTACGGGCACGCGGACTGGCCAGACAGATCTTTCTCCCATTAACTTGCTATCTTAGCAACGTTAATAGCTAATGCTTTCCTGGGCGACCAGTTGATGCTGTGTGTTCCAAATATATAAATGCAAGGATTGTATGATCAAACGATGAAATAGCCTCTCATATGAAGGACTCAGCCAGAAGAGTGATTGATTTGTATATTTTTGCGATAAAAAAACTGTACCTGATGCACATGTACATGCTTCAAAATAAGATGAACGATGTGATCCAAATTTAATCAAACCTATAGCATCCAAATTAGCAAAACTGAGGTAATCGATGAAGATAAAATTACTAACCAATCCATTGGTTCTTACGCCACTGTTACGACACTCATATAAACACCTGATAGATCGAAGGACTCTCGGTCTATAGTTTCAACACAACTCCATAAGAAGCCACGGACCACCTGAAAAAGATGCGAAAATGTGCATGTATGTTACACACAAATCGAAGGACTCTCAGTCTATAGTTTGAGCACAACTCCATCAGAAGTACAGTTCGTTTGCTGCCCAAAACCTAAATCAGATCCATGGAGCTTCCCACCAATTCAAAACCGTTAATATTTCACTTGTGTGTGGAATAGCCTTTTCTAAAGAACACAATAATTAATGGATAATCGTTCTCAAATACTAATGGATTGACACCATCTCTCAGCTGCTTGTCATCCGTAAGCTGTCCTATATGAAAAAGTAATAAAGGGCATTTTTCCAATTATGATTCCCGGTAAATCATATGGTTCTACTCTGACAAACTGACACCAGACTTTCGGAAAAAGAGGATGGTTTGTTGCAAGCAAACTGCTAGGTGATTGTGGTAGTTCTTGGCGTTGAACAGAGGGGCGACAAAGAACCCTGCAGAAGTGCCCTTATGTTAATAAGACAATCCTAAATAGAATGATCGAATAAAATCCTGATTAATTTAGATTGTCATTAAACTTTGTGGACAACAGAAGGGACGCACCAACCTTGATTACAGTGATATACCAATTAGGACTTGAAGGTCCTGATGTTCTACTTCCAGCCTGCCATTGGATCCTATCTAGCCCTCGAATTGCTGCAGCAGGGGCACCCTTTGAGCTGAGGCGAATTTTTCTTTGGGCGAGGTGAGAACGGGAGGAGGGTTCGAGAGGTGGAAACGCCTGTGTGAACACCGCAGATGATCGATCCCTGTCCTCCCCGCCATCGCCCATCAGAGGCATCATGGAATCAGAAATAGATCTGAAGGAGATTATGATTTGATTTTTTTTAGGTAAAGGGAGAGAGAGGACAGCTAAGTCCCGTGCTGCAAGAAAGGAAGGAGAGTCCCATGCTCGTAAGATAGTAACAAAATAGAAACGTACCCTGAAAAAAATACAATATAAACGTTTATATGGCTTTTTAACTCTTTTTTTGGGTAGAATTAAGGGAATTTTTGAGAGAGAAAAAAATCGTACATGGGAGGATCTCTACCGTAATAACTCGGTCCCACCAGATCAACGGCTCGTAAAATATAATTAATGTGGGAATTTCTTGGGAGTCTAGAATTAGTATAGGTATAGATTCCTTAACATTTTCAAAAAACGCAAATATTTGTTTAAATTCCAAACATATTCGAGACCATGTACATTTCTTAAGCATACTGAAAATATATTGTATTTGTGAATAAATTAGTTTTTTATTAAACAAGAATATTTTTTGAGATGCATTGAACTTCTTTTAATATATGTTGGCACATAATCTCACGCGTTTTCTTCTTTTTAATCATGGATGATAGCTCACTCCATCAGACATGTTTGCTACCAAGTGTATCGCGTGTGATAAGCTGACCTGCCGCACACGGTTATCATTTATCATGTGCAATGCAATCCACCCCCCACTTTACCCCACACCATCGCAAGATGAAGGTTAAAAATTGGTAGGGTAGATGAATTCCACAGAATGGTGCTTTTCATTCACTGGGATTTAAAGACAACATGGAGCTATCAGAATCTGGTGGCAGGGACGCCCGCGGCCAAGACGTACAGTAGGAACGATTAGGCCACTTGTGACAACGACACTTATTGTGGCTAGGACGGCGATTCCCGCCGATTGGTGTTCGCTGCATGTTTATCGGACAACCATGAAGGGGTGGAAGGCCGGGACCACCCTCTAGAGGGAGCAAGCGAGGGCGCGGACGATGTCCGCAAACAGGATGGCAGTACCCGAGTGGAGGGCGGAAGAGGAAAACGCGGTGGACCGGGGGTAGCGCGACCTAGTACGTGTCGAATGGGGAGAGCGGGATGCTCCGGCCCGACTGTAGAAGAGGCTTAGGGCATGTACAATGGTTGCTAAGATAGTCTTATCTTAAGTTTTGCATGTAAATTAGAGATGACAAAAAAACAAGTCTACAATGGGTCATCTCTTAGCCTTATCTTCAATAATTAGTTATTCCTAAAAACATGGTGAGACAAATTGTGCTAAGCTATCATCTCTTGTCTTTGCTTAAATAAGCTAAGACAAACCTTCTCTTATGATTTCTCTCTCCTCCACCTCATCATTTATCTTACGTGGCATCCTTAAGCTAGAACCATTGTACATGCCCTTAGAGGCACACCGGCGGGGAGCTGAACAGCGAACGTGTTCCTCGTGCGCACCCTCGGTGGCATCTTCCCAATCTGGTAGGCGTGTGGTGTCTAGCATGCCTCATAATTAAAAGGACAAACATATTAACGGAATAATACAAAGGAAAAGAAACCGGAGAAGAATTTGTGAGGAATCCTTTTTAATCATGATTTCCCTTTTTTGTGAGGTATATCCATTTTAACGTGATTGCCTTTTCTCAACGTGGGAGTAATTTCTAATGTTAACTGCGTATTTTTTGGATCTTTTTTTTTTCGGAGGTATGCATCCAAGAGTCCAGGTTGGCTCACAATACGGAAAAAAATCTTCACGGATATGAAGGGAAGAATTTGCAAGGAATGTTTTTTAGTCGTGATTGCCTTTTTTGTGACGAATCCTTTTTAATGGCATTGCCTCTTTTTGACGTGGGAGTAATTTTATTTGTTAATTACTTTTTTTGAAGTAATTTTTTAGGAGGTACGCATCCGAGTCCAGGTTGCCTCATAATTGGGAAAACATCTTCACGGATACATAGTTTGTAAGGAATCTTTTTTTACGTGACTCCCTTGTGAGGAGTGACTCCTATTTTGTTGCGTCTATCTTTGGTGTTGAGTAACGTGATTGTATTAGGAAACATAGGTTAGACTAGGAAATATTCTGGCTTGCCTTGTACTCCAAATAGATCATGTACTTCTATATATATGCCCACGAGACTCAAGCAGTACAACAACTATTCCACCAAACCTCTCTCCCTTCTAGCATGGTATCAGCCTAGCCGATCCAAACCCTAGCCGCCGCCGTCGCTTCCGCACCGCGCTGCCCCCAGGGGGATCTTCATGATCGCCATCGGGGGCCGCGCCGCCCGTACCTAGGGTTCGTCCGCCGGTCATGTTGACCGGCTGCCCTAGAGAGTCTTTTTCCCGAGCCCTTGCTCGGGTTTTTCTCTCTCTCTCGCCGGTCGTTTTGATCGGTGTTTTTTCTTTTTTGTTTTCTGATCTAATCTTGATCGGTTTGCGTCGCCCGCCGTCGCCGTCGACCATCGTGCCTCTACTCCAACTTTGGCATCGACTCCACCGGCGTCTTCCCTGACTTGGCGTCCTCGCGCGGCACGCGGCGGCTCGAACTTTGGCACCCACTTCAGTTGGAGAGATCCGCAGTTTTCTTGGACTCGCGGGATATTATCGGAGATTCATAGAGAATTTCTCCAAGATTGCAAAACCGATGACGACATTGTTGAAGAAAGAGACAAAGTTTCATTGGACTGAAGAGTGCGAAGAAAGTATCCTGGAGTTGAAGAAACGGTTGACGACATCCCCAGTGCTGATCTTGCAGGATATACGCAAGGATTTCCAAGTGTATAGCGACGCTTCACGCTTAGGACTTGGAGGAGTACTCATGCAGGATGGAAGAGTTGTTTCTTATGCATCTTGTCAACTTCGACCGCACGAGTTGAATTATGCGACGCGTGATTTGGAGCTAGCAGCAGTTGTGCATACGCTCAAAACTTGGAGACATTTCCTTATTGGGAATCGTTGTGATGTGTACACGGATCACAAGAGTTTGAAGTACATTTTCACTCAGAAGGAGCTGAACCTCAGACAGAGGAGATGGTTGGAGCTAATAAAGGATTATGATATGAAGCTGCACTATCAGCCAGGCAAGGCCAATGTCGTTGCAGACGTGTTGAGCCAGAAGAGTTATGCAAATACCCTAGCGAAGGGAGGATTGCCAAAGGAGTTAGCAGAAGATCTCAGGGAGCTTCGTTTGGAGATAGTTCCTAAAGGTTTTGTTGCAACATTGGAGGTTCAGTCAACATTGTTGGGAAAGATACGAGAAGCCCAGAAGGATGACAAAGAGATTGTCGAGATAAAGGAGAAGATGAGTGAAGAAAAGCCATGGGTTTTCGTGAGGACGAACACGGCACCTTGTGGTTTGAGGACCGAATCTATGTGCCCAACAACCCCGAGATCAGGAAGTTGATACTACATGAAGCACATGATTCACCATACTCGATACACCCCGGAAACATTTCTGGTGGTCGGCAATGAAGAAGGATATTGCCGAGTATGTAGCCGTATGTGATGTATGACAGAGAGTGAAGGCGGAACATCAAAAGCCAGCAGGATTGCTACAGCCTATGCCGATACCCGAATGGAAGTGGGATAAGCTTGTCATGAACTTTATCACCGGATTGCCCAGGACCAAATCAGGATATGACTCAATCTGGGTAGTAGTGGATCGCTTGACCAAAGTAGCCCACTTTATCCCCGTGAACCACTTATACCGGTGCAAAGTTGGCCAAGATATACATGATCGGGATCGTATGTCTGCATGGTGTTCCGAGGACCATTGTATCAGATAGAGGAACACAGTTTACCTCGAAGTTTTGGCATCAGCTCCACCAAACTTTGGGAACCAGGCTAGAATTTAGTACAGCCTTTCACCCTCAGAACGATGGACAGACCGAAAAAGTCAATCAGATTCTGGAGGACATGTTGAAAGCTTGTGCGTTAGATTATGGATCTAGTTGGGACGACAACTTGCCATACGCGAGTTCTCATACAACAACAGTTACCAGGCCAGTTTGAAGATGGCATTGTTCAAAGCATTGTACGGGAGGAGATGCCGAACGCCGTTGATGTGGGATGAAGTCGGAGATCATCAGTTATTTGGACCAGATCTGATCAAAGAGTCAGAAGAGAAGGTTAAGCTGATTCGAGATAGACTGAAGGTAGCTTAGTCCAGGCAGAAGAGTTACGCAGACTCAAAGCGTAAGGAAGTAGCTTATGAAATCGGAGACAGAGCGTACCTGAGAGTGTCGCCTCTGCGAGGAGTTAAATGTTTCGGAGTCAAAGGAAAGTTAGCCCCGAGATTTGTGGGACCATACCGTGTTTTGGAACGCATGGGAGATGTTGCCTACAAATTGGAGTTACCCGAAGGATCGTCAGGAGTGCACGATGTGTTTCACGTTTCTCAGCTTAAGAAGTGTCATGCAGAGATGGCCGATATTCCTTTAAGAGATACAGTACCCCTGGAAGCAATTCAGTTGGATAGTGATCTGACCTACGAGGAGAAACCCGTCAAGATCCTCGAATTTTCGAGCCGAGTCACCCGTAGTAAGATTATCAAGTTTTGCAAAGTTCAGTGAAGTCACCATACCGAGAAAGAAGCCACATAGGAACGAGAGGACGATCTACGCAAGGACCACCCACACCTGTTCTCCAGCCTAGCCGAATCTCGAGGGCGAGGTTCATTCTAAGGGGGTAGGTTTGTAACATCCGAAATTTTCAATTTGGAATGTTATACATAGATCATACTGCATTGCATATTTTTATTGTATTTTGTGCGTGGCGATCCTTAAAAATTCTAAGCAACTCAAGGACATATGAAGAGAGTTGGGAATTCTATCGTTCCCGTATTTGAGTTTTCTCGAATACCGGTATCGGGATCACTTTGGTTTTAATTATTTTTTATCTCCTAAAAATATTACTTAATAAATATATGAGCGGAGATAATATGACTTCTCCAAAACAAAAGAAATATTGAAGGAAAAATATTAAAATCACTTTTGGAATTTTATTCAGATTTATTTGCGATTTTATTTGCATAGGAAAAATACGCGTTTTTCAAAAATTGCCTTTGGGTCCGGCAAAAATGTTCACTTTGTCCTAAATATTATTAGAGGAATTTATTTAGAGTTTTTGGAGTCCGTTTAGTATTTTTTTCCCTGTTTTAGTGCGTTAGGACTGTTTAAAAAAAAGGGAACCGAGCTACGGGCCGTACCCGACTAGGACTCTCCTAGCCGACCCCTTTAAAAGGCGCAGCCCACCCCCGCCGCCAGCCCACCTCGCCGCTAGCCCACCCCGCCGCCCGAGCCCCGCGCCACTGCATCGCCGCCACTGCCGCTTCTCGCCACCGCCGCCACTGCCGCTGCTGCCGCCCCGCACCGCGCCGCCGTCCGCCCGCCACCGGAGCGCCGCCGCCGGAGACCGTCGCCGCCGCCGTTCTCGTCGGAGTCCGCCGCCGAGGTAGTTGCCGCCGCCGTCGTTTTTCTCGAAAAACCGATCGGTTTTCTTTCTGAAACCCTAGATCTGTTTTTCTAAATAGATCGGTTCGGGTTTTTTTCTCGGTTTAGTTAGATAGCGGACGTTTGTCCGTACGTTCGTTTTAACAAACACGGTTCGTCCGTTAGTCACAGACAGCGAACGTTCGTTCGTTAGCCTATTCGTTAGTTTTCTTTTTCAGGGCTTTTTCCGCGATTATTTTCGATAGCGATTTCTGCCCTGATCTTGTTTTTAGTTTTTTCTTTTCGCTCGAGAGTCGGAATCAGGCGATTCAAAAGCCCAGATCTTCGTCTCGAAGCCCTCTTTCCGTTTAACCAACTTGAACAAGGTTTTGCTACTGTAAAATTTAATCTTAGACCAATCTAGTAAACGGATCTTGTTTCCTTCGCAGTTTGAGTTTCGTTGCACCGTTTGATTTGATTCTTTTTGCAAACCGGAGTTCTTAAGTTGAACTGTCTGGTTAGATCTTCTTATTTGGAGTTCTTTGTGGATCTTTGCTTGATTGTTTATGTATGATATTGTTTGCTTGCGATAGAATTCTCGGAGTGCGAAGCGTGCTACTACGAGTCTCTAGGTTTTGCGAATCATCAGCAAGGCAAGTAACACTTTGATCATACCCCTTTATTACCCAGTTTTTATGCATTAGATCAAACCCTCACACATTGCATGAGTAGGATCTCTTAATTTGTGGGTCTGGGAAGTAGATTGAGGTAGAACCTATTACCTGCATTATTTTTCAAACCCTTGGGAGTTACTTCTACGTTGTGATTAGGTTACCATGCTATGCTAGTAGACGTGGTTTGGGTTTGAGTGAAATCCATGACAGATGTGAGTTGTTAATTAATGGTTCAACTTAAGCTGGCTACTTGAATACACATCTGGGTGGATTGGTTGCAGGGCACCTGGAGAATCCAGTGTTGTCCTAGGAAATTCCGGGGGTACCGTGTGATTATCCTATGGAATGGCTGATGACTCACAACCGTAAGAGATCTATTGCAGCGTTTTCGATAAGTAAGAGTGTCGAACCCAACGAGGAGCAGAAGGCATTGATAAGTGATTCCGAGCAAGGAATAACTGCAAGCACTGAAAGATAACTTTTTAGGGGTTTTCTTGATATAAGCAACAGGAAAGTAAAAGCGAGCAAAGTAAAAGGCACTGGAGAGTAACAAGTGGCTCAATCCTTTCTGAGCAAAGGAGAGGCCTAACAACTGAACTTATAAAGGCTAAAGTGTTCTTGAGGACACACGGGAGAGGTAGTCATGTGCTTTCGCCATATTCCGTATCGGTACTATGTGATGTGTTGATAAGTGTTGAGTGGGTGGATCTATGCTAGTACACCCTCTAGACTAAGATGAGTGCACTCTTATGATTAAACACCTTGCAAGCATCCGCAAATACAAGATAGTATTTAAGGCAAAAACCTAACCATAGCAATACGATCGATGATCCATTGTTCCCTTGTGCAAAAGCCTGCGAACTGGGGTTCAGGTTTCTGTCACTCCGGCAACCCACCGTAAGCATTCTTTGTACACAATGTATTCCCCTAGGTCCTTAATAAGGCGAAGTGTTGAGTGTTCGACTCACACAACACCACTAGGAAAATAACAACACAACTTAAGTATCAAACAACACATATTACTTCAACATCATATGACTACTAACAACAAGACTTCTCCCATGTCCTCAAGAACTAAAGTAACTACTCACAAGACATAAAAGAGATCATGATCAGTGGAGATAGATGCATGATAAACAATCTGGACACAATGATATTTCTCCAACAAAACTCAATAGAATTCACCACAAAGTAGTAATCAACACCGATAGAGTAGAGAGGATAGATAGTACAGATTACAATACAAGTTGCAATTGTGAGATGAGATTGGATGAAGATGGAGATGGTGCTGATGTTGGGGATGATGTTGATGATGATCTCGATGATGCCCGTGACGATGGTGATGACGATGGCGATGATCTCCCCTTCCGGGAGGTGATCTCCCCGGCGGAATCTGCCCGCCGGAGATGGCTTTTCTTCTCTGTAGGTTTCCGCCATGGAGCGGCGGCGGAACTCCGTAAACTCCCCCTCCTTTAGGGTTTCTGGATGACGAGGAGTATATAGGCCAAAGGGGAGAGCCTGGAGTGGGCCAGGGGCTCCAGGCGCCCTCCCGGCGCGGCCAGGGTGGGGGCCGCGCCAGGTGGCCGCCTGGGCACCCTGTGGCCCCCCTCTGGTTGCTCTTTTGCGTATCTTCGTGATCCTTCTGGAAAATACCGTCCGTCGATTTTCAGGTAATTTGGAGGTATTCTTCTTCAGCAACTCAGCGTCCACTTTTTACCGCTGAATCCTGCGTCTGCTGCTTCGGCACCGGAAAGTTGCAAACTGTGTAAAATAGGCCAAAACAACATAAGAACATCATCGTAATGTGAAATATATCAATGAATAAGGATGAATTACGATATAAAATAGTGATGCATTTTGGACGTATCAACACCCCCAAGCTTAGACCTCGCTTGTCCCCAAGCGAATACTGAGCTCGGTAAACCTGTCCACAAGTTTAGAGAGTGAAGTGTCGATAAATAGAATACGGACAAGAAGCATCACAGTTTCTTCACCAAACTCAAATATCCTCAACAGCAATCTTCAACTCATAAGGCCCTTATAAAAGAGTGGTAACACTTATAATCGAAAGTAGGGCTAAGGAAACTCATCAAATCATGGCAAACATGTCCTTTGGTCAAAGAACAACTAATAGCTTTTACTTTTGCTCTTTCTCTTTATGTTTTGATGAGATTAATTAAAACTTTTGAAAGAACATGTTATTAGGCAAGAAGTGAAAGTGTTAACACAAAGGAAGATGTTTGCTTTAGCTGGGCTTGACAAACAACTTACTTATCAAATGATAATGTCAACAAGGATATGATATGACAAATCTTAATGCAACTTTATATGAATGAATCCTCGTCAACATCAAATGTCTGCTCTCTTTAAGAATAGAAGGAAGTAGGAATAACTGACTCAACCTAAAACTAAGAGATAGGCCCTGCTCTAGGGAAGTAGGGAAAACTCATGTGCTATCCTTAAATCAAACAGAATGAAAACAAGTTTTGAGGGGTGCATGATTTGTCAACGAATGCTAATAGATAACTCAATTACTTCTCAAACTGGACAAGTTTCGAGGAACGGCTCCCGCACGGGGACGATCACATCCCTTAATCTCCTTTGTTTATCACTGCTAAAGTTTTCTGATTTCTCATGAACAAAGCGTGAAGGAGGGTTTGTTTGTTGTATTATCTTTTATGAGCCGGGCGCACTCATGCCAGTTCCTCCTCGTATTAGGGGTTTGCAGATTAGACATGCAATCCCGGGGTAAAACTTGTCCAACTTAAAAAGATCATGAATTAACTACTACTTCCTCATGAGCTAAAACAGGGGCACAAAATAGAAGATTTTGAACATTTAAGGATAACACATAAATTCTATACTTTAGGAGGTGGTAGTGGAATACCACGAATAGGAAGGTATGGTGGACTCATATGGAAGGTATTGGTTTAAGGATATGGATGCACAAGCAGAATTCCGCTTAGTACAGAGTTTAGGCTAGCAAAGGCTTTGAGAGAACAGACAATTGATGATGACTAAGATGCAAAGCAATATAAAGCATAAACATTAAAATAAGCATAACACATCAAGTTGTCTTCCTTGTCAGCGTAACACTTCAAGCATAATAACATAAAGGTTTTGGCTATGTCGCTACTTTAAGAAAATCATGCTTGTTGTTATGACCAAAGATATGTTTGCCGAGATTAAATAAAGTTTTCAAAGCCATACCTGATATAAGGTCAATACTCCCCATAAGAATCATCATATAAGGTCGATTGCGTGAAGAGAATACCGAGTGCAGCAAAGGAACCAATAGGCTTCTCATTAATATTCCATCATAGACGACTCCACACTCACGGATACAATCTCTCCATAGAAGGAGTGATAGACCTCAATGCACACACCTATTTCATATAATAACCTCCCTAGACATGATACGATCTACTTGACTCTAAAAGACAACAGATAAAGATAAAGATACCAGGCACTCCCCCAAGCTTGGAACAAGACAAGGGGATGCCATTACCCAAGGAGATTTCACTCCTCATTCTTGTTGACGTTGATCACGTAGTCCTCGGCGAAGCGCTTCCATGGAAGGGGTTCTCCAGTCTCATATGAGAAGTTTGTCTCCTGAATCCTGCATGCAGCACCCATACCCATGCGCATAAACCTTAGTTCATACTCACAGTTCTGGTGATGTAGATCATAAATTTGCCCTTGGAGCTCTTCAATTCTTTCTTCAGATGCGGTGATGCTTTTCCACATCTCCTTCATCTCCTTCAGGAAGTAGGTCTTCAGCTCGTTGATGATGTCAAAGTTAGCTTCAACACCACGCTCGATCATCTTCTTGTACTTGAAGACTTCTTGCTCCACTTCTTCTAGCCTGGCCTGGATGCTCCCCTCCTTGATAGGCCCCTTCAGATCTTCTTGATTGAGGACACCGTCCTCCATCCGAACAACCTGAGGGTGCTTCTTCACCTCAGCGAGGTAAGGGTTGATGACGTTGACGACGAACTTGTCCTTAGGGGAACTAGGGGAAGCCATGGCACCTAGGTCTAGCTAAAAGATTTCCTGGCAGAAACAGATCGAAAAGAAAACACACGAAATCGCGAGATATGTTACCGGAACAATCCGGGCAAATATATAGCAAAAATTTCTGCACAGAAAGGAAGGTAACAAGCTAAAGTGGGGTCGGAGACGGACTCCTGGGTGCCTAGGCGGCCTCCCGGCGCGGCCAGGAGGTAGGCCGCGCCAGGGGGGCGCCTGGGCCCCCTGGAGCTTGTCTCCGGCTCCACTTAGGCTTAGAATTTTCCTAATTTTGCAGAAACTCATAATATGGAACTTCTATGGCGGTTCGCGATGTTTCCTTACCGTAATACATACCTTTTCTTATTCTGCTTCTGCTGGTGTCTGAAACAGGGCTGCAACATGTTCTTCGTGAGTTGTTGTGTATATCATATTCACATCAACATTGACAGGGTCTCCTGCTATGTAATGCTTATGTCTTTGCCCATTCACAACTTGAGGTTTGGTGCCTTCAAAATTGTTAATCTTGATTGCACTAGACCGATAGACTTCTTCAATATGAAATGGCCCTTCCCACCTGGAAAGTAGTTTGCCTGGAGAAAACCTGAAACGGGATCTAAACAACAAAACTTTATCACCAACATTAAATTCACGTTTCAGAATCCTCATATCATGCCACTTCTTTACCTTTTCCTTGAACATTTTAGCGCTCTCGTAAGGTTCACTTCTCCACTCATCTAGAGAAGTCAAGTTCATGAGACGCTTCTCAACAGCTAACTTTGGGTCAGCATTAAGCTCTCTAACAGCCCAGAAAGCTTTGTGCTCTAATTCTAATGGAAAATGGCAAGCCTTGCCATAAACCATCTTATAGGGGGACATGCCCATGGGGTTTTTGTAAGCAGTTCTATACGCCCACAAAGCATCTCCTAACTTATTTGACCAGTCCTTTCTATTTCTATTTACTGTCTTCTGTAAGATCAACTTGATCTCTCTATTGGTGAGCTCAACTTGCCCACTAGTTTGAGGATGGTACGGTGAAGCAATTCTATGATTGACATCGTACTTGGCTAAAGCTTTTCTAAAAGCTCCATGCGTGAAGTGTGATCCTCCATCAGTCATGAGATACCTAGGTACACCAAACCTAGGGAAAATCACATCTTTGAGCATTTTCAAAGATTTCTTGTGATCAGCACTTTCAGTGGGGATTGCTTCAACCCACTTGGTCACATAATCAACAGCTACTAAAATGTGAGTGTACTTGAGCGAAGAAGGAAAAGGACCCATAAAATCAAAACCCCAGCAATCAAAAGGTTCAATCACTAGTGAGTAATTCATATGCATCTCATTCCTTCTACTAATGTTACCAACTCTCTGACATTTATCACAGGCTAAAACATAATTTCTAGCATCCTTAAAGAGAGTAGGCCAATAAAAACCTGATTAAAGAACCTTATGTGCGGTCCTCTCACCGGCATGATGTCCTCCATAGGGACTATCATGACATTGTCTGAGAATGTCCTTCTGCTCATGTTCCGGTATGCATCTTCTCACGATCCCGTTTGGACCTTCTTTGAAAAGATGTGGGTCATACCAAAAGTAGTGCCTCAAATCATGAAAGAACTTCTTCCTTTGCTGAAATGTTAAACCTGGAGGCAAATACTTCGCAACGATAAAATTAGCATAATCTGCAAACCAAGGATCGGAAAGAGATTGTACTTTTACAACGGCAAGTTGCTCGTCTGGAAAACTGTCGTTGACTGGGATGGGATCATGCGGTATATCTTCCATCCTTGAAAGATTGTCCGCCACCGGATTGTCTTCTCCTTTCCTATCAACAATCTGCAAATCAAATTCTTGAAGAAGGAGTACCCATCTGATAAGTCTTGGCTTGGCATCCTTCTTTATCATAAGGTACTTAATGGCAGCATGGTCAGTATGAATAATAACTTTGGAATCAACAATATACTGCCTAAACTTATCACAAGCAAACACTACAGCTAAGAATTCCTTCTCAGTAGTAGCATAATTCTTTTGAGCACTATCAAGGCTTTTACTAGCATAATGTATAACATTCAATTTCTTATCAACCCTTTGCCCTAAAACAGCTCCAACAGCAAAATCACTAGCATCACACATAATCTCAAAAGGTAAATTCCAGTCAGGTGGTTGTACTATAGGAGCGGTTATTAAAGCTTTCTTAAGAACTTCAAAAGCCTCCTTACAATCTTCATCAAATACAAAAGGAACGTCCTTCTGGAGAAGATTAGTGAGGGGTCTCGAAGTCTTAGAAAAGTCTTTAATAAATCTTCTATAGAAACCAGCATGACCGAGAAAACTGCGAATACCTTTGATGTCCCTTGGATAGGGCATCCTCTCAATTGCTTCGATCTTGGCTTTGTCCACCTCAATTCCCCTTTCGGAAATCTTGTGACCAAGAACAATTCCTTCGTTAACCATGAAGTGGCACTTCTCCCAGTTGAGTACCAGATTTGTCTCCTCACATCTCTGCAAAACTTTATTAAGGTTGTGGAGACAATGGTCAAAGGAAGTTCCATAGACGGAGAAATCGTCCATGAAGACTTCCACAATCTCCTCACAGAAACCATGAAAGATAGCAGACATACACCTTTGAAAAGTAGCAGGGGCATTACATAAACCAAAAGGCATACGCCTGTAAGCATAAGTACCATAGGGACAAGTAAAAGTGGTCTTTTCTTGATCAGCAGTGTTAACATGAATATGAGAGAAGCCAGAATAACCATCGAGGTAACAAAAGTGGGTATTTTTGGATAACCTTTCAAGCATTTGGTCGATGAACGGCAATGGGTAGTGATCCTTCCTGGTTGCCTTGTTCAGCTTCCTGTAATCAATACACATTCTATATCCAATAATAATTCTCTGAGGTATTAGTTCATTCTTATCATTAGGAACCACAGTTGTACCTCCTTTCTTAGGAACACAATGTACCGGGCTTACCCACTTACTATCAGCTATAGGGTAAATAATACCTGCGGCTAGAAGCTTGAGAATCTCAGTTCTTACAACATCCATCATCTTCGGGTTCAACCGTCGTTGATGATCAACAACTGGTTTTGCATCGGGCTCAAGGTTGATAGTATGTTGATAGATAGATGGACTAATCCCCTTAAGGTCATCAAGGGTATAGCCAATTGCACCTCGGTGTTTATGAAGTACTTCCAATAGTCGCTCTTCTTCATATCCTGAAAGGTTAGAGTTGATAATAACAAGATATACTTTCTTTTCATCTAAATAAGCATACTTGAGCGTATCGGGAAGAGGTTTAAGATGGAACACCGGGTCTTCTTTTGGTTTTGATAAAATTCCCAAAGGTTCAACCGGAAGGTTGTGCTTCAGGATAGCAGGTTGTCTCAAGAATATTTCATCTAGTTCATTTCTTTCCCGCATGTGCAAATCGTTCTCGTGGTCCTCCATATATTGCTGCAAAGGATCATTAGGGGGAATAGCAATAGAAGCAATACATTCAATAATTTTATCATCACTAGGTAAATCGGTACCACGAGGCTGCTTAGAGAACTTAGAAAAGTTTAATTCATATGGCTCACCATTGAATTCAACAGAAACTTTACCTTTCTTGCAATCTATTATAGCTCCACAAGTTCTGAGAAAAGGTCTACCAAAAATAATAGGACAAAAATCGTTCCTCACTGAACCAAGTACTAGAAAGTCGGTAGGGTATTTTACCTTTCCACATAGGACTTCAACGTCTCTCACAATTCCGATAGGAGAGATAGTTGCTCTGTTTGCAAGATGAATGGTAACATCAACTTCTTCAAGTTCACAAGGTGAAATCTCACTGATGATCTCTTGATAAAGTGAATAGGGGATAGCACTAGCACTCGATCCCAAATCGCATAGCCCATAATAATTGTGATCTCCTATTTTAACAGATACTACTGGAGTACCTGAAATTGGGCCTTTATTCTTGGCTGTGACAAGGTTAGTGGAAACAGCACAAAAATTTACATTGGAATCCAAAACATCATTAGTAACAAGGTCTTTAACCAATGTAACTTGAGGATCGACCTTGATCTGGTCCTCAGGCTCATCAATTATTCTCTCACTTTTATTTATTATGCCTGTCACAAGAGAGTGCTCCCTTATCCTTTCGGGAAAAGGAGGCTTTTCATATATAACTGCAGGCAAAATAGGGTCTGCAACATGAATATCAACAGGTAACTCTTTGAAAGGTTCATGATGCTGATCTCTCTTCTTTTTAAAAGAATCAACGTGAGAAGCAAAATCCTTACAGAAATCAATCATTAGATGGGAATCAAGACCAATCTTAGAGCAAAAGGTATTGAAGTAATCAGTTTTCACATAGCTCTCGATATAATCATGCTCATAATTTATAGCGGGTTCAATACCTTTATCGATTTCCCAATCTTCGGTATTCCTCTGGATCCTTTCAATGAGATCCCACCTTTCTTCAACGCTCTTCGTCTGAAATACCCCACTAGAGGAGGCATCCATCATCTCCTTATCCTGACGAGAAAGCCTGGCATAAAAATTTGTAAGTATAATTTTCTTGGGGAGCTCATGAATAGGACATTTGAGCATTAGGGACTTCAATCTCCCCCAAGCTTGAGCAATGCTCTCTCCGTCACGAGACCTAAAGTTATAGATATAGTTCCTGTCTCGATGAATTTCATGAAGAGGATAAAACTTGGTATAAAAGAGAGACATAAGCTCTTGCCAATCAAGCAAGTGTGAGTTATCGAGAAGCTTATACCAATCTGAAGCTTTATCTATAAGCGATACAGAGAACAATTTCCTCATGACAAACTCCATTGATACACCTGCAAGCTTAAATAATGAACATAGTTGTGACAGATATAGCAAGTGTTCACCGGGATGTCTGTCTCCTGCATAACGATTAGCCAAAACATAATCGATAATACCAGCTGGTATTTTATAGGGCACAATTTCAGTAGGGGTAGGAGCAACCACCACAGATGTGGGGCGTCTTCCCACAAGCAACGATCCGATAGCAAGGTTGTCCATAAGGACAAAGAGCAGCAACAGCAAAATAAAAACAGAAAAACTTCCTTACCAGCTTCACATACCAATAGCGCTACACTCCCTGGCAACGGCGCCAGAAAACGGTACTTGATGACCCACAACCGTAAGGGATCTATTGCAGCGTTTTCGATAAGTAAGAGTGTCGAGCCCAACGAGGAGCAGAAGGTATTGATAAGTGATTCCGAGCAACGAATAACTGCAAGCACTGAAAGATAACTTTTTAGGGGTTTTCTTGATATAAGCAACAGGAAAGTAAAAGCGAGCAAAGTAAAAGGCACTGGAGAGTAACAAGTGGCCCAATCCTTTCTAAGCAAAGGAGAGGCCTAGCAACTGAACTTATAAAGGCTAACGTGTTCTTGAGGACACACGGGAGAGGTAGTCATGTGCTTTCGCCATATTCCGTATCGGTACTATGTGATGTGTTGATAAGTGTTGAGTGGGTGGATCTATGCTAGTACACCCTCTAGACTAAGATGAGTGCACTCTTATGATTAAACACCTTGCAAGCATCCGCAAATACAAGATAGTATTTAAGGCAAAAGCCTAACCATAGCAATACGATCGATGATCCATTGTTCCCTTGTGCAAAAGCGTGCGAACTGGGGTTCAGGTTTCTGTCACTTCGGCAACCCACCGTAAGCATTCTTTGTACACAATGTATTCCCCTAGGTCCTTAATAAGGCGAAGTGTTGAGTGTTCGACTCACACAACACCACTAGGAAAATAACAACACAACTTAAGTATCAAACAACACATATTACTTCAACATCATATGACTACTAACAACAAGACTTCTCCCATGTCCTCAAGAACTAAAGTAACTACTCACAAGACATAAAAGAGATCATGATCAGTGGAGATAGATGGATGATAAACAATCTGGACACAATGATATTTCTCCAACAAAACTCAATAGCATTCACCACAAAGTAGTAATCAACACCGATAGAGTAGAGAGGATAGATAGTACGGATTACAACACAAGTTGCAATTGTGAGATGAGATTGGATGAAGATGGAGATGGTGCTGATGTTGGGGATGATGTTGATGATGATCTCGATGATGCCCGTGACGATGGTGATGATGATCGCGATGATCTCCCCTTCCGGGAGGTGATCTCCCCGGCTGAATCTGCCCGCCGGAGATGGCTTTTCTTCTCTGTAGGTTTCCGCCACGGAGCGGCGGCGGAACTCCGTAAACTCCCCCTCCTTTAGGGTTTCTGGATGACGAGGAGTATATAGGCCAAAGGGGAGAGCCTGGAGTGGGCCAGGGGCTCCAGGCGCCCTCCCAGCGCGGCCAGGGTGGGGGCCGCGCCAGGTGGCCGCCTGGGCACCCTGTGGCCCCCCTCTGGTTGCTCTTTTGCGTATCTTCGTGATCCTTCTAGAAAATACCCTCCGTCGATTTTCAGGTAATTTGGAGGTATTCTTCTTCAGCAACTCAGCGTCCACTTTTTACCGCTGAATCCTGTCTGTGCTGCTTCGGCACCGGAAAGTTGCAAACTGTGTAAAATAGGCCAAAACAACATAAGAACATCATCGTAATGTGAAATATATCAATGAATAAGGATGAATTACGATATAAAATAGTGATGCATTTTGGACGTATCAATGGCACCCATGTGTGACGACCCCGGCCCGATCGTGCACTAATCATACACGCAAATGCACACGATCAAGCCTAAGGACTCATGTGAAGGAATCACAGCACAACTCTAAAACATAAATAAATACATACAAGTCATATATTACAAGCCAGGGGCCTCGAGGGCTCGAATACATAACATGATGTCTCACACATAGTCAGCGGAAGCATTAGATGTCTGGGTACAGACATAGAACACAAGTTCAGATAGGCCTCATACGAGGCGGGGCAAAAGAAAAGCTACGATCGAAAAGGCGCAGGCCTCCTGCCTGGGACCTCCGATCCTACTCCTGGTCGTCGTCCGTCGGCTCCTCGTAGAAGTACTCGCCGGCCGGGTAGCAGTAGTAGCCAGCCTCGGGCTGGTAGTAGTAGTCGTCAACAGGGGCTGCGGGCACCATGGCTCCGTCGTCTGGTTTATCATGCGGGTAGGACAAAAGAGGAAGCAAAGCAACCGTGAGTACTCATCCAAAGTACTCAGCAAGACTTACATCAGATCTATACTAGCAATGCATTATTTTCAAAGGAGGCTTTATGTGGGTGGACTAGACTGCAGAAAGCCAGAGCAGAGAGGGGAAAAGCCTAGTCCTGACGAAGACTAGCATCTTCAGGGTCTTGCAGCAATTAGAAGGGAACAGAATAGTTCATCATAATAATGTATAGTGTTTGCAGCAACATCAACCTCATATCTCAAGTCACTAGTTCTAGTTGTACCGAAGTGGATACAACTCCGAGTGTCCGTTACCGTAGGACAGGCTATCGATAGATTGTTTCTTCCCTGCAGGGGTGCACCAAGTTACCCACCACGCTCGCTTAACTCCGGCCGGACACACCATCAGGTCGTGCCCGCCCTCGGCCAAACAATACGACGCAACCCGACCGGATACCGCCAGAGAGGATCGAGCACGCCGGACTAATCCTATGCCCCCGGGGGTCATGGCCGTCGCCCCGGACACTCCGCACGTTGCGAGGCCGTTCGGTAGCAGACCTAGCAACCCCTTATACAAGCGCAGTTGCATCCTAAGTCCAATCCGAACGGTCCGCTCAATCGCTGACGTCGTGACGACTCCGGCTGATGTATACGACGCAGAGCACCCACTCACACCCACGTGGTGGTTAGTGCTATCGGACCCGAAGGCCCCTCGGATCAAATATCCAAATCGCTTAGTGTATTGGGAGCGCGCGGTAACGAGCAGAGCCTACGATACTGTTGGCCCCGTCATCCCGTCTCGAGGACTTGTGACAAGGACTGGAAAAGACCGGCCACGCCTCGTAGTTATCTCGCGGGTACCCTCACTGGTCACCCGACTCCACAGCTCACGCCTCAAAGGCACTCGCGGGTACCCCTCTGGGTCAACCCGCCTCCATCCAACATGTGTAGTAATAACTTCAAAGTGTCATCAGACGCACGATACCTCTGGCCGCACGCCTTTGTTCCTGGCGACGTCCGGCCTCGGGGATCGATACGTCTTTAAACACGGTATGGTGAAACAGGGCATCCGTGTGGTTTTCATGCCGATAAGGAATCCGAGGAATCACCCTCGTTGGATCCCTAAACGACAAGTCCCGTTAAGGTGATACCGGAGGAATCACCCTCGGCGGTAACCACCATAGCGGATGCACGACAAAAGCTAAGTCGGAAGTGGGAAGAGGAATCACCCTCGGTAACCCACAACGAGCTAGCTATACTACAGGGACAACATCAGAAGTGAGTTCGGAGGTATCACCCTCGTCACCCGATGTTAACTCTGCGGAGTCGAGCATATTAGGGGGGTTGTGCGGTGATGTGAAGAAGGTCAGGGGAAGGGGGCTCGATCGGTTGATCGAGGCAAGGGTACTATGCGAGGCAACTACGAGAGTGCGGGACCATAGCAGTGCTACCCAACCTATACTAAGCAGTTTATGAATAAAGACAGGTATCAACAATTTAGCAAAAACAGGCTATGCAACAGTAATAGGAGCAGTAGCAATAGCAGCAATTCTAATGCAAGAATAAGAGAGAATAGACATAGGCGATATCGGAAATGCTCAAGGGGGGGGGGTTGCTTGCCTGGTTGCTCGGTGGCAAAAGCAAGGTCGTCGGAGGGGGAACCAATCACCGGGACGGCGTCGGTCTCGGGATCTGCGTCAGCGTCGGGCTCTACCGAGAGAGAAGAGGGGGAAGAAACAGATAAATACACAAGCATATGCAACACAGAGCGTGCTAAGCTAACGTGCAGTGTAGGGTTGCCTAAAAACATGTCTAAGTCATATTGGTTGTTTTTAGGATTTAACTGGAATTATTTACCGGTGTATGTGCACTATTCATCTACCGGAAACAGGCTAAAAGTTGCGGGTTCACCTCCGTAGAGGGTCCCGATACGGAAACGGATAGCACGGTTAGATTCGTCTCGTCGTTCTGAGCAACTTTCATATAGAAAGTTTTTCGATCCGAGCTACGGTTTAAAAGATATGAATTTTCAAAGTTTATTTGAATTTCTGGAATTATTTTAAATAACAGAAAAGAATTTATTGCGTCAGCATTGCATCAGCATGACATCAGCAGCCATTTGACTCGGCTGACTGGTCAAACCTGACCTGTGGGTCCAGTGGGACCCACATGTCAGTCTCTGTTACTTTAACAGAGTTTTAAACTAACTAAACAGATTAATTAGGGGAGTGGGACCCACATGTCATAGACTAATTAATTAAACTAAATACTTTTTATTTATGAAATCATTTTGATTAGTTTTAATTTCACAGGGGCCCACATGTCAGCGACTGGGGTTGCCCAGTCAGCAAGGTTGACTGGGTCAACCCAGTCAACGGGGCCCGTGGGGCCCTCAGGCAGTGACCCAGGGGTGGCCCCAGGTGTGCCACGTCGGCGGTGGCCGGCGGCTCAACGCCGGCGACCACGAAACGCGGCGGAGGCGCTCGGGCCTCGCCGGAAAACGCGCACAGGGGTCCGTTCGGGCCGTGGCTGGGCGCGTTCGAAAGCTGGAGCTCTCGCGCGTCGAGTGGTACCACTGGCCGGACCAGGGGACGGCCGGAACATCGCCGGCGACGACGGTTGGCGGCGGTGCTCTTCGGGCTTGATTGGAACCGTGGCTCCGCGGCGCTTTCGCGCGAGCTAAGCGGCTGGGAGGCACTACGCGGCACGGGGAACGCGACGAGCACGAGCACGGGGCCCAGGGGTCGCCGGGAGCGCGGTAACGGCGGCGACGGCGGCGTACAGAGCACGGCACCGCGGCGAGCTAACTGTAGAGCACGCGCGGGCGAAAGGAGAAGGGAGGAGGGGAGGAGGGCCTTACAGAGCGGCACACGGAGGCCCTCGAGTGAACGGGAGCGCAGAGGGAGGCCGCGGTCGACGGTGATCGCCGGCGTCAGAAGCGAAAGGGGGCGATGGCGTGCGGCTTCTGTGGTGCTCCTCGGCTCCTACTGAGAGCTCCAAACGGCGTGGTCGACCTCGGCGGAGCGCTACAGCACGGTGGCGCTGCGAGGTGACGACGGTGGCCACGCAAACGACGACGGGTGGCTGCGGTGGCGCACGGGCGACGGATCTGGAGGGGGAGAGGAGGGGAGAGAGCGAGCGAGGCGAGGGGGAATGGACGAGGACGCCAGGGGGGAGGGCTCGGCGTCGCCCTTATCCTCTCGCCGGCCCTGTGGCGGCAGCTGTCGACGGCTGCGGCGACGAGCGCGCGCGGTCCAGGGCGCGGCCGACACGGCGACGGGAGCAGGTAGGGGAGGAGAGGTGGGCCGGCTGGGCCTCGCCCAGCCGCAGGTAAGTGGGCCGTTGCCCTTTTTCTTTTGTTACATTCTGTTCTGCCTCTGTTTTAAAATAGAGGGAGAAAAGAAATTGCTTGGGCACCCAAAAGACTTTGGAAAATGGTGGAGCTTAGATCATTAATTCCAAAACATTATTAGCCACTGCCACATCAAGTGTAAGGATTTTTGGACACTGTATGGAGTTTTAAATAATGGTTTAGGCATTATTTTAGTGCTGTTAGGGCACTATTTAAATGCTCTAGCCCATTTTGGGTTGATGGAGATGTTGTTTTTCTCCAGAAACAATTGTTTTGGAATATTTGCAACAACATGGACATTTTTCCAAAATTTTTGGAACAACTTCATTTTGCACTTGGATTTGAATTTGAATTTTTAGGGGAGTTTTGAACTTGTAAGCTTAACCACTGTGATTATATTAGACATGAGATGATGACATGGCATCATTAGCATAGTGTCACAGTGACAAGTTACAGAGGGGGTGTTACAAATTCTCCTCCTCTAAAAGAAATTCTCGTCCCGAGAATTCAGGAGGTAGAAGGAAAGAGGTCGGGGTATTCCGCCCGAAGATTTTCCTCGCGTTCCCAAGTGGCTTCATCTTCGGTGTGATTTGACCACTGCACTTTCAGGAACTTGGTTGTCTTCTGGCGGGTCCGACGTTCAGCTTGATCGAGGATGCGGATCGGATGCTCCTTATAAGAAAGATCATCTTGAAGCTCGAGCATCTCGTGATCCACAGCACGATGTGGGGACTCCTTGAAGGATCGACGAAGTTGCGACACATGGAACACATCGTGGATATGCGAGAATTGCGGAGGCAATTGCAATTTGTAAGCCACGAATCCACGTCTAGCAACCACGGGGAAGGGGCCAATATAGCGTGGAGCTAGCTTGCCCTTAATGCCAAAACGGTGAGTGCCCTTCATAGGGGTGACACGAAGATAAACTTGATCACCTGGTTGATAAGCCAGACCCCATCGCTTGCGATCATAATTGCTCTTCTGACGGTCTTGAGCCGCCTTGAGATTTTCACGCACGATTCGGACTTGCTCTTCGGCGTGTTGAATAATGTCCGGACCAATAACTTGTCGTTCCCCAGTTTCTGACCAGTTCAGAGGGGTTCGACACTTACGTCCGTACAGAACTTCAAAGGGAGCCATCTTCAAGCTTGCTTGATAGCTGTTGTTATACGAGAACTCGGCATATGGAAGGGATTCTTCCCATTTCTTACCGAATGATATAACACAAGCTCGCAGCATATCTTCAAGCACTTGATTGACTCGTTCAACTTGACCTTGGGACTGGGGGTGATAAGCTGAACTCCACTGGATATGAGTTCCCAAAGCTTCTTGAAAACTTTCCCAGAACTTGGAAGTGAATAGGGTGCCACGGTCCGAACTGATCTCCTTCGGAATTCCGTGGAGGGATACAATTCGGGAGATATACAGTTCTGCTAACTGGCTAGCAGTGATAGTCTCCTTGACTGGTAGGAAGTGTGCAACCTTTGAGAGTTGGTCGACGACGACAAGAATGGCATCGTTACCCTTCTGGGACTTAGGAAATCCAGTAATGCAATCCATCTGCACCTTATCCCATTTCCACAGCGGAATAGGAAGAGGTTGCAGAAGTCCAGCAGGCTTCTGATGTTCTGCCTTCACGCGACGACAGACATCGCATTCAGCAACGTAACGAGCAATATCCCGTTTCATATTAGGCCACCAGTACCTTTGGCGGAGATCACGATACATCTTAGTACTACCAGGATGAATAGATAGCGGTGTATCATGTGCCTCCTTCATGACCTTGTCAGTCATTAGGTCGAAACGAGTTACCACAATGCGGCCTCGGAAATACAAGGTTCCATCTTCGGATATTGAGAAATCCCTGTATTTCGGAAGATGCAGTTCCTGTTTTATAACATCAACATGAGCATCTTTGGTTTGCGCTACCTTGACAGCCTTCTAAAGATCCGGCTGTATCACAAGGTCATTGAGCGAACCATGTGGAACGATATGCAGATTCAGCTTGCGTAATTCCTCATAAAGACGAGGCTGAGCTCGCCTAACCTTGAGGTTGGTGCTGTATGACTTGCGACTCAAGGCATCGGCCATCACATTAGCCTTGCCAGGGGTATAAGAAATACCGCAGTCGTATTCAGAAATAGTTTCCAACCATCGCTGTTGGCGGAGATTAAGATCCGGCTGAGTGAATAGATACTTCAAACTTTGGTGATCAGTATAAATCTCACACCGGTTACCGAGAAGGTAATGTCGCCATAGCTTCAATGCAAATATCACTGCAGCAAGTTCAAGATCATGCACTGGATAATTCTCTTCATGCGGACGTAGTTGACGCGATGCATAAGCAACTACTCTTCGTTCTTGCATTAGGACACAGCCTAAGCCTTGACGAGAGGCGTCACAATATATCACGAAGTCCTTGCTGGAATCTGGAGGAGCAAGCACTGGAGCAGAAACGAGCTTGTCCTTAAGAGCTTGAAAGCTTTCCTGGCATTTATCTGTCCACTCAAACTTAACGCCTTTGTGAAGCAGATTAGTCAGGGGCTTGGCAATCTTGGAAAAGTTCTCGATGAAGCGACGACAATAACTTGCAAGGCCGAGAAAACTTCTCACTTGTTTGACATTCTTCGGAGGAGTCCAGTCATGAATAGCCTGAACCCGTTCCGGATTAACGGCAATGCCATCCTTGGAAATCACATGTCCAAGGTAGGTTACTTCAGAAAGCCAGAACTCGCATTTGGAGAACTTAGCATAAAGCTGATGCTCTCGCAGCTTCTCCAGAACAAGGCGAAGATGTTCGGCGTGTTCTTCCTTGTTCTTCGAGAATACCAGAATATCATCCAGATATACCACGACGAACTTGTCGAGGTAATCCATGAATATATAATTCATCAGGCGGGAGAAAGTAGCTGGAGCATTAGTCAGTCCAAAAGACATGACAGTGTACTCATACGAGCCATAGCGAGTTACGAATGCAGTCTTTGGAATATCCTCTTCACGAACACGGATCTGGTGATAACCCAACCTCAAGTCGAGTTTAGAAAACACCGATGATCCAGCCAGTTGATCATATAAGTCGTTGATCCGAGGAAGTGGATATTTGTTCTGGATGGTTGCCTGGTTGATAGGTCGGTAATCTTGTACCAGCCTATTCGTACCATCTTTCTTCTTGACGAAAAGAGACGGTGCTCCCCAGGCAGAGGAACTAGGACGGATGAAGCCCTTCTTGAGTGACTTGTCGATTTCCTCCTTAAGCTCTAGAAGCACATGCGGTGGCATCTTGTAAGGACGCTTCGCAATAGGAGTAGTACCCGGCTTCAGGTCAATAACAAATTCGACGGCTCGGGCAGGGGGTATTCCTGGAAGTTCTTCTGGGAAGACATCCGGGAAATCACATACAACTGGTATGCTTTCGAGCCCTTCAAGTGGTGAAGCATTCAATGCATTTAAGGCATAGATTTGAGCTTCGGCATTATGGGATACACGAGCGCGGCAATTCACGAGTTGATTCGAGGGGTGCCGAAGACGTACAGTCTTGGTGGCACAATCGATTTGGGCCTCGTGAGCCTCCAACCAATCCATTCCTAGGATAAGGTCGATGCCGCAGGATTTCAGGACAATGGGGTGTGCCTGAAACTTCATTTCTTCTATCTCCACTACCACTTCCGGACAGAATAAGGTAGAATTGCACCGACCCGCGGAGGTTTGTACGGATACCATTTGATATAGTTTATCTTGTTTAAAGCCATGTTTAAATGCAAATGGTTCTGATATGAAAGAATCAGATGCACCAGTATCAAACAAGACATTAGCAAATACTGAGTTGACAAGAAGTGTACCCATCACGGTGGCTGGCTGCTCTGGGTCTTCACTCAGATTGACGTGGTGAAGCTGACCACCACGAGCATACGAAGGCCTGATATTATTGTTGCGCTGCGGAGGAACTCCACGTCCACTGCCACGGCCAGCAGATGGAAGAGCCAGCTGACCCTGAGCCTGCGGACAGTCTCTGGCACGGTGACCCGGACGGCCACACTTGAAGCAGAGTCCACTTTCTGGACGAATCGCAGGTGCTCGAGGTGCTGGAGCTGCAGGCCTGTACTGCATTGGCGGTGGAGGAGGCAGACGAGGTGCAGCATAAGAAGGCCTGTACACTGGAGCGTTTGGACGATACATGCTCTGAGGGATCCATATGCGGCGCTTCTGAGAAGACGAGCCCGAAGATGAGCCCGACTCGCGAGAGCGCTTAAGAGCATCCTTGTGTAGCTTGAGTCCAGTTTCAACCTGAATGGCCTTGTTCACTAAAGTGGCGAAGTCCGGAAAGTCCAGTGCCACTAGCGCAAGCAGAATATCATGATGAAGTCCACGCCTGAACTTCTCTTGGCGTCTAGCGTCAGTAGCGATATCCTCCTCAGCATAGCGGGACAGTTCCAGGAACTCCCGCTGATAGGCATCAACTGACTTGTTGCCCTGAATCAGGTTACGGAACTCCGTACGCTTGCGGTCGATAACCCCTTCCGGGATATACCGAGCACGGAAGGCAGTCTTGAAGTCTGCCCAGGTGATGACAGTTCCAGTAGGCACTGTGTTCCGGTGCGTGTCCCACCACTGGGCCGCCGGACCCTTCAGGAAATATGTCGCAAACTTGACATAGTTGTCAGGGGACACGGCGGCAGAATCCAGCTCAAAGAAGATGTCACGCAGCCAGTCATCGGCATCCAAGGGGTTGGCGGCACTGCGAAATACCGTTGGATTGAGCCGCAGAAATTCTTGCAGAGTGATAGCGGCTGGCTGATGCTGAGCATTGGCGTTGACCTGGGGTATCTGGTTGAGCATACCCTGCAGCACCTGACGCTGCATGTCAAGGGTCTGCATTACGGCAGCCATATATTCTGGCGGCGGAGGCGGAGGCGGAGGTGGAGGTGGATCATCGTTACCAGCCATCCTGATAATTCCAACAGGGGTGGTTTAGCGACAAAGATACACGTTGCATGAATTCAATAATGAAGTAAATATGCACGACTTAAGGGAAGTGCATTAATACCACATCATACACATCATGACATACGGGTTCGTACATAACGTTGGTTACAAACGGACAGCACAACGGCGCAAAATCAAAAGCTAGACATAGTAGGCGGCGCGCAGACCGCGGTAAGGAAGTACACAACGAGACATAGCAAAGGCTACATCAACGTCGGAGAAAGGAACTGAAACGGGGTAGCTGCAAGTGCGGACGGCGGATCTCAACTGCAGAAGGATCCTGAGCTCCATGTGCACTCTGATGCAGAACCCGGTATCGATCGGGAATCAGGGGTCCACGAACTGGCGTGTGACCTCCAACCGCAGGCCACTCGACACCTGGAGGTGTGTTGATCCTGCGCGGGCAAAGGATAGACTGAGGAAGTGTCCCTGCTTGGACAGCCGGTACCAACTGCGTCAACGTCTGGTAGAGAACTGTCCGAGTGATGGACAACTCAACCGCCAGGGCCCGAGCAGTTCGATCCAGCGCCTGAGTGTGCTGAATCAGAACCTGCGGGTCATAACGTCGACTCTCGTACGGGGCACAGATAGCTGAGTAGTATCCAGTCTCATCTCCTGCAGGTGCATACGGAATGTACCGAAACTCAGAGGCATCCAAGCTATCTTTGTGCTCTCCTCGGAGGCGTGCGACAGCAGCGTAGGCAGCATCATGGACTGCCATCGCAACCGTCACACCACTACCGCGAAAGCGGTACAGCTCAGTGTCTGAGTCATCCTGCCGGTCGTAGATACGAACAACAGCATAATACTGCTCCTGGTTGAACTCGCGATACTCCTCGTAGACCATGTACTCGGGGTACCAGCGGTAGCCCAGTCTGGTCAGAAGAGCGACTAGAATGGCCGGAAACCCAGGGGCATCTCGAGCCCAGGTGCGAAGCACAAGCTGAGTCTCCGGGTGAGGGGGAAACAGAGGATTCATCTGAAAGAAGAAGAATCAGACTTGTCAAGTTCCGATGATAATTAAACAGAACTTGATAGGAAAGGTTAAACAAACAAATGGAAAGGAATGATTATCAGACTATTTAGGTCAATGATAAGAAATCGCACTGATATCCAGCTCTCCGGGTAGATGTGAAAACGAGAACCTAACGGAGTTAGTAAAACTTAACCCGAAATAGACGAGAGAGAAGAGTCCCAGAGTAAAGACGAGGAATAAAAGATGCTATACCACCCAATTGGCGACGTGGGCCCATGAGCCACACAGCCAAGTTAGTAAAACATTTTTGGACCTCTAGACTCGACTTCGGCCAAGGAGTTGGAAAGGGGGTTCCTACAGGCAGTCGGCTCTGATACCAACCTGTGACGACCCCGGCCCGATCGTGCACTAATCATACACGCAAATGCACACGATCAAGCCTAAGGACTCACGTGAAGGAATCACAGCACAACTCTAAAACATAAATAAATACATACAAGTCATATATTACAAGCCAGGGGCCTCGAGGGCTCGAATACATAACATGATGTCTCACACATAGTCAGCGGAAGCATTAGATGTCTGGGTACAGACATAGAACACAAGTTCAGATAGGCCTCATACGAGGCGGGGCAAAAGAAAAGCTACGATCGAAAAGGCGCAGGCCTCCTGCCTGGGACCTCCGATCCTACTCCTGGTCGTCGTCCGCCGGCTCCTCGTAGAAGTACTCGCCGGCCGGGTAGTAGTAGTAGCCAGCTTCGGGCTGGTAGTAGTAGTCGTCAACAGGGGCTGCGGGCACCATGGCTCCGTCGTCTGGTTTATCATGCGGGTAGGACAAAAGAGGAAGCAAAGCAACCGTGAGTACTCATCCAAAGTACTCAGCAAGACTTACATCAGATCTATACTAGCAATGCATTATTTTCAAAGGAGGCTTTATGTGGGTGGACTAGACTGCAGAAAGCCAGAGCAGAGAGGGGAAAAGCCTAGTCCTGACGAAGACTAGCATCTTCAGGGTCTTGCAGCAATTAGAAGGGAACAGAATAGTTCATCATAATAATGTATAGTGTTTGCAGCAACATCAACCTCATATCTCAAGTCACTAGTTCTAGTTGTACCGAAGTGGATACAACTCCGAGTGTCCGTTACCGTAGGACAGGCTATCGATAGATTGTTTCTTCCCTGCAGGGGTGCACCAAGTTACCCACCACGCTCGCTTAACTCCGGCCGGACACACCATCAGGTCGTGCCCGCCCTCGGCCAAACAATACGACGCAACCCGACCGGATACCGCCAGAGAGGATCGAGCACGCCGGACTAATCCTATGCCCCCGGGGGTCATGGCCGTCACCCCGGACACTCCGCACGTTGCGAGGCCGTTCGGTAGCAGACCTAGCAACCCCTTATACAAGCGCAGTTGCATCCTAAGTCCAATCCGAACGGTCCGCTCAATCGCTGACGTCGTGACGACTCCGGCTGATGTATACGACGCAGAGCACCCACTCACACCCACGTGGTGGTTAGTGCTATCGGACCCGAAGGCCCCTCGGATCAAATATCCAAATCGCTTAGTGTATTGGGAGCGCGCGGTAACGAGCAGAGCCTACGATACTGTTGGCCCCGTCGTCCCGTCTCGAGGACTTGTGACAAGGACTGGAAAAGACCGGCCACGCCTCGTAGTTATCTCGCGGGTACCCTCACTGGTCACCCGACTCCACAGCTCACGCCTCAAAGGCACTCGCGGGTACCCCTCTGGGTCAACCCGCCTCCATCCAACATGTGTAGTAATAACTTCAAAGTGTCATCAGACGCACGATACCTCTGGCCGCACGCCTTTGTTCCTGGCGACGTCCGGCCTCGGGGATCGATACGTCTTTAAACACGGTATGGTGAAACAGGGCATCCGTGTGGTTTTCATGCCGATAAGGAATCCGAGGAATCACCCTCGTTGGATCCCTAAACGACAAGTCCCGTTAAGGTGATACCGGAGGAATCACCCTCGGCGGTAACCACCATAGCGGATGCACGACAAAAGCTAAGTCGAAAGTGGGAAGAGGAATCACCCTCGGTAACCCACAACGAGCTAGCTATACTACAGGGACAACATCAGAAGTGAGTTCGGAGGTATCACCCTCGTCACCCGATGTTAACTCTGCGGAGTCGAGCATATTAGGGGGGTTGTGCGGTGATGTGAAGAAGGTCAGGGGAAGGGGGCTCGATCGGTTGATCGAGGCAAGGGTACTATGCGAGGCAACTACGAGAGTGCGGGACCATAGCAGTGCTACCCAACCTATACTAAGCAGTTTATGAATAAAGACAGGTATCAACAATTTAGCAAAAACAGGCTATGCAACAGTAATAGGAGCAGTAGCAATAGCAGCAATTCTAATGCAAGAATAAGAGAGAATAGACATAGGCGATATCGGAAATGCTCAAGGGGGGGGGGTTGCTTGCCTGGTTGCTCGGTGGCAAAAGCAAGGTCGTCGGAGGGGGAACCAATCACCGGGACGGCGTCGGTCTCGGGATCTGCGTCAGCGTCGGGCTCTACCGAGAGAGAAGAGGGGGAAGAAACAGATAAATACACAAGCATATGCAACACAGAGCGTGCTAAGCTAACGTGCAGTGTAGGGTTGCCTAAAAACATGTCTAAGTCATATTGGTTGTTTTTAGGATTTAACTGGAATTATTTACCGGTGTATGTGCACTATTCATCTACCGGAAACAGGCTAAAAGTTGCGGGTTCACCTCCGTAGAGGGTCCCGATACGGAAACGGATAGCACGGTTAGATTCGTCTCGTCGTTCTGAGCAACTTTCATATAGAAAGTTTTTCGATCCGAGCTACGGTTTAAAAGATATGAATTTTCAAAGTTTATTTGAATTTCTGGAATTATTTTAAATAACAGAAAAGAATTTATTGCGTCAGCATTGCATCAGCATGACATCAGCAGCCATTTGACTCGGCTGACTGGTCAAACCTGACCTGTGGGTCCAGTGGGACCCACATGTCAGTCTCTGTTACTTTAACAGAGTTTTAAACTAACTAAACAGATTAATTAGGGGAGTGGGACCCACATGTCATAGACTAATTAATTAAACTAAATACTTTTTATTTATGAAATCATTTTGATTAGTTTTAATTTCACAGGGGCCCACATGTCAGCGACTGGGGTTGCCTAGTCAGCAAGGTTGACTGGGTCAACCCAGTCAACGGGGCCCGTGGGGCCCTCAGGCAGTGACCCAGGGGTGGCCCCAGGTGTGCCACGTCGGCGGTGGCCGGCGGCTCAACGCCGGCGACCACGAAACGCGGCGGAGGCGCTCGGGCCTCGCCGGAAAACGCGCACAGGGGTCCGTTCGGGCCGTGGCTGGGCGCGTTCGAAAGCTGGAGCTCTCGCGCGTCGAGTGGTACCACTGGCCGGACCAGGGGACGGCCGGAACATCGCCGGCGACGACGGTTGGCGGCGGTGCTCTTCGGGCTTGATTGGAACCGTGGCTCCGCGGCGCTTTCGCGCGAGCTAAGCGGCTGGGAGGCACTACGCGGCACGGGGAACGCGACGAGCACGAGCACGGGGCCCAGGGGTCGCCGGGAGCGCGGTAACGGCGGCGACGGCGGCGTACAGAGCACGGCACCGCGGCGAGCTAACTGTAGAGCACGCGCGGGCGAAAGGAGAAGGGAGGAGGGGAGGAGGGCCTTACAGAGCGGCACACGGAGGCCCTCGAGTGAACGGGAGCGCAGAGGGAGGCCGCGGTCGACGGTGATCGCCGGCGTCAGAAGCGAAAGGGGGCGATGGCGTGCGGCTTCTGTGGTGCTCCTCGGCTCCTACTGAGAGCTCCAAACGGCGTGGTCGACCTCGGCGGAGCGCTACAGCACGGTGGCGCTGCGAGGTGACGACGGTGGCCACGCAAACGACGACGGGTGGCTGCGGTGGCGCACGGGCGACGGATCTGGAGGGGGAGAGGAGGGGAGAGAGCGAGCGAGGCGAGGGGGAATGGACGAGGACGCCAGGGGGGAGGGCTCGGCGTCGCCCTTATCCTCTCGCCGGCCCTGTGGCGGCAGCTGTCGACGGCTGCGGCGACGAGCGCGCGCGGTCCAAGGCGCGGCCGACACGGCGACGGGAGCAGGTAGGGGAGGAGAGGTGGGCCGGCTGGGCCTCGCCCAGCCGCAGGTAAGTGGGCCGTTGCCCTTTTTCTTTTGTTACATTCTGTTCTGCCTCTGTTTTAAAATAGAGGGAGAAAAGAAATTGCTTGGGCACCCAAAAGACTTTGGAAAATGGTGGAGCTTAGATCATTAATTCCAAAACATTATTAGCCACTGCCACATCAAGTGTAAGGATTTTTGGACACTGTATGGAGTTTTAAATAATGGTTTAGGCATTATTTTAGTGCTGTTAGGGCACTATTTAAATGCTCTAGCCCATTTTGGGTTGATGGAGATGTTGTTTTTCTCGAGAAACAATTGTTTTGGAATATTTGCAACAACATGGACATTTTTCCAAAAATTTTGGAACAACTTCATTTTGCACTTGGATTTGAATTTGAATTTTTAGGGGAGTTTTGAACTTGTAAGCTTAACCACTGTGATTATATTAGACATGAGATGATGACATGGCATCATTAGCATAGTGTCACAGTGACAAGTTACAGAGGGGGTGTTACACCAGGCTCAAAGGATCATAAAACTATTAATGCTAGAAACTTCTGTGTGCAGCCACAATGCCATTATGGGCTCTGGCATAGTATGAGTAAGTTGTGTGAGCTCTTTCAGTGGTGGACTAGCAGATGTAGGGGAAAGTAGGTGTACCGGTCCATCCGAGGCAAAGAGTGAATGCTTCTGAAAGACTGTGTCTCGGTCATCCATTTCTCAAACACCATGCAGTGCGAGAAATCCAACGGAGGAGATCGAGTCTTGTGGGGAAAAGTGCGCAAACCTCTGCAGAGTGTACAAACTGATCATGATTAGCCGTGTCCCCGGTTATGGACAATCTTGAGCATCTGGTACTTGAATTATTGGTTGATCTCATCAATCTAAAATTAGTTTGTTGGGTTAATGATGACTACTTTAATTGGGATTGAGTTAGAGGTACCTTCTTAATGATGTTTCAACTACCATGATAGTTAAAAAATAAAAGATATTCATTTGTTGTAGGAAAAAATTGGTTTTGTGCAAAAACTTTAACCTTAGAGCCTCCACCAGCCAAATATGCATATAGTGTTAGCCTTTATTCTGTTACTTGCTCTACTGTGTTATCTTGCCAACATATTACATGTGCTGACCCTTTTCGGACTGCAATATGTTACGTTGCAGACTTTTCAGACAAGGAGTAAGACGCGCTAGGTCGTTTGTCATGCACTCAGCTATGCCGTTGGAGTTGATGGACTCACTTATCTTCCAAGCCTTCCGCTGTTATTTTGTCAGATGGCCTTATGCCATAGACTTTTGTAATAAGTTCTTTTTTGAGACATTCGTTGTAATAAGCATGTGATTGCCACTCTGTTATAAAACCTTCAAGTACTGTGTGTCAGCATTACCGATCCAGGAATTACACAGAACACAGAGACTTTGGTCCATTCGGATCGTGGTCGCTACATCTGTAGAACTTGTGGCCCTTTGCATTAACACAAATAATATATTAGCTTCTCTTAGAATCCATGTCCGAACATTTTTTATCTAAGTACATGGAAATGGATTATGTTCAATGGCAGGGCTAGTCCCGACATTATGTGAAGGAAGGGTGTTTGTGGCATCAACGACTCCCTACCCGGCCTTGACGAAGCTATCAGAATCTGGTGGCGGCGATGCCCGCGGCCAAGACGTACAGTAGGAATGATTAGGCCACTTGTGACAACGACACTTATTGTGGCCAGGACGGCGATTCCCGCCGGTTGGTGTTCTGTCGCGGCATGTTTATCGGACAAACATGAAGGGGTGGAAGGCCGGGACCACCCTCTGGAGGGAGCAAGCGAGGGCGCGGACGATGTCCGTGAACAGGATGCTAACACCCGGGTGGAGGGTGGAAGAGGAAAACGCAGTGAACCGGGGGTAGCACGACCCAATACGCGTCGAATGGGGAGAGCGGGAAGCTCCGGCCCGGCTCTAGAAGTGGCACACCAGCGGGGAGCTGGACAGCGGACCTGTTCCTTGTGCGTACCCTTGGTGGCATCTTCCCAATCTGGCAGGCGTGTGGTGTCTACCTTGCCTCATAATTAAAGGGACTGTCTATTTGACAGTCGACTGAAATCCAATTGGATTACAATCAAATTTTGCACCAAATAGGTAGCTGACACGTGTATGTCCTTTATTTCCTCCTTTGGCTGTATGTATGTCAACGAACAACAAAAGCAGCGCATTTATGTATCTGGACTGAAACGGCCCAGCCTAAAATCCCATCTGGACCATAACGGGTTTGATGTCCTATACCCGGTTTCTTAAAACTAGACCACAATTACGCCTGGAAAGTAAAAGGGCCAGGGAAGGGGTCCGAATTTTCTCAGTTCTGAAGATTCTCCAATTCCAATCCCTACTTTGATACCTAGTGAATTTCCTAAGCTCTGAAGATCAAGAGAGAAATTTTTCCAGGACATGTAAAAACAGCAGATGTAATGCATAAATCAAGAGAGGAAGCATGAACTGGACAGTTCAGTAACATTGTTAAGCACAAATAAAGCCAGAACAAACTATATAGTGGAAGAAAAAAGCACACACTGTTTATGAAACCCACATAGACAGTTTAGTAGCATGTGTGCCCACATGCTCACATCCCCAAACAGGATATCCTAATGAACATACACACTGAGTAATTACATTGAAAATCCCAGTCAAAAAGCACAACACTTACTCTATAAAAATCACACTTCAATTTAACTACAAAGATACAGTGGAAATACAGTTTAATAACTCTTAAATTCCACAGAAATGCCCATTGTAATTACATTGAAAATTTACAGTAATTACATACAGCGTGTTACTCTGAATATCCATTGAAAAAATAACATGCACTGTGTTACATACATACACTGTAATTACTCTGAGTATACACTGTAATTACACTGAAAAAACATTGTATTTACATTGTAAAAGACAATGTAATTGCAGTTCAATTTCACTGCAAAAAATACAACGGAATACACTATAAAATACAGTATAATATCTCTGAAAATCCTGGCCACTGTAGTTAGACTAAGAATTCACCGTAATTACAATGTAACGTAAACTGCGGTTACTCTGGAAAATCCACTAAAATCACCATTGTAAATGCACTCCGTTTCAAAAAAAAAAAACCATTGTAAATGCACTGAAATTCCATTCTAGTTACAAATAAAAAGCACTGTAACTCGAAATGCACTGTAATTATACATTGACCGCAAATAACACAATGGAAATACACTGGAAAAAACACACATTATTTGAGCACTTGATATGTCAACAGTAGCTTCACTTTCAACTCCTAGTTAATTGCACATCTCTGATATGCAAGCACCTGCAAAATCATCAGATAAATTACAGAGATCACATGATCTATCTATTCCACGGCACAAAACTGGTCAGTTTGCATAAAAGCACTAGGGACATAGCATAACCACAATATTTAGCATGTACAGTGGCAAAAAAGAAAGAATTTATATGCTTTATATATAAAGCGGGGCGAAAGCCTTTTTTGGTAAAAAAAGAAAGCATTTCCAAAGTAGTAAATTATAGTAGCTATAAGCCTAAAAACACTGAAAATACAGTTACCAAACTGCTGAAATTACATATACTAGAAACTCATGTGCACGACTAATGTTTCTTACGCAAATGGAAAGAAATAAAGTACGAGCCAATAACCCTAACAAAAGAAAATATATGGTTCTAAAATGAATGCACCAACAATGACAAAACCCAAACATCCAGAGAGGTAAATTAACTAAAAAGATAATGTGATTACTCCAAAATACTCACTGTAATTACACTAAAATCCCCACTGTAATTACAATTCAAAAGCAGTATAATTCCCCTGAAAATGCACACAATAATTGCACTGAAATTTCACTGAAATATAAATTGTACTCACAGTACATATTTCAGTAGAATTACACTGGATTTCTAATAAAAACTCATGTGTAGAGACTAGAACATTGTGATTACACTTTAGTTTCAGTAATTTCCATTTAGGCTTTCAAATGGTAAAATGAATTCAATACAAATCCAACAAAGAGAAACCCAAAATGTTAGGTTCTAAAAGTGCAAGCGGGCATTGCAAAACTAGGAAACGTCCACTACTTGCCTATGGAACTTGTAGTACTGAAAAACTAGGAAACTCACCAGTGTGATACAAATTCAAAAACATTGCAAACTAATGAAATTCAAATGAAAGTTACACTACTTATGGAACTTACATACTGATTAGGGAACTCAAACCTATGACTACATGACTCGTCGAGCGAGGCCTTGCTTTCTATAAACACCTCACCATTGAATGAGAAACTTAGTCTCCGAACCGACTAAGAAACAAGACATGGTCAAGCCCATGCCACCCTTCCTCACTTGCCCGAATGGAATTAATATTTGCTTCGCCTAGTTGCGAAGGAGACTGGCAGGGAACAAGACCGTGACTCCTATAAACCATTACATGAAAGAGCAGCTCATTCTCGTCATGATCTTGAAATATAACACACACAAAACCCTAAGCATCAAATATATGAGGATACAACAACACTGACATGACCTTATCAAACCATACTACAGAATGAGTGAAAAACTGAAATTGCATAACACCAAAACTGAAAATTACACAACCCAATAAGGAGATAGGATTTAATGTATCAACACCTCATTACAGAAGTACTAGGGCAGAGAAATTCATGAACAAAAAATAGTTGAAGATACAACACAAACCACCAAACACATACAAAACTAAAACAGAATGAATAAGAACATTCACATGACTAAGAAACTGACTTCAGACGAGGGAGGTTTGCCTAAATTACTACTACATCTCTACATCACTTGAACCTAAATTCAGATCAAGGATTGACAATACCAAGCGATCAGCTTGGTAAGATACCTATAAAAATTTGTAATCAATCATCAAGGATTGACAATTAAGACCTGCATCTACATCACAAGGGCCATCAGAATAAAAAATGACTGGTGAACCAAATTCAGAGCAAGAAGCAAGGATTGACCATTAGCGCCTACTTCTACGTCAACCGACCGGGTGTCGGGGCCGGATTTCGGGAACACAATATTCCAGAAATTAACCCCTAGTGTCATCACCAGCCCAGGATTACTGTTACTGGTGGACACATCCTTGTTACAGATTACCAAGCATTTACAAGAATTTGATACAAGACCATAAAGGTCTACTGATACAACAATGACTCCGGTGGTGGATGAAGGAATTGGCTTGAGGATCTCCAACATTGATGGGGCTCCATTCCCACGGGAACAGCTGACCCGGATAACTCCTATCCCGCGTGGCTGTACTCCTAGGCTTCGCACGGATGTCGCTGTGGTTTTCCCCGTAGAACTCCTAACCTGGCCAAGTAAATAGCCAGGGACAAGCCTGTGAGTACGTTTGAATGTACTCGCAAACATCATGGACAAATGATATAACAGATGCAGCAAACAATTATATGGTCATGATGAATTAAACTATATGCATATGCTCATGATAGACTTATATTAAATGCATGCTGACAGGAATTAAAACATGGCATGGTGAATAATAGTTAGTGCAGAAAATAAATATTAGCATCAATAAAATATAAAAGAAATGCCGGTCGGATGTCAAGTGACACCACGGTCGGTCTTGAAAAGAAATGCCAGTCGGGTGTCCACAAGAGTAGTGGCGTGATAGAACCGCCTGAAACTCGAGGGACGCCACAAAAGGACTTGAAAATAAAGGCGAGTGCCCGGGGTAGTCCAGCCAGTCCCTGAGACACTCTAAGAAAATAAAATAAGAGTAATGGGTTAGTCCACAATAATAATCATATCATCAAATATACTAATGGTAACCCAGTAGCAACGACAATTATCCTGCAAAATAACCCTGCTCAATTTTAAATATTTCCTCCGGAGACCGACTCTAAGACCGACACTTGACCAACCCAGACTGTAGTCCTTAACCGCGGACACGGCTATTCGAATAGTTTTTTTTTTAAACTCTGCAGAGGGTGTACTCTTTACCCACAAGTATAGGATTTCTTTAGTCAGTATCGTGACACTGACTAATTCCCATTACGGTCTTTGGGTTGAAAACACTCCTGACGCGCACACACCGACCAGATGCCAGGAATCACCCAAAGCATCGCTCCAGAAAACTTTAAGTCAGGGAGGCTACAACCTCCGAAAATCATGGGATCACTATTAAACGCGCGGATTACAAGGGGTGCCCCCCTCTCGGCTACAACCGGAAACACCCATGCCTCTGACCCGATGACGGCTACAACCTTCATCGTAGTTCTCTGGGTGGTGTGCACCCGAACAGGGGTTATCAACTTACTAAGCCGTACCCTCCTTTCGGAAGGACCCGTGGCAGCACGGAACAAGTATGGAGGTTACCGGAACAAGACTCGATCTACGGTCGACTCAGGAGGCTTATGTTTTCCTGCAGTGGTTAGCACAAACAAGTATTCCTTCAATAATATCACCAGGACAGGGCCACAACCCTTGCCTGCTTTCACATATATCTCGTGACACCACCGTGTCAAAAATGGCCCGTGCCCACCGGCACGTCCAAAGCAGGAGCACACTCCTGGTTCTTATAACTTGTGCATGTTAGAACTTATATGATATGCATGCAAGAGAAAACATGACCATGCATGTATGCTATATCACTACCCATAAGCAAATTCTATTAAAAGCATCAAACCATGCTAAAATATACTAGCAAACAATTATCAAGCATTCACCATATCAAGTATTCAAGATGCTTGCCTTGAGCATGCAGAAATATTGGGTGCACTCCAAAAGTTTGAAAATATTCATCTCCCCTCCAATTCCTAATTTCAAAAATATCTAAATCACCACATAATTCAAAAGCAGCACTAAAAAGTATTTCAAAACTTTTTGAAGTAAATACTAAAATAAACTAGGGAATGTTTAAGAAATAACAGAAAAAGAATTAATTTATTTAGAGCATATTTGAATTACTTATGGAATTACTAAGTTGGAATATATGATTAAAAGCAATGTTTAAATGATTAAACAGAAACTATATATAGGAAAAAATGTTCACCTAATTTAAATAAACATAGCATGATTTTAGAAACCTACAGAAATTTGAATTACCAATTTTAGAGTAGAAATGGCTACTATGGAATTATTTTAAAACATGCAGAAATAGGAAAAAGGGAAGAAGCAGAGATGTGCCCTGTGCGCAAATTAGCCCGTGGTGCCACTGGGCCGAGCCCAGTCGGTCGGCTGTGCGGGAAGCGGCGACGTCGAAGACGTATTCACGGAATACGCCTTCACTTAATCCGCGCTGGCCTGACCCTAGTCACTGACTGTGGGTCCCACGGGCCCACCAGTCAGGTTTGACTGGTCGCGGCGCGCGTCGTCTCCTTCGACAGAACAGAGGCGGCGCTCCGGCGATCGCCGCCGGTGAACGGCAGCGCCATTCGAGGAGCCGAGGCCATCGTTGGGTTCGGAAGCGAGAGGCGGTTCTCCCAGTGCCCGCCGTGGTAGCTGAGATGGACGGAGTTGTCGGCGGCGGGCTCTCCGGCGGACGACGCCGTCGGGTGAGAGGGGTGTTTCCTCTACAGGCCATCCCGCATGGAATTGAGGGGTGGAATCGATTGGTGGTGGCTCAAGGAGGCCAGTGGTGAAGAGAGTGGAGAGGGGGAGGCTCGGGTGGCGCCGGAATCATCCGAGGAGTGGCGATGACAGTGGGTGTCGGAGAGGAAGAAGACGACCCCTCCCGGCCATGTGGCTGTGTTGGGGTCTTGTGGGAGGAGGAGGAAGTGGTGGTTATGGGTTAGCCGAGCTCGGGGGTGGATTTATAGGGAGGGGGAAGGCGGTGCCGCGGCTTCCTGAGGAAGGCACGTCGGCGGCGGCCATTTAAGACAGAACGTGGGCGGCGGCGAGGTTGGTGAGTTGAGGATCAACTCAGGAGGGTTGGCGGTTGCGCGAGAGTGCGCTGGCTGGCTTGGGAACGAGCCACGCGTCTGGGCGGTGCCGTGCCCGAGCTGACGGCGGCGGCGGCCATTCATGGCGAACCGCGGTCGGTGGTGAGGGTCAGCGAGGCCGGTGCTACGTGGCGAGGTCGGTGGCTGCCGCATATGGCCTTGGCCGTTGGCCATTAAGGCGGGACGGCGCCGACAGAGACGTGGCACAGTGGGTTTCGTCGGGCGGCGCCTTCGGACGGCGTGGACGGCGGTGGCCGGTGCTACGGGTCAAGGTGGGATGTCGGCGGGGACCAGGGGTGACGTGGTGATCCGGGGAAAGGATTGAGATGAGCAGGGAAGGCAGCAGTAGAGCGGCAGGAGTCGATGCCACCGCGTGCAATTCGCACGCTCTGGCCGCGCTCTGTGCCTGCTCACAGGGTGTTCGACGCAATGCCAGAGGCATCTTCATTGATCCAAACGAGCTACCACTTAACAGAGTGATGTTTGAAAGGTTGGCAAGGCTATTAGACATGCTGGTTAGGCCAGATGATCAAGAGTGCAGTGTAGTTTGGTGATAGGCAAAAATGTTGTCATGCACACAATGTGTTCGACAGAATGATAGAGCTAGCTAGGAGACTTTGTTGGGAGTGGGACTTGGCAGGATAGTGTCTCCTTAGTGATCATAGATTATGGTGGAGTTGGTTTGTGAAAAAAGAAAACTTTCTAGTGCAAGTTTTGGAGATATTCAGTTCTGGACAGAAAATTTCAGAGGGGTTTTGGTGACCTTAGAAAATTCAAATGGGGATGATCTTCTGGACTTAAGGGTTTAGTTGGAAGGACTAAAATATGGACAAGTTTCAGAATTTTTGGAGAAAGAAAAATTGAGGTTGTAGTAGAAACCTTGAGAATGGACAGAAATAAAAAGGAGGATGGTTCACTCAAATTTTGCAAAACACCAAGTTGGGTTTTTGCACCAAAGTGACATATAGGCATCATAAGACCTCTCAGAATTATGGTGGAATTTTTAGAGAATTATTTATAATGGTTGTAGTGCAACGGAAGCATTTAAAATACTGAAAATGCTATTAAAAGAGTTATTTAGAGACAAATTTTATTATGAAAATAATTTCTACTGTTATTAAACAAATAATGAAATGACTCAAGATACAACCAGAGCCCACAAAATTATTTCCAAAAATTTACTATATGAAGAGAAGATTTTTGAAGGACAGGTATAGAAAAGGCTTAAAAATTATTAAAGAACCTAATATAATTCAAAATTTTATTTCTAGCCAAATTTTTAATTAATAAAAATATGATTAAATTTTTGGGGTGTTACAAACTCTACCCCCCTTAAGAAAATCTCGCCCTCGAGATTCGTTAAGGGCAGAAGAATGAAAAAAAATATCACACAGACAAAGCACTCATATACAAAATGCAATCAGGGCAATAGATTCATGACATACACCCTAAGAAACAATACAAAGGATCACATCATGCAAACAAGCACTACACGCTATGCCAACGCACTCACGACCGTCTACGGTCCGAAAACGAGATCTTCGGGGTCAAGCGGAAGGCTTCCCGGTGTCGGAACACATTCTTTTTCTTCCGCAGGGAGTGGAGGAAGTCGAGGGAGCAAACGAAGAACGTGTCCCTCCTGAGTTGGCAGAGGAGGTCCGCCAATGGCGATCTGGGGGTTCATAATAGCAAGATAGTGGAGATACTCCAGTATTTGCTGGGTGAAATGTTCCTGGGCCATCACATATTGAATGAGATAGACCAGGGCTGGATCGCTCTCTGCACGTTCACAGCGGAACGTAGCTTCTGCTCCAAAAGCAGCGCGGCTCGGGAAATAGCAGTATTCCCTTGCGCTGGCACAGGGTACCGCATATCGAAGACGGGTGACAGCTTCATACGCAGCAGACTCAATGGCCATGCCTGGGGTTGGCATGGATCTCCCGATGAAAATCACATAGGGAGGGCCTTGGTTTAAACTTGCTGGTGGAATGTGTACCGCTGCCCAGTATTTCGAGAGATCCGAAGTGATTCTTGATTTGAACAGCTCATACAGGGGTGGATGGGTAGAGCCAAGAGTATTGCGGGTAAAATCCCACAATATCTTAACAAAACTACCAGGGCTAGCATCGGGGGTCCTTAGATATGCTCCGGGGTGAGACATGGATGGATGAATGGGGAAGGCAGTGCTCGATGCTGATGGTTGCTGGTGTGGAAAATGAGAGTGGCCTCTTATAGAGAGCCTGGGTCATGAAACATGAAGTGGTGCCGGTACGACTGAGACACCGACTCCGGCGCGGGGCTGTCTGAGTCAAAGTTTCAGGCCTCAATCCCCAAAAGAAAGGTGACATATTACTGTGCATGTCGATTAGGGGTCACGTCTAGAATTTTACTCTGCAACCACTCGTCAAACAATTCATGCCAGATCACACATACTATTAGCTGAAGACACGCAGGTGGTTTACAAACTCACTACGCCACACAACAGCTACTACGGAACTAAAGGAAAAAACCGGGCCACTAGGGCTTGACCCAATTCTGGTGGACTCAGTCCACCTGGTTGATATCTAGCTGGGCGCGTCTTGTGGATGCCGAGTCGTCTCCGGGTGCTTCCGCGTCGGAGCTGGCCGGGGTAGGATGGGGAGCTACAGGACTGGAGTAGCGGTGGTGGCCTTCGCGGGGTGTCGAGGTCACCGTCCCATTGGAGTAGGCCTCCAAGAGACGACGGAGTTCCCCGGGTGAGGCGATGGCATTGCCCGGGTAGATGACATGGGCAGAACTTGGGGGCTCAACCGGCCTTCCAAGCAGCACTATCGGGGTGTCGGGGGCGGGTGCGGCTTCGCTCCTTGCCGGGGTTAGGAGAGCGAGCGTCCTGCGGGTCTCAATCAGGTCAAGAGTGACCTGATCAAATAGTGCCTCTTGCGCTCTCAGGTAGCGCACCAGATGCACCAGGGCAGGATCCGACTCATGGTCTCCGTTGGCGACCTGGGTCGGGCTACCATAGCCTTCACGACTAGGGTAGTAGTAGAATGAGCGGCAGTTAACCCTCGGCGACAGGTGCCGAAGATGAACTATAGCCTCTCGGGCTGCAAGTTGGATGGCTTGGGGCTCGTCGGAGGTCGTCCTCCCGGTGAACCAGTAGGGGCGCTCCGATGTGATGCCTCTCCCGTAGAGGTGCACCGTGGCCCAGAAGTGATGGATGGAATTACTCGTGTGCTCTTGGTACACGACATATTCCGGCGGCTCGTCGATGCCGAAGGCACAACGGGTGAGATTGGCGAGGACGGCTACGAAGCCTTCGAGCTCGACTGCGGTGGTCTCGTTGCGAACGAGGGGGCCTGGCATCTTGGTGGTTGGATATCGGACTGGGAGTGAGGCTGTGATGTGTTGAGTTTGGGGTAAGGCTTCCTTGATAAGTCAGCCGAGTCTTCCATCGCACGCTTGTGGATGGGAAAGCTCAGGTGTTGGCACAGGCACACGGCCTATGGATAGACTGATAGGTTGGGCACCGGCTATCAAAAGATGTCGGTTGCCACTGTGGATGGGATAGACTTGACTGTGGACAGGAAAAGTTGTGGATGGTGTGGAAACCTAGGGATGGTGACCAGGCTAAGATAGGATTAGCCAATGGTCAGCCTGGCTCTGATACCAAGGCTGTCGGGGCCGGATTTCGGGAACACAATATTCCAGAAATTAACCCCTAGTGTCATCACCAGCCCAGGATTACTGTTACTGGTGGACACATCCTTGTTACAGATTACCAAGCATTTACAAGAATTTGATACAAGACCATAAAGGTCTACTGATACAACAATGACTCCGGTGGTGGATGAAGGAATTGGCTTGAGGATCTCCAACATTGATGGGGCTCCATTCCCACGGGAACAGCTGACCCGAATAACTCCTATCCCGCGTGGCTGTACTCCTAGGCTTCGCACGGATGTCGCTGTGGTTTTCCCCGTAGAACTCCTAACCTGGCCAAGTAAATAGCCAGGGACAAGCCTGTGAGTACGTTTGAATGTACTCGCAAACATCATGGACAAATGATATAACAGATGCAGCAAACAATTATATGGTCATGATGAATTAAACTATATGCATATGCTCATGATAGACTTATATTAAATGCATGCTGACAGGAATTAAAACATGGCATGGTGAATAATAGTTAGTGCAGAAAATAAATATTAGCATCAATAAAATATAAAAGAAATGCCGGTCGGATGTCAAGTGACACCACGGTCGGTCTTGAAAAGAAATGTCAGTCGGGTGTCCACAAGAGTAGTGGCGTGATAGAACCGCCTGAAACTCGAGGGACGCCACAAAAGGACTTGAAAATAAAGGCGAGTGCCCGGGGTAGTCCAGCCAGCCCATGAGACACTCTAAGAAAATAAAATAAGAGTAATGGGTTAGTCCACAATAATAATCAAATCATCAAATATACTAATGGTAACCCAGTAGCAACGACAATTATCCTGCAAAATAACCCTGCTCAATTTTAAATATTTCCTCCGGAGACCGACTCTAAGACCGACACTTGACCAACCCAGACTGTAGTCCTTAACCGCGGACACGGCTATTCGAATAGTTTTTTTTTAAACTCTGCAGAGGGTGTACTCTTTACCCACAAGTATAGGATTTCTTTAGTCAGTATCGTGACACTGACTAATTCCCATTACGGTCTTTGGGTTGAAAACATTCCTGACGCGCACACACCGACCAGATGCCAGGAATCACCCAAAGCATCGCTCCAGAAAACTTTAAGTCAGGGAGGCTACAACCTCCGAAAAGCATGGGATCACTATTAAACGCGCGGATTACAAGGGGTGCCCCCCTCTCGGCTACAACCGGAAACACCCATGCCTCTGACCCGATGACGGCTACAACCTTCATCGTAGTTCTCTGGGTGGTGTGCACCCGAACAGGGGTTATCAACTTACTAAGCCGTACCCTCCTTTCGGAAGGACCCGTGGCAGCACGGAACAAGTATGGAGGTTACCGGAACAAGACTCGATCTACGGTCGACTCAGGAGGCTTATGTTTTCCTGCAGTGGTTAGCACAAACAAGTATTCCTTCAATAATATCACCAGGACAGGGCCACAACCCTTGCCTGCTTTCACATATATCTCGTGACACCACCGTGTCAAAAATGGCCCGTGCCCACCGGCACGTCCAAAGCAGGAGCACACTCCTGGTTCTTATAACTTGTGCATGTTAGAACTTATATGATATGCATGCAAGAGAAAACATGACCATGCATGTATGCTATATCACTACCCATAAGCAAATTCTATTAAAAGCATCAAACCATGCTAAAATATACTAGCAAACAATTATCAAGCATTCACCATATCAAGTATTCAAGATGCTTGCCTTGAGCATGCAGAAATATTGGGTGCACTCCAAAAGTTTGAAAATATTCATCTCCCCTCCAATTCCTAATTTCAAAAATATCTAAATCACCACATAATTCAAAAGCAGCACTAAAAAGTATTTCAAAACTTTTTGAAGTAAATACTAAAATAAACTAGGGAATGTTTAAGAAATAACAGAAAAAGAATTAATTTATTTAGAGCATATTTGAATTACTTATGGAATTACTAAGTTGGAATATATGATTAAAAGCAATGTTTAAATGATTAAACAGAAACTATATATAGGAAAAAATGTTCACCTAATTTAAATAAACAGAGCATGATTTTAGAAACCTACAGAAATTTGAATTACCAATTTTAGAGTAGAAATGGCTACTATGGAATTATTTTAAAACATGCAGAAATAGGAAAAAGGGAAGAAGCAGAGATGTGCCCTGTGCGCAAATTAGCCCGTGGTGCCACTGGGCCGAGCCCAGTCGGTCGGCTGTGCGGGAAGCGGCGACGTCGAAGACGTATTCACGGAATACGCCTTCACTTAATCCGCGCTGGCCTGACCCTAGTCACTGACTGTGGGTCCCACGGGCCCACCAGTCAGGTTTGACTGGTCGCGGCGCGCGTCGTCTCCTTCGACAGAACAGAGGCGGCGCTCCGGCGATCGCCGCCGGTGAACGGCAGCGCCATTCGAGGAGCCGAGGCCATCGTTGGGTTCGGAAGCGAGAGGCGGTTCTCCCAGTGCCCGCCGTGGTAGCTGAGATGGACGGAGTTGTCGGCGGCGGGCTCTCCGGCGGACGACGCCGTCGGGTGAGAGGGGTGTTTCCTCTACAGGCCATCCCGCATGGAATTGAGGGGTGGAATCGATTGGTGGTGGCTCAAGGAGGCCAGTGGTGAAGAGAGTGGAGAGGGGGAGGCTCGGGTGGCGCCGGAATCATCCGAGGAGTGGCGATGACAGTGGGTGTCGGAGAGGAAGAAGACGACCCCTCCCGGCCATGTGGCTGTGTTGGGGTCTTGTGGGAGGAGGAGGAAGTGGTGGTTATGGGTTAGCCGAGCTCGGGGGTGGATTTATAGGGAGGGGGAAGGCGGTGCCGCGGCTTCCTGAGGAAGGCACGTCGGCGGCGGCCATTTAAGGCAGAACGTGGGCGGCGGCGAGGTTGGTGAGTTGAGGATCAGCTCAGGAGGGTTGGCGGTTGCGCGAGAGTGCGCTGGCTGGCTTGGGAACGAGCCACGCGTCTGGGCGATGCCGTGCCCGAGCTGACGGCGGCGGCGGCCATTCATGGCGAACCGCGGTCGGTGGCGAGGGTCAGCGAGGCCGGTGCTACGTGGCGAGGTCGGTGGCTGCCGCGTATGGCCTTGGCCGTTGGCCATTAAGGCGGGACGGCGCCGACAGAGACGTGGCACAGTGGGTTTCGTCGGGCGGCGCCTTCGGACGGCGTGGACGGCGGTGGCCGGTGCTACGGGTCAAGGTGGGATGTCGGCGGGGACCAGGGGTGACGTGGTGATCCGGGGAAAGGATTGAGATGAGCAGGGAAGGCAGCAGTAGAGCGGCAGGAGTCGATGCCACCGCGTGCAATTCGCACGCTCTGGCCGCGCTCTGTGCGTGCTCACAAGGTGTTCGACGCAATGCCAGAGGCATCTTCATTGATCCAAACGAGCTACCACTTAACAGAGTGATGTTTGAAAGGTTGGCAAGGCTATTAGACATGCTGGTTAGGCCAGATGATCAAGAGTGCAGTGTAGTTTGGTGATAGGCAAAAATGTTGTCATGCACACAATGTGTTCGACAGAATGATAGAGCTAGCTAGGGGACTTTGTTGGGAGTGGGACTTGGCAGGATAGTGTCTCCTTAGTGATCATAGATTATGGTGGAGTTGGTTTGTGAAAAAAGAAAACTTTCTAGTGCAAGTTTTGGAGATATTCAGTTCTGGACAGAAAATTTCAGAGGGGTTTTGGTGACCTTAGAAAATTCAAATGGGGATGATCTTCTGGACTTAAGGGTTTAGTTGGAAGGACTAAAATATGGACAAGTTTCAGAATTTTTGGAGAAAGAAAAATTGAGGTTGTAGTAGAAACCTTGAGAATGGACAGAAATAAAAAGGAGGATGGTTCACTCAAATTTTGCAAAACACCAAGTTGGGTTTTTGCACCAAAGTGACATATAGGCATCATAAGACCTCTCAGAATTATGGTGGAATTTTTAGAGAATTATTTATAATGGTTGTAGTGCAACGGAAGCATTTAAAATACTGAAAATGCTATTAAAAGAGTTATTTAGAGACAAATTTTATTATGAAAATAATTTCTACTGTTATTAAACAAATAATGAAATGACTCAAGATACAACCAGAGCCCATAAAATTATTTCCAAAAATTTACTATATGAAGAGAAGATTTTTGAAGGACAGGTATAGAAAAGGCTTAAAAATTATTAAAGAACCTAATATAATTCAAAATTTTATTTCTAGCCAAATTTTTAATTAATAAAAATATGATTAAATTTTTGGGGTGTTACACCGGGGCAAAGGAAAATTAAAGCAAGGACTGAAATAAGCAACTGCATCCACATCACACGAACATACAGAAACAAACAACCAGGGAACCCCCAAAAAACAACCTTGAATCAGACTCTTAGGCTAGCAGATATCAAATCGACGGCGGAAGAGCAAGGACCTACATCTACATAACAAGAACGTCAGGATAAAACTACCAATACCACTAGATCCAACAGATCAGACGTCTAGGCCAGCACATAGAAAATCGACATGGGAAACGAATCCACCGCTACATCCATGCACCTACCACTACAAGAACAACAAAAATCGCCAGACAAAATCCACCGCTACGAGTACACGTACACGTACATCTATATCAAACACCGGGGGAATCGAAGCAAACCAGTAGATCTAGAAGAAATTCAGTGGGAAAAAAGAGAAGACGAGGACAACCAACCGAAACCAGAAGGAACTGGAGCGCATATCAAGCTGCAGTAGAGAAGGAGCTCGGAATCACCATGGCCGACAAGGAAATCGCAAGGTCGAATGGAAAGAAATGAAAAAGAAGACAAAGAGGGCTAGGGCCTAGGGGGTGGGCAGTAACGGGTTGGCCCGGAAACTATTACGCGACCGGTAAGGAACAGAAAAAGAAAACACTCGAAAAACGACACCTCCCAGCGTGAATCTCCGTGCAAGATTGAACGGCCAAAAAATTGAATGACGCCCAATTGTAAAACACTCGACTGTGAAATAGCAAAACCGTAATTAAAAGGACAAAAATATTAACGGAATAATACGAAGGAAAAGGAACCCGAGAAGAATTTGTGAGGAATCCTTTTTAATCGTGATTTTCCATTTTTGCAAGGTATATCCATTTTAACGTTATTGCCTTTTCTCAACGTTGGAGTAATTTCTATTGTTAACTGCGTATTTTTTGGATCTATTTTTTGTATTGCCTCATTCGGTAAACGGAATCTCTATCTCTATCTCTATCTAATATTAAAGGGAGAAGCGTTTCTCAGCTTTTTTCGTCATGTAAGTTTTCGTACATCCTCATGAGAGTTTTGCTACGTGAGTATGTCCGTCGTCTGTTTTATGGAAATATATATACAAAAAAGTGCAAAGGTGGACTCGAACTGTGGTCTTATATGAAAATAGGCACGGACATACAACAATCAGGCCAACTTATAGCGTCTTGTTTTGAGGCAGAAGTTCTCTTATTATTTAAGTCGGCGTAGCTCACCTGTCTTCGTGGGCCGAACCAATATGAAAAGATGACGTCCCATATATTATTTCCTTTTGTTTGTACTTTCTGTTTCTTTTTTTCTCTTATGTTTTTTCTTTTCAGTTTCCTTTTAGTTTTTTAAAGTATTCATCTCACTTTAAAAAGATGTAAATCATCTATTTGAAATTTTTTAAACGTGTATAAAAATGTTTTTGATGTACACGAAAAATGTACAATGTGCATGAACAAAATTGGGATCAAAATATGTATTTGAAGAAAATGTTAATCATGTATTTAAATAATGTTACATATATAAAAATGCTTTAGATGTATATAAAAATTGGAAAATGTGTATGAAAAAAGTGACATCAAAACATATCTCTCCTGAAATTTTAACCTGTATAATCAAATATTTCATATGTACACAAAAAATATAGTCACTTATTTTGGGACGGAGTTAGTATAAAAGTATGTACAATGTGTATTAAAAAATGTAGACATGTGTTGAAAAAAAAGTAGACATCATAAATTTATTTTAAAAATATTTGAAAAATGTTAAACATGTATAAAGAAATTTGCCCGATATATACAAACAAATGTACAATGTGTAAGAAGAAACATAGACAATAAAACATATATTAAAATAATGTTAACTATGTATGAAAATATGATAAACGCATGATATAAAAATGTTCCTTATGTATAAAAAATGTACATTATGCGTAAAAAAAGCACAAAAGTGTTAAAAAAGAAAAATGATTTTTTTATGAAAACCTGAAAGGAAATAAATTGAAGGAAATCATAAAAAAACAAAGAAATAATCAGTGAAAATGGAAGAATGAAATAGGAAATAGGAAAACCGAAAATACTGAAGAAAGAACAGGATGCCAGAAAGGGAAAAAGCAAAAAAATTAAAAAAAAATTAAGGTACAATGTTTGGCCAGCCCACTATTTCCTATGCGTAGACAGTCCTAATAGGATCAGTACGAGAGTGAAATAGTCATCACGGACTTATTGTAGAAGAGAGTTTTCTTAACAAAAAAAAAAAACTGCTCGCTCCACAAGCCCACCGTACATTACTTAGCCTTTTTTTAGTCACGCCGCACGTCCCTATTTTCTGGATTCGTTTTGACTTTTGACTATCAAAGCGTTCGACAGGCAAATTGTTCTTGCTCTCACTTACAAAAAAAGTCAACAAATCAGGAGAAAATATATTTAATTTTTTTAGGTGAAAAGTAATTCCAGGCAAGGTAGAAAACAAATTTTACGTCCGAGAGTTCATAGAGCACATGTCGGACCCCCATAATCCATCTCCGGTTTGTCCTTGCCTCCATGACTCGCACCGTCACAGACATCTCATGTGCGTGCGATGTGATCAGACACCACCCATATCGGATTGATTGCTAATTAGTATTATGTCCGAAGATATCTTCTAAGGAAGGCCTATATATATCCTTTGACTCAAGCTTCACTGGAAGCGATCGCAACATCTCAGCGTGTCGTCAATATTGATTCTACCATGTACCTCCCGCCAGACATCCAAAATACAGACAGACGCACTAATTATCGTGACCCTTTTTATTATTGATGAAAGTACTTATTGATAACCTTATGATATCGTCCAAGGCGGTAGCATTAGATGGACGGGTGTTGTACGTGTACAAGGTGCATGCATGCACACGACATAGCATCACATCTTCACTAGCTACCACATCAGCTAGCCGACGCCCGCACTGATGCGCTTCTGTTTTGGGCGTCATCGGGCAGGAGTCCACCTCATTTGCCGCACTTCCATCGCTGGGTGGCATCGTCCAGAGGCTGGTGTGTCGCACTGGTGGATTTTATGATGGACACGATAATTTTCACTCCCGTTGCAACGCACGGGCATACGTGCTAGTCTCTTTTAACGTGAATCCCTTGTGAGGAGTCCTTTTTTAACGTAACTCTTATTTTGTTGCGTCTATCATTGGTATGCATAGACCTGATCTCCCCTAGTTATATTACCGAATAACTAATCAATTAATTGTAAATAAAATCTGGCCATTATAACTCGGTCCTACTCCCTCCGTTCGGAATTACTTGTCGCATAAATGGATGTATCTATATGTATTTTAGTTCTAGATACATCCATTTCCGAGACAAGTAATTCCGAACGGAGGGAGTATTAGATTAACGGTTCCTACTCCCTCCGTCTCAAAATTTTTGTCTTCGTTTTGTCTAAATACAATTGTATCTAGTCATGCTTTAGTGTTAGATACTTTCCTATCTAGACAAATTTAAGACAAGAATTTTGGGACGGATGGAGTATTTTCTAATTAACATGGTAATTTTTTGAAAGTCTATAATTAGTATATGCAGGTATAGATAGATAGATAGATTCACATGTAATCTGTCTGCAACGATGGCTGGGCACCACGTACAGTGGAAGGAAAGGATATAAATTTTTATTTTGGAGAATCGGAAGGAAAGGATAAATAGGACGTGTAAAGCGGTGGTTTTGGGTGTGTACGGGATAGGAGGTGCGCTGATTCGGTTGCTTAAGGTACAGGTATTCACCAAGGCCGGTGGGCTTGCTAATCTAGGGATTTTACTTCGTGGGTGAGCATGGCCGTGGGGTGAGCCAGTTTTAGAATTAATCGAACTGTTAAATGCTGCCGCTGGGCGCTGCACCTTGAGCATCCCTCCCCTCACACTTTCATTTGGAGTTCCTTTTGCCACGGAATAACATGCCTCGAGTCCCCGGCATAGGTGGGCCGTCCGCCTCACCTGCACCATCTGCGGATGATCGGAGCAAGCCTCTTCCGGCTGTGGTTCGCTATGTTTTGATGGCCGTAGGCGGCGTTTTAGTGTACGGGGCGGTCGACGGTATGCTCCGGCTGCAGCGCAGCCGAGCTGCCAAGAGAAGCGACGAGCAGGCGGTCCGCAGGTACGACAAAGCCATTAAGGTTTGGGAAATTCTCTTTCGGGTGCTCCTAACCGTGCTGAGCGGAGCACATGCCATCGTGAGCGGCTGGTTTGGTCAGTAGGTACGTACTTTCTAGCTTCCAATCTCTGTCGCTCTCTCTCTCTCTCTCTCTCTCTCTCTCTCTCTCCCCGATGAGCTCACTTTCAATTTCCAATTTTCCTCTTCGCAGCACCCCATGGAGACGGCAAGAAGACAGCGTGGAGGGACAAGAGGACGGCGTGGAGGGACATGAGGACGGCCTGGAGTATATTAGTACATGAAATATATAGCTTGTTCTGTTGGCGCTAGCTCTGGAATATATATCTGTGTGCAGCCAGTGGATATATAGCTTGTTGTGGAGTACTGGGATGTAAGCATATGGAATAAGATGTAAGCATGTGGTGATATTTAATGTAAGCATGGATGGTGTATTGGACAATTTTATCAGCTCGGTATGCTCGATTTTTTTTATCGGCTCGGTGAAAATCATGAAAAGAAATTGTGCTAGTTTTTCGCTATGTTAGGTTGAGTTGTGATATTTTTGGTTTCAATACTCGAAATTATAAGCACATTATTTGTGAAACATCTACTCGGAAGTCTAGACACGCAATAAGAACCCACCTAGCAACTTGTTGGTGGCAGTAGACATGGATGCCCACTACAGGGCCTCACAAATAAAACATGGGTGCTACTGGAGTGGTCAATGTTTGTACAACTAGTTAGTGGTGGCTAGATCAGACATGCGCTGGTTTTGATGTCAACAGATGGAAACGGAATCAGAAGCAGGGGGAACTGTCACATGGTAGTGACAGTGCTTCTGCTTCATACTTTAGAGGAAATTGACATTTCTTTCATCAGAGTATATCAGCTAATAATTTCAGAAAAAAAAAGACTGTATCAGCTAATATAAGGGGCATCATCCATGCGAAGTAGTCATTGCCACAAGCGCCTACAAATAATAGTTTGATTGACGGTGATTTAGTTGCCTTATAATTAGAGGTAATATCATCAGAAGTCATAGAACTTGTGCTTGATATTCAGTTTGGTGCAAGAACTTTGAAGATACGGAATTGTAGTCACTTAACTTCACTCAAACGTGGATATGTATATATGTGTACGACCTAACTTGTCAGTGAGAAATGGCGCTCCCTGGCATATTTTCTTCAAAAAAAGGCCATAGAATTTTATATATTTCTGGAAACAGCCAACCACATTGACACATTCTTCAACGAAACACGCTTGAATTTTTATATTTGCAGCAAATCCCACCACTATATTGCTCATACCTACGAAAATTAAAAAAAAAATACAGGGGTCAGCACATGTCTGGAATACAATACCTAATATGACAATATGAGCCAGTCCAGCGACACCGCCAACCACGTTCAGCTGTCATACTTTTGTTTTTCAAGAAATTTCAAACTATTCATCTTCAATCATGACACACTATTAGGAAAGGGCTTATAGGTGAACCCTAATAAGTGGCAGGCGAGATAGGGCACCTGTTGTCGATGTCAATACCGGCGGAATTCGGGTAGGGGGTCCCGAACTATGCGCCTGAGGATCGATGGTAACAGGAGACCGGGGACACGATGTTTACCCAGGTGCAGGCCCTCTCGATTGAGGTAATACCCTACTTCCTCCTTGATTGATCTTGATGAATATGAGATTACAAGAGTTGATCTACCACGAGATCGTAATGGCTAAAACCCTAGGAGTCCAGCCTGTGTAGTTGTGATTGTTGTCTCTACGGACTAAACCCTCTCGTTTAGATATGCACCGGAGGGACCTAGGGTTGTACATGGCCATCTTGCAGAGGAAGGAAAGTATTACACCCGGACTCTAAACTTGCTATTTTACACATTTGGAGTCCTATCCAGATACGGGAGATAGTCTTCAGTAACAATCTTCACGGCCCACCAGTCCGGCCCATAACGAGTGATCCGGCCACCTGAGGACCCCTTAATCCAGAACTCCCTCAGTAGCCCCTGAACCAGTCTCCGATGACGATGAGTTCGTCTCGCATACTGTCTTCGGCATTGCAAGGCGGGTTCCTCCTCCCGAACACATTGAAGCAATATTCCCTACACAAAGGTACTATGTCCGGCTCTGCATGGTTAGTACAACCCTTAGCCTCGAAGGCAAGGTATCGAAAAACGGATAATGTGTCTTTACTAGCAACTTTTCAGCCAAGCGTCACGTCTGTCACTTTAATGTATCGAACCGTTTTCTTGGCTCTAGTTTCGTGTTTCGAGGTATATCCCCATTGGCACGTCTTGTCAAAACAGAGATCGTGCCCGCTTATTACGGGATCATTATCAATGTGACGTGAGCATCCAAAAAGCGCCTTATGCACGACTAAATTGGGAACCGGCGAGTTTTACGGCTGGAGTAGGGGGGGGGGCGTTTAGCATTCACCGCTTATAATAGGATACCAATCCTGCTCATTAACCCCACGCTTTCCTCCAGCCGTAGCTCTCCAATCTCCCTAGCCTAAGCGCCCACAACTCTCAACTCCTCCACCACCGCCTCCCTCCCCAGGAATGGCCGGATCCGGTTCTAAGGGCAAGTGGGAGGCTTCTACGGTCATGGAGAAGACCATGAAGAACCTCCGAAGTGCAGGCTATCTTGCTGATGATATAGCGCCGTGGATCCCCAAAAAGGACCAAGTGATCCCCGTCCCTAAGGCGGGTGAGAGGGTTGTTTTCCTCTCCCACTTTATTCGGGGGCTGGGATTTCCTCTCCACCCCTTTGTACGGGGTCTCTTATTTTTCTATGGGCTAGATTTCCATGATCTAGGCCCGAACTAAATTCTTCACATATCTGTTTTTATAGTAGTATGTGAGGCGTTCCTCCGCGTCCCCCCACACTTCAGTCTATGGCTCAAAACCTTCAATTTGAAGCCGAAGGTGGTCGATGGGCAGCACGCGGAGTGCGGAGGAGCCATGGTGAGCAAGCTCCCCAAAGCCACCTGGCCAAAGGGGGCCTTTGTGGAGACAAACAAGGTCTGGCAGCAGGAGTGGTTTTACATCACTGAGCCCTACGATGCCAAGTGGGCGGCGGCGCCCGCATTCAGATCTGGACCCCGGGAGATGCTGACCTCTTGAACCGACAAGAGTCCGGATTGGGGATCTCAGCCGGAGGTGCTAGCCCTCCAAAAATCGCATCTCTGGCATGATTGCCAAGGGCACCCTACTCACAAATGTGATTGAGGTAATGCTCGTCTGCCTCGTCCTTCCCTGCCAATGCCGGGACTCCCATTTATGGGAGTTCAATCTGGAAGGGCGTCGGCCCTTGAAGCATCTCTTCGGCACCACACACGAAGACATCTGCAAGCATCTCTTCAAGGCCCAGATGGGGTGGCCGGCGGAGACCGAGGATAGGGCTTCAGCAACATGTTCACTGCTTCAGAGGTAATCAAAATTTCTACCGAATACATACTCCATCCATAGTTCAATTATAACAGGAGTTAGAGTTTTTGTGTTCTATCCAGGCCTGAACGAAAAAGGCAGAGCGAATCAAGTGTCCGGCTCCCTTTCCAGAAGACCCAGAGACGCCTCAGCTGACGGCAATGTTGGTTCCGGCGACATACAACGTCGGAGAAGAAGGCCAAGAAGAAGGGCAAGGAGATCAAGAGCGACCCCCGCCCTATAGATCCCGCGGACACAAGGTCCGGGGAAACCGGCTCCCACCTCTCCCCCGCAGAAGAAGAAGAGGAGGAGGAAGAAGAAGATGACTCCCCCGTCTAGGTAAGGGGGAGGAAAAGAGTGGCCCCCGATGACGCAGGCAAGGCCGCGCCTAGGAAGAAACTAAATCTTCCAGACAGTTTGGACTCAACGTCCGAACAAAGCTTCCGAGTTCAGCCAGGATTAAGCCCCTGGCCGAATCGTAAGTACTTAGACGATAACTACTTATGTTTGGTGAATTACTTTTCAGTATCTAATGTCATTTTGCCTTTATATAGTCCTCCACATGACATCCCCGTGGCTTCACTGTCATCAGGGAATTCTCTATCGCCGGGAATGGTGGAGAGCGATACGCCTCTGCGGGGCTCGTCGCCTGTTTTAGGGGACGCCGACGTGTCCTCTGTACAAGCTCCCCCTGTTCGAGCAGGTGGGAGTGAGACAGACGAGAAGGCGTCCAAGGTTAATCCCTCGGCCGCTGCTAACCAAGGGGGAGCGATCCCCATGGGACCAAAGACGGGAGGCCCAAGCAATCCGGGCCCCCACCGAACACTGTTCTGGAGCCCAATGCGGCTCCAGAATCAGGAAACCAGCCCCCCGTGATGGGGAAGGAGCAACTGCTCAAATGGCGCCCGCCGTCAATCCAGAGGCGCCGAACGCTCTGGAGGAAGCACTACGAGGTGCTTCCATCGTAGTGGAACACCGCACTCTGATGAGTGCGGTCATGGAGAAAATTTAGTCCGTCAAAGGCGTAGGAGTACTAACCCATTTTCCTATATAGGAGTCATCTTTTATACTCCCAAGTGTCCGTCCCAGGGGTGACGGTTCCGTGATTGGTGGTGAGGTGATCTGAAGGGCGGCTCCTCTTAGGGTTTCTCCCTTTGTCGTGGTTTTGATCTCTTCTAGGGCCTCCCATCGCAATTCTCTACTCAGTCAACGTTTCCAGCTGCTGATAGAGACGCCCCTCCTTGAGAGTCATCTCCGTGATCCCAACCACCAAAAGCCTCTCGTGTGTGCTAGGGCGCACGACCGTAATACACTGACTCCTAGACTTCCAGGTTTTTTGACGTTTCAGGCCGCCATGCAGAAGGTAGAAGGGCTGCTGAAGAACCTGAAGTTGTCAGAGGCGGAGAGGAAGGGAGTGCGGATCGAAAGGGCGGCATGGGGTAGATCCAGGGAAGTGGAGCCACAGGCGTTAGGGAAGGTGTTCTCGGAGAAGCCGGTGTATGTGGAGGGGATGATTAAGTCTCTGAGTAGGGTTTGGTGTCCACTAAAAGGTTTGAAGTGCAAGGAGATGGAAGAAAATATTTTTCTGTTCACCTTTTTGCAGGCGGCGGGGAAGAGAAAGGCATTGGAAGATGGCCCGTGGATGGTGGGGAAGGAGTTGATTGTCATGGAGGATTCTGATCCAATTAAAACCGTGGAGGAGTATGAATTCAAGATCATACCTATTTGGGTGAGGGTGACTAGGCTGCCTCTAGGTTTTCTAAATCAAGAGAGTGGGGAAATCCTAGGAGAGCAAATTGGGGAAGTGGTGGAAGTGGACGTAGGGGAAGGAGGTGGGCAATCTGGAAATTTTATCCGAGTTAAGGTCAAGCTAGACATTACCCGGCCACTGTTGAGAGGTATTACAGTGGACATCTCTGAAGAGAATGAGGATATGGGGAAGATGAACATGGTCGTGGACAGCCAGAAAAAGAAGGGTGAAGTTGAGGATGAGCAAAAGTGGTGTCCGTTGGAATATGAGTACCTGCCTGATTTCTGCTACACGTGTGGAGTAATCGGACATATAGATAAGGCATGTTCGGTCAAAGTGCCCAGAGGAGAGATGCAATAGTACGGGAATTGGATGAGGGCTGTAATGAAGATAAAGTATTTTGAACGGGAAAGGCCAGGGTCGAGCGGATCGAAGAGCAGCGGAGGAAGTGGGCGGAATGGAGGATATGGCTTCCAAAATAATATAAGGGGAGGGGGTAGTGATAGTGACTCATGGAGAAAGTCAGGGGATGAAAGCAATTCAATGTCAAGGTTACACAGCAGGGAGAGGACTAGGCTGAACCAGGGTTTAACCAGCCCTCTGAAGCTGAACCCACCTCCGGAGCGGAGCACGAGCCAAGAAAAATTAAGTGTACAGGCCAATACAGGAGAGGAGAAGAAGGAAGGGGAAATATGTCAGGCACAAAAGGACAGGCTGAAGGAGGCAGGAGACAAAGGAAGAGCGGGGCTGAAGGATAAGCAGGAGGGAACGTCCGAGCCCATGGTGCATGTCGCTCCCGTGCATGAGGATGTAGCTCACGTGGGAAAGGGAGGCGGTCAAGGAGAGAAGGGGGTAGTACTTGAAGTTGATAAAAAGAAGAATAAGAAGACAGAGGGAAGGAAGGGCTTTAACAGGAAAGTGAGAAGTGAAAATATTATTGATGTGAAGTTAGGAGTGGTTCCTGGGGCAAAAAGGGGTATGGAAGCGATGGAGGTGGAAGTAGAGGATGGAGAGCATGTGAAGAAACAGAAAGGCGAGCAGACAAATGTGAACTTGGAAGCGGGGCTGTCGGTACAGCCCCGCGGGAACCAATGAAGATAGTGGCGTGGAACTGTCGGGGATTGGGAAATGGCCCGGCAGTTCGAGGACTCTTGGATATCCAGGAGAAGGAAGATCCCGATGTGCTTTTTTTATCAGAAACAAAAATGGATGAGTACAGGATGGAATGGTTCAGGTGGAAGTTGGGCTTAACAAACATGGTGATAAAGAAGTGCGAAGGACAGAGTGGTAGTTTAGCCTTATTTTGGAGGAATGGAATAAATTTGAAAGCGGAACTGAAATCTAGATACCATATAGATGCGGAGATAACCGGGGAGGATGGCTTCTGTTGGAGATTTACGGGCATTTATGGAGAACCCAAACAAGAGAAAAGGGAGGCTACATGGAAACTGCTAAGGACGATAAAACATCATAGTGACAAACCATGGATGTGTGCAGGTGATTTCAATGATGTTTTGTTTGATTGGGAGAAGGAAGGAGGGGCGGCTCGGCCCCAAGGGTGTATGGACAGATTTAAGGAGGCCTTAGAAGGTTGTGCTCTTCATGATTTGGGGTTTCACGGTGATCCTTTCACGTGGCGTAATAATAGTCAAACGGAGGAAAACTATATCAGAGAAAGGTTGGACAGGGTTGTCGCAACGCAAGGGTGGTGTGACCATTTCCCGGGGTACAAAGTGAGGAATGGAGACCCAAGACATTCGGATCACCGGCCTTTGATCATTGAGTTGGAGGGAGGAAGTACAGATGAAAGAAAAGGAGGGGATAAATGTTTCAAGTTTGAGGCTAGGTGGCTGGAGGAAGAGGCGTGTGGAGGAATAGTAGAGAATGCATGGAAGACTAGTAGTGATATTCATGGCAGAGGGGTGACAGATGCGTTGAAGGACGTTGCAAAGGAGCTGACAGATTGGAGTAGGAACATTCTTGGTGACTTGGAGAAGAGTATATCTCGTACGAAAAAAGAACTTGAAAGGTGGAGGAGGAGGCCCATTTCGGATGAACAAGTTCAAAAGGAAAGTATGCTCAGGTATAAGTTGGCCAAGCTTGAACACCAAAGAGATACATATTGGCGTCAGAGAGCTCATGTGCACTTGCTAAGGGAGGGAGACAAGAACACGAAGTTTTTTCACTCATATGCTTCGGAGAGAAAGAGAAGAAACAGAATAAAAAAACTAAGAAATGAGGGAGGAGAGATGGTGGAAGGGGAGCAGGAGATGGCGGCGGTGGTTACCGAGTTTTACCGTAACCTTTTTGCTTCTTGTGCAGGACACCGGCTCCCTGAGTTGTTAGAAAAAGTGCCCAGTCAGGTTACACCGGAAATGAACTCTCAGCTTATGAAACCGTTTGCTCCCGAGGAGGTAAAGGCGACACTTGACAGTATAGGGGATCTCAAGGCCCCAGGCCCAGATGGCATGTCAGCGGGTTTCTACAAAAATTTCTGGGGTCTGATTGGTGATAAGGTGACCGAGGAGGTCCTGAAGGTCTTAAATGGGGCCCCAATGCCGTCGGAGTGGAATGATACAACAGTGGTGCTAATCCCTAAGGTGAAGGAGCCGGAAGCAATGAAGGATCTGCGCCCGATCAGTCTTTGTAATGTATTGTACAAACTCATTTCAAAGGTATTGGCCAATCGTTTGAAATGCATTCTTCCTGAAATCATTGCCCCCAACCAAAGTGCTTTCGTGCCAGGGCGCCTCATCACAGACAATATCCTCCTAGCTTTTGAAGTCACCCATTATATGCAACGGAAGAGAAGTGGATCAGAAGGTTTAGCGGCACTTAAACTGGATATGAGTAAGGCGTATGATCGGGTGGAGTGGAGCTTTTTGGAAGCAATGATGAGGAAGTTGGGATTTGCCGAGAGATGGATACAATTGATCATGAAGTGCTGTAGCACAGTAAAATACCAGTTTCGAGTAAATGGTGTGTTAACAGAGGAGGTGATCCCAGAACGAGGGTTACGGCAGGGCGACCCCATATCCCCCTATCTCTTTTTGATATGTGTAGAGGCCTTCTCTAGTTTATTGAATCATGCAGAAGCCAATGGCACGCTTGAAGGTGTTCGAATATGTGGTGGAGCGCCGAGCTTTAATCATCTATTGTTTGCTGATGATTCGTTGATTCTCCTAAAAGTTACTCAAGAGAGTCCACAACATCTGCAACATATTCTAAACTTATATGAGGATTGCTCGGGTCAGACCATCAATACAGATAAATCATCCATTACTTTCAGCAAGAATACGAAACTGCAGGCTAAACAGGAGATGATGCATACCCTGAACATTTCAAGAGAAGGCAGAGGTGATCGGTATTTGGGGCTCCCGGTGCATATAGGCAAATCCAAGACTCGTACCTTTGCGTACATTAAGGATAAAATCTGGAGATTGATCCAAGGCTGGAAGGAGAGAGTGCTCTCAAAACTGGGGAAAGAAATTCTAGTGAAAGCTTGTGCTCAGGCGATCCCCACCTTTGCGATGACATGCTTCGATCTGACGAAGGGTTTCTGTGAGCAGTTAAACTCAATGATTAGCAGATTTTGGTGGGCTCAACTGAAAAATGAATCAAAGTTGCATTGGCTTGGATGGGACAAGTTGACCAGAGCAAAGCAAGATGGGGGTCTGGGTTACAAGGATTTGCATCTTTTTAACCTCTCTATGCTAGCGAAATAAGGTTGGCGCCTACTAACTGAACCAGAATCATTGTGCGCGCGTGTCTTCAAGGCTCGATATTACCCGGAGTCTGATGTTCTCCAAGCTGAGCCAAAGCCGGGCATTTCTTATGCTTGGAGGAGTATTCTCCGAGGTATCGAGGTGTTAAAACAAGGGCTAGTAAAGAGAATAGGCAATGGAGAGGATACAGACATGTGGCTCGATCCATGGCTCCCAAGGAGTGGATGTATGCGACCGATCACACCGAGAGGCCAGACAATCATAAACAAGGTGTCTGAATTGATCGATCCGTATACAGGTCGATGGGACGAGGATCTGGTGAAATCCACCTTCTGGCCGATGGACGCGACTATGATCTTGTCAGTGCCATTGCATGATGACTTTGATGACCAGTGGGCTTGGCAGTATGAACCCAATGGGACCTTTTCGGTCAGGTCTGCTTATCACTTGCAATGTGAGCTGAGTCTGATGAGGGCTAAGAAGCAAGTTGGGGACAGTTCTGAGCAAGCCAATAAATTTAATTGGAAGGCAATCTGGCAGTGTCATTGTCCCGGGAAGATGAAACATTTTTTATGGAGAATGGCTCATAATAGCTTACCTCACAGATGGAGCATCGAGCGTAGGGGTATGGAGATTGATACTGCTTGTCCGATGTGCTCCAGGTTTAATGAAGATGGAGGGCACCTCTTCCTCAGATGCAAGGCAGTTAGACCGCTTTGGCGCGAGCTTCAGTTAGAAACTGAAAGGAATTTTTTTCTCAGTTGCGAGGGGCCGAAGGACTTTATTACTGCAGTTTTGAGATTGCAGGAGGAAAAACAGCTGCGGTGTATCACCATGCTCTGGGTGTGGTGGGATACAAGAAATAAAAAGAATGTGGGAGAGCCACAACGAGCTATTGAAGCTTTGGTGAGAAGAGTGCAAAACATGGTCAGTGATTTTCAGATGCATGTCCCTAAAATTGGTACTCTGAAAACACTGAGTGTGGTTCCGGATAGGCTCCCAAATCAGGATATGCTACAGATTAATGTGGATGGCAGTTTGAAGGGAAATCCTAACCGTGGTGGTTGGGGCTTTATAATTTGAAACCAAGAGGGCCAACCGGTGGGAGCTGGAGCTTGTCCTGTCAAACACATACTGAACCCTCTCCAAGCCGAAGCTACTACTTGCCTGCAAAGTCCTCATGCAGCTCAGGGATGGGGAATGACAAAGATACAAGTCCATTCAGACTCGATGATTCTGGTGCAGGCCCTCACGTCCAACGACTTTGACCTCTCAGCTAAGAGCATGGTTAATAATATAGCCAGCTGCTGGCTATATGATGTTGCCATGTCACATATAGTCAAGCTTATAGCCAACAAGTACAATAGCTAGATATAAATATGTACTACTTTGTTGATACATGGCCCACCCCACTCTCTCACAAAGTACCTAAGAGCACGTGCTACAGCCGGCTGTTAACTAGTAGCCCGCTTCTCTTCTCTTTCCTCTTCTCTCTCTTCCAAGTAAGCAAAAATATAATATTTAATGTCTTACAGCCCGCCTACATCACCTTATTGTACTTTCTCTAATGGGACCTTAATAAAGGAGATTAGATGTTTTGCTAGCTGCAATTTCACCTATGCCCGGTTTTTGTTTTGCCCAAGGGCTTGTAATAAAGTTGCCGACGCGTTAGCGACGTACGGTGCCGATGCAGGCCTTGTGTCCCCAGCCTTTTGGCCGGACCAAGCACCTGCCTTTGTGCACAATCTTGTAGCCAGCGATGTTGCTGAGCTGTTTGGTTAATGGAAGCGCTGATTTCCATCTAAAAAAAAAAGTGTATGTACTCCCACCCAGGTGGACTGGGTAACCCAGCAGCCGGTGAGCATTGTCGCACAGGCTGCTAACTAATTAGCTTTTGCATGCGTAACAACTTCCTATAAGCAAGGTGCATGCAGCCGTGGCTTTACATGCATTGGGAATTACATTGTAATTAATGTCTGACAATATTTATATTATATTTTTTTGAGAGAAGGGTATATGTAACTCTAAAGCTATAAAAATGTGCATGGAGGTATATGTTACATCCTCAGTTTTTAGAAAGAGTATATACTCACTTTTTAAAAAGCTATAAACTGAATTTATATAATGAGTACATACTGACTTCTTTCATTGAATATATACAGAATTTTGAAGGACTATATACTGATTTTTTATTGGAAGGACATCAGTATTTTTTTTTCGAACTAGCACGGAGTGAGCTTTCTTAAGGAGTATATACTGAAATTTATATGTACATACTGATTTTTCTTAGGGTAGTATATGCAGATTAAAAAATTGAAGTAGCATGTACTACTCTTTTTTTGGGGAAGTATATACTTTATTTTCTATCAGAGAGCATATTCCACATTATTTTTATAGAAATATAAGACCACATTATTTATGAGGACCGATACTACTAAACTATTATGAAGAAGTATGTACTTCATTATCAATGAAGAAGTACATACCTTATTCTCCCCCGCAAAAAAAAGTATATACCTTACTCTGAACGTTTGGAGTAGTATATACCCCGCAAAAGTACTAACACGTGATAGAAGTTTGATATTCTAACACGTACGTTCGTCGGCACCTAACACAGCAGGTGCAATGAGAAATCATTAGATCGACCTTTCCTTGCTGGTCTTGATGGATTCCACGCGGTGTGTTGGATACGGCGGCCGGAGCTAGTTTTTGAGAGCGGTTCATTTGACGAGTCGCAGTCTAACCAGGTATACGTGGGTAAAAACTACACATCCCAGATCTCTATTTTTGTGCAACAAAATTTCAAACAGAACCTTATCCATGCAATGGGATTTACTAGCTGGTTATTAATTAGTATCTATTATATATAAAAAGTGCTTGACAGGCTCACCAGAAAAAAGATAAATAAGATAGAAAATCCCACAAAAATCAGAACTATCCAACCATTTATTAAATATGCGAATTCTTTACAGCCATTAGATATGTTTTAAGTGGAAAAATTTACCCACCAATGCCATTATGCCATTATGATAGAAAAACGTTTAATTCAAATTACTTTATTATAATAGAAAAACAAAGCTAGGATAGACCTTATGTAAAAAAAAGTAGCAGGACGTGGGCATGTTGGGGTGCGTTTCCTTCTACTCCCTCTGTTCCAAAATATTTGTCTTTCTAGAGATTTCAACAAGTGACTACATACGGAGCAAAGTGAGTGAATCTACACTCTAAAATGTCTATATGCATCCGTATGCTGTGTCCATTTGAAATGTCTACAAAGACAAATATTTAGGAACGGAGGGAGTATATGCATGCATGCATGCATTCTTTCCTTCCTAGGGTAGGACTATTCGAAAGAAAGCCAGCGTGAATATGTATGCATGCATTATTCCCTTGATAGGCCAGGACTCTTCCAAGAAAGTCCAGGGTGACGTGGGCCTATGATTTTCTTTATATGCATGCATGTATTTTTTTTTCCTTCCTTCCTAGGCTAGGACTCTTTCAAAGAAAATAAGTGTGACGTGGGCTGACGCTTTTTATATGGATGCATGCATGCATTCTTTCCTTGATACTATATATATGAATGCATGCAAAAAACAACACGGATAGATTTATTCATTAAAAAACATGCATGGCTTTATTCTCGAAGAAAAAAAATGGTCATGCAACTTGCCAAAACATGTTCGCCTTGATACTCTTGGACACCCGACAGGGTGTGAGTCCCTATATGTACACTTCAAGGACACCCAGTTTCATACTTGCATCATGCATGCATCCAAAGATGAGTTGTCTGGGCGCTCATCCATACATGAACAAGCATGTATAGCCGTGGACGAGTTGGGCGCCCGTACATGGATGAGCCAAGCCACCCACCCACATGTGAGTCTTCGATCGCTTCGTTGATAGCTGTCAGAAACAAGAGGACCTGCCGTTTCATCACTGTATGGTAGCCCGGCTAGCATCAATAGCCTCGTACGTGCGTGCCACTTGGCTCTGCAGCCCCTTGTGATCCAGTATCGTGCACATACAAGTACAAGAATCTACCGTAAACTTGCATCATGCACATTGTTAAGAGCTAGGTATAAATTAGTGTGTGACATGTATTTTGTTCTATTGCTCCATCCATTCACATATAATACAACCATATAAAAATTATCAATGTGAGCTATGTGAAACAAGAGGTGTATATTGATCATAGTTATGTGTATATGGAAACATGCAAGAAATATATGCCGTATTGTACAAAAATTTAATAGTATTTTTTTTCGAAACGGAGAAAATTTAATAGTATGGTGTATAAATGTGAATGGAACTCTTATAACTGTTGGTGAACACGATAGTTCTCTAAGAAAATCGGTAGAGATGTGCAGCCAACAGGAGATAAAAAATAGTATACTAAACATTCTCAAGCAATAACTGGTAATATTTCAAATTCACGAGAAGAAACGTTCCTTTCCCAAAAAGTTCATACATTACTTTCACAAAATGTAATAGATTCCTCTCGCCGGTAGCGCATTATATCATATGTATAATTTCATGTGCGTACCTTATCCACATATATTTTTTTTTTGTGGAGATTTTTCAGAAGAGGCCTAATTTGCAACCATCAGACAACGTGAAGCATTTAAGCTTGCATAGCACTCAACGTGGCGCGCATACGGTTGTGTGGCTGGTCATATGGTGATGCCTTGGCCACGTCGTATGACCAGCAAGCACACGTTCGGGCAAGTTTCCTTTAATTTATGTATTCCAGTACCATGTAAATCATGTGACCTAGAAATGTACATAGAATTTATGATAGATAGATCGATTATTTCATTCATAACATGGAATTTATACGTTTCATATATGTGTCAACTCTAGACTATTTGTTTAACGAGAGTTTAAGTTTGACATGATTGATTTAGAATAATTTCATGTACACTTTGCCATCGGAAGTTTCTAGATATTTCAAACCATCTCTTATATATTTCGGAATCAAATATATCATTTTGTTAAATGCCATGTGTAAACACATTTTATCCTAATATGACCATATATATCCAATCGATCTAACTATGTGCTTAATGTATCTTTATATTATTACCATTTTATCAAGGATGATCTTAATTATTTCTTATGACAACAAGAAAGTGTTACGTGGTAATATTTTACAACAGTTTTTTCTGACAGTAATTTTCCTGTACACTTTTCAATCGGAATTTTTTAGATCTCACACATTACTTTCTAGATCTCAGTATCCAATGTCATATTATTACATGGCTATGTTAGAGTCACACATTAGGCTATAGTACAAACAAACTGTGTCTTACAAATATATTTTAAAATCAAATAATGATCCACTTGCCCAATTGTATTTTCAATTCTAACCTTTGATGCGAGAGTATATCCGACATCTTCCTATTTTGCTCATGTCAACCGCATGTGTTGTCTTGCTATTACAATCATTATTGTGCATTGTGATATTAGTTAATATACTTTCAATTATGCGCAATGCCCTACAGCTTTACCAGCACAACCGTTATCTTGGCTCTTCTCCATAAATCCTTCCATCATTGACTTGGTAATTAAGCTTAGAGTTTTCATATAATGCAGCTAGCGACAAATTGTAGGATGATAAAAAAAATAAGATCCAAAAATCGTAATTCTACCTCGACATAAAATTCACCTCCCTACATTTGTTGTATAAATAATTTCATCTTTTCCTTCTTGCTTGCAATCTTTTTTGGTAAGATAATGGCCAATAGAATTATTATTTTTGTCCTCTTACATATGCTTTCCAGCTTGCTTATCGAATAGGGTGACATATGGTCATATGGTTAGTTATTCAAAAAAGGTTATACAATTTTATTATGATTATTTTAAATTGTTGAGAAACAACTCAAAAATATGTTATGGTATTTTCTATACATATGACGTTGCGCACACTATGCACTTTTGTGTTATATAAGATTAGCGAAGCTGGCAAGGTTCATCACAAATTTTGGGCATTATTTAAGCTCATTCCTTTAGTATTTATATCATGTGATTATTCTTTTGTTCAGCTAGGACGTCAAGTAAGTTCTTTGGAAAAAACGATAATTTAATATTTTCTTCTGTTGTTATTTTGTAACTAGCAAAGTGGCCCGCTCGATGCGCGGGCTAGAACTATAGAAAGTGCAATAATGAGAATATATTTATTGTTTGTTTTAAAGACACATTGACACCGAATGTGTTGACATTTACAAATATATGTCCTATTTAACATTTTTCTTAGGTGTATTTTCTTCTCATTTACATTTAAATATATATGTTACCCCTTCTTATTATGCAAACCGTTCTAAATTTATTTTAAATTATGAATCACATTTGGAAATTTATATTTCATATCATATTTTTGGCATTACCATTTTTCTATTTTTAATTTAAATTATGTGTATTTTTACGTAGCAAGGTTTTTGAGAAACCTGCCAAGGTGGTTTAAACAAATCGAATATGCAATACAACAAGGTGATCCGTTATTAATTATGAATCCTTTATATATATCGACAACACAAGAATGATACCACTAAAGAGGCAACAATTCCAGTTAGGCACAAGAGGTTCTTAATTGATTTCAGTGTGGACAAGAAAAACAAAATTTTGAATTGTTATCTTATTGATGCAAATCCAGGCAATTAACAAAAATGGCAAGATTGAAAAGAAGAATGAAGTTGCACACAAGGAAAATAGCCAGTCTTCGATCATACATGGGGATGTCCCAGACTAGGGAGCTGCACCAAAAGGACAACCTTTGATACACGCGAGGTAAGAAAATCTTCTCAACGTTCCACTCGCATGTGTTTTATCATCCATTTGGTTCTAAACTTTTACCACTAATGATGTACGACTGGTAGTAGCATACGTGAAGCAACCTTATGTAACCCATAAAACATAAATCTACTGGAAAAATATCAAGCACATATAAAAGAAGAGGTGCGCAGCAGATCTTTATCAAAGAAAAAATAATACCCTTTAAAATACATAAATAAAAGTGATGACCAATCCACGGTGCTGATACTAAACAATAAAATCAAGATATGACGTGTTTTATATTTCAATTTTGAAATGCACTTCAGAAATCCCTGCATTGGAAGATTAACTTTCCTCAGAAAAAGGAAAAAGGGGGCCATTTCAAGAATGTTGCCGATGTGTAGGATGCGTTTGGCTGGCGCTCTAGGTGCAGTAGATTCCTCCACCATCCTCATACTAAAGATGGATCAAAGTTGAGACACGAGGAGACAAACGAGCCGCTATCAAAGGTAACCCTGTGGTAGCACCAGCGGATCGAGCTGAGCTCAAGGCACAGAATCAAGGAAACAAGCTGATGGGAGCTATTCGACTACTAAATTTGTGTTTAGAGAAGAAAAAATTAAGCAACATGATAAAAAAAAGGCTGAAAAAATATACAAGTATAATTTGAACAACGGAACTGGTCATACAAAATAGTTAGTACATCATGAATAATTAACACGTAAATGACGAAGGGATAACACAATATTTATATATCGGTAAAAATCAAAATGTTCACAACAGTATTATATTTTAAAATGGCATCAAATGTAATTCCAATCTGTCTTGATAAAATAAAACAATATGTTCTCATCAATCAACTTTATAAATTTCTAGCCCGCGCATCGAGCGGGCCACTTTTCTAGTTTAATTTAATTATACAATGGCTAAACGGGTGTGCACCCTGCGACCTAATAGCACGTGACGTGTATTTTGAGGCCGTGTTTTTAAACAGGCTTCACTAGTAGCGGCATCTGTCCAAGCCGCAGAGATTTCTGAGCTAAATCAGAAGCTTAAACCAGCTGACGAAGAGCTCGACGCGTCAACAAGCGTTTTGATGAAACACAAGGTATGCGGATTTTGAAAGAATTGAAATTTTAACACACTATATGTGTGAGCGTGAGCTTATTTGTGTTATATGTTTTGTGAAACAGCTAACACAGCTACGATCGAGGCCCTTAAGGGCGAGCTTGCGAAGGCCAAGGAGGAGGCCCGGGCGAGCAAGATAGCCACTGACAAAGCGACTGTCGACCTGAAGGCCGAACATGCCGTGTGTCAGCAGCACGAGTCACGGGTGACCGAAGTCGAGGACAAGCTGCGAGATGCCATTCACAAATGCGAGGCATTGGAGCAGTCGACTTCGGAACAAGCATCCGAACTCACCGCTGCAGTTAATGCTGCCAAGCAGGTGAGGAGTGAGTCGCGCAGTGCTCACGAGGAGATCAAGCAAGCGCGGCAGATAGTAGCTGGTAAGACTTTTCTCTTGCAGAGCATCTTCGGAGGTCAGAGGTACCTTGGGCTGACACGATTATGGAGTTCTCCAGGCATGTTTTCCGATCTTCCGAGGAGCATCGCCGATGCCGCCGAACACTTCCGAGCCCAGGAGGGAAACAACACAGAGAAGTTGTTCTGGTCACAGTTTCTTGCGCCAAATCATCCGGTGCCCCTCAATGACCAAATGAAGCAGCTGGTCGAGCTGCACAATATGGAGGGTATGGCCATGAAGGACTTGATAGTCCACTACTAGAAAAAAAAGCTATAGCCAATATGGGCACTAATGAAGCACTATACATGTGGTGCACCATTACTAAATTGTAGTGCGCACCATGTGTAGGTGCGCCATTAGTAACCAAAACAGTAATGGCGCACCAGGTGAAAAGTGTGCCATTACTAAGTTTGATCAAGGTTTGACCCAGTCATACACATAGTAATGGCGCACTTTGTATATGCGTCATTACTAATTTGACATAGTAATGACGCACCTTTACAAAGTGCGCCATAACTATGTGTATGACTGGGTCAAACCTCGGTCAAACTTAGTAATTGCGCACTTTGCATAGGTGCGCCATTACTATGTCAAAATTAGTAATGGCGCACCTATGCAAAGTGCGCCATTACTAACTTTGACCATGTCATACACATAGTAATGGCGCACTTTGTGAAGGTGCGACATTACTAACTTTCTAGACGGCCGAAAATTTCACCAAATGCACCCCCGGGCCGTCTTTTCAGTTTAAAAAAAATAAAAGAAAATGATGGAAAAGTCAAAAAAAAAAAGTTTCCCATGTGATATGTGGTCTAGTTGTTGGGAAAATTTACAAATATGAATTTCGACTTTATTTGCAAAATCTCTCTGGAATTTAGTAAAATGGGCATAATTTTTGCATACGAACTCGGATTAAAAAGTTTTTCTTCTTCTCCTCTTTTTTTCTTCTTTTTTTTCTGCGATCTTCTCCTCTATTTCTTTCTTCTTCTCCTCTTTTTTTTTCTTCTTCCTCTTCTTATTTTTTATCGGGTATGTCGTTGTCGATATACCCCCTCCCCAATAACTTCGACATGAGGGGAGGGGGGTCGAGGGTCGTCGAGGGTTCAAGGGTCGAGAGGTCGAGGGTCGAGGGTCACCGAGGATTCGAGGGTAGCCGAGGGGTCGAGGGTCACCGAGGGTTCGAGGGTCCAGGGTTCGATGGTCGAGGGTACGAGGGTCGTCAAGGGGCCGAGGGTTCGATGGTCGAGGGTACGAGGGTCGTCAAGGGGCCGAGGGTTCGAGGGTCGTCGAGGGGTCGAGGGTCGAGGATCGCTGAGGGGTCGAGAGGTTTCCTAGTATCAAAGTATTGAAGAAATCTATGGCATCATCATTAGCCGGAAGTAACGGTGGCACGATGGTACGAAGCTCTTCAAAGTTATTCTGGAACGGAGTCCCGGATAGGATAATCCGCCTTTTGGTACGAATTTCAGCAAAGGCCTTCCAAATAGCGATATTCGGAAGGCTCTTGCTGAACTTTGTACCAAAATGCGAATTATCCTATCTCGGACTCCGTTCCATAACAACTTTGAAGAGCTTAGTACCATCATGCGCCTGTTACTTTCGCCTAATGATGAAGACATGGTTTTGTTGAATCCTTTGACACTAGACAAACGTGATATGAGGGAGTCGAGGGTTGGGAACTAGGGTAGAGGGTCGTGGATCACCGATCGGTCGAGGGTCGAGGGTCGTCGAGGGTTCGAGAGGTTGCCTAGTGCCAAAGTATTGAAGAAATCCATGGCTTCATCATTAGCCGGAAGTAACCGGGGCATGATGGTACGAAGCTCTTCAAAGTTATTCTAAAACGGAGCCCCGGATAGGATAATCCGCCTTTTGGTATGAATTTCAGCAAAGGCCTTTCCAATAGTAATATTCGGAAGGCTCTTGTTGAACTTTGTACCAAAAAGCGAATTATCCTATCTCGGACTTCGTTCTAGAACAACTTTGAAGAGCTTCGTACCATCATGCGCCTGTTAATTTCGCCTAATGATGAAGACATGGTTTTGTTCAATCCTTTGACACTAGACAAACGTGAGATGAGGGGTCGAGGGTCGGGAACTAGGGTAGAGGGTCATGGATCGCCGAGTGGTCAAGCGTCGAGGGTCGTAGAGGGGTCGAGAGGTTGCCTAGTGTCAAAGTATTGAAGAAATCCATGCCTTCATCATTTGCCGGAAGTAACCGGGGCATGTTGGTGAAAAGCTCTTCAAAGTTGTTTTGGAACGGAGTTCCTGATAGGATAATCCGCCTTTTGGTACGAATTTCAGCAAAGGCCTTCCAAATAGCGATATTCGGAAGGCTCTTGCTGAACTTTGTACCAAAAAGCGAATAACCTATCTTGGACTCCGTTCCAGAAAACTTTGAAGAGCTTCATATCATCATGCGCCTGTTACTTTCGCCTAATGATGAAGACTTGGTTTTGTTGAATCCTTTGACACTAGACAAACGTGGCATGAGGGGGTCGAGGCTCGCGAACTAGGGTAGAGGGTCGTGGAGCGCCGAGCGGTCGAGGGTCCAGGGTCGTCCAGGGGTCGAGGGTCGAGGGAACCCCGTTGAAGATTTTTAGAATCCCAAAAAACCTAACAGAATAAAAGATACGGGGCTTTTAAGATCTAGAGGGGGGAAAATGGAAAAAAATTCAAACTTAGTAATGGCTCACCATTTGCTAGGTGCGCCACTAGTAACAGAAAAAAATTGGTTTCCAATTTTTTTTTTGGAAAAAATGTTCGAAATATGATACGTAATATGACCAGGAAGTTTGATTTTTTTTTCAAAATTTCATCACACTCATGAACATGATCAAAGTCCTAGACATCAACAAGGTTCACTAGTAGAAAACAGGGCATTGGACCAGGCCTGTCCAGCCCATTAGCCCCGGTTCAATCTAGAACCGGGTCCAATGGGGGCACTGGACCCGGTTCGTGAGCCCAGGGGGCCACATGGGCCATTGATCCCGGTTCGTTTGGACCTTTTGGTCCCGGTTGGAGCGGCAAACCGGGACCAATGGCTCTTGGTCCTGGCCCACCACCATTGGTCCCGGTTGGTGATATGAACCGGGACCAAAGGCTCCCCTTTAGCCCCGGTTCAGAGCACCAACCTGGACCAATGAGGTGCCTATATATAACCCCTCACTCATGAGCAGAGCTCACTGCTTTGTTTTTTTTTCTGGCGGAGGAGGAGAGGGGTTAGTGGTGCTCTAGCTCACCTCCTATGCACACAACGTGTTCGGTGGAATGCCCGAGCCACACTAGTTAAGCTTTTCTCCTCTCGAAGCTCTATTTTCTCTGAGATTTGTCTAGGTTTAGCGGTCCGTCACGTCCCGTCCCCGTCTTCGCCGCCGTCGATCGCCCCCGCCGATCTCGTCACCGGCACCACCGTGGTGAGCCTCTTGTTATGTCCATGCTTTTCTTACTTTTATTATTGCTTGTTATTATTGCTTTAGATAGATATTTGTCTAATTTTCTTACGTTTATTATTGCTTGTTATTATATAGTGCGATGGTTTTGATATCCGCCCACGTGGGCCCTCGTCCTGTCTACGATTCGGATGTGGTATATTATCTTTAATTTATAACTAATTGTTTTAGTGTTTATGATAGTTATGCCGACCAACCTGACATGCATAGATGTTTTATTATGTCTAGGAGGTAGTTGAACCGGAAATTTCAACCGACCCTCTTGTGGAGAGGTTAAATTTAGCTGAAGAGGAAAACATTTCCTTAAAGAAAAAATTGGAAAAAATGGAGGAGGAGAAGATGGAATTGGAGTTGCATGTTGCGGAAGTCATCGATGATCACAAGATCAAGATGGACCCTATTGTCGAGAGGTTAAATTTAGTTGAAGAAGAAAAAAAATTCTTGAAGGAAAAAATAAAAAAAATTGTGGACGAGAAGATGATATTGGAGTTGTATGTTGCGGATGTCGTCGATGATCACAAGATCAAGATGGATGCAATGCGGTTGAAGATTAAAAAGATTAGAAAATATGCCATTCATACCGAGGCTTGGTATCATTATGCCGTTGGATCAATTGTTACCTTGGTTGCGATTATGATCGCATTTGTTTTCGCATTGAAAAGTTTTACATAGTTTCGATGTGTATGGAGAGCTATATGTTGTTAGATGAGAACTATATATGTATGTACTTTGGTTTTAATGTGATGATGAACTTTTATCCATTTGGTCACTTAATTATCTATTTATGATGTTCTGTAATGGTTTTTGACACACTTAATTATATATAATGCACGCAGATGAACCGGCAATGGATGTACGGTGACAGACACACCTCCGAGTACATTAAGGGCGTGCATGAGTTTCTAAATGCGGCTGAGGCAAACAAGCAGAATGGTTTTATGTGTTGTCCATGCACTAAATGTGTGAATACGATGTCTTACTCTAACCGGAAAATCCTTCACTCCCACCTGCTTTACAAGGGTTTCATGCCACACTATAATGTTTGGACGAGGCACGGAGAAATAGGGGTTATGATGGAAGATGGCAAAGAAGAAGAGTACGATGACAACTATGTGCCCGCTGAATACGGTGATGCTGCAATGGGCGGAGCTGGTGAAGATCAAGAGGAACCAGACGATGTGCCCAATGATGCTCCAACGGGTGAAGCTGCTGAAGATCAAGAGGAACCAAATGATGATCTCCGCCGGGTCATTGTCGATGCAAGGACACAATGCGAAAGTCAAAAGGAGAAGCTGAAGTTCGATCGCATGTTAGAGGATCACAAAAAAGGGTTGTACCCCAATTGCGAAGATGGCAACACAAAGCTTGGTACCGTACTGGAACTGCTGCAGTGGAAGGCAGAGAATGCTGTGGCTGACAAAGGATTTGAGAAGCTACTGAAAATATTGAAGAAGAAGCTTCCGAAGGATAACGAATTGCCCGACAGTACATACGCAGCAAAGAAGGTCGTATGCCCTCTAGGATTGGAGGTGCAGAAGATACATGCATGCCCTAATGACTGCATCCTCTACCGCGGTGCATACAAGGATCTGAACGCATGCCCGGTATGCGGTGCATTGCGGTATAAGATCAGACGAGATGACCCTGGTGATGTTGATGGCGAGCCCGCCAGGAAGAGGGTTCCTGTGAAGGTGATGTGGTATGCTCCTATAATACCACGGTTGAAACGTTTGTTTAGAAACAGAGAGCATGCCAAGTTGATGCGATGGCACAGTGAGGACCGTAAGAAAGACGGGAAGTTGAGAGCACCCGCTGACGGGTCGCAGTGGAGAAAAATCGAGAGAAAGTACTGGGAGGAGTTTGCAAAGGACGCAAGGAACGTATGGTTTGCTTTAAGCGCGGATGGCATTAATCCTTTCGGGGAGCAGAGCAGCAATCACAACACCTGGCCCGTGACTCTATGTATGTATAACCTTCCTCCTTGGATGTGCATGAAGCGGAAGTTCATTATGATGCCAGTTCTCATCCAAGGCCTAAGCAACCCGGCAACGACATTGATGTGTACCTAAGGCCATTAGTTGAAGAACTTTTACAGCTGTGGAATGGAAACGGTGTACGTGCGTGGGATGAGCACAGACAGGAGGAATTTGACCTAAAGGCGTTGCTGTTCGTGACCATCAACGATTGGCCCGCTCTCAGTAACCTTTCAGGACAGACAAACAAAGGATACCATGCATGCACGCACTGTTTAGATGACACTGAATGTATATACCTGGACAAGTGCAGGAAGAATGTGTACCTGGGCCATCGTCGATTTCTTCCGACCAACCATCAATGTCGAAAGAAAGGCAAGCATTTCAAAGGCGAGGCAGATCACCGGAAGAAGCCCGTCATGCGTACCGGTGCTCACGTACTTGCTATGGTCAATGATTTACACGTAATCTTTGGAAAGGGCCCCGGCGCACTAGCTGTTCCGAATGACGCTGAGGGACACACACCCATGTGGAAGAAGAAATCTATATTTTGGGATCTACCCTACTGGAAAGACCTAGGGGTCCGCTCTTCAATCGACGTGATGCACGTGACGAAGAACCTTTGTGTGAACCTGCTAGGCTTCTTGGGCGTGTATGGAAAGACAAAAGATACAACTGAGGCACGGGAGGACCTGCAACGTTTGCACGAAAAAGACGGCATCCCTCCGAAGCACTATGAAGGTCCTGCCAGCTATGCTCTTACGAAAGAAGAGAAAGAAATCTTCTTTGAATGCCTGCTCAGTATGAAGGTCCCGACTGGCTTCTCATCGAATAAAAAGGGAATAATAAATATGGCAGAGAAAAAGTTCCAGAACCTAAAGTCTCATGACTGCCATGTGATTATGACGCAACTGCTTCCGGTTGCATTGAGGGGGCTTCTACCGGAAAACGTCCGATTAGCCATTGTGAAGCTATGTGCATTCCTCAATGCAATCTCTCAGAAGGTGATCAATCCAGAAATCGTACCAAGGCTAAGGAGTGATGTGGCGCAATGTCTTGTCAGTTTCGAGCTTGTGTTCCCACCATCCTTCTTCAATATCATGACACACGTCCTAGTTCATCTAGTCGACGAGATTGTCATTCTGGGGCCCGTATTTCTACACAATATGTTCCCCTTTGAGAGGTTCATGGGTGTCCTAAAGAAATATGTCCGTAACCGCGCCAGGCCAGAAGGAAGCATCTCCATGGGCCATCAAACAGAGGATGTCATCGGGTTTTGTGTTGACTTCATTCCTGGCCTTAATAAGATAGGTCTCCTTAAATCGCGGTACGAGGGGAGACTGACTGGAAAAGGCACGCTTGGAAGGGACTCAATAATATGCAGGGACGGATATTCTTGGTCTCAAGCACACTACACAGTTCTATAGAACTCTACATTAGTGACCCCGTATGTCGATGAACACAAGAACAGTCTGCGCTCCAAACACCCGGAGCAGTGCGACGACTGGATTACATGTGAACACATCAGGACTTTCAGCAGTTGGTTGGAAACACGTCTCAGAGGTGACAACACTGTTTGTGATGAGTTGTACTTGTTGTCCAGGGGACCATCTTCGACTGTATTGATTTACAAAGGATACGAGATAAATGGGAATACATTTTACACGATTGTCCAAGATCAAAAGAGCACCAACCAAAACAGCGATGTCCGCTTTGATGCAACAACCGAGAGGGGAAAGGACACATATTATGGTTACATAGTGGACATATGGGAACTTGACTACGGACATGATTTTAAGGTCCCATTGTTTAAGTGCAAATGGGTCAATCTGTCAGGAGGCGGGGTACAGGTAGACCCACAGTACGGAATGACAACAGTGGATCTGAAAAATATTGGATACACTGACGAACCGTTCGTCCTAGCCAATGATGTGGCACAGGTTATCTATGTGAAGGACATGTCTACCAGACCGAGAAAAAGAAAAGATAAGGAAGCGAATACATCATACGATGAGCCAAAGCGCCACATAGTTCTTTCAGGAAAAAGGGACATCCTGGGAGTGGAGGGCAAGACAGACATGTCTGAAGATTATGAAAAGTTTCATGAAATTCCTCCCTTCAAAGTCAAGGCTGACCCAAGCATCCTGATAAACGATGAAGATTATCCATGGTTACGGCGCAATAAGCAAATGACACAAGCGAAGAAAAAGTGAAGACTTTTTTCGGCAACTATTATGATGATACCATGTCAACTTTGTAACAAACGAGTATGATACCATTGTCCGTTTGTACTATTCAAATTTGGACTAACAGAAAGTTTGTAATTGGTTTTACCAGAAAGAATTAAAAAATAAAGCAAAAAACAAAAGAAAATAAATAATGCAAAAAACAAAAAAAACTTGCAAAAAAATAAAAAATAGCAACAATAAGTATTTCATTGTAAGTAGAAACAAAATAAAATAAATAAAGCAACAAAGAAAACAAATAATTTCAAATTTAAACTATTCAAATTTGAATACTACTTGCACTAACAGAAAGTTTGTAATTGGTTTTACCAGAAAGAATTAAAAAATAAAGCAAAAAACAAAACAAAATAAATAATGCAGAAAACAAAACAAAAAAACTTGCAAAAAATAGCAACAATATGTATTTTGTTGTAAGTAGAAACAAAATAAAATAAATAAAGCAACAAAGAAAACAAATAAATAAAAATAGCAACAGTAAGTATTTTGTTGAAAGTAGAAACAAAACTAAAAAATAAAGCAACAAAGAAAAAAAATAAAAAAAATGCCACCTACTGGGCCCACACGGCCTGAATACGACTAGAAACCCAACCATGGGCCAGGATTCAGGCCCGTAGAAAGCCCAGCAAGTCCACAGGCAAAGCAGTGTGAGTTTAGGCCCTTAGGCCTGCAGTTAAGAGGAGTTCGAGAGGAGAGAGGCAGCGGGGCTTATAAACTGGTGCTGACCTCTCTCAACTAGCGAGGTGGGACTAAACTTCCTACCGCACCGCGCCAGCAAGGCCTTTGGTCCTGGTTGGTGGCAGTAACCGGGACTAAAGGGTGGCATTAGTCCCGGTTGGTGGCACAACCCGGGACTAATACCCCCCTTTAGTCCCGATTGGTGCCACCAACCGGGACTAAAGGCCCCTCCTTCCCGCCCTTTGGGCTGCTGAAAAGGGACCTTTAGTCCCGGTTTGAGCCACGAACTGGGACTAATACTGCTCCTATATAACCAACACTTGCGAAAATTTCTCCTTCCCCACCCCCGACGCCTCCTCACTCTGCTTCGTCCCCGCCCCCGTCGCCCCGTCGCCGTCGCCCCGTCGCCGTCGCACCGTCGCGCCGATGCCGTCGCCCCCAACGCCGCCACGTCGCCCCCGCGCCGTCGCCCCGTCGCGCCGTCCCCGTCGCGCCGTCGCCGTCGCCCCCGCGCCGCCCCGCCCCGCCCCGTCGCCCCCGCGCCGTCGCCCCGTCGCGCCGTCCCCGTCGCGCCGTCGCCGTCGCCCCCGCGCCGCCGCCCCGCCCCGTCGTCGTCGCCCCGCCCGGTCGCCGTCGCGCCGCCCTGCCCCGTCGCCGCCGCGCCACCCCGCCCCGCCGCGCGATGTGAGGCTTTTTTTTGTTTATATATAGTTGTTGTATATATATATATATATAGTTGTTGTTTATATATATATATGTATATATGTGTGTATATGTGTTATGTGTATATAGTTGTTGTATATATATTTTGTATGTGTATAATTTTTTTTTATCTTAGGAATTTGCTAAATATATATGTTAAAAATGTTTTTTTTCATAGAATGTTTTTTTTATATATATAGATAGTTACAATTGTGATGTATAGTTGCTGTATGTGATGTGTATGTGATGTATATATATGCAAAAGAAGGATAGGAAAGAAGAAAAAGAAGGATAGGAAAGAAGAAAAAGAATGTTTTTTTTTCATAGAAAGTTTTATATATGCAAAAGTTACAAATTTAGAAAAA
>LR738712.1:787813932-787843392 GCA_902687465.1 Secale cereale | reverse complement strand
GAGAGGTTGCCTAGCTAGTGTCAAAGTATTGAAGAATTCCATGACTTCATCATTTGCCAGAAGTAACCGGGGCATGTTGGTACGAAGTTATGCAAAGTTGTTTTGGAACGGAGTTCCTGATAGGATAATCCGTCTTTTGTTACGAATTATCTTATCTGGGACTCCGTTCCAAAACCACTTTGGAGAGCTTCGTACCATCATGCTACTGTTACTTTCGCCTAATGATGAAGTATTGGTTTTGTTGAATCCTTTGACACTAGACAAAATGTGACATGAGGGGGTCTAGGGTTGTGGATCGCCGAGCAGTCGGGGGTCGAGGGGTCGAGAGGTTGCCTAGCTAGTGTCAAAGTATTGAAGAATTCCATGACTACATCATTTGCTAGAAGTAACTGGGGCATGTTGGTACGAAGTTATGCAAAGTTGTTGTGGAACGGAGTTCCTGATAGGATAATCCGTCTTTTGTTACGAATTATCCTATCTGGGACTCCGTTCCAATACCACTTTGGAGAGCTTCGTACCATCATGCTACTGTTACTTTCGCCTAATGATGAAGTATAGGTTTTGTTGAATCCTTTGACACTAGACAAAATGTAACATGAGGGGGTCTAGCTAGGGTTGTGGATCGCCGAGCAGTCGAGGGTCGTCCAGGGGTCGAGGGTCGAAGCTAGTTATACGTTTGCCATTAATATATCCATCTGTCATGTTTGAATAATAATTGGCATGTTGTAAATATTTGTAGAAACTATGGACGACAACACCCGAGACCTAGCACAAGAAGCGATGTTGATGGACATAATCGCAGACGGACAAAATGCCGTCTTGTCATTTCTCAACGACACCGATGAGCAGGTGGAAAGAGAGCTGCAGCTGGAAGATCTAGGCTATGATATTTATGGCTCCGGTGACCCAATGCACATGGAAGAAGTAGACCGTGAGGACGGCTCCGGTGACCCAATACGGTGCAAGAAGGAGACCGTGATGCTGGCTCCGGTGACCGAACCGAGTCCGGCCAGGAGGTATATATGTTAGTTAAGCCTGTGCTGACTAGTTAATTGATGCATTCATTAACTCTCGTCTTTGTTCCTTTTTCTAGCCCTCCGGATCGAGCAAATCTTCGGTAAAGAGACGAGGCGCGAAGAAAAAGTTGAGGCCGGATGAAAAGTTTGAGATCTCAGAAATCTCGCGCTCCGGCGAGCCGATTGACCCCATCCGGACAAAGAACGCATTTGTTAATCAGTGCGGGGTTCTGGTTAGGGACAAGATCCCGATCAGCATCCATCAATGGTTAAAGCCGGCTGGAAATGACGCTCAGGTGTCTTATGTCACTGATATGCAGAAAGAAGATCTTTGGACTGAGCTGAAGTCAAATTTCATCCTACCGCCAGAGGATGATCCGGCGAAGCCAGTTAAAGAGGACTTAATCAAGTCTGCTGCACTTTCGAAGATGGCAGACCAATTCAGGGCATGGAAGAAAAAACTGAATACGTTTGTCAAAGATAAAAAGACTCCAGAATTCCTGGGCATATATGAGAAGATCAAAGATGATTGGTCCGCATTTGTGGCCTATAAGACATCGGAAAAGAGTCAGAAGATGTCGAAGACAAACCGGATAAATGTTGCGAAGAAGAAGCATCACCATCGCACAGGGTCAGGTGGCTACCTCAGAGCCCGGCCTAAGTGGGCCAAGGCTGAGAATGATCTGCTTGAGAAAGGGATCGAACCAGAGACAATGCAATGGCCAGACCGTTGCCGGACTTGGTTCTTCGGGGCTGGCGGAACCTTGGACCCTGTATCAGGGTGGTGCATTTGGACGGACAAGCAATTGGAAACACCACTCAGGAAGATGCGGCGGTATATCAAAGCAGCGCATGAAGGGACGTTCTTCCCCGACAGAGAGAACGACGAGCTGACAATGGCCCTCGGGAATCCTGAGCACCCTGGATGGACACGAGGCACGCCAGGCTCCCTTCTGTGGCGTGCTGGGTTTCCGGATGCAGGCGGCTACAAAAGCCACGAGAGGAGGAAGAAAATGGAGCAGACCGAACTGCAGGCGCTGCGGGCCAGAATACAAGCGATAGAGGAACGGGAAGCAAATCGGGACAAAAGAATTGCCGAAGCTTCCCCCGAAGCTACCCCTCCATTTCAGCGGAGAAGCAGTGTGGCTTCCTCCGAGCTGCTTCAGCCGGAGCCTGTCTTGACGGCTACTGCCAGGTATCCCGTGGATGCTATCACGCAGGCACAAAATTGCCATCTTATGGCGCAGTGGATGAATCTGAAGGTTAAGGCGGCTGCTGGCTCTGTTTATCCTTCTGGACCCGGCGACACTTTTCACTGCCGGGCGATTCCAGAAGGATATTCTAGGGTGATGGTGGATGAAATAACAGAGGGATTTGAGGAGCTCCAGCTTGACCACCCTATCGGTGAAGGGGAGACTCGGCTGGGTTCTTCACTGAAGACACCATGCCTATGGCGGAAGGACCTCATCAACATTCTCAACTGGACGCCTCCGCCTCCTCCTCCTCCTCCTCCGGCGAGTCAGGGCACTCCGCCTCCTCCTCCGGCGAGTGACGATCAGGGCACTCCGGCTCCTTCTCCGGCGCGTGGCGGCACTCCGCCTCCTTCATCGCCGGCGCGTGGCGGCACTCCGCCTCCTTCGCCGCCAGCGCGCCCGAGCAACCAGTCTGCTCCTCCTTCTCCGCCTAGTCAGCAAGGGTGGAAGAGACCTGCCGCCGCTCCGGCTGCTCCTGCTCCGGCGCGTAAGCAAGGAAAAAAGACAGCCGCTTCGTCTGGTCTGGCAACGTCTAGCAGTACAGCCAGAGGCGGGAGGCGATGCAGATTCGGTCCTTCTCTCACGCCTCTAGAGAAGTTACCATATGAGAGGTCCGACGAGGAAAACACGAAGATAGATCAAGGCGAAGTGAAGGACTGGCTTGAAGGATTGAAAGCACAGAGACATCCACCTCCGGAGGAGAAGATAGATGCGGTGAAAGCAAAGCGCACTCTTGCTGCCCTGAAGCAACCAGCGAAAAGTAAGCCGAAGGACAACTATGACCGCATGATTCAAAAGTCATTTCAAGAAGCGAAGCGGTCGGGAAGTACTAAAAGTGATCAAAGGTTAGCAGAAGGACGAGCTGGGAAACAAATTGCCCAGCTCGGCGAACAAGCGGACCAATCGTGCCCCCCGCTCAAGGTGTCTAGCGACATGGTCGCTAATGATCCGAGGATGGTGCCCGGTTATACCAATCTTGGAGATTACCTGTCCGATGATGTACATTATGATTTCCTGGAGGTGCAGATACAAAGATACGAGTACGGGAAGCCTCTCGTCAAAAATGAAAGATCTCTATCAACGAATATGCGAAGATTGCATGATTGGTACTTGAAAATCTGCAGAGAGTCTGGGGGGAGGGATAACTTGTATTTGAGAGTTAAACCAGAGCATGACCTCGTTGGAATTGAACTGTTGCCTGTTCCATTTGAGGAGTTCTATCAGTTTTTCAATCAATTGGCCCTCGATAAAACAACGGTCACCTGCTACTGTCTGTAACTAGTACTACTTCTGTCATTAAGTCTCTCTATATAGCTGATCTTCATTGCATGTATTTATAATTATCCTCACTATATTATGCAGATTGAAGATCGTCGAATTGAAGAAAAGACAAGTAGGTGATATTGGGTTCATTAACACATACCTCATAGATGCAACCGAGGTTAAATTGCGTCCCTCAGATACCGAGACCAACTTGCTACGATCGTTGGTGGTAAATGAAAACAAAGATATAATACTCTTTCCTTACAACTTCAAGTGAGTGTTATTGTCTTGTGCATATTTGGTTTCCGTTATATATCAGTCAAGGTTATAGTAATGTAATTGATGAGTTCATGCATGCGTGCGCAGCTTCCACTATATTCTCTTAGAGATTCAGCTTGAGAAGGGAGTAGTAACTGTCTTGGACTCTAAACGTAAAGATCCCGAGGAGTATGCGGACATGACTCAAATGCTCGACAGGTAAGTTAAATCGATCAATATTATCCACCATGCATATCAGCAACTTCATTTCTGATATCAACTAATTGTTTTCTTTGTCTGGCAGGGTTTGGAGAAAATTCACCAAAAAAGCTCCGGGACTGCCGAAGAAGCTAGAATTTAGATACCCGAAAGTAAGTACTATATAGTAGCATGTCCCGCGCGCGCATCTCCTTTATCTTGATTCAAGCGCTAGTTTCATCAATACCATTTGGCATTCTTGCTTATCAGTTTGATTGACCTCTATTTCTTGTAAAGTGGTTGTGGCAGGAACCCGGGAATGATTACTGTGGATACTACATTTGCGAGTCCATCCGCCACACGACCTGTGAGCGGGGCTACTCTGAAGCACAATTTGAAGTGCGTAAGCAATTAATAATGTTCACAAATTTATAGCATCATTTCATGTATTGACCCCCTACTTCAAATTAGATGTTTCGGATGCGGGATGAACTCCTAACACCAGATCGTCTGCGAGCAATTCAAGAGGAATTGGCGGCATTCTTCCTTGAACACGTGATCGCGCCAGACGGAGAATACTATGTGGACCATGCGTCCATCCTATAGGAGATTATATTTGTAAGAGATAATTATTGTATATATGTACCCGGTAGTGTCGGATAGATATACGAGAACTTGTTGTTCGACCAATCTCTCGGAGAAGGAGAGGTGGTCGATATTACTTCTCTCTGTATGCATATATATATATATATATGTTGATTATACGATCTTCTGTTTTCTTCGTTTGCTTTACTAGCTAGCTAGCTAGCTAGAGTGTCAAGTCCTCTCTATACGTATGTGTAGTACGTAGCGTCGACCAAGCACGGACATAAGAGAGGACACTTCTCTCTATTAATTAGCTAGCTAACACAATATGAAACACCTAAATTAACCCCCCAAAACCTCCAACCCCCCCTCCCCTTTCAAAAAAAACAAAAACCACAGCCACAGAAATGCTGACGCGTGGATGCCTTTTGGTCCCGGTTGGTGCCACCAACCGGGGCCAAAGCCCCTCCTGCCTAGGCTCGGCGCAAAGGCCACGTGGACACCCATCTGCCCTGGTTCTGGATTGAACCGGGACTAAAGGGTCAGAGCATTAGTACCGACACTCTTGCCCCGGTTCAGGAACCGGGGCTAAAGTCCCAAACGAACAGGGTCTGATGACCCTTTATCTACTAGTGGTTTAATAGGATTGATATGATAAATATATCAACAAGTGCATATTAAGTGTGCTGGTGGTGGGGTTGGATAGAACTGAGAAGTTAAGCGTGCTCGGGATGGAGTAATTTGAAAAAAAAATCTGAAAAAAATTGAAAAAAAATTGTTTGGAATGGCGCACTTCTATGTGGTGCGCCATTACTAAGTGAGTTAGTAATGACACACTTCTAGGCATAGTAATGGCGCACTATAGGTGCGCCATTACTATCTGTGATACTAATTGCGCACCAAATGTGCGCCATTACTAACGGTTACTAATGGCGTGATAATAGTGGCGCATCTATAGTGCGCCATTAATAACCAAAATAGGTGCGCCACTAACAGCTTTTTTCTAGTAGTGGTCCGGCTATCGCCCGCTGATCCAATCCCATGTAGCTACTTTGGGTTGGTGAAGCGACCCGTCGACGCGAGTCCGCGGGTAGACGCAGTAAAGCGTTCGGCCTGCATAGAAGGTGTTCGAATGGCCTTCGCCAGCGTTAAGGTGCATTGGGTGAAGATGAAGGCCACGGAGATAGCAACTGCTGGCCCGCCAGAGGGAAACGATCAAAGGAATCCAGAAAGGTATTTTGGTGATGTCCTAGAAGGAGCCCGCCTTGCAGAGGGCCAGTGTTCAAAGGATGTAATCTTTGATTGATTGTATTCGGATTATAAGGACTATGCCTGTGTGCTGATATATATAAGTTTTGTGCTTTTGTATTATAAGCGACTTTTTCCTCCCGTGCGGCTATTTATTTAAATTTGAAAGTTTCCAGTCATCGGCTTAAGCCCCCATGTAAATATTACAGGGGTGTTCGGTAATGCGCGTGGACACTCTTTATCCAACGTCTTGGTCCATAAAGGAGGAGTCCACGGAGTGAACCAGACAATCAGACTATGGGGCTTTATTGCTTTCACTTAGCCATAAGAGCTTCACTAGTGGGACTAAGTACTAGCCCCTGGTGTGTGCAGGGCTTTCCAAACAATGGCGCCCGTTTTACGCGGCTGGGCAAAGACCAGCCCCTCGTATAACACCGAGTGGATCACTATCGATCGTAGTATAACACTAGGTCATCAAATCGCTTGACCGACTCTTACTTCATCATGACAGTCAGTTTTCAGCTTTCTCTACCGAGGTACATGACCGGACGAACCAGAAGTACAATCGCAGTAGTTCTCCCTTTACTACCTTAGCCGAACAATGCGGAACGTAAGGTGGCAAGCACAGGAGCCGGGTAACCCAACTATAGTCCAAAGACATCATTTGGAGCCGATGCATATATGTCCTATTTTTTCAGATTTTTTGTTCATATATATAATGATTTGTTTTTCGTATGATGTTTTTTTCATATATGTATTATTTTTTTCTATTTAGGTTGTTAGTAGATATCGATTTTAGGTTTGAGCATTTTAGGTTAGTGTAGAGGAAAAAGTAAAATAAGGAAAAGGAAGAAAAGATGAAGAAGGAAGAAGGAAGAAGAAGAAGAAAAAGAAGGAGAGGAAAAAGGGAAATAAGAAGAGGAAGAAGGAGAACAAGAGGAGAGGAAGAAGAGGAGCAATAAATAAGAAGAGGAAAAAAGAAGAAGAAAAAAGAGGAGAAGAAGAAAGGAATAGAGGAGAAGAAGAAGAAAAAAATGAAAACTTGTTTTTCTTCTTTTTTTCGACCTTCTCCTCTATTCCTTTCTTCTTCTCCTCTTTTTTTCTTATTCTTCCTCTTCTTTTTTTTATCGGGTATGTCGTTGTCGATATACCCCCTCCCCGATAACTTCGACATGAGGGAGGGGGGTCGAGGGTCATCGAGGGTTCGAGGGTTGAGGGTCACCGAGGGGTCAAGGGTGGCCGAGGGGTCGAGGATCGCCGAGGGTTCGAGGGTCGAGGGGTGGAGGGTCGAGGGTACGAGGGTCGCCGAGGGGCCGAGGGTTCGAGGGTCGAGGATTGCCGAGGGGTCGAGAGATTGCCTAGTGTCAAAGTATTGAAGACATCCATGGCTTCATCATTAGCCGGAAGTAACCGGAGCATGATGGTACGAAGCTCGTCAAAGTTATTCTGGAACGGAGCCCCGGATTGCATAATCCGCCTTTTGGTACGAATTTCAGCAAAGGCTTCCAAATAGCGATATTCGGAAGGCTCTTGCTGAACTTGGTACCAAAAAGCGAATTGTCAAACTCGGACTCCATTCCAGAACAACTTTGAAGAGCTTCGTACCAACATGCGCCTGTTACTTTCGCCTAGTGATGAATACATGGTTTTGTTGAATCCTTTGACACTAGACAAATGTGACATGAGGGCGTCGAGGATCGGGAACTATGGTAGAGGGTCGTGGATCGCGGAGAGGTCGAGGGTTGAGGGTTCGAGAGGTTGCCTAGTGCCAAAGTACTGAAAAAATCCATGGCTTCATCATTAGCCGGAAGTAACCGGGGCATGATGGTACGAAGCTCTTCAAAGTTATTCTGGAACGGAGTCCCGAATAGGATAATCCGCCTTTTGGTACGAATTTCAGCAAAGGCCTTCCAAATAGCGATATTCAGAAGGCTCTTGTTGAACTTTGTACCAAAAAGCAAATTATCCTATCTCGGACTCCGTTCTAGAACAACTTTGAAGAGCTTCGTACCATCATGCGCCTGTTACTTTCGCGTAATGATGAAGAAATGGTTTTGTTCAATCCTTTGAAACTAGACAAACGTGAGATGAGGGATCGAGGGTCGGGAACTAGGGTAGAGGGTCATGGATCGCCGAGCGGTCAAGGGTCGAGGGTCGTAGAGGGGTCGAGAGGTTGCCTAGTGTCAAAATATTGAAGAAATCCATGACTTCATCATTTGCCGGAAGTAACGGGGGCATGTTGGTGCAAAGCTCTTCAAAGTTGTTTTGGAACGGAGTTCCTGATAGGATAATCCGCGTTTTGGTACGAATTTCAACAAAGGACTTCCAAATAGCGATATTCGGAAGGCTCTTGCTGAACTTTGTACCAAAAAGCGTATTATCCTATCTCGGACTCCGTTCCAGAAAACTTTGAAGAGCTTCATATCATCATGCGCCTGTTACTTTCGCCTAATGATGAAGACTTGGTTTTGTTGAATCCTTTGACACTAGACAAGCGTGACATGAGGGTGTCGAGGCTCGCGAACTAGGGTAGAGGGTCGTGGAGCGCCGAGCGGTCGAGGGTCGAGGGTCGTCCAGGGGTCGAGGGTCGAGGGAACCCCGTTGAAGATTTTTAGAATCCCAAAAAACCTAACAGAATAAAAGATATGGGGCTTTTAAGATCTAGAGGGGGGAAAATGGAAAAAAATTCAAACTTAGTAATGGCGCACCATTTGCTAGGTGCGCCACTAGTAACAGAAAAAAAACTGATTTCCAATTCTTTTTTTTGGAGAAAATGTTCGAAATATGATACGTAATATGACCGGGAAGTTTGATTTTTTTTTTCAAAATTTCATCACACTCATGAACATGATCAAAGTCCTAGACATCAACAAGGTTTAATAGGATTGATATGATAGATATATCAACAAGTGCATATTAAGTGTGCTGGTGTTGGGGTTGGATAGAACTGAGAAGTTAAGCGTGCTCGGGATGGAGTAATTTGAAAAAAAATCTGAAAAAAAATTGAAAAAAAATTGTTTGGAATGGCGCACTTCTATGTGGTGCGCCATTACTAAGTGAGTTAGTAATGACGCACTTCTAGGCATAGTAATGGCGCACTATAGGTGCGCCATTACTATCTGTGATACTAATTGCGCACCAAATGTGCGCCATTACTAAAGGTTACTAATGGCGTGATAATAGTGGCGCATCTATAGTGCACCATTTATAACCAAAATAGGTGCGCCACTAACAGCTTTTTTGTAGTAGTGGTCCGGCTATCGCCCGCTAATCCAATCCCATGTAGCTACTTTGGGTTGGTGAAGCGACCCGTCGACGCGAGTCCGCGGGTCGACGCAGTAAAGCGTTCGGCCTGCATAGAAGGTGTTCGAATGGCCTTCGCCTGCGTTAAGGTGCATTGGGTGAAGATGAAGGCCACGGAGATAGCAACTGCTGGCCCGCCCGAGGGAAATGATCAAAGGAATCCGGAAAGGTATTTTGGTGATGTCCTAGAAGGAGCCCGCCTTGCAGAGGGCCAGTGCTCAAAGGATGTAATCTTTGATTGATTGTATTCGGATTATAAGGACTATGCCTGTGTGCTGATACATATAAGTTTTGTGCTATTGTATTATAAGCGACTTTTTCCTCCCGTGCGGCTGTTTATTTAAATTTGAAAGTTTCCAGTCATCGGCTTAAGCCCCCATGTAAATATTACAGGGGTGTTCGGTAATGCGCGTGGACACTCTTTATCCAACGTCTTGGTCCATAAAGGAGGAGTCCACGGAGTGAACCAGACAATCAGACTATGGGGCTTTATTGCTTTCACTTAGCCATAAGAGCTTCACTAGTGGGGCTAAGTACTAGCCCCTGGTGTGTGCAGGGCTTTCCGAACTATGGCGCTCGTTTTACGCGGCTGGGGAAAGACCAGCCCCTCGTATAACACCGAGTGGATCACTATCGATCGTAGTATAACACTAGGTCATCGAATCGGTTGACTGACTCTTACTTCATCATGACAGTCAGTTTTCAGCTTTCTCTACCGAGGTACATGACCGGACGTACCAGAAGTACAATCGCAGTAGTTCTCCCTTTACTACCTTAGCCGAACAATGCGGAACGTAAGGTGGCAAGCACAGGAGCCGGGCAACCCAACTATAGACCAAAGACATCATTCGGAGCCGATGCATATATGTCCTGTTTTTTCAGATTTTTTGTTCATATATATAATGATTTGTTTTTCGTATGATGTTTTTTTTCATATATGTATTAATTTTTTCTATTTAGGTTGTTAGTAGATATCGATTTTAGGTTTGTGCATTTTAGGTTAGTGTAGAGGAAAAAGTAAAATAAGGAAAATGAAGAAAAGAGGAAGAAGGAAGAAGGAAGAAGAAGAAGAAAAAGAAGGAGAGGAAAAAGGGAAATAAGAAGAGGAAGAAGGAGAACAAGAGGAGAGGAAGAAGAGGAGCAATAAATAAGAAGATGAAAAAGGAAGAAGAAAAAAGAGGAGAAGAAGAATGGAATAGAGGACAAGAAGAAAAAAAAACTTGTTTTTCTTCTTTTTTTCTTCGATCTTCTCCTCTATTCCTTTCTTCTTCTCCTCTTTTTTTCTTATTCTTCCTCTTCTTTTTTTATCGGGTATGTCGTTGTCGATATACCCCCTCCCCGATAACTTCGACATGAGGGAGGGGGTCGAGGGTCGTCGAGGGTTCGAGGGTTGAGGGTCACCGAGGGGTCAAGGGTGGCCGAGGGGTCGAGGATCGCCGAGGGTTCGAGGGTCGAGGGTACGAGGGTCGCCGAGGGGCCGAGGGTTCGAGGGTCGAGGATTGCCGAGGGGTCGAGAGATTGCCTTGTGTCAAAGTATTGAAGACATCCATGGCTTCATCATTAGCCGGAAGTAACCGGGGCATGATGGTACGAAGCTCGTCAAAATTATTCTGGAACGGAGTCCCGGATAGCACAATCCGCCTTCTGGTACGAATTTCAGCAAAGGCTTCCAAATAGCGATATTCGGAAGGCTCTTGCTGAACTTGGTACCAAAAAGCGAATTGTCAAACTCGGACTCCATTCCAGAACAACTTTGAAGAGCTTCGTACCAACATGCGCCTGTTACTTTCGCCTAATGATGAATACATGGTTTTGTTGAATCCTTTGACACTAGACAAATGTGACATGAGGGGGTTGAGGGTCGGGAACTATGGTAGAGGGTCGTGGATCACGGAGAGGTCGAGGGTTGAGGGTTCGAGAGGTTGCCTAGTGCCAAAGTATTGAAAAAATCCATGGCTTCATCATTAGCCGGAAGTAACCGGGGCATGATGGTACGAAGCTCTTCAAAGTTATTCTGGAACGGAGTCCCGGATAGGATAATCCGCCTTTTGGTACGAATTTCAGCAAAGGCCTTCCAAATAGCGATATTCGGAAGGCTCTTGTTGAACTTTGTACCAAAAAGCAAATTATCCTATCTCGGACTCTGTTCTAGAACAACTTTGAAGAGCTTCGTACCATCATGCGCCTGTTACTTTCGCCTAATGATGAAGAAATGGTTTTGTTCAATCCTTTGACACTAGACAAACGTGAGATGAGGGGTCGAGGGTCGGGAACTAGGGTAGAGGGTCATGGATCGCCGAGTGGTCAAGGGTCGAGGGTCGTAGAGGGGTCGACAGGTTGCCTAGTGTCAAAGTATTGAAGAAATCCATGCCTTCATCATTTGCCGGAAGTAACCGGGGCATGTTGGTGCAAAGCTCTTCAAAGTTGTTTTGGAACAGAGTTCCTGATAGGATAATCCGCCTTTTGGTACAAATTTTAACAAAGGCCTTCCAAATAGCGATATTCGGAAGGCTCTTGCTGAACTTTGTACCAAAAAGCGAATTATCCTATCTCGGACTCCGTTCTAGAAAACTTTGAAGAGCTTCATATCATCATGCGCCTGTTACTTTCACCTAATGATGAAGGCTTGGTTTTGTTGAATCCTTTGACACTAGACAAATGTGACATGAGGGGGTCGAGGCTCGCGAACTAGGGTAGAGGGTCGTGTAGCGCCGAGCGGTCGAGGGTCGAGGGTCGTCCAGCGGTCGAGGGTCGAGGGAACCCCGTTGAAGATTTTTAGAATCCCAAAAAACCAAATAGAATAAAAGATACGGGGCTTTTAAGATCTAGAGGGGGGAAATGGAAAAAAATTTCGAACTTAGTAATGGCGCACCAATTGCTAGGTGCGCCACTAGTAACAGAAAAAAAATTGGTTTCCAATTTTTTGTTTGGACAAATGTTCGAAATATGATATATAATATGACCGGGAAGTTTGATTTTTTTTTTCAAAATTTCATCACACTCATGAACATGATCAAAGTCCTAGACATCAACAAGGTTTAATAGGATTGATATGATAGATATATCAACAAGTGCATATTAAGTGTGCTGGTGTTGGGGTTGGATAGAACTGAGAAGTTAAGCGTGCTCGGGATGGAGTAATTTGAAAAAAAATCTGAAAAATAATTGAAAAAAAATTGTTTGGAATGGCGCACTTCTATGTGGTGCGCCATTACTAAGTGAGTTAGTAATGACGCACTTCTAGGCATAGTAATGGCGCACTATAGGTGCGCCATTACTATCTGTGATACTAATTGCGCACCAAATGTGCGCCATTACTAACGGTTACTAATGGCGTGATAATAGTGGCGCATCTATAGTGCGCCATTAATAACCAAAATAGGTGCGCCACTAACAGCTTTATTCTAGTAGTGGTCCGGCTATCGCCCGCTGATCCAATCCCATGTAGCTACTTTGGGTTGGTGAAGCGACCCGTCGACGCGAGTCCGCGGGTCGACGCAGTAAAGCGTTCGGCCTGCATAGAAGGTGTTCGAATGGCCTTTGCCCGCGTTAAGGTGCATTGGGTGAAGATGAAGGCCACGGAGATAGCAACTGCTGGCCCGCCCGAGGGAAATGATCAAAGGAATCCGGAAAGGTATTTTGGTGATGTCCTAGAAGGAGCCCGCCTTGCAGAGGGTCAGTGCTCAAAGGATGTAATCTTTGATTGATTGTATTCGGATTATAAGGACTATGCATGTGTGCTGATATATATAAGTTTTGTGCTTTTGTATTATAAGCGACTTTTTCCTCCCGTGCGGCTGTTTATTTAAATTTGAAAGTTTCCAGTCATCGGCTTAAGCCCCCATGTAAATATTTCAGGGGTGTTCGGTAATGCGCGTGGACACTCTTTATCCAACGTCTTGGTCCATAAAGGAGGAGTCCACGGAGTGAACCAGACAATCAGACTATGGGGCTTTATTGCTTTCACTTAGCCATAAGAGCTTCACTAGTGGGGCTAAATACTAGCCCCTGGTGTGTCCAGGGCTTTCCGAACTATGGCGCCCGTTTTACGCGGCTAGGCAAAGACCAGCTCCTCGTATAACACCGAGTGGATCACTATCGATCGTAGTATAACACTAGGTCATTGAATCGCTTGACCGACTCTTACTTCATCATGACAGTCGGTTTTCAGCTTTCTCTACCGAGGTACATGATCGGACGAACCAAAAGTACAATCGCAGTAGTTCTCCCTTCACTACCTTAGTCGAACAATGCGGAACGTAAGTTGGCAAGCACAGGAGCCGGGCAACCCAACTATAGACCAAAGACATCATTCGGAGCCGATGCATATATGTCCTGTTTTTTCAGATTTTTTGTTCATATATATAATGATTTGTTTTTCGTATGATGTTTTTTTCCATATATGTATTATTTTTTTTCTATTTAGGTTGTTAGTAGATATCGATTTTAGGTTTGAGCATTTTAGGTTAGTGTAGAGGAAAAAGTAAAAGAAGGAAAAGGAAGAAAAGAGGAAGAAGGAAGAAGGAAGAAGAAGAAGAAAAAGAAGGAGAGGAAAAAGGGAAATAAGAAGAGGAAGAAGGAGAACAAGAGGAGAGGAAGAAGAGGAGCAATAAATAAGAAGAGGAAAAAAAAAGAAGAAAAAAGAGGAGAAGAAGAAAGGAATAGAGGAGAAGAAGAAAAAAACTTGTTTTTCTTCGATCTTTTCCTCTATTCCTTTCTTCTTCTCCTCTTTTTTTCTTATTCTTCCTCTTATTTTTTTTATCGGGTATGTCGTTGTCGATATACCCCCTCCCCGATAACTTCGACATGAGGGAGGGGGGTCGAGGGTCGTCGAGGGTTCGAGGGTTGAGGGTCACCGAGGGGTCAAGGGTGGCCGAGGGGTCGAGGATCGCCGAGGGTTCGAGGGTCGAGGGGTGGAGGGTCGAGGGTACGAGGGTCGCCGAGGGGCCGAGGGTTCGAGGGTCGAGGATTGCCGAGGGGTCGAGAGATTGCCTAGTGTCAAAGTATTGAAGACATCCATGGCTTCATCATTAGCCGGAAGTAACCGGGGCATGATGGTACGAAGCTCGTCAAAGTTATTTTGGAACGGAGTCCCGGATAGCATAATCCGCCTTTTGGTACGAATTTCAGCAAAGGCTTCCAAATAGCGATATTCGGAAGGCTCTTGCTGAACTTGGTACCAAAAAGCGAATTGTCAAACTCGGACTCCATTCCAGAACAACTTTGAAGAGTTTCGTACCAACATGCGCCTGTTACTTTCGCCTAATGATGAATACATGGTTTTGTTGAATCCTTTGACACTAGACAAATGTCACATGAGGGGGTCGAGGGTCGGGAACTATGGTAGAGGGTCGTGGATCGCGGAGAGGTCGAGGGTTGAGGGTTTTCGAGATTTCGAGAGGTTGCCTAGTGCCAAAGTATTGAAAAAATCCATGGCTTCATCATTAGCCGGAAGTAACCGGGGCATGATGGTACAAAGCTCTTCAAAGTTATTCTGGAATGGAGTCCCGGATAGGATAATCCGCCTTTTGGTACGAATTTCAGCAAAGGCCTTCCAAATAGCGATATTCGGAAAGCTCTTGTTGAACTTTGTACCAAAAAGCAAATTATCCTATCTCGGACTCCGTTCTAGAACAACTTTGAAGAGCTTCGTACCATCATGCGCCTGTTACTTTCGCCTAATGATGAAGAAATGGTTTTGTTCAATCCTTTGACACTAGACAAACGCGAGATGAGTGGTCGAGGGTCGGGAACTAGGGTAGAGGGTCATGGATCGCCGAGCGGTCAAGGGTCGAGGGTCGTAGAGGGGTCGAGAGGTTGCCTAGTGTCAAAGTATTGAAGAAATCCATGCCTTCATCATTTGCCGGAAGTAACGGGGGCATGTTGGTGCAAAGCTCTTCAAAGTTGTTTTGGAACGGAGTTCCTCATAGGATAATCCGCCTTTTGGTACGAATTTCAGCAAAGGCCTTCCAAATAGCGATATTCGGAAGGCTCTTGCTGAACTTTGTACCAAAAAGCGAAGTATACTATCTCGGGCTCCGTTCCAGAAAACTTTGAAGAGTTTCATATCATCATGCGCTAGTTACTTTCGCCTAATGATGAAGACATGGTTTTGTTGAATCCTTTGACACTACACAAACGTGTCATGAGGGGGTCGAGGCTCACGAACTAGGGTACAGGGTCGTGGAGCGCCGAGCGGTCGAGGGTCGAGGGTCGTCCAGGGGTCGAGGGTCGAGGGAACCCCGTTGAAGATTTTTAGAATCCCCAAAAACCTAACAGAATAAAAGATACGTGGATTTTAAGATTTAGAGTGGGGAAATGGAAAAAAAGCAAACTTAGTAATGGCGCACCATTTGCTAGGTGCGCCACTATTAACAGAAAAAAAATTGGTTTCGAATTTTTTTTTTGGAAAAAATGTTCAAAATATGATACGTAATATGATCGGGAAGTTTGAAATATTTTTTCAAAATTTCATCACACTCATGAACATGAACAAAGTCCTAGACATCAACAAAGTTTAATAGGATTGATATGATAGAGATATCAACAAGTGCATGTTAAGTGAGCTGGTGTTGGAGTTGGATAGAACTTTGAAGTTAAGCTTGCTCGGGCTGGAGTAGTGTGAGGATGGATGACCTTCTGGGAAGTTTGACCACTGAGTGCGATTTGACTTGAGATTAAGCATATTGATCCGAGATTATGCCATAGTGACCCATATTAAGAAAAAAACGAAAAAATTGCATTTTGTTTCCTGAAATAAACTTTGAAAAGAAATTGTTAGTAATGGCGCACTTCTATGTGGTGCGCCATTACTAAGTCATATAGTAATGGCCCACTTAGGCATAGTAATGGCGCACTATAGGTGCGTCATTACTATCTGTGATAGTAATAGCGCACCAAATGTGCGCCATTACTAACAGTTACTAATGGCGTGATAATAGTGGTGCACCTATGGTGCGTCATTAATAGCCAAAATAGGTGCGCCACTAATAGCCTTTTTTCAAGTAGTGGTCCGGCTATGGCCCGCTGATCCAATCCCAAGTAGCTACTTCGGGTTGGTGAAGCGACTCGTCGACGCGAGTCCGCGGGTCGACGCAGTAAAGGGTTCGGCCTGCATAGAAGGTGCTCGAATGGCCTTCGCCCATGTTAAGGTGCATTGGGCGAAGATGAAGGCCACGGAGATAGCAATTGCTGGCCCGCCCGAGGGAAATGATCACCGGAATCCGGAAAGGTATTTTGGTGATGTTCTAGAAGGAGCCCACCTTGCAGAGGGCCAGTGCTCAAAGGATGTAATCTTTTAATGATTGTATTCGGATTATAAGGACTATGCTTGTGTGCTGATATATATAAGTTTTGTGCTTCTGTATTATAAGCGACTTTTTCCTCCCGTGCTGCTGTTTATTTAAATTTGAAAGTTTCCAGTCATCGGCATCAGCCCCCATGTAAATATTACAGTGGTGTTTGGCAATGCGCGTGAACACTCTTTATCCAACGTCTTGGTCCATAAAGTAGGTGTCCGCGGAGTGAACCAGACAATCTGACTATGCGGCTTTATTGCTTTCACTTAGCCATAGGATCTTGACTAGTGGGGCTAAGTACTAGACCCTGGTGTGTGCAGGGCTTTCCGAACTATGGCGCCCGTTTTACGCAGCTAGGCAAAGACCAGCCCCTCATATAACACCGAGTGGATCACTATCGATCGTAGTATAACACTAGGTCACCGAATCGCTTGACCGGCTCTCGCTTCATCATGACAGTTAGTTTTCAGCTTTCTCTAGTGAGGTACTTGACAGGACGAACCAGAAGTACAATCGTAGTAGTTCTCCCTTTACTACCTTAGCCGAACAATGCGGAACGTAAGGTGGCAAGCACAGGAGCCGGGCAACCCAACTATAGACCAAAGACATCATTCGGAGCCGATGCATATATGTCCTGTCTTTTCAGATTTTTTTCCATATATATGATGATTTTTTTTCATATATGTATTAATTTTTTTTATTTAGGTTGTTAGTAGATATCGATTTTAGGTTTGTGCATTTTAGGTTAGTGTAGAGGAAAAAGTAAAATAAGGAAAAGGAAGAAACGAGGAAGAATGAAGAAGGAAGAAGAAGAAGAAAAAGAAGGAGAGGAAAAAGGAAAATAAGAAGAGGAAGAAGGAGAAGAAGAGGAGAGGAGGAAGAGGAGAAATAAATAAGAAGAGGAAAAAATAAGAAGAAAAAAGAGGAGAAGAAGAAAGGAATAGAGGAGAAGAAGAAAAAATAAAAAATATTCTATTTTTTCTTCTTCTCCTCTATTCCTTTCTTCTTCTCCTCTTTTTTTCTTCTTTTTTTCTTTGATCTTCTCCTCTATTTCTTTCTTCTTCTCCTCTTTTTTTTCTTTTTCTTCCTCTTCTTATTTTTTATCGGGTATGTCGTTGTCGATATACCCCCTCCCCAATGACTTCAACATGAGGGGAGGGGGGTTGAGGGTCATCGAGGGTTCAAGGATGGAGAGGTCAAGGGTCGAGGGTCAACGAGGGGTCGAGGGTGGCCGAGGGGTCGAGGGTCGAGGGGTCGAGGGTCGAGGGTACGAGGGTCGTCGAGGGGCCGAGGGTTCGAGGGTCGTCGAGGTGTCGAGGGTCGAGGATCGCCGAGGGGTCGAGAGGTTGCCTAGTGTCAAAGTATTGAAGAAATCCATGGCTTCATCATTAGCCGGAAGTAACCGGGGCATGATGGTACGAAGCTCTTCAAAGTTATTCTGGAACGGAGTCCCAGATAGGATAATCCCCCTTTTGGTACGAATTTTGGCAAAGGCCTTCCAAATAGCGATATTCGGAAGGCTCTTGCTGAACTTCGTACCAAAAAGCTATTCGGAAGGCTCTTGCTGAACTTCGTACCAAAAAGCGAATTATCCTATGGTTGACACCTGATTTTGGCAAGATACAAGATTGCAATGAAGATGGTCTCTAGTGAACTGGCTTTCGGCATGAAAAGATTCACGTTGCCGAGTAGAACAACTTTGATGTTTCGGCTATATTCATTCGACCTTATCTTACTGACCGAAACTATACTCCGAGTGGCATAATTCAATGTTCCGAGTTGTTTTTGGCCAATCACGTCTTCAAGATGACTTAGTATGAAGGAGAACTCTAAAGGAATTATCTTCGTCTCGTCGAGGCAATCGATTTTGATATATAAGTCATCTCAATCCGAGGTCGTATGGAAAAGTTAGAGGCAATACACTGCAGACCGAACCTAAACGGAAATATGGCGCGAGGTGCCACACACTTGTCTGATAGGTTGCGCGAGCAATTCGGCCATCAAGACTGCCTTGAATTTAGAAACCTTCAACACGAAAAAGTTTCGTCTCGTCGAGCCGATCGATTTTCATATAAAATTTGTCTCAATCCGAGGTCGTATGCAACCTGGAGAGGCAAATCAAGATCAGGCTGTGTTTTGAGTCGGGAAATCCGAGTGAAAAGTTTACCATCCGAGTGAAAACCTACCGATCGAGTAAAAGGTCGAGTGAAAACTTATCGATCTAGTAAAATATTGGCTTCCGAGTGAAAATATAGTAATCCGAGTGAAATTATCATCCGAGTGAAAAGATTACCGTCGGAATGAAAACTTGACGTTCGAGTAAGATATTGCCTTCCGAGTGAAATATAGTCATCCGAGTGAAAGATTGTCTTCCGAGTGAAAATATAGTCATCCGAGTGAGATTGTCTTCCAAGTGAAAGACTCTAACATCCGAGTGAAAACATCCAGTCGGACGAAAAACTCTAATATCCGAGTGGATGAGCTTGGATCCGAGTGAAACTGAAGATGTGCCCGAAAGGTAATCCAGATGACCTCGGATGGAAAACTGATTAACACGGAAGTTGTGCGCATCGTCAAAACGGTTAACTTTAGTTTTGGAGTCATTATCATCTGAGATAGTATACGGCATGTAAGTTCACTACGAGACTCGGACAATCCAGTCCGTTACATGACCGAGTCCGACTGGATATTAAAGATGACTTCATAGACTATTCAGGATGGCCTTATTTGAAAAAGTGTTCAATATAAGAATTGTTCGTATCGTCGAGGCTCACAAATTTGATAGTTGGACCGTCTTGATCGGAGGTCATATTCTAGCTAGGCGGCCCGCGCAAGGAGGAAGACAGAAGTTGGGCCAGATTCAGACCGAATCCGAGTGGGAATAGAACTAGGACTCTAGCACATGAATTGATGTAATTTTTTGTAAGGAAATCCTACATGAATCCTTTGCTTGTATGGGAAGTCCAGCCGCCTCTTATATATGTTGGGGGTGATGGCCGAGTGAACAACACCAATTGAACCAATCAATTTATTACACTTTTGTGTTCATCTATCTTTATCCCCTACACTTGTATCTTTCTTTCTCTTTCTTCGTTCGTTCTTCGCGTTGGAGGGCAGCGATCCACGAGGCTCTAGGGGCGAGCGAATCGACCTAGGGCAGCCCATAGCCGCCGCGCGCCCTAACGGGGTCCCTCCCGGGCGTGCGGGGTTTCGGGTCTGCAAAAGTGCCCGTCGACTGTCCTGCGTATCGCGCTGTCGGTCGGGTCTCCTTCGACGTGAGCTGCGGCGCATCACCCCCGGCGTCGAGGGTACACGTGACGTGTTCGTGTGTCAACTCACTTTTTGGCGACACCGCTGGGGAAGAAGCTTTGAGCAGTCTCCAGCCCGTTCTTGCTACGGGGAGAGCGTCATCAATCAGCTGCAATCTACAACGGTAACATGTATCATTAATATCCTTACGCTAGATGCAAATAGCCATTATGTTGATGTTGCTAGATCTTTCAATGGTCATGTCATGTCGGCCAGCCCTAACGAGCAAAGGCCGACTAGTTATTCCGTTGGAGAAACTTGGAATTTACAAAATCGTGACATGCCACTTATGAATCTGAACTTTCGTGCATCGGCAACACCTTTTCATATGCTGATGAATAACATGATTTGTTCGAGCGATCAATAGATGGCACCTCGTGTACATGAGGGCATCTCACAGTTTTGTCCATCGGCAGCCGACTCGCGATATGCGGGTTCATCCCCAAACATGCTGATGGACGGGGGAATCGGCCATGCTTCTTGTAGTTATTTGGCAGATTATCCTCAGTCATCAGATACTGCACCACATGAGATTAATTGTTCAGTGGGATATGCAACTAAAAATGTTCATGACTCGGCTCGCCTTCGCGGTTATAGCCGAGTGAATGGAGATTCTATAGGAGCAAATATTCCTAATATTGCAGGAGATGAGGTGGCTCTGGCTGCAAATTAAAGTTTAGCACAAAATAAGAAGAATAGTGATATTTGCCTTGAGCAGCACGAAAAGGGATTGGTTCCTGATTATGAGGCAATAAGAGCAAGGGTTTTGCAAGAAGACGAGGTGTTGCCGATTGATCAAACTGGCATGAGAAAATATTCAACAACAGTGCACATGTCTTCACCTATCATTGCAGCATGTTATACACCCCCTATACAGTCGCTAAATTTTGGCAACATCAACTCATTGTCGAAAGATCATAAAAATATTGGGGGACAAGCCGATCCAAGCAGGGCTAGGTTTAAAGAAAAATATGTGGCCAAGTGGGCAAGATCAGGCCAAAGCTCACAGGAAATAGAGTCAACGAATTTACTACGCCAACTCTTGAGGAATTACCAGCAGAATATCGACATGCTTATGAAGCACTCAAGAAGAAGCGTGGAGTGGAATATTTGCAAGAATACGTCAAGTGTCTTCCTCCATGTAGCGACCATGTTGGCTCATCTGCACTTTTGAGGCAAGATAAAAAAGAAGCTTTGCAAGAGAATCATCAAGAAAGGGTTCACTCGGCTAATACATTTGATTCGGTTGAAACCGAGTCAAATATGACTAAGTCGTCTACAGCCGAGTTGAATGGTTCCTTTAGTGACAAGATAATGGTGGATTCAATTGAAACCGAATTGACGACCGAGACATTTAAGGCCGAGTGCGTTGCATCGAGCGAGCCGAGTGCATCGTGCCAGCCGAGTACATCATGCCAGCTGAGTGCATCATTGCAGATGAGTGCATCACTAGCTAAAGCCGAGTGCATCAATCCAATTATTGCTGTGTGTACCAAAATAGAAGATGCAAGCTTCACCGAGCAAAGGAACGGTAAACGCAATAAATTGGTCGTGCTTGATTTTTCTGGATGTGAGGGAGCTTACATGCTGCCCTATGAGTTCTGTGCCAAAGAAATTGATGAGCATCAAGAGCAAATTTATATGGCCAAACGAAGTTTGGCTAGTGATGAAGATCAAGAGCCAGAGCATGCAGCTGAACGAAGTTTAGCTGATGAAGAGCGGCCGAATGGAATCCATTCGGGCAATCCGATTGAAATATACTCAGGAAATCCAAGTCAAATCTACTCCAGAAATCCGAGTGATGAGGCACGAGATCCAGAAAAAGAGGAAGAGGCATTGGAGGATTATTCAAAAGTGGGGAAAGGTATTGTTCCGGTGGTGAAACCATCTTCTCGTTCCAACGACTTCACAAAGGTACACCTAGCCGAGAGTTTACTCAGTTTTTGATTCGGTCAAAATCATATTGTTGATGCACCCGTTAGTAAGATTCTAATTAATTTTGAAAGACCGATCGAGATGAGTAATCAGTTTGTTTTGAATTATCTTGTCACTAATCACGCTAATCAACACATGGCACCATTCATAGAAGGTAATAGTGACTACTCATCACAATCAAAGTTGTTCCCGTCATGCCGACTAAACTTTATATTCATATGGACAACTTTGTTTGTTTCATGCCTGGCTAACATTTGGTCTCAGATGAGACGCATATTCTGTAATTATTTTGGTTGCAGGAATATAAAGTCAGGTTCAAAGTCCTCTAGGATAGCCGATTCAAGAGCATCGGAAACGAAGGATGAAAATCAATCCATAGCCGAGTCGGATGATGCTAAGCCAGCACTACTCGGTTCTTTTGTTTTAGAAACGGTATCACAATATCAGTTAGTGGACGAACAATGTACCTTCAGTCCGGGCATGGGTAATCACATCGTTGGTGCATCATCGACAAATCCTATTATAATTGATCACGGTGTCGAGCCATCAGGACAAGAACAAATGCAATGTTCGTTTGCAGAGAATATCAAAGAAAACAACGTGATTCATCAAGCCACACAATCGGACAACATAGGACGATTGAGTTGGTTGAGGCACGAGCATATGGCCAGTCGTATCAGATTGGTCTTGATGACGATCAAATGTTGACTCGGCTATCTCAAGCCGATTCATCTAAAGGTCAATAGGTACAAACCAATGATGATGGGATCAAGTCTTCGAGCAAGGATATTGCTAAAAAATACATCAACAAAAATCCTAAAGACGGGAATTCCATCAAAGCTACAATGGCGACATCTAGCACTGGGGGCGATGAGAAAATTCAAAGACCGATGCAAGCACAACTAAAGAAAGTAAAGGCAATGGTAAGCACAAAGGTAAAAAGCCGAAAGTCACTTTCGCGTAGTTATTAGAAAAATATCAGAAGATAAGTGAGGCAAAGAGTGCTTATCGGCCGAGTGAAACAAAACCATCGAAGTCACCCCCAAGGCATAAATTTGAAGACCGGGATTGGCGAAGGAAGAAATTGAGCAAACAGACTCCATATCCTCCTTTTGGGCCACCAATGCCGATATCATGGATACCTCCCCATGCTGACTATTATTCAGATCAATCATGGAACAAGTATAAATCAAGGGCACACCGACCATCATATTCTAAACCACCTCACCAAAATTATGCAGCTCCGAGAGGATCATCATTTGTTCAACAACCACATGTTAAAGACCGACTCAACCAAAAAGAATCGGCCTGGACCTCAGAAAAGAAGATGGACATGGTCAAACAAGTGTACCGAGTGAAAAAGGATGTTCGCAAGTGTGCTATTTCAGGTCCGACTCCAAATGACAAAAAGCCAACCGAGTCTATGTTGGCTGCTAAGGAAAAGAAAGTGAAGCAAGTAAATTTCAAGGATCCAATAGTCGAGTTTAGATAGGCGAAGCCAGAGATGCCCAAAGTCAAGAAGAATTTGCCAGTGCATAAACCAAAGTCCCAGCCGGGACACCCACTCGGCTTACCATATTCGCAACAGAAGAAGCTAAAACGGCTTAGGGCCAAAGAGTTGGAGAAAAGGAACATGGCCTGGGTTCCTAAGGGAAATCCTCGAGTCAAGAGCGGCATCACATCTCCTGTTGCGAAGCCAGCAGAAATAAGGGAGTACAAGTGTAAAGCCCGTAGGCGAGGGCGACAATTTTCATATAGGAGACTCCAGGAGGCGTCTCATCCATATTCTTCAATCGTACCATCAAAATCAACGCTATGGAATTTATCCTCAGCCAAAATATCTGACTTATTTCGGCTATTCACACTTTGGTGGACGGACTCCCAAGCACTTTTGAGATAAGAACGCATAGCCGATATTTGCATATCGCCCTCAGAATTCATTGTGTTGGCAAACCCGGCATCTAGCTAACAGTGTTCACCATGGTTGATTTCCTACTCCTATAGCCAAGGCTCAGTGTTTGCCAATACTGGCAAGGCCGACTTAATTATTGAGTCGACCACCAATCAAGGGTCTAGTGCATAAAAGAGCTCCGACTCCAAATGTTATTTATTTGCAGGATCCAAGTCAGGAGACGGACGTTGTTTGGCGGAGGCTTGATGGTGTACTTTGATAATGAGTTGAGTCGCCGAACAGTTGACGGTATTCCTTTAAGGTGCATGGTCATAATCGTTCGGCAACCGTCTTCGTTGAAGGGTTCTAATATTCCCAGGGAATGTCTGGACAAATGCAAGGTCCGGATTGACATAAGAAACTTACGTGGAAGCCTTTGTGACATCCAATTGTTGTTTTCAGACAACTATTATCCAAGAGGCTCTACCGAAGAAGCGACAAACATGAGCATATGGACGATTAAAATTATCATACTCAACAAGCACAGTCGATGGAGTGTTGACATCATGCTTAAACATTACCCTAGGCAAGGTATTTTCTGGCATGCAAGCTCTGCCAGAAAACAGGGGGGTATGTGTTGACACCTGATTTTGGCAAGATACAAGATTGCAATGAAGATGGTCTCGAGTGAACGGTCTTTCAGCATGAAAAGATTCAAGTCGCCGAGTAGAACAACTTTGATGTTTTGGTTATATTCATTCGACCTTATCTTAGTGACCGAAACTATACTCCGAGTGGCATAATTCAATGTTCCGAGTGGTTTTTGTCCAATCACGTCTCCAAGATGACCTCGGATGAAGGAGCACTCTAAAAGAATTATCTTCATCTCGTCGAGGCAATTGATTTTATATATAAATCATCTCAATCCGAGGTCGTATGCAAAAGTTAGAGGCAATACACAGCGGACCGAACCTAAACGGGAATATGGCGCGAGGTGCCAGACACTTGTCAGATAGGTTGCGCGAGAAATTCGGCCATCAAGACTGCCTTGAATTGAGAAACCTTCAACACGAAAAGGTTTCGTCTCGTCAAGCCGATCGATTTTCATATAAAATTTGTCTCAATCCGAGGTCGTATCCGAGTGAAAAGTTTACCATCCGAGTGAAAACCTAACGATCGAGTAAAAGGTCGAGTGAAAACTTATCGATCGAGTAAAATATTGGCTTCCAAGTTAAAATATAGTAATCCGAGTGAAATTATCATCCGAGTGAAAAGATTACCGTCGGAATGAAAACTTGACGTTCGAGTAAGATATTGCCTTCCGAGCGAAATATAGTCATCCGAGTGAAAGATTGTCTTCCGAGTGAAAATATAGTCATCCGAGTGAGATTCCGAGTGAAAGACTCTAACATCCGAGTGAAAAGGTCCAGTCGGACGAAAAACTCTAATATCCGAGTGGATGAGCTCGGATCCGAGTGAAACTGAAGATGTGCACGAAAGGTAATCCAGATGACCTCAGATGGAAAAGTGATCAACAATATCATCAAAACGGTGAACTTTGGTTTTGGAGTCATTATCATCTGAGATAGTATACGGCCTGTAAGTTCACTACGAGACTCGGACAATCCAGTCTGTTACATGACCGAGTCCGACTAGATAATAAAGATGACTTCGTAGACTATTCAAGATTGCCTTATTTGAAAAAGTGTTCAACATGAGAATTGTTCGTATCATCGAGCCGCACAAGTTTGATATTTGTAACGTCTTGATCGGAGGTCATATGCAAGCTTGGTGGCCCGCGCAAGGAGGAAGACAGAAGTTGGGCTAGATTCAGACTGAATCCGAGTTGGAGTAGAACTAGGACTCTAGGACGTGAATTGATGTAATTTTTTGTAAGGAAAGCCTTGATGAATCCTTTGCTTGTACGGGAAGTCCAGCCGCCTCTTATATATGTTGGGGGTGATGGCCGATTGAACAACACCAATCGAACCAATCAATTTATTACACTTTTGTGCTCATCTATCTTTATCCCCTACCCTTGTATCTTTCTTTCTCGTTCTTCGTTCGTTCTTCACGATGGAGGGCAGCGATCCACGAGGCTCTAGGGGCGAGCAAATCGACCTAGGGCGGCCCATAGCCGCCGTGCGCCCTGACGGGGTCCCTCCCGGGCGTGCTTGGTTTCGGGTCTGCAAAAGTGCTCGTCGACTGTCCTGCATATCGCGCTGTCGGTCGGGTCTCCTTTGACGTGAGCTGCGGTGCATCACCCCCGGAGTCGAGGGTACACGTGACATGTTCGTGTGTCAACACCTATCTCGGACTCCGTTCCAGAACAACTTTGAAGAGCTTCATACCATCATGTTCCTGTTACTTTCGCCTAATGATGAAGACATGGTTTTGTTGAATCCTTTGACACTAGACAAACTTGAAATGAGTGTGTCGAGAGTCGGGAACTAGGGTAGAGGGTCGTGGATCGCCGATTGGTCGAGGGTCGAGGGTCGTTGAGGGTTCGAGAGGTTGCCTAGTGCCAAAGTATTAAAGAAATCCATGGCTTCATCATTAGCTGGAAGTAACCAGGGCATGATGGTACGAAGCTCTTCAAAGTTATTCTGGAATGGAGTCCTGGATTGAATAATCCGCCTTTTGGTACGAATTTTAGCAAAGGCCTTCCCAATAGCGATATTCGGAAGGCTCTTGTTGAACTTTGTACCAAAAAGCAAATTATCCTATCTCGGACTCCGTTCTAGAACAACTTTGAAGAGCTTCGTACCATCATGCGCCTGTTACTTTCGCCTAATGATGAATACATGGTTTTGTTCAATCGTTTGACACTAGACAAACGTGGGATGAGGGGGTCGAGGGTCGGGAACTAGGGTAGAGGGTCGTGGATCGCCGAGCGGTCGAGGGTCGAGGGTTGTAGAGGGGTCGAGAGGTTGCCTAGTGTCAAAGTATTGAAGAAATCCATGCCTTCATCATTTGCCGGAAGTAACCGGGGCATGTCGGTGCGAAGCTCTTCAAAGTTGTTTTGGAACGGAGTTCCTGATAGGATAATCCGCCTTTTGGTACGAATTTCAGTAAAGGTCTTCCCAATAGCGATATTCGGAAGGCTCTTACTGAACTTTGTACCAAAAAGCGAATTATCCTATCTCTGACTCCATACCAGAACAAGTTTGAAGAGCTTCGTATCATCATGCGCCTGTTACTTTCGGCTAATGATGAAGACATTGTTTTGTCGAATCCTTTGACACTAGACAAACGTGACATGAGGGAGTCGAGGGTCATGAACTAGGGTAGAGGGTCGTGGAGCACCGAGCGGTCGAGGGTCGAGGGTCCATATATATATATGCATGTCACGTTGTCTATCAAAGTATTGAAGAAATCTATAGCTTCATGATTAACTGGAAGTAACAGGCGCATAATGGTGCGAAGCTCTTCAAAGTTGTTTTGGAACGGAGTTCCTGCTAGAATAATCTGCCTTTTGGTACGATTTTCAGCAAAGGCCTTCAATACAGCAATATTCGGAAGGCTCTTGCTGAACTTTGTACAAAAAAGCGAATTATTCTATCAGGAATTCCGTTCCAAAACAACTTTGAAGAGCTTCTCGTACCATTATGCGCCTGCATTTCCGGCTAATGATGAAGTCATGGTTTTGTTGAAATCTTTGACACTAGACAACATGACATATAGATGGGTAGATGAGATCAGGAAAAATATGGACCATTTTATTCACATCCAGAATGATGCCATTTTGTTAAATCCCTTGTCGGTCCGGACGTCGGACAATCGTGAGAGAAGCATTGTCAAGGCCACCCCAAACCCTCGAGAAGCGTCGAGGCCACTAATATGATTCCTTGTTGTGATTAGTTAGCTAGGTCTACGTTTGCGACAAATATATCCATATGTCATGTTTGTATAATTATTGCCATGTCGTAATATTTGCAGAAACTATGGAGCACGGACGAGACGAGGAAGCAGAACAGGTGTTGGGGGACATAATCGCAGCGGGAGCTGATGTCGAGTTGTATCTCAACGACTACGATGGTCTGGAAGGACAGGGTGAAGAAGCAGGCTACGGTGATACAATGGAGGAGGAAGGACATGATTATGATGGCTCCGATGACCGAATAACGATGGAAGAAGGACACTGTGATGACGGCTCCAGTGACCGAACGGAGTCCTGCCATGTATATATATATATATATATTAATTAAGCATGTGCTGACTATAGCTAATTGATGCATTAATTGTTTTGGTATGTACACATATTAACTCTCTTCTTTCTTCTTTTCTAGCCCTCCGGATCGAGCCAAACTTCGGTAATGAGACGAGGCCCGAAGAAAAGGTTGCGCCAGGATGAAAAGTTCATCATCAAAGCAATCGCGCGCGATGGCCAACCGATTGACCCCATCCGGACCAAGGATGCATTTTTTGCTCAGTGCGGGGTTCTTGTTAGGGACATGATCCCGATCAGCATCCACCAATGGTACAAGCCTTAGAACGAAGACCCTCAGGTGCCTTATGTCAATGATATGCAGAAAGATGATCTTTGGACCGAGCTGAAGGCAAACTTCACCCTACCGCCTGATGGGCCTCTAACCCCTCGTTGGTTACCCCAAGTGGAAGGTGAAAGATGCAGTGTTGTGGAAGTTTTTCCCTTAGCAAAGATGCCAAGGATCGAATCCCCAGAGACTCCTAGGTTCAACAAGTAGGTGTCAACTGCTAACGGCGCGGATTAGCAATCAACGTGGACCTGCACACAGATACAAATAACTTTGCTCCCAACGAGTACAGAGAGGTTGTCAATCCCTCCGGCCTTGTAGTTCACAAAGGATTAAACGCAAATGATAGTAGTGATAGATAGTGTTTGCAATAGTAAATAATAGCGAAAAGTAAATAGCGGATGTGATCAATGATGGTAATATGGACCGGAGTCTCATGATGTTCACTAGTGATGTCTCTCTCCCAAAAGACGATAAAACAACTATGTGAGGTAAACGAATTACAGCTGGGCAATTGACAGGACCACGAACGCAAACCAATGCTGACTACATTGCAAGAAAGGTTGGGGTTCAAAGCATGGGCGGTATGCCAAAGTAAGTAGACCGAAATCCATCAATATCAACTACTAATCATCCACCTTGAGATATCTATCCAGAACATCTCGCTGGTATTAAGTTGCGAGTCCCACCCATAGTGTAAACTCAAAGCAACAGACAACTACATTAAAAGAACTTTGCGTAAAGTAAACAATCCTTGCACCCGCGGGCACAAGCACCGTTGTTTTCCCCCTTGTGGCAACAGCACATCCCCTAGACTCATGTTTCTGTCACTCAAGCTAGTCATCGAGGGGCATGAACCCACAATCGAGCATAACGTTCCCTCTTGGAGTCACTACGTATTACTTGGCCAAAGCAATAAATAACAACGGAGAACATGCAAGAATTACTTATGAACATAAATAAAAAAGAGGTAGATCAAATATATTACTCAAGATCAATCTGAACATAATCTCATAATCCATCGGATCCCAGCAAACTCATCATAGCAACAGCATAAGGATTACATAGGTGCCTCGATCATGTAGGGCAGCTCACGAGGACTAATTAGTGAAGCACAAGAACGGGAGGAGAACATCACATAGCTACTGGTCATGGACTCATGGTCCAAGGGAGACTACTCACAACTCATCCGGGAGGCGTCCATGGTGGTGGAGAAGCTCCCGATGGTGATCCTCCCCTCCGGCAGGGTGTCGGGAAGAGTTCTCCTGGTGCTCCCGATCTTGGAAGCGGCGGCGGCGGCGGAACAGAGATGAGATCGCGAAAAAGAGTTCCCGTCCCGAGGGTTTCGAAGGACGCTCTAAATATATGCCGAAGGGGGGCACCAGACGGGGCTCGGGGGGCCCAGGC
>LR738712.1:787788524-787806330 GCA_902687465.1 Secale cereale | reverse complement strand
GCCCCCCCCCCCCCCGGCTGTCCTTCGGGCGCAAGGTAGGTTCTGGAACGCTGATTTTTTATATGATTTTTCTGGATTTTTCCTGGCAGTTCTCGTAACGTGAAAACCTGAAATACAAAAACAGCCGAAAACAGAAACTGGCACCGGGGTGCACTGGATTAGTAGGTTAGTCCAAATATGATCGAAAGTTTATGAAAGTGTATGAATATCATAGAAATATCACCCAAAAGTGGCATGGAGCAAGCAAAAATTATAGATACGTTTTGGACGTATCACCGCCAGAGGAGGATCCGGAGAAGCCACTAGTTATAGAGCCATTGGTCAAGGAGGCTACTCTTAAGAAGATGGGGGAACTATTCAGGAGGTGGAAGAATGAGTTGAAAGCAAAGTTTGTCGACCAAGACAAGACTCCAAAATTCACCGGTCGGTTTGAGAAGATCAGAGATCACTGGGACGCATTTGTGGCCCACAAGAAATCGAAAAAGAGTAAGACGATGTCAGCGACAAACAAGAAAAATGCTGCGAAGAAGAAGCATCACCATCGCACGGGGTAAGGTGGCTACCTCAAAGCCCGGCTGTCGTGGGACAAGGCTGAGAATGACCTGCTTGCTAAAGGGGTCGTTCCACAGACATTACACTGGCCAGACCATTCAAGGACTTGGTTCTTCGGAGTTGGGGGAACCGTAGACCCTGAAACAGGGAAGTGTGTTTGGACGGACGAGCAACTGCGAATACCCATCACGATGTTGGAAATATGCCCTAGAGGCAATAATAAAAGTATTATTATTATATTTCCTTGTTCATGATAATTGTCTGTTATTCATGCTTGAATTGTATTGTACGGAAACAGCGATACATGTGTGAATATATAGACCACAATGAGTCCCTAGTAAGCCTCTAGTTACTAGCTCGTTGATCGACAGATGGTCACGGTTTCCTGACCATGGACATAGGATGTCGGTGATAACGGGATCACATCATTAGGAGAATGATGTGATGGACAAGACCCAATCCTCAGCCTAGCACGAGATCGTATAGTTCGTAATGCATAAGCTTTTCCGGTGTCAAGTATTTATTCCTTAGACCATGAGGTTGTGCAGCTCCCGGATACCGTAGGAATACTTTGGGTGTGCCAAACGTCACAACGTTACTGGGTGGCTATAAAGGTACGCAGCAGGTATCTCCGAAAGTGTCTGTTGAGCTGGTACGAACCGAGACTGGGATATTGTCACTCCGTATAACGGAGAGGTACCTCTGGGCCCTCTTGGTAAGATATCATCATAATGAGCTCAAAGTGACTAAGGAGTTAGTCACGGGATGATGGATTACGGAACGAGTAAAGAGACTTGCCATGACGAGATTGAACAAGGTATCGGGCATACCGACAATCGAATCTCGGGCAAGTACCGTACCGATAGACAAAGGGAATAACATACGGGATTGAGTGAATCCTTGACGCAGTGGTTCATCCGATGAGATCATCGAGGAACACGTGGGAACCAACATGGGTATCTAGATCCCGCTGTTGGTTATTGACCGGAGAGTCGTCTCGGTCATGTCTGCGTGTCTCCCGAACCCGTAGGGTCTACACACTTAAGGTTCGGTGACGCTAGGGTTGTAGAGATACATGCACATGGAAACCCGAATGTTGTTCGGAGTCCCGGATGAGATCTCGGACGTCACGAGGAGTTCCGGAATGGTCCGCAGGTAAAGAATGATATATAGGAAGTCCAGTTTCGGCCATCGGGTGAACTCCGGGGGTCATCGTGAGTGTCCCGGGACCACCGGAGGGGTCCTGGGGGTCCACCGGGTGGGGCCACACATCCCGGTGGGGCCCCTAGGCCGCAAGGGGAAGGGGGCCAGCCCCTGGTGGGCTGGCGCACCCATATGGGCCCCCCTCCATGCGCCTAGGGTTGGAACCCTAGGGGGAGGGGGCGCCCCCTATGCCTTGGGGGGCAAGTCTGCCCCCCTGGCCGCCGCCCCACCCTGGAGATCTGATCTCCCAGCGCTGGCGCCCCCCTTGGCCCCTATATATAGTGGGGGGGAGAGGGCAGCCGCACCCCAAGCCTCTGGCGCCTCTCCCCCCCTCCCGTCACACTTCCTACTCCTCCGCAGGGCGCCGGCGAAGCCCTGCAGGTTTTCCTGTTGCATCCATCACCACGCCGTCGTGCTGCTGGATCTCTGACGACCTCTCCTCCGCCCTTGCTGGATCAAGAAGGAGGAGACGTTGCTGTACCGTACGTGTGTTGAACGCGGAGGTGCCGTCCGTTCGGCGCTGGGATCATCGGTGACGAAGAACGCAAAGAGTACGACTACTTCATCCACGTTCCTTCGAACGCTTCCGCACGTGATCTACAAAAGGGTATGTAGATGCACTCCAATATGCTCGTTGCTAGATGACTCCTTAGATTGATCTTGGTGAAGCGTAGAATTTTTTTTGAATTCTGCTACGTTCCCCAACAGTGGCATCTGAGCTAGGTTTTTGCGTAGCATCTTGCACGAGTAGAACACAAACAAGTTGTGGGCGTTGAGTTTGCTCAATTTTCTTGCCGTTACTAGTCCAATCTTGATTCGGCGGCATTGTGGGATGAAGCGGCCCGGACCGACCTTACACGTACGCTTACGTGAGACTGGTTCCACCGACAGACATGCACTAGATGCATAAGGTGGCTGGCGGGTGTCTGTCTCTCCCACTTTAGTCGGATCGGATTCGATGAACAGGGTCCTTATGAAGGGTAAATAGAAATTGACAAATCACGTTGTGGTTTTGGCGTAGGTAAGAAATGTTCTTGCTAGAAAACCTATAGAAGCCACGTAAAACTTGCAACAACAATTAGAGGTCCTCTAACTTGTTCTTGCAGCATGTGCTATGTGATATGGTATGGCCAAGAAGATGTGATGAATGATATATGTAATGTATGAGATTGATCGTGTTCTTGTAATATGGAATCACGACTTGCATGTCGATGATAGTGACAACCGGCAGGAGCCATAGGAGTTGTCTTAATTATTGTATGACCTGCGTGTCACTGAATAACGCCATGTAATTACTTTAATTTATTGCTTAACGTTAGCCATAGTAGTAGAAGTAATAGTTGGCGTGACGACTTCATGAAGACACGATGATGGAGATCATGATGATGGAGATCATGGTGTCAAGCCGGTGAGAAAGATGATCATGGTGCCCCGAAGATGGAGATCGAAGGAGCAAGATGATATTGGCCATATCATGTCACTTTAATTGATTGCATGTGATGTTTATCATGTTTTTGCATCTTGTTTACTTAGAACGATGGTAGTAAATAAGATGATCTCTCACTAAAATTTCAAGAATTGTATTCCCCCTAACTATGCACCGTTGCTAAGGATCGTTGTTCCGAAGCACCACGTGATGATCGGGTGTGATAGGTTCTAATGTTCGCATACAACGGGTGTAAGCCAGATTTACACAAGCAATACACTTAGGGTTCACTTGACGAGCCTAGCATGTACAGACATGGCCTCGGAACACGGAAGACCGAAAGGTCGAACATGAGTCGTATAGAAGATACGATCAACATGAAGATGTTCACCGTTGATGACTAGTCCGTCTCACGTGATGATCAGACACGGGCTAGTCGATTCGGATCATGTATCACTTAGATGACTAGAGAGATGTCAATCTGAGTGGGAGTTCATTAAAATTTGATTAAGATGAACTTAATTATCATGAACTTAGTCTAAATACTTTACAATATGTCTTGTAGATCAAATGGCCCACGCTCATGTCACCCTCAACTTCAACGCGTTCCTAGAGAAATCCAAGCTGAAAGACGATGGTAGCAACTATACGGACTGGGTCCGTAACCTGAGGATCATCCTCATAGCAGCCAAGAAAACTTATGTCCTAGAAGCACCGCTAGGTGACGCTCCCGCCCCAGCAAACCAAGATGTTATGAACGCTTGGCAGTCGCGTTGTGATGATTACTCCCTGGTTCAGTGCGGCATGCTCTACAGCTTAGAATCGGGGCTCCAAAAGCGTTTTGAGCACCACGGGGCATATGAGATGTTCCAAGAGCTGAAAATGGTTTTCCAGGCTCATGCCCGAGTTGAGAGATATGATGTCTCCAACGCATTCTACAGCTGTAAGATGGAGGAAAACAGTTCTGTCAGTGAGCACATCCTCAAGATTTCTGGGTTGCACAACCGCTTGTCTCAGTTGGGAATGAATCTCCCAGACGAAGCGGTCGTAGACAGAATCCTCCAGTCGCTCCCACCAAGCTACAAGAGCTTCGTTTTGAACTTCAATATGCAGGGGATGGAGAAGTCCATTCCCGAGGTGTATTCAATGCTGAAATCAGCGGAGGTGGATATCAAGAAAGAGCATCAAGTGTTGATGGTCAATAAAACCACTAAGTTCAAGAAGGGCAAGGGTAAGAAGAACTTCAAGAAGGACGGCAAGGGAGTTTCTGCGCCCGGTAAGCCAGTTGCCGGGAAGAAGCCAAAGTATGGACCCAAGCATGAAACTGAGTGCTTTTATTGCAAGGGAACGGGTCACTGGAAGCGGAACTGCCCCAAATACTTAGCGGACAAGAAGGCCGGCAACGTCAAAGGTATATGTGATATACATGTTATTGATGTGTACCTTACTAGCGCTCATAGTAGCTCCTGGGTATTTGATACCGGTGCAGTTGCTCATATTTGTAACTCTAAGCAGGAGTTGCGGAATAAGCGGAGACTGGCGAAGGACGAGGTGACGATGCGCGTCGGGAATGGTTCCAAGGTCGATGTGATCGCCGTCGGCACGCTGCCTCTACATCTACCCTCGAAATTAGTTTTAAACCTTAATAATTGTTATTTAGTACCAGCTTTGAGCATGAACATTGTATCTGGATCTCGTTTGATGCGAGATGGCTACTCATTTAAATCCGAGAATAATGGTTGTTCTATTTATTTGAGAGATATGTTTTATGGTCATGCCCCGCTGGTCAATGGTTTATTTTTGATGAATCTCGATCGTGATGATACACATATTCATAGTGTGAATGCCAAAAGATGTAAAGTTGACAGTGATAGTCCCACATACTTGTGGCATTGCCGCCTTGGTCATATTGGTGTCAAACGTATGAAGAAGCTTCATGCTGATGGACTTCTGGAGTCTCTCGATTATGAATCATTTGACACGTGCGAACCATGCCTCTTGGGCAAGATGACCAAGACTCCGTTCCTCCGAACAATGGAGCGAGCAACCAACTTATTGGAAATCATACATACCGATGTGTGCGGTCCAACGAGTGTTGAGGCTCGCGGAGGCTATCGTTATGTTCTCACCCTCACAGATGACTTAAGTAGATATGGGTATATCTACTTGATGAAACACAAGTCTGAGACCTTTGAAAAGTTCAACGAATTTCAGAATGAGGTTGAGAATCAACATGACAGAAAAATAAAGTTCTTGCGATCGGATCGTGGGGGTGAATATTTAAGTCATGAGTTTGACACGCACCTTAGGAACTGTGGAATTGTTTCACAATTGACACCGCCCGGAACACCTCAGCGTAACGGTGTATCCGAACGTCGAAATCGTACTCTGTTGGACATGGTGCGATCTATGATGTCCCTCACCGATTTACCGCTATCTTTTTGGGGTTATGCTTTAGAGACTGCCGCATTAACTTTAAATAGGGCTCCGTCGAAATCCATTGAGACAACACCATATGAACTTTGGTTTGGCAAGAAACCGAAGTTGTCGTTTCTGAAAGTTTGGGGTTGCGATGCTTATGTCAAGAAACTTCAACCTGAGAAGCTCGAACCCAAATCGGAAAAATGCGTCATCATAGGATACCCAAAGGAAACGATTGGGTACACCTTCTACCACAGATCCGAAGGCAAAGTCTTTGTTGCCAAGAATGGATCCTTTCTGGAGAAAGAGTTTCTCTCAAAAGAAGTGAGTGGGAGGAAAGTAGAACTTGATGAGGTGAAAGTCACCCCTCCCGAACCGGAAAGTAGCGCAGCGCAGGAAATTGTTCCTGAGGTGCCTGCACCGACAAGGGAGGAAGTTAATGATGATGATCATGAAGAAGCAGATCAAGTTACTACTAAACTTCGAAGGTCCACAAGGGCACGTTCCGCACCAGAGTGGTACGGCAACCCTGTCATGTAAATCATGTTGTTAGACAACGGTGAACCTTCGAACTATGAAGAAGCGATGGCGGGCCCGGATTCCAATAAATGGCTTGGAGCCATGAAATCCGAGATAGAATCCATGTATGAAAACAAAGTATGGACTTTGGTGGACTTGCCCGATGATAGGCATGCCATAGAAAATAAATGGATATTTAAGAAGAAGACAGACGCGGATGGTAATGTGACCATCTATAAGCCTCGGCTTGTCGCTAAGGGTTATCGACAAGTTCAAGGGATTGACTACGACGAGACTTTCTCTCCCGTAGCGATGCTGAAGTCAGTCAGAATCATGTTAGCTATTAATTGCCGCATTCTATGATTATGAGATATGGCAAATGGACGTCAAAACGGCATTCCTTAATGGCTTCCTCAAGGAAGAGTTGTATATGATGCAGCCGGAAGGTTTTGTCGATCCAGAGAATGCTAACAAGGTGTGCAAGCTCCAGCGCTCGATTTACGGGCTGGTGCAAGCATCTCGGAGTTGGAATATTCGCTTTAATGATGTGATCAAAGCGTTTGGATTTATACAGACTTATGGAGAAGCTTGTATCTACAAGAAAGTGAGTGGGAGCTCTGTAGCATTTCTCATATTATATGTAGATGACATATTGTTGATGGGAAATGATATAGAATTCTTGGAAAGTTTAAAGGCCTACTTGTATAAGAGTTTTTCAATGAAGGACCTTGGAGAAGCTGCTTACATATTAGGCATCAAAATCTATAGAGATAGATCAAGACGCCTCATTGGTCTTTCACAAAGTACATACCTTGACAAGATATTGAAGAAGTTCAATATGGATCAGTCCAAGAAGGGGTTCTTGCCTGTTTTGCAAGGTATGAGATTGAGCAAGGCTCAGTCCCCGACCACGGCAGAAGATAGAGAAAAGATGAGTGTCATTCCCTATGCCTCAGCCATAGGTTCTATCATGTATGACATGTTGTGTACCAGACCTGATGTGAACCTTGCCATAAGTATGGTAGGGAGGTACCAAAGTGATCCCGGTATGGAACACTGGACAGCGGTCAAGAACATCCTAAAGTACCTGAAGAGGACTAAGGATATGTTTCTCGTCTATGGAGGTGACGAAGAGCTCGTCGTAAAGGCTTACGTCGATGCTAGCTTCGACACAGATCTGGATGACTCTAAGTCACAAACTGGATACGTGTATATTTTGAATGGTGGAGCAGTCAGCTGGTGTAGTTGCAAGCAGAGCGTCGTGGCGCATTCTACATGTGAAGCGGAGTACATAGCTGCTTGCGAAGCAGCGCAAGAAGGAGTCTGGATGAAGGAGTTCATCACCGACCTAGGAGTCATTCCAAGCGCTTCAAGCCCGATGACTCTCTTCTGTGACAACACTGGAGCGATTGCCATTACCAAGGAGCCCAGGTTTCCCAAGAAGACCAAGCACATCAAGCGCCGTTTCAACTCCATCCGGAATTATGTTCAAGATGGAGACATAGATATTTGTAAAGTGCATACAGATCTGAATGTTGCAGACCCATTGACTAAACCTCTTCCACGGGCAAAACATGATCAACACCAGAACTCTATGGGTGTTCGATTCATCACAATGTAACTAGATTATTGACTCTAGTGCAAGTGGGAGACTGTTGGAAATATGCCCTAGAGGCAATAATAAAAGTATTATTATTATATTTCCTTGTTCATGATAATTGTCTGTTATTCATGCTTGAATTGTATTGTACGGAAACAGCGATACATGTGTGAATATATAGACCATAATGAGTCCCTAGTAAGCCTCTAGTTACTAGCTCGTTGATCGACAGATGGTCACAGTTTCCTGACCATGGACATAGGATGTCGGTGATAACGGGATCACATCATTAGGAGAATGATGTGATGGACAAGACCCAATCCTGAGCCTAGCACGAGATCGTATAGTTCGTAATGCATAAGCTTTTCCGGTGTCAAGTTTTTATTCCTTAGACCATGAGGTTGTGCAGCTCCCGGATACCGAAGGAATACTTTGGGTGTGCCAAACGTCACAACGTAACTGGGTGGCTATAAAGGTACGCAGCGGGTATCTCCGAAAATGTCTGTTGAGCTGGTACGAACCGAGACTGGGATATTGTCACTCCGTATGACGGAGAGGTACCTCTGGGCCCTCTCGGTAAGACATCATCATAATGAGCTCAAAGTGACTAAGGAGTTAGTCACGGGATGATGGATTACGGAACGAGTAAAGAGACTTGCCATGACGAGATTGAACAAGGTATCGGGCATACCGACGATCGAATCTCGGGCAAGTACCGTACCGATAGACAAAGGGAATAACATACGGGATTGAGTGAATCCTTGACGCAGTGGTTCATCCAATGAGATCATCGAGGAACACATGGGAACCAACATGGGTATCCAGATGCCGCTGTTGGTTATTGACCGGAGAGTCGTCTCGGTCATGTCTGCGTGTCTCCCGAACCCGTAGGGTCTACACACTTAAGGTTCGGTGACGCTAGGGTTGTAGAGATACATGCACATGGAAACCCGAATGTTGTTTGGAGTCCCGGATGAGATCCCGGACGTCACAAGGAGTTTCGGAATGGTCCGGAGGTAAAGAATGATATATAGGAAGTCCAGTTTCGGCCATCGAGTGAACTCCGGGGGTCACCGGGAGTGTCCCGGGACCACCGGGAGTGTCCCGGGACCACCGGAGGGGTCCCGGGGGTCCACCGGGTGGGGCCACCCATCCCGGTGGGGCCCCTAGGCCGCAAGGGGAAGGGGGCCAGCCCCTCGTGGGCTGGCGCACCCATATGGGCCCCCCTCCATGCACCTAGGGTTGAAACCCTAGGGGGAGGGGGCGCCCCCTATGCCTTGGGGCGGCAAGTCTGCCCCCCTGGCCGCCACCCCACCCTGGAGATCTGATCTCCCAAGGCCGGCGCCCCCCCTTGGCTCCGATATATAGTGGGGGGAGAGGGCAGCCGCACCCCAAGCCTTTGGCGCCTCTCCCCCCTCCCGTCACACTTCCTACTCCTCCGCAGGGCGCCGGCGAAGCCCTGCAGGTTTTCCTGTTGCATCCATCACCACGCCGTCGTGCTGCTGGATTTCTGACGACCTCTCCTCCGCCCTTGCTGGATCAAGAAGGAGGAGACGTTGCTGTACCATACGTGTGTGGAACGCGGAGGTGCCGTCCGTTCGGCGCTGGGATCATCGGTGACGAAGAACGCGAAGAGTACGACTACTTCATCCACGTTCCTTCGAACGCTTCCGCACGCAATCTACAAAAGGGTATGTAGATGCACTCCAATATGCTCGTTGCTAGATGACTCCTTAGATTGATCTTGGTGAAGTATAGAAATTTTTTTGAATTCTGCTACGTTCCTCAACACACGAAGCTTCAAGAGTATATCGACGCAGCACAGGAAGGGACGTTCGTTCCCGTCAGAGAGAACGACGAGCTCACAATGGCCCTCGGGAATCCTGAGCACCCTGGACGGACATGAGGCACGCCAGGCTCCGTTTCGTGGAAGGCTGGGTTTCCCGACGCAGGCGGTTACAAATGTCGGGAGAGAAAGAAGAAAGGGGAGCAGTCCCAACTGCACACGTTGCACGCAAGGGTACAAGCGCTAGAGGACGAACGAGAAGCAGTTCGCAGCAAGCGACCTGCCGAAGCTACCCCCGAAGCTACCCCGCCATCTCAGCGGAGAAGCAGCATGGCTTCCATCAAGCTGCTTCTGGAGCCTGTCTTCACGGCTCCTACTAGCTACCCCGTGGACGCTATCACGGAGTCTCAACAATGCCACCTTATGACGCAATGGCAGCAATTCAAAGTCAAGGCGGCTGTCGGCTCTGTTTTACCTCCTGAACCCAGCGCAACTTTTCACTGCCGTCCGATTCCAGAAGGATATGCTAGGGTGATGGTGGATCAATTAACGGAGGGATTTCAGGAGCTGGAGCTTGACCACCCTACCGGTGAAGGGGAGACTCGGTTGGGTTCTTTTCTGAAGACTCCATGCCTATGGCGGAAGGAGCTCATCAACCTTCCGAACTATACGCCTTCGCCTCCTCCTCCTCCTCCGGCAAGTCAGTTCACTCTGCCTCCTCCTCCGCCTCCTCCACCGCCTCCTACTCCGGCGAGTGATCAGGGCACTCCTCCTCCTTCTCCAGCTGCTCAGGCGCGTGGCGGCACTATGCCTCCTTCTCCGCCTGCGCCGGCATGTCCGAGCAGCCCGCCTCCTCCTCCGCCTCATCAGCAAGGCGGGAAGAGAGCCGCCGCCGCTCCGGCTTCTCCGGCGCGTCGTAGCACTCCGCCTCGTTCTCCGCCTTGTAAGCAACGAAAGAAGGCAGTCGCAGCCGCTCTGGCTGCTCCGGCATCTAGCAGTACAACCAAAGGCATGCGGCAATACAGATATGGTCCATCTCTCAATCCTATAGAGAAGTTAGCATATGAGAGGACCGACGAGAAAAACACGGATATCTCTAAAGCCGAAGCGAAGGACGTTTTTGCAAAGAAACCTCCACCTCCGGAGGAGAAGATAGATCCGGTGAAAGCGAAGCGTACTATCAATGCCCTGAAGAAACCACCACCGTGTCCGCCAAAAACCAACTATGAGCGCATTATTGAAAGGTCATATGTTGAAGCGGAGCGGTCGGGAAGTACTTGCAGTGATCAAAGGTTAGCACAACGAAGAAGTGGGGAAAAATCCCCATCTCGGCGAACAACCGAACCAATCGTGCCCCCCGCTCAAGGTGCCTAGCGACATCATCGCTAATCATCCGCGGATGGCGCTCGGTACCAATCTTGGAGATTACCTGGGCGATGATATAGTGTTTGATATGTTAGAGGTGGAGGAACACAAATACCGGTACGGGAAGCCTCTCATCAAAGATGTCACTACTCTAACAACGATGATGTGAAGATTCCATGAGTTCTACGTGGATACCTACAGAGTGTCTGGTGGGAAGGATACTTTGATGCTGAAAGTTAAAGAGGAGCACGACCTTGTTGGAATTGAGCTGTTGGCTGTTCCATTTGAGGAGTTCTTCCAGATTTTCAATCAAAAGGCCCTCGATAAATTAACGGTCACTTGCTACTGTATGTAAGTACTACTTCTTGCATTAAGTCTCTATATATTGCTCAGCAAATTCCTTGCATGTATATATAATTATACTCACTATATTATGCAGATTGAAGATCGTCGAATGCAGAAAAGCTGAAATTTATGATATTGGGTTCATTAACACAAATCTCATAGATGAATATACGGTTACATTTCATGCCAAAGAAGCCGAGGCCAACTTGCTACGATCGTTGGTAGTAAATCAAAACAAAGATACAATACTCTTTCCTTACAACTTCAAGTGAGTGTTACTGTCTTGTTGATACGTCCAAAATGTATCTATAATTTCTGCTTGCTCCATGCCTCTTTTGGGTGATATTGCTATGATATTAATACACTTCCATACACTTTTGATCATATTTGGACTAACCTATTAACTCAGTGCACCCCAGTGCCAGTTTCTGTTTTCGGCTTTTTTTGTATTTCAGGTTTTCACATTACGAGAACTGCCAGAAAAAATCCACAAAAATTATATAAAAAATCAGCGTTCCAGAAACTACCGTGCGCCCGAAGTACAGCCAGGGGGGCACCAGGGCTCCAGGCGCCCTGGCTGCGCCCCCCCCCCCCGGGCCGCGCCGGGGGGGCGCCTGGGCCCCCCAAGGCTCCGCTGATGCCCCCCTTTGGCATATATTTAAAGCGTCTCCCAAAACCCTCGAGACGGGAACTCTTTTTCGCGATCTCATCTCTGTTCCTCCGCCGCCGCCGCTTCCAAGATCGGGAGCACCAGGAGAACTCTTCCCGGCACCCTGCCGGAGGGGAGGATCACCACCGGGAGCTTCTCCACCACCATGGACGCTTCCCGGATGAGTTGTGAGTAGTCTCCCTTGGACCAGGGGTCCATGACCAGTAGCTATGTGATGTTCTCCTCCCGTTCTTGTGCTTCACTAATTAGTCCTCGTGAGCTGCCCTACATGATCGAGGCACATATGTAATCCTTATGCTGTTGCTATGATGAGTTTGCTGGGATCCGATGGATTATGAGATTATGTTCAGATTGTGTTTGAGTAATATATTTGATTCACCTCTTTTATATTTATGTTCGTAAGTAATTCTTGCATGTTCTCCGTTGTTATTTATTGCTTTGGCCAAGTAGTAGGTAGTGACTCCAAGAGGGAACGTTATGCTTGATTGTGGGTTCATGCCCCTCGATGACTAGCTTGAGTGACAGAAACATGAGTCTAGGGGATGTGCTATTGCCACAAGGGGGAAAACAACGGTGCTTGTGCCCGCGGGTGCAAGGATTGTTTACTTTACGCAAAGTTCTTTTAATGCAGTTGTCTGTTGCTTTGAGTTTACACTATGGGTGGGACTCGCAACTTAATACCAGCGAGATGTTCTGGATAGATATCTCAAGGTGGATGATTAGTAGTAGATGCAGATGGATTTCGGTCTACTTACCTCGGCGTACCGCCCATGCTTTGAACCTCTACCTTTCTTGCAACTTAGTCAACATTGGTCCTGTCAATTGCCCAGCTGTAATTCGTTTACCTCACATAGCAGTTTTATCGTCTTTTGGGAGAGAGACATCACTAGTGAACATCATGAGACTCCGGTCCATATTACCATCATTGATCACATCCGCTATTTACTTTCCGCTTTTTACTTACTATTGCAATTATACCTATCACTATTATCACTTGTGTTTGATCCTTTGTAAACTACAAGGCCGGAGGGATTGACAACCTCTCTGTACTCGTTGGGAGCAAAGTTATTTGTATCTGTGTGCAGGTCCACGTTGATTGCTAATATATGGCGCCGTTAGCAGTTGACACCTTCTTGTTGAAACTGGGAGTCTCTGGGAAATCCATCCTTGGTATTGCCAAGGGAAAACTTCTGCTACACTGCATCTCAAACCTTCCACTTGGGGTAACCAACGAGGGGTGAGAAGCCACCTAGCAAAGCAATTTCTGGCGCCGTTGCCGGGGACTCCACTCTTCAGGATAGGGGAGTTGCACGCTATCTTTTACCTTTGCTTTTAGTCTTGTTAGTTTACCTTTCAGTTTTTGTTTTAGTATCTTTTATCGAAAATCACAAAAATAGTTATCTTGCTTGCTTGCTACTATGGGTTCCACCAAAAACACTAGATGGGAGGAGTACACCCCTTCTTCCATTACGCCAATCACCACTGTCGGGATTTACAAAAGTAATAAACCTTGTGATTATGTTAGTCTTGACGGAGAGTTATGCCCATGGCATGGTCTTCCAGGAAAAGAGTATGAGCCTCAGTTTAAAATTGCTCCTAAGCTTCCCCAAACTTGGGAAGACGTTCAAACTCTTATAATAGAGAGCGATTCAAACAAAGAGGATGACACTACAATTTTTCCCAATAATGATAAAATTAATTTTGATAATTGTAGTATCTCAGAAGTTGTCACCTTTCTACAAAGAATGGCTAAAGATCCCCACACTAGCACGCTTAATCTTGCCTTCACAGAGCATATCACTAATGCTCTCATCAAAGCTTGGGAGGAGAAACTTAGAGTAGAGCCTCCATACCTAGAAAGCTAGAAGATGGTTGGGATCCTATGATTAAAATTAAAATAAACAACTTCTCTTGCTATGCTTTATGTGATATTGTAGCTAGTACCTCCATTATGCCCAAAAGACTATATGATATGCTTAAATTGAAACCTTTTGATTCTTGTTCTTTTGGTGTTCGTCTCGTTGATTCTTCCATAAAGAAACCTTTGGGGAGGATCGACGATGTTCTTATCATTGTCAATGACAATTATGTTCCCGTTGATTTTACTATTATGGATATTGAATGTGAACCTTCATGTCCAATTATTTTGGGACGTCCTTTTCTACGCACCGTTGGTGCTATCATTGACATGAAAGAGGGTAATATAAAATTCCAGTTTCCTCTCAAGAAAGGGATGGAACACTTCCCTCGAAAGAAGATTAAGTTACCTTTTGAGTCCGTTATACGGGCTAGCTATTCTTTTACTCTTGATAAAACTTGATCTCTATGCATTATGCCTAGGTTAAAGGCATAAAAGAAAGCGCTTTTGGGAGGCAGCCCAATGAATAAATTTTATTTTGTTTTTGCTGTGTCTTGATGTTGTTACTACTGTAGCATCATCATTGTATCTTTGCTTTTCAAATTTTGTGCCAAGTGTAGCCTCTGATTGCAAGAAAGTTCAAAAGTAGTGACGTGCTGTCCAGGAAACAGATTCTGTCCTTGGATAGAAAAATTCGTATAAAATCAGCAGATCATCTTTTTGGTCTGAATTTTTTCGACAGCGTGCTCTATATAATTATCATTCGTGCATCTGTTTTGAGTTTTTTTATTAGAGTTGCAGAAGTGCCCCGGAAAAATCATTTACTACCTGCTGTTCTGTTTTTCACAGATTCTGTCCTGTTTTGCCTTTCCTTCGTTTTGCAAACCTAGAGCTTGCTTTTTCTTTGCAAAAACCTTTTGGCAATCTTGAGAAACAGTAGAACTTCAAGAATATCTTTATTTCCACCAAGGTACAATTATTTTATTATGGGTACTAACTTCACTAATCAGATTATGATGAGTTATGTATGAAGGGAGTTTTCAAGTGTGCGAGGGAAGATGATAAAAAGATTCAGGAGTGTCAAACGCTCAAGCTTGGGGATGCCCCCATGCACCCCCAAGAAATATTCAAGGAGACTCAAACGTCTAAGCTTGGGGATGCCCCCGTGCATCCCCTTCTCCATCAACATTATCAGTTCGTCTTTCGTTCGACTATATTTTAATCACTTCATGTGTTATGTGCTATGCTTGGAGCGTCTTGCTTTTAGTTTTCCTTTTAGTTTTCTTTAGCTTTTCATAACGAGTCGGAACTCAGCTTTCTTTATGTGGGAGAGAAACACGCTCCACTTCTACCTAGAACATAACATAGAATTTTCACATCTATCTCTGCTGTGTGTGTTCTTTATCTTTCAATATCTACTATCATGCTTAGCTCTTAGTATTCATGCTTATCTTTTCAAAGAGCTTTCGTTTAGTTGGTTGCTTGAACTCTCTTTAGTTAGCATGCTTATCTTATTAAGAGAGTTTGCTTCCATTGCATTGGTTGATATCTCTATGATAAAGATGCTACGTGCATAATGACGCTTCGTAGTTCAGGTTTTCTTATGGTTAGTCCCAAATAGCTGGGGGGGTCCCAATGTGTTATTGGAGTACCAACATAGTTTGTTTGCCTATGATGTGGTATGGTTTAGTAATATCTTCCTTCAAGAATTTATTTTGATTGACTTGGCGTATGCTCACGCATATTTAAGACTGTAAAGAAAGTCTGTCAAGCCTTGATGATCTTTTATTTCTGAGTAGCGATATAACTTCCATGCCTGATTCAATGTTGCTTTGTCGCTCTGCATGATTATGACCGTCATTGCTCTCTTAGTTGGTCGCTCCCAGTCTTTTGCTAACCTCCACCTGTACTAAGCGGACTGACTGCTTGTGCATCCACTTCCTTTATACCAGTTATGCCATATGAGTCCACCATACCTTCCTACATGGTATTTACCTGCCATTCCTAACGGAGACTTGCATGTGCCATCTCGAAATTATTCAAAGAAAAAAGCATTCCTATTTTGTGCCTCTGTTGTAAGTTCATGAGGAAGTAGTGGTTAATTCATGATCTTTTTAAGTTGGACAAGCTTCACCCCGGGATTGCATGTATAATGTGCAAACCCATAATACGAGAAGGAAGTGGCATTGAGTGCGCCCGGCTCAAAAAGATAATATAACAAACAAACCCTCCTTCACGCTTTGTTCATGAGAAATCAGAAAACTTTGGCAGTGATAAACAAAGGAGATTAAGAGGATGTGATCGTCCTCATTCGGGAGCCGTTCCTCGAAACTTGTCCATCTCAAGAAGTGATTGAGTTGTCTGCTAGCATTCGTTGACGAAACATGCATGATCTAAAAAAAAATATTACCTCTTTTTTTTAAAAATCAAGAGCTCTGGTACATGTTTTGTCTTTGTTTCCGACTACGGGTTTTCAACCTTGCCAACAAAAGCCACGGTTCGAGAGTCTCCATCTTCTTTTAAAAGCACCAACTACTGAGAGCATGATTGTCATTCTGAGTGTAATGTGCATTGTCCCAAAGTAGCATTGTCTTTTGCATGATTGTGATATCGTTTATTCTGGAATCATTGTATCTAGTCATCACTTAAACCTTGGAGGTGCCCCTGCATTTATGTTTTGCTTCACTAAAGGGGGCAAGCGAGATATCACTTTATCATATTTACACATCATGTTCATTACAAATCTATTTGATGTTTCAGTATCATATTGTAAAACTTTCAGTTCTTTGTGATTTTCTCATGAGGCAACTTAATTACTATAGATTAATTGTCTCAGTAAGCTTTTGTCATGTGACTATGAAAAAGTCCTATATGGTTAATAGCATGTCACCACAGAAATTATTCTTGTTATCATTTACCTACTCGAGGGCGAGCAGGAATTAAGCTTGGGGATGTCTTGTGCATATTCGGTTTCCCTTAATTATTACTCGAGGTTATAGTAATTAATGTAATTGATGAGTTATATGCATGCATGCGCAGGTTACACTATATTCTCCTAGAGATTAAGCTTGAGCAGGGACTAGTAACCGTCTTAGACTCGAGACGAAAAGATCCCGAGGACTATGCAGACATGTCTAAAATGCTCGACAAGTAAGTTCAATCGATCATTATCGCACCATATCAGCAACTTTGTTAATTTCCTGATATAAAGTAATTGTTTTCTTTGTCTCGCGGGGTTTGGAAAGTATTCACCGCACAAGTTACGAGACTGTCGCGGGATCTGCGATGGAAACACCCGAAAGTAAGTACTACTAGCTAGCTAGTTCCGCGCATCTCCCGTTGATTCTAGCTACTTTCATCAATGCCATTTATAATGCTTCATTATCAGTTTGATTGACCTCTATTTCTCGTAAAGTGCTTGTGGCAGGAAACCAGAAATAATTACTGTGGATACTATGTCTGCGAGTTCATCTACAACGCGACGGTCAAGAATAGGCGAGGCTACTCTAAAAGACAATATGAAGTGCATAAGCAAAAATATTCACAATTTTATTTTATTACCATAATTTCTGTTGAGTTTCATTCATATATATGTATTGACCCCCTTCTTAAAGTTAGATGTGGCAGATGCGGGATGAACTCCTACCACAAGATCGCATGCGAGCAATTCAAGAGGAATTGGCGGGATTCTTTCTTGACCACGTCATCAATAAAGCCAGAGAATACCATGTGGAACTTGAGTTCAGATGTTAGGGTATTGTAAGAGATCTTACACATTGTATATATATATATATATATATGTAGCCAGTAGCGTCGGATAGATATACGAAAACTTGTTGTTCGACCAATCTCTTGGAGAAGGAGAGGTCGATCACTTCTCTCTGTATATGTTCATGATGATCTTCTGTACTTAATGGTTTCCTTCATTTGATTACTAGCTAGCATGTCGGTTCCTCTCTATACGTATAGTACATAGCGTCGACCAAGCACGGATATAATAGAGGACACTTCTCTCTATTAGCTAATTAACACAATATATGAAACCCCTAAATTAACCCTAC
>LR738712.1:787753864-787763870 GCA_902687465.1 Secale cereale | reverse complement strand
CCCTATATTTACCCACTCCCGCGACGGCCTAGAAACGGCCTAGAAAAACTGGTGCCTCTCCCTTTCTCCACTCCCCCCGACCCCCGTCGAAACCGATAACTATCCGGGCGGCTGGAAAGGATAGCCCAGACCCTTCCCTCACCCCACTAGCCATCGCCGCCGGAAATCATCGATGCGTTGACGCCCGTGCCAAAGAAGACTTTGGGGATGAAAAAAACCACCGCGTCCAAGCTCCTCCTCCCACCGCCCCCTTGGTGATCATAACCCGTTTAGTCCTTGATGATGTTGCTGATACACATACACAAGTACATAAAATTTGTAGATTTTTGTATGCTAATAAGAGTTCACAATGGCAGATATTTGAATTAAAGAAAAACATAGTAGATCTAATGATGTACACCTCAGACTACTACAGAAACGTAGTCCCATCCGAAAGCATATGAAGAATGATCACGGCATCTTTCTGCATACAAAATTGATCTATTATACACATGAATATTAGATTTGAGCCATCATGTGCTTCAACTTAGAATGTAATATGAGGTATAACTCTGTTAAGGACGTAAAAAGGATCATTACCGAAATATCATGCAAGGAGCACACACGGAGATCATTATTGTTCATATTGACAAGAAAGAAGGAAGAACTAAAGGGCCAGATACTCCTCCTAGTATCCTTCTACCTACCCATTCTTTCCCGTTTCGATCTCACTTAACCTGAGAAAGTTACAATACACTACTCCATTCCATCCAAGCTATAGGCTGAAACCAACAAGTAAGGTACATCCGTGACCATCTACAATTCAGTGAATTACTGCAATACTATTTCATTTATTAACCTAACGAACTAAGTGACTACACGACTAGCACAATTTCACACGTCCTCAAAAAGTGTAGTCGACAGATAGATCACATTCCTTCTAAAGTAGGAAAGGCTATTATTAAAAGAGCCGAGGTGTAACGATTGTGCACTTCGGTTGGTCCAAACACCACGACACCAGGGGCTAAGTAATTTACCCAATTATCTAAAGCTCCTATGACTACGTGGAAGGTCTAAAACCATCATAGTCTGATTGCCTTACTTTTCCAAAGTACGCAACCACGCATGGGCACCAAGACGTCGGCTAAAGGGTCACACGTCTTTAGAAATGTTAAAAGGGAGAGAGAGAGTTGATGGAATAGTCGTTGTATTGCTTGAGCCTCATGGACATATATATAGGACTACAAGGTCATCTTGGAGTAGTGCCTATCCTTCATCTCGCCCGGACTCGATGGTGCCTTGGCGATGGTGTCACCGTAGCCCAGCGAGACATCATGAAGTGGTCTACACAAGAGCAAGAAGGCCTGCTCCTGATATGTACTCGTGTGTGTGTCCAAGGCGTCAAGACAGATGGCCGATGGGCTCACCGACGCATGAAGAGATGGGCGCGATACCCGGGATGTCGCCGCACCTGCCGTTCATTTTCGTCCGGCGGATTTCGTCTACATCATATGCTATAGAAACATGAAGCTGGACGTTAAGTACGTCTGAATATGTGGCAGTGCACTACCTAAATGGCCTTTGCACATGCATGGGCCATGCACTGTTAGACTTTCGATCTAGGTTAACCTGTAGCTTCCGAACATACCTTGTATTTGTACATATTCTGTCATATAAATATATATGTACCGGGCCACCCCTAGAGGGTTGTGCCGTTCCCTCAAATTACTCAACGTATAATATGGTACTACCTTCGTCTAGGTGAATACACTACTAGAAATCCCCATATTTCCGACGGTGAAATCTAATAGCCGACGGACCGTCGGGTATTACCGTAATAGCCGACGGTAGTTATAATGGCCGACGGTTAGTGTCAACTCACGAGTATTACTACTAATACCCGACGGTATACTAGAATGCCCGACGGTGAAAATCCACCCCTCGGTTATCCAACTTAATGCCCGACGGTTGATCGTAAAGCCCGACGGTTTTTCCTACACCCACGGGGATTGCATGTAATGCCCGACAGGTTTCCCTACACCCACAGGGATTACATGTAATGCCCGACGGTTAATTGTAATGCCCGACGGTTTTTGGTACACCCTCGGGGATTACATGTAATGCCCGATAGTTTTTGCCACACCCACGGGGATTACATGTAATGCCCGACGGTGAAATTTAATAGCCGAAGGTGAAAACAAAACTCTCACCTATGAGAGGACATGGCCGACGGTAGATATGTGCCTCTCGGTTATTTGAGAAAATACCCGACGGTGTATAGCGATAACCGGCGGTTGACTTTCCCTCTCGATGATATGTTTCAATGGACAACATATGTAGAATGACCGATGTTATATTCCAGATAATTCAGTATAAGAAGATTCCATGAGCTAACATCTAGCATTGCTATTGTAAGCGAGTGCATTATGTTCTTTTTCACAATTAATATATAGGATGCTTAAAAAATTGGTACAGGATAATACAAATATGATGTTTAAAAAAATTGCAGTTACAAAAGTACTAATTTGATAATTTCTTAGTCATGTACTTCTGTAACTTTGCTTGTACGTATCTTTAGTTTTTCTAATAAATGCAACTTTGTCTAGAAGGACCCCGACCTTCACGTATATTAATTATTAAATGCAAATGTGTCGTGAAGTATTAATTACATCTTGAATTATAACGAGGATGAGTGTTGTTTTTTTTTTATTAAGAAAGTGGAATGCTATGCATACGATCCTATATATGTACATATGATCCTTTTTGTCCGAAGCAGTGCAACCATTCTTTTTCCTCCTAACCAAGAAAGTAAAAGGGAGGCATCACCCTTTCTACAAAGAGTCTGCCACATGGAGCCACAGAGGCCTTACCGTTTCAAAGTGATGTCGTCCCCTGCATCGGTGAGGCCATGTTCGTACAATATGAACCTGTTCGTATTTTTCATCACCATTTTAGGTCCTTAGTAAATACGTACGGATGGTCATGAAGTACTAGTACTATTGTGACTTATAACAAGCCCGAGTTCCGTATTTCAAAACTAAAAAAGAGTCATTATATACATATGATTCTTTACGTACAATCCTTATCAGACACCACAAACACAACAAATCGACCATTAAGCGGTGGTCATTCTTTCTTCCTCGGGAAGAAAGAGGGCGATCTCGACAGCGTCTCTACCAAGGAGAGTTCCTTCGCCGCCGTCCTTCGGTGGCTCCCGTACGCTGACGACCTCGGTTGTCGGTGCTAGGGGGATCGCGGGATCCGTGTGTGTGTGTGTGTGTGTGTGTGGATAGTTTTAGGCTAAAGTAGCTTCGTGTTTAGGTTTCTCATCGTCTTGGCTTCGGCGGCGGAGATAGCGACGCTGAATAAAGATTCTTCAAATCCTTCCCCAACAAGTCGATCGGCCCTATGGTTGGGGGTGGTTTTGAAAACCAGCCCGTTCAAGCAAGGATGGTGTGCCGGTGGCATCCTCGTGGTGGACATGTGTCCTCGGGCTCCACCGTTGCGACGACGTCTGCCCCAACATCGGCGCGAAGCTTGGGAGGTAGTCCAGGAGCGGATGTAGATTGTGGACTGCATCGACGACATCTGAAAGACGGAACGTGTGCTGGGTTCGTGGTTGACGTATGCCAATTGTGGTTTCCTCCTTCGGCGTCTTAGTCGTGCCGGGGTGCTAGATCTTGAGTTTGATAGTGTGTTCGGGGTGTTGCCTAGATCTGATTCGTCCAACAACAATGACTCCAGTTTTGGTAAGCCACCTTGGAGGTCCACAAATCTGCATATCAGCGATTGAGCCGCGTCGAGCTTGGATGAGGAGGTGATATGCCGTTCTTTTCTTCAGTGGCTGCTGTGGTCGTGGTGACGGCGGGGAGCCTTCGGATCGCTTCAGGTTTTGTAGTCGTCGCTAGATGGTCTATAGATCTGCATGCAAATTTTGTTGTTTCTGATATACGTTGTACTATCATGATTGATGATGAATAGGTTGGAAGTTTCTAAAACAATTACATAGTAAGATGAGATATTAACCCAATTGATGATGGAATCTAGGCAAACTGAGACTAGGGGTGATAGTAGACCAACTATAAAAATATTCCAATTCATTAATGATATGTGAAGGTGGACTATAAAAATAGGTAGATAATCTATTCGGATTAATTTTTTTCAATTCACGTAGGAAGAATAAAAGTATGTTTAGCAATGAAGGTGGACTCAACCAAGTATCACATTTATTCGTGTGAGCGAAGGTAGCTCCTATTATTAGGTATGTCGAGCATATACGCCCGACTCACAAGTCTCGCATCGCCCCTCGCGCGGGCGACATGAGAGGACCCAATTCCTAGCTGCTGGAACCACCTCCTCCCCTCCCTTCTGCCGTCGCCAATGGTCGGCACTAGGCAAAACCCGTGCGTGCAACGGCGGTGGCGCAGGTACTGCTCTTCCTCTAGCGGTCTCCGAGGGGAACAGGATACCCTGAATCGTGGGGGTGTTGCTCCTAATTCGATCAATGGGTGAGGCGGCCGGATCTCGGCGACGATGTGGGTGCTGCCTGTCGGGACGAACGACTGGAGGAGGGCAGTGCGACTGGGCGTGGTCGGTGGCTGCGGCGGCAGCCGGTGAGGCCCAGATCGTCCTCGGCTACAGACTTATTGATGTATTAATTTGTAAGATTTTGATGAATAATTAATATAGTGGTTGGGTGCATGCAGAGGCCACTGTTAATCCTCCTTTTGAGAAAAAAAGAGTGCACTTTGTCAGTCTCATCCACACATTATTGAGTTTAAAATTCTGCAACGCATATTTCAATGTATATAAATTCGTAAGTGTTTTTAGGGATACAGTACATTTTTAAGTGTGGTCAACATGCGCGGTATGAAAGTTTCAACCGACACGCGAGATGATTTTCGAAAAAACAAAACCAATTGAAAAACAAAACACGCGCGAAGGAAAAAAAACGAAATAGCCCACGCGGCACGAAGCCACGATCTCAACTTCCTCTAACCACCCACTGGGCCGTCGTGAACCTTGCCACCGCCCAGCTCCAGATTAGCATCATTCCCACTCACCTCTCGATTGGACCCTAGAGCAGTTCTCCACCCAGATCCCGTCTCTCACCGGTTGTGGCAGCGACCGCAACACTCGGCAAGTTACGGTGCTAGGTCAGTGCCTCCTTTCCTCTGTCTCCCCGGGACTTCCTTTCTCCCCTGGCCTTGATCTCTTTTTTTTTGTATTCATGTAGCAAAGTATGGCGACTGGTGGTGGCGGAAAATGGCGAGTGGCTACGCATGCTGTTGTGGGAGCGGCGGCAGCACGGGCTGATGGGCGAGCGGGGGGCAGGGGCGCAAGGCTGATGGCCGAGCGGCGGGGCGTGCTAATGGGCGGCCGGCGCCGTGGGCTGATGTTCTACACTGATCGGTTCTCATTCGCATGCAGGGTAAAGGAGGCGAGAGATCCACATCTCTAGCTGAACAGCCGCCCGAGGAAAGGTCTTCTCCCTACCCAGCCAGAAGTTTGATCCTTCCGATCGAAGAGGTACCGTATCAGGTATCACCATAATCAAATCCCATCCATCTGCTTTTTCTTAATTCAGACATGCTGGAGTACATATGTTTCCATTCATCTGGATTTTCTACGAATCATTGTCAAAGCACATCCCATCCACCGGTGAGATGGCCAAATTTTGGGAGTTGAACTTACGTACCACCTCTTTGGTTCCATCGTACCAATTACTCGCCAATAATATTGGAGTAGTACTTATCTGCAATCTAAGATTTCAACCCACGTTAATCTAGTCTGATTGATTCTGAATGTCAAATCCTTGCTAGCTAGGATGTCAAATATGTACGATTCACACAACTATGCTGGCAAAACTACTACATAAGAATAGTAGTACTAGTTTAGCTTCGTACAACTACTTGTTCCAGGACATTCTAGTATCTTGCGGGTGTGTTATGATTGCTGGCCCTGGTGCATATCTTTGGGTCGAGAAATGTGTGTGTAGGTCAGGGGGAAAAGGCATCAATTGAGGCAATGAACTGACACATATGACCCGTGGAATGGTGTATTTCCTAATTGATTGTTCTTTTCAATTCTATATATGTACAATAAGATATGACCATGATATTTTCTCAAAGTTGTGTCGATTTAATGGCACATATCCAGATTTTTCTTTAACTGACGGTAGATTTGCCATCTTATCTTGTTCCTGAATCATGTTGTATGTGTCGCCTTGGCATTTTAGTTCTCCATATAATGATTTATGAACACATAGGCGTTGATGTGGATTTTAGATCTACTTACTCTTTACTTTAAGTTGATAAACCGTTCCTCTTGGTTAACTTGTACAGTTGATTACTAAAGCAAGTTATCACAAATAGTAGTGAATTGTATTCAAATATCTAGAAGTACTAGTCTGTATAACCCTGTGCATAAAAGGTGCAAAACAATAATCATTTTATTTTTGTTCATTTTTACTTTTCAGTTTCCATTTGCAAGACATATGGTTGGAAAAGGATTGAAGTACTGGTGTAACACTAATAATTCTTACTAAGATGTGATTTCTATGTCAATGTGTAGATGATTCCTGAACAAGTAAGTTTGTTCCTTTTAGCTCAATTAAATGTCAGCTGCATTATATCATTTTCATCTCTCTTATAACAAGTCTTATAGTTTCTTAGGTATTGGTACGTCATATTGGAGATAAATTGAGTTGTGATAATGCTATGATACTAATGATGACAATGGTACCTATGGCAATGTGGGAGATTATATATATGACGATGGGCATTACGATCAAGACGACGATAATGGTGATGAGTCTGATGATCTTCGAGTCATGCAACCAAGTGAAGTTATGAAGTTCATGGATAATTTAGCTTATGCACAATGTTTGGATCATTGTATCTTAGTCACTATTTTGTTTTTCATTCGACACTTCTTAGATGCGTCAGTATGGCCAATGTAATATTGATTCAACTCATTAGACATGTTATACTTCTTGTTGTTATGCTAAATAAAATATATTTTCTTTGATCATGTGTAGTTGTGTGATTCTGAGATGTATTTGAAAGGCCAATATTTGAAATACTATCGTCATGAATCACAATTTCTAGGTATGCAACAACCCTCGATGCAAGAAATTTGTAAGGGTGACTTATTTCCTACGGTGCAACAAACATCTTGGGTACACAATATGACCACAGGAACCTCAGAACATTGGTGAATTTATACAATTGATGGTGCTAGAAAATTCTCAACTAAAGGAATCCCCGAAGGGTTCTATGCACCATCAGTAATCATATAAACTGATGGTTTGGCACTCCTCTCGGTTATAAATAACCTTGACAGTCAAGTATACCGTCGACTATTAAGAAAATTGACGGGGGGCAATAACCGCAGGAAAATAAATATCCGACGGGAACCATCGGCTATAAGTGTCGTCGAGCTTCTGATGATCAATTTATGTCTAACGGTTAACCGTCGGCCTATTACCGTTGGAAAAGATATTATCTGACGGTACCGTCAGATATATGTGTAATGGCCGACAAAGCAAGGCCGACGGGAGATAGCCGACGGTGACCCGTCAGTTATTAGGGTATCCGACGGTGAACTTATATATCCGACGGTGATTGGACCCTCGGCTATAATGGAAAATCTAGTAGTGATAAGTCATTCGCGTAGTTCTAGATCATCGGTTTGAGGAATTAAATATGTGTTATATGTCATGAAAAGTATATCACTAGATTTCTACACGGATGTAGTTTTTAAATATATATTTTTTGTCATATATAATACATATTTAGATAGTTAAATCGTCGAGATAGAACTGCGCGAATGGCTTATTCACCTAGACGGAGGTGGTACTACTGTCAGACTAGGTCACGCCCACGCTTCCGACGCCGTCGCTCTCGATCGCATCTAACGCGGACGTACACATCCGCTGCTGCCGCTACTTCCGCCGTCGCCATCGACCGCGCATATAGCGATGGCCTCCGCCACCTTCTCGGCTGCCTTCAGCCTCCCCACGACGCTTCAGACTCTTCTCGCCGACGGCTCCACATCAAGCTCTGCCGCCGGGCTTCCACAGTTCACCGTCGGCACCCAAGCCGCCGGAGCGATGTTCTCTGGCAACCCAGCGGCTGCGCACGCCTTCTTCACCAACTGATGGATAGTTAATACCTCCTCGATCAGCCATGGGCCATGGCACCCAGGCTACCCGGGCGATCCCCACTGCCGTCGCACCAATGATGGCTGAGGCGCCACTGCCGGCGCCGTTTCACTTCGCGCATCTCGTTACAATCAAGCTTCCCATTGACAACTATCTTTATTGGCGTGCGCAATTTCTTCCCCTTCTTCGCAGCCACTGTCTTGAGGATTCATCGACGGAACCTTGCCATGCCCTGGCCAGTTTCTCTCGTCAACCGAGCCTGGTGGTGCTCGGATCAACCCGGCGTACCGTGTCTGGCTTGTTCAAGACCAGGCAATCCTCTCTGCCATCCGCTCTTCTCTCTCTGAAGGGCTCTGCTACGTCTCAAGATGCGCGATCTGTGCTCGAGGGAAGTTTTGCCTCTGAGTCAACCGCACGCTCCATGGCAATCCGTCAATAGCTCCAAGACATGAAGAAACATGACCTCTCTGCTTCCGTCTTCTTCAACGAGATCAAGTCCTTCTCTGACACACTCACCTCGATTGGACGGCCACTCAGCGATGAAGAGTTTACTTCGTTTGTTCTCAACGGTGTCGACAGCGAATATGACTCACTTGTTGAGGCGGTTCATGGGCGCGACACTCCGATTGCGCCATGTGATCTCTACGCGCGTCTTCTTGGGACGGAACATCATCTTGAAACTCGTCGCGCCGTGGAGGTCTACACCAACAAATCCAATGCTAATGCGACCTATCGTAACGGGCCTCACTCCCACCCGACCAATGGTGCCGGCAGCAAGCCGTCGCTCCTCTCCAATCCTCAACAGAAGGCGCCGGTCTAATCTGGCGTGGCTGGTAGACGTGAAGCGGGCCAGGGGAACTAGCACTCAGATTGCCCCGGTGTGCAGCGCCCAGGGAAACCGCCCCCTGCCAGTTGTGTGGTATTCCGGGCCACCTTGCCTCCCGTTGCCACAAATGCTTTAAGCGTGATTTACTGGGTATCGGGAACGATGGACGCAACAATGAACGTCAGGCTGCCATGGCGACACACGGGCAAGCCCCGCAATGGTACACTCGTTCCTACCCTATTGATTCCAGCTGGTACAGGAATACCGGCGTGACGGATCACCTGCCGAGCGAGCTCGGCAAGCTCACCTCACACGAGCCATACCAAGGTCATGACAAGATTCATACGGCAAATGGGGCAGGTATGCATATCTCTCATATTGGTTGAGCATCCCTTGCCACTTCTTCATCTTGCCAACTTCAACTTTCCAAAGTCCTTCGTGTTCCATCTGTCCCTCGTAACCTTTTATCTATTCCTAGACTCACTTATGACAGTAATTTTGCCGTTGAATTTGACCCATTCTATTTTTTTGTAAAGTATCGAGCAACACAGGATGTCCTACTTAGAGGTCGCTATCGCGGTGTGGTCTATATTCTGTGGATGTGCCTCGCATGTCTCATGTCTTCAGTGGTGTTCGTGTTTCGTCATCAAAGTGGCATTCCCATCTTGGTCATCCGGCTCGTCATGTTCTTCATCGACATGAACTTCCCATGCTGTCTAGCAATAAAGAATTAGCAGTATGTGATGCTTGTTAACAAGGCAAAAGCCATCAACTTCCTTTTTCTTCTTCTAGTCGAGTTGTCAACAACCCTTTAGAAATTGATTTTTCTGATGTATGGGGTCCATCCCAAACTTCTGTTAGTTGTCACAACTATTATGTCAGTTTCATCGATCCTTATAGTTGCTTCACATGTCTTTATCTCCTTAAGTGCAAGTCTGATGTGTTTGATATTTTTCTACAGTTACAGTCACACGTTGAACGTCTTTTCGAGCATAAAATTATTCATGTCCAGTCAGATTGTGTGTGGGGGTGGGGGG
>LR738712.1:787717636-787753796 GCA_902687465.1 Secale cereale | reverse complement strand
GGCAATATCGCAACCTCAATACATTTTTTCAGAACCTTGGAATTTCTCGCCGTGTGTCTTGCCTACATACACATCAGCAAAATGATGCTACTGAGCGCAAACACCGTCACACTGTTGAAACTGGTCTCACCTTGCTAGCACATGCGTCAGTACCTTTTCGGTTTTGGAGTGATGCTTTCTTTACGGCATGTTTCTTTATTAACCGTCTTCCCACACGTGTGCTAAACATGAAAACTCCTACTGAAGTTCTCTTTAATGAAGTTCCTGACTATACTTTTCTTAAGGTATTTGGCTCTGCATGTTGGCCACATCTTCGCCCCTATAATAGTCGCAAGCTTGAGTTTCGATCAAAGAAGTATGTTTTTCTTGGCTACAGTTCTTTTCATAGAGGTAACAAGTGTCTTCACGGTCCAACAAATTGAGTGTACATCTCACGTGATGTTATTTTTGAAGAAAACTTATTTCCATTTTCTAATCTTCCGACATCTTCTGATATATCACAATCACTCCATTCAAACCCTATTTCCTCGGGCCAATTAGAAGATATTGCATACTCGCCTCTTTCTATATCTATATCTATACTTCTATACCTAATAATAAAGGACGGAAATTTTCATAGTTCTCTATAAGTCAGTTCTTTATATCTGTTGATTTTATGTTAACCTTAGGAATAGACGACTAAGATTTAAAAGTAAATTAAAAAACGAACCGCATTGACGGTGCTTTCTTGGTTGCATCGTACCTCGATCGTTCTTTCCGTCCATTTTCTCTTTCTTGGTTCGGCCCACGTCATCCTTGGAAAAAAAATTGAAACTGGCCGCTGCACAATTAAGCGAGCCGGGAAAAAAATAGCTCCATTGATGATGGCCACGCACACATGATCTTAGAATTTAAATCTTATGCCACATGATTTATTTCCTAGCCAGCAAGCGCTGATCATCAACACCAATCGTGTCAAGATGTTCGCCAGGACCCTTTACGCCGTAGGGCGCTCGGGTGACACACCACAAGGCCGCAACTGGGGACAGCGGCGACATGTCCGCCTCGCCCGGCCGCACATCACCGACTCCAGGTGAGCGCAGCACACCGGGCACGACGAGTGCGCGCGCAGCCAAGTATTGATGCAGCTGGATGAAGTGTATGGGAATTCCAAGTGTATGAATGCCCGCAGCACGCACACCACGTCATCGTCTTTCAGCTTTTGCATGCACACCACGCACTACAACGACGTGACCTTTCCCATGCTGCTGCTCCTCCTCTTAGAGCATCTCCAATAGCATGTGTATATTTGGATGTCTATATATTCATATAGACAATGGTCTAAAAAGATTCTTTCATATACACGTCCATTTTTGCATCAGAACGTCTATATACATGGACCATGACAGGTGGGCCGTCGCTGGGGAGAGGAAAGAATCATGACTGCAGCTGAGTTTAGACAATGCCTTCACATTGTCCAGGCATGGACATTGTCGAGGTCGATTTAGAGGATGTGTATATTTGGACGACCATATAGACAAGCTGTTGGATGCCTGTTTTGGGCTCACATCGTGGAAAACAAATATAGACATCCATATAGACAAGCTATTGAAGATGCTCTTAGCACTGGTGCTCCTGCAGCCGCCCCAGCTGCCCTAAGGTGAGGACCGACGACGTTGGCGCCGCTCGCGCTCTGTGCGTGAACATGGGTAGCGCAGTATGTTCTCCAACAGTCCAACCTCTGCACGAGGTGGGTTGCAGGAGGCGGGTTGTGGCCAGTGCCGTGGAGCTTGCCCTCGCGCCACTCAGACAAGAGCGGCCGGCCGTAGCGGACAGCCAAATACAGTAAGACGCCGAGGATAGTGATGATGAGGTACAACAGCGTCAGGGTGCAGTTGGTCATACCGGGCTCATCCGTGGATGTCGTCACAACTGCCAGGCGATGCCGCCGGGTACGATATGGATGCGGCCAAAACCACAGACCCCGACCACTTTACGTAGATAGGTTTCTGGGACATGAATGTTGTGAATCAATCATTGAATAATTGCAGGTGTGCTCTCCTAATCTCCTTCTATGGACCATTTGTGTTTGGCACCTCTGCACTCCGCCACGGCTGCGTAAATCGTACTGTCTGTCCTCCAATGCTTCGCCGCTTGCTCGATTTCCACTGCCGAATGTCTGGCAGTCGCACTGCTAGCTAGGGTTCGCGGCGTCTCGCGTGTGTCGCTCGCTGGGTTTTGCTGATGGGCTTTATCAGGGCATGAAGGTTCATGCTTGGTGCTCGATGGGGCCCAATAACTGGTTGCATGGCCCATTTGAACAACCAACTGGCCCTTTGATTTCTTCTGCGTTTTTTTGCATCGAACGTTAGCTAGCCAGCCAGAGCAAACCATGAACGGTTACATGTAGAAGCAAATTCTTCTAAAAAGAACATGTAGAAGCAAATTAGATATTAGCGGACCCGATGCGTCCGCCCTGAGTTAATCAGACGACCTCCTATATGGATACGACGAGATCATGAGGTTGGAGAGAAGGCTAGCAACGCGACGGCCATCGATGCCATGGATTTTTATATATTTTTTATTTTGTGAAAAGGATGATAGACATATTACAAAGATCCATCAGAAGTACAAAGAACATTAAACATAATAAAAATTAGTCTGGAAAGTGTTTTGATATTGATGCCAAATACATGTCCTCTTTACATAGGGCCCCATGTTATAGACAAAGAGACCTGGTTTCATAAGATTTTTTTTCTGTTCCATGGCAACAACGTCATGGACTACAACCTCCCCTGGGACAACCGGTTCAGCTGCAATCCGAACGTCAATATATCAAGTTGCCCGCTCAAGCACAAACTAAGTAAGCAAGATCATGCTAAGAATGCAATTTACTCTGTGAATCATTATGCATCCATGACAAATACACTTCATAGAACTCTACATCAGCGGCCGAGGTAAATTGGTCATTTGTGAATATAATACATTATATATTTAAATTAATCAATTCTTTATAAACGGACAATGAACATTTCATTTATAAACAGTTCTCTTTGAATATAGCTTATCTTCTTTTCCTTATGTTGATCTATTTCTGAAGGGATGAACATGTTTCGGAGAAAAAGACACTATAAGGCCAACTCCACCGCACGACCCCATCCTGTCCGGCCCCGTCCGTTTGGGATAAAACGAACAAACGAGGTGGCCCAGCGCGCGAAGGCCCGGACCCATCTGGTCCGTTTTGTGTCCGGGCTAACCCATTTCGAGCGCAAACTTGCGCCGGGTATGGGTCGCGGCGGACAGCAAACGGACGCCTCGAACGTCCGCGCCAGGGCCGCGTGGCAGGCGGTCACCTACCACCCACCCGCCCGCATCAATGCGCACGCGCGACCGGGCCCGCCTGTCATCCGCCCATGCGAACGGTCGCGGTCGTTTTAAAATTGGGAAGCCATGGACCGGTCGTCGTCCACACTCCCCACTACCTTCTCGAGACCAGAAACGGTCAAACCCTAGCCCTAGCCTCTCCCGTCCTCGATCTCGTCGGCCGGCCGCCTAGCAGCCATGGGTTTCTGGAACCACGGCCGCAAGGGGAAGCACCACCGCAAGGCCGGCTCCTCCTCGGGACGCCCCCGTGGCTCCGTGAAGAAGGAGGAGCCCGACTCACTGCCTCGCACATCCCGCCGGGCCCCCGCGCCGACCCCGTTCACCATAGCGCCAAGGACCGCCGGCCCGCGCGACCGGCAGTACCTCAGCGCCAATGTGTGAAGCGCTACTGGGAGACAAGGACGCCGGTCCCGTGGAGTGACGTCCACCTCCCCAACAACTGGCACCTCTCCGCTGACCGGGTCCCGATCCCGCCGGTGCCGACCACCGGCCGTGCGCGGCGCGACGAGATTGAGCGCCGCCGCCGCCTCCTCCCCGACGACCTCTACTACGACAAGAGGTACGCCCCCGATTCCGTCATGTGGGACACATGGCTCCAGGACAAGCACGACACGCGCCGGGCCTCCTACTTCGCCGACACGGTGTCGGGGCCGCGGCGGCCACGGGAGGTGCGCGGGCGTACGCGGGTGTGCGGCCTCACGCCCCCGCCGTCGCCTTCCCCGTCTCTGTCGCCACCTCCACCACCTCGCATGACAGCGGAGGAGGAGGCCCTGCTCATGCAGCGTGTCATGGTGGACTCCATGCGCACGCATGACGAGCGCCAGTGGGAGGGCCTCGAGGAGTTGACGGCCCTCTCCGCGGCCGGCGACCGGGTCATCCCCGAGCTGGAGATGGTGGCGAGGGAGGAGGTCATGGAGGAGCCGCCGCTGGCCGCGTTCCCGAGCATGGTCGGCCAGCACTAGAGCTGGTCGTGCACGGCTCCGGAGATGGCGGACGCCGTGGGGGCGTGAACTGGTGCCCCACGCCGCCGCGGTCACCGAAGTGGGAGGCCTCGCCACGGGAGGAGGTGGTGTAGGGGCCTCCGGCCGTCGAGCCCGCCCCCATGTACCAGGCACCGCCCACCCACCTCTGGACGCCGCCGGTGTACGTCGACCTCGTCAGCGACGAGGAAGACGACAACCAGTGAAGACGGCGGCGGCCACGGCAACAACGGGCACGGCAGGAGCACGTGGGTGGCGTGTATATATATATATATTAATTATGGCTAATGTGAACCGTGTAACTAGGCCGTTTCGTAGCCATGACCCCTTAACTATGTTTTTAAGTTTTTTTAACTGCGTTTATTTACATTTTTAAGTCATTTTATTTTAGTTTTTCTGTTTTTTCTTATCAGGTCCAACACGGACATGATTTAGGGTGCGGCCGCGCACTGGGCGCACACATGACCCAACGGACAGAGGCGGACATGGGCGAACCCATTGCCGCCCCAAACGGACATAATCCGGCGAAACCGGACGTCCGTTTGGGGTCGTGCGGTGGAGTGGGCCTAATCGGCGCCAACACAAATCAACTTATCTGAGATCAATAGCTCAATTTTATAAAAAATTGAAGTGTAGTACTTCATACATTGATTTTGTATGTTTAACAGTGTCGGCAAATACATTAGATGACTAATGCTTTGAGGAATGCCTCAGTGACAAACACACATGGAGCGTATTTTAGTGAAGCAGCAAAATATAGTCTTGAACAATTAGACTAGGAGAGTAATTTTTCATTTCCCCTGTTGCAAACGCACGAGCCTTTTTACTAGTTGTTTCCTAACCATGGAGCAGGTATTAGCTGGGGTGCCCGGTTGGAACTCTTGGACGATCCGGATGCTACAACCCCATCTTGACATGATCCATCTGGCCACATGCATGACCCAGCCACACATGGTTCACCTTCACGTGGTCATATCCATGCAAAAGGGCCCGACTTGGCCAGCCCAGCCACACTTGGTGGCTCGTCCAGTACAGGGGCACTGGTTGGCTCTGGCGCACATGAGCCCAGCACGCCGTGTGGGTCCTCCTCGCCCCATGCCACGGCTGGGACGCCCACGCCCGGCCCTTTGTCGCATCATGCAACGCCTGCGCTGCCCACGCATGGGACTTCGTCTGCTGCAGATCCGATTGGGTCTCTGTCGTCCGGTCCAGTGGCCACGCCCGTCGTCTCGCCAGCTCCAGCTGATACGCCTGCCTTGTCGCCTGTGCATACGCCGCCGCCACCGCCTGTTGCACCTTTGGCAGTTCTCGATCGCACGCTCGCAGCCGCAGTGGCATTTTTTGTCCTAAGAAGCGCACTCATGGGACAGTTGCTTGGCTTGCTGTATGTATGGCCCATGCTATATCTGATCCAACATCCGAACCGCAACATTTTCAGGCTGCTATGAGTATTCCACATTGGCGAGCTGCAATGGAACAGGAGTATCATGCTCTTCTTCACAACAAAACTTGGCGTCTGGTACCTCCTCCTTCCGGTGTTAATATTATTGATTGCAAATGGGTTTTTAAAGTCAAGAAACATTCCGATGGTTCCATTGAGCGGTGCAAGGCACGTTTGGTTGCTAAAGGATTTAAACAACGTCATGGACTTGACTACGAGGATACTGTTAGATAATAACGAGAATAAACGAGACAGAGAGACACGGATTTAACGTGGAAACCCTTGCGGGAGAAAACCACGGACGCACGAAGGCGGAATCACTATGAGGAGGAGTATTACAAGCACGAGACGACAGGCCGTCTTAGGTGCGACTACGTGGGGTATATAAGAGGGCAATACATGAGAGTCCTTGGAGGACAAGTAAACGAGTTGTACTCGTACACGTTGACGTCAACGGAAAGGCCCACACCTGTTGTACTATGTCTAGTCCAACATGGTATAATTTGGATCATAATTTAACAATCTTCACCTTGATCCAAATTCCCTCCAGTAGTCGGAAAAAGTAAATAACTCCATCCAAATCAGCATAAACACCTTGTGCGTCAAAGTCCATAGGACTAGTGAGAAATACCAACTAAGCCTGAGCAAAGCTCAAACTTATTGGTCGGAACTGGCTTTGTCATCATGTCAGCAGGATTATCATGAGTACTTATCTTGCATACCTTCAAATCACCTTCAGCAACAACATCTCGAATATAGTGAAATCTGACATCAATGTGCTTCGTTCTCTCATGATACATTGGATTCTTAGTAAGATATATAGCACTTTGACTGTCACTAAATACGATAGGGCAAGATGAATCTCCACAAAGCTCAGCGTACAAACCTTTCAACCAGATAGCTTCTTTGCATGCCTCAGAAATAGCCATATACTCGGCATCAGTAGTGGAACAAGCCACAATAGACTGCAAAGTTGCTCTCCAACTCACAGCACAACCACCAATGATGAAAACATAACCCGTGAGTGATCTTCTCTTATCCAAATCACCAGCAAAATCAGAATCGACAAAACCAACAAGTCCATCTCTAGTTTTCCCAAACTGTAAACAAGCATTAGAAGTACTTCGCAGGTATCTGAAAATCCACTGAACTGCTCTCCAATGCTCTTTTCCAGGATTAGCCATGTATCTACTGACAACACTCAATGCATATGATAAATCCGGACGGGAACAAACCATGGCATACATAAGTGAACCAACTGCACTCGAATAGGGAACTCTAGACATGTACTCAATATCTGCATCTGACTTAGGACATAAAGCTGATGATAATTTGAAGTGTGCAGCTAACGGAGTACTTACTGGTTTGGCATTATGCATATTAAAACGACGAAGAACTTTATCAATATATCCCTTCTGACTTAGATATACCTTTCCAGACGGCCTATCTCTGGATATTTCCATGCCAAGAATTTTCTTTGCTGCACCCAAATCCTTCATCTCAAATTCATTACTCAATTGCTTCTTTAGTTCATTAATATCTGACATACTCTTTGCAGCAATAAGCATATCATCAACATAAAGGAGCAAATAAATAGTTGAACCTTTGACAGTTTTCAAATAAACACAACTATCATATTTAGACCTTTTGAAACCTTGAGAGAGCATAAAAGTGTCAAATCTCTTGTACCACTGTCTAGGGGATTGCTTCAATCCATAAAGAGATTTCTTTAACTTGCAGACAAGCTTTTCTTTTCCAGGAATAACAAAACCTTCAGGTTGTTCCATATAAATATCCTCTTCTAATTCTCCATGTAAGAATGCAGTTTTAACATCCAATTGTTCAAGCTCAAAATCATTCATGGCAACAATACTGAGTAAAGTGCGAATAGAGCTATGCTTCACAACAGGAGAAAAGACTTCATTATAGTCAATACCTGGAATCTGACTGTAACCTTTAGCAACTAACCTTGCTTTATATCTTGTCTCATCATTAGGAGAAACACCTTCTTTCCTCTTGAAAACCCACTTGCAACGAATAGGTTTCTTCTCTCTAGGCAATTTTACTAAATCCCAAGTGCCATTCTTTTCAAGTGATTCCATCTCATCATGCATAGCGGTCATCCACTTATTACTATCACCGGAAATAATAGCCTCGGAATATGAAGAAGGCTCAGCATTACCTTCAATTTCCTCTGCAACAGATAAATCAAAAGAAACAATATTGCACTCTTCAATTAACCTTTTAGGTTTATCAGTACCCCGCCTAACTCTGTCACGTGCAAGATTCCAACCGGGTGGAACAATAGGCTGATTTGGAGTGGGAGTGACATGTTCATCATCAATGACGGGATCATCATGTGCATCAACATTTTCATTACCGGATGTATCATCTGAATCAATAACATGCTCCACCTGAACAGTAGGATGCTGAAGAGTAGCCTGCTGTTCACTCTCAACGGGAACATTAGTAGATGGAACATCATGTAACATAGCAGATTCATTAAAGATAATGTTTCTGCTAATAACAACCTTCTGGGTTTCAGGATTCCACAATTTAAAACCTTTAACACCAGACTTATAACCAAGAAAGATGCACTTAACAGCCCTAGGCTCCAATTTTCCATTATCAACATGAGCATAAGCAGTGCAACCAAAAACTCTCAACTGTGAATAATCAGCAGGTGAACCAGACCATACCTCAATTGGAGTTTTCTTATTAAGAGCAATAGATGGTGAACGGTTAATGAGATAACAAGCAGTGGAAGCGGCCTCAGCCCAAAAACGCTTATGCAAACCTGCATTGGACAACATGCAACGGGCTATGGAAATAATGGTCCTGTTCATACGCTCAGCAACACCGTTTTGTTGAGGAGTATAAGGAATGGTGTAGTGTCTGACAATGCCTTCAGACTTGCAATAATTCTTAAATTGCTTAGAACAGAATTCCATACCATTATCAGTGCGAAGTATTTTTACCTTCTTTTCAGTTTGTCTCTCAATCATAATCTTCCACTCCTTAAATGCTGAGAATGCTTGCCATTTATGCTTCAAGAAATAAGGCCAAACTTTTCTTGAATAATCATCAATTATGGTCAGCATGTAACTAGCACCACCTAGTGACTTCTTGCGAGACGGTCCCCATAAATCAGAATGCACATAATCAAGAATACCTTCAGTTGTATGAGTCGAAGTATTGAACTTCACCCTCTTGTGCTTGCCGAAGATACAATGCTCACAAAATTTCAATTTACCAGTTTCGTATCCTTTCAGAAGACCTCTCTTATTTAACTCTGCCAAACCAAGTTCACTCATATGTCCAAGACGCATATGCCAAAGGTTAGCAGCATCACAATCAGAATTCTTTGAAATAACTGGAGTAGCGTTACCTGAAACGGTAGAACCTCGAAGGTAATAAAGACCATTGGTCGAACTTAAGTCACCTTTCATCACAATAAGGGAACCTCTGGTGACCTTCAAAACACTATCTCCACCTGAATACTTGTAGCCCTTTGCATCAAGGGCACTCACAGAGATAAGATTTCTCTTCATCTTCGGAATATACCGAACATCTGTCAAAGTTCTGATTGTGCCATCAAACATCTTGATACGAACGGAACCTATTCCTTCAATCTTGCATGGTGAATTATCAAAACCCAAAACGGAACCAGCAGCAGTAGTAGAATCAAAAGTAGTAAACCAATCTCTATGCGGGCACATATGAAAAGTACATGCAGTGTCAAGTACCCACTCATCATTGGTCTCAGCACATCCAGCAGTAACGACAAGAGCATCATCGGAACTATCATCACGAGCAACGTTAGCAGAATTTTCACCTTGTTTGTTACCTTTTCTCTTTTCCTTGTTCTGTAACTTGAAACACTCGGAGATGTCATGCCCGTCTCTCTTGCAGTATCTGCAATACTTCTTGTCTCTGGATTGTGACCGGCCCCTGTGGCCGTTCTTACTTTTGCCTCTGTTTCCATTATTGGAGTTCTTCTCCTTTGTCCTGCCACGAACAGATAATCCCTCGGCTTGGGATGAACTCGAACCATCATGAGGCACCATTAATTTCATCTTCTCCTTAGAGTTCAAAGCTTCATAAACTTCATTAAGTGTGAGAGTATCACGACTATATAATATGGTGTCTCTAAAATTGGTATAAGAACTTGGCAGTGAACAAAGTAACATTAAAGCAGTATCTTCCTCTTCATACTTAACCTCCATTGCAGCTAGATCAGATATGATCTCTTTAAATTCTGAAATATGATTCAAAACATTACCTCCCTCGGGTAACCTGTGCAGGAATAACTTTTGCTTCAGATGCATCTTGCTGGTAAGATCTTTTGTCATGCAAATGCTTTCCAGCTTTAACCATAGAGCGGCGGTAGTTTTCTCGCTCAAAACTTCCTGCAAAATATTATTATGCAAATGGAGTTGAATTTGTGACAAAGCCTTACGATCCCTTCTTTTCTCATCAGCAGTCCAGTCCTGAATTCGGTCCTTCCCAAAACTATCCAGTGCATCATCATAGTCGGCCTGTGCCAACAACGCCCGCATCTTGACTTGCCATAGGGTAAACCTTGTGTCACGGTCCAACAGCGGAAGATCGTACTTCATGGAAGCCATGAGTAGATTAATCTGTGTACACAAAATAGTACAAGCCGGTAGAAAATTCTGGAAGAATTAATTTGCAGGTCAAACGAACAGAGTAAATAGCACCTGGTATGTCTTTGAGTTGATGTAGCAATCAGTGGTGAAGGAGCAAACTAGTACAGAGTACTAGATGGTCACGTACTAGTGCAATACTAGTCTTTGCTTCAGGCCAAAAAAGGTAGCTGGTCACGTACTAGTGCAATACGGGTCTTCGCGTCAGGCAAAAAGTAGCGGCAGTGGCAGCATGTCCTCGACTTTGACGTGCGTGTAGATTGACGTAGGAATAGTAGCAGCGGCAGACCACGCAGCTGGGACGCTGCCACCGATGGATTTTGTTTTCGCGTGGAGTAGAACACGGCGACTCGGCGGATTAATCTTGCAGCAACGCGTGGCTCGATGGATTGAAAAAAGCGGCTGCAACAGCAGCTTTGTAGACGGCACAGCAGCACAGATCGATTTCCAGCCGGTCTCGGTTTCAACGGCGGCTGCTGCAGCGATCTGTCTTCGGATTCGACGGGTCGCAAAGATGCATGCGGTGGCGCACGTAACCCTAATTCTCTCGTCTCAAAAATCTCGTATCTGCAACCTCAGCTTTGATACCACTTGTTAGATAATAACGAGAATAAACGAGACAGAGAGACACGGATTTAACGTGGAAACCCTTGCGGGAGAAAACCACGGACGCACGAAGGCGCAATCACTATGAGGAGGAGTATTACAAGCACGAGACGACAGGCCGTCTTAGGTGCGACTACGTGGGGTATATAAGAGGGCAATACATGAGAGTCCTTGGAGGACAAGTAAACGAGTTGTACTCGTACACGTTGACGTCAACGGAAAGGCCCACACCTGTTGTACTATGTCTAGTCCAACATGGTATAATTTGGATCATAATTTAACAGATACTTTCAGTCCGGTTGTCAAGCCTACTACCATTCGACTTTTATTATCTTTGGCAGTTACTCGTGGTTGGTTCCTTTGTCTGTTGGATGTTCAGAATGTTTTTCTTATGGTGTATTGGAGGAGGAAGTCTACATGTGTCAGCCACCTCGGTTTGTTGATCCTGATCATCCTCATCACTTATGTCGTTTGGAGAAGGCATTGTATGGCCTCAAGCAGGCTCCCCGTGCCTGGCATGCTCGTCTTGCATCTGCTCTTCAAGCTCTTGGCTTTGTTTCTTCTACAGCTGACACCTCACTGTTCTTACTACAACGCCCTGGGGTTACAATGTACCTCCTGGTTTATGTTGTTGATATCATCCTTGTCAGTTCTACAGTTGATGATGATGATCGCCTACTCTCAGCTCTTAGGTCTGATTTTGCTGTCAAGGACCTCGGCATGCTTCATTACTTTCTTGGTTTGGAAGTCACTTATGCTTCTACTGGACTATCTCTTACTTAGAAAAAGTATTCACTGGATCTTCTACGCCGTGCTGGTATGCTCAAGTGCTAACCTGCGTCTACACCCATGCCTGCTACTGAGAGCTGATACTGGTGCACTTCTTTCTCTTAATGATGCTACTGCATATCGCAATCTAGTTGGTGGCCTGCAGTACGTGAGTATTACCACACCAAACATTTCCTATGCGATTAATCGTATTTGCCAGTACCTTCATTCACCTCATGATTCCCACTAGTTTGTTGTCAAACGCATTCTTCGCTATGTCCATTTTACGGCCTCATATGGCTTGCACCTTGAGCCCGCTCCCTCTAGTGTTATCTCTGCTTTTTCGGATGTTGGCTAGGCAGGTAATCCTGATGATCGACGCTCTACGGGGGGATATGCTGTGTTCCTTGGTCCAAACTTGATCGCATGGAGTGCTCGCAATACTGTTTCTCGCAGTAGTACCTGAAGGAAATATGCCCTTGAGGCAATAATAAAGTTGTTATTTTAAATTTCCTTATATAATGATAAATGTTTATTATTCATGCTAGAATTGTATTAATCGGAAACTTTTATACATGTGTGGATACATAGACAAAACATCATGTCCCTAGTAAGCCTCTACTAGACTAGCTCGTTAATCAAAGATGGTTAAGTTTCCTAACCATAGACATGTGTTGTCATTTGATGAACGAGATCACATCATTAGGGGAATGATGCGATGGACAAGACCCATCCGTTAGCTTAGCATAATGATCATTAAGTTTTATTGCTATTGCTTTCTTCATGACTTATACATATTCCTCTGACAATTAGATTATGCAACCCCCGAATACCGGAGGAGCACCTTGTGTGCTATCAAACATCACAACGTAACTAGGTGATTACAAAGATGCTCTGTATGTGTCTCTGAAGGTATTTGTTGGGTTGGCATAGATCATGTTTAGGATTTGTCACTCTGAGTATCAGAGAGGTATCTCTGGGCTCTCTCGGTAATACACATCATAATAAGCCTTGCAAGCAAATGAATAATTAGTTAGTCAAGGGTTGATATATTACGGAACACGTAAAGAGACTTACCGGTAACGAGATTGAACTAGGTGTGAAGATACCGACGATCGAATCTCGGGCAAGTAATATACCGATGGATAAAGGGAATTACGTATGTTGTCATAACGGTTCGGCCGATAAAGATCTTCGTGGAATATGTAGGAATCAATATGGGCATCTAGGTTCCGCTATTGGTTATTTAATGGAGAGGTGTCTTGGTCATGACTAGATAATTCCCGTACCCGCAGGGTCGCACGCTTAACGTTCGTTGACGCTAGAGTAGTATTTGGATATTTGATGAGTGGAAACCAAATGTTGTTCCGAGTCCCGGATGAGACCCCGGATGTCACGAGGAGTCTCGGAATGGTCAAGAGGTAAAGATTTATATATGGGAAGTCATATTTTGGGTTCCAGAAAAAGTGCAATTTTTTGGTATTGTACCGGGAAGCTTCCAGAAGCTTCCGGAGGATTCCGGAAGTCCACAAGTGGGTTCACCACGTCCCAAGGGCTGGCATTAGCTAAGGGGAGGCGCCCTGGCCTTATTGGGCTAGGCGCACCAAGTCCTCAAAAGCCCATGTGGCGGGAAGGCAAAAAGGGAAGGACTCCTAATAGGAATAGGATTGGACTTGGAGTCCAAGTCCTCTCCCCTATTGCTGTGCCCTAGGGATTGGAGGGGTTTTTTGCCACGCCGCTCCATATATATATAGTGGGGAGGGGCGCCCCAAGAGGACACACCAAGCCCTTGGCGCCCCTCTCTCTCCCGTTACTCCGTACATGCATCTCCTCGTCCCGGCGACGCTTAGCGAAGCGCTGTCGGTGCTCCACCACCACCATCACCACCACGCCGTCGTGTTGGTTGTGATCCGATCTACTTCTCCTCTCCCGCTTGCTGGATCAAGAAGGAGACGTCATCGAGCCGCATGTGTGCTAAACTCGGAGGTGCCATACGTTCGGTACTTGATCGGTTGGATCATGCAGTTGTTCCACTACATCAATCACATGTATATAACGCTTCCACCTACGGTCTATGAGGGTATGTAGACACAGTCTCCCCCTCTCATTGCTATGCATCTCCTAGATAGATCCTGCGTGAGCGTACGAAATTGTTGAAATTGCATGCTACAGTTCCCAACAGTGGCATCAGAGCCAGGTCTATGCGTAGATGATATGCACGAGTAGAAAACAAATAGTTGTGGGCGATAATAGTCATACTGCTTTCCACTAACGTCTTACTTTGATTCAGGTATTGTTGGATGAAGCGGCCCGGACTAACATTACATGACCGCGTTCATGAGAATGGTTCTACCAACGTGTGATAACCCTCAACCATAAGGGATCGAGATAGTCTTCGCGGGTAAGAATAACCCAATTTATAGATTCGACACACGGGGAGCCAAAGAGTATTTATAAGCTTTGACAGTTGAGTTGTCAATTCAACCGCACCTGAAATATACTTACTTGCAACAAAAGATAAGTGGTAACGGTGATATGATAGTGATGGTGGTGACAGCAAAAGTAAACAGCAAAAGTAACAACTAATAACCAGCAGGATTGAAACACTGTAGGCTAGGGGGATGGATGGTTGGGCGCTGCATGGATGAGATACATCATGAATCTAACTTGGGGCAAGGCACACAGAAAAGTAATGATCATCTAGGCAAATATCAAACATTAGGCATGTATCCCACATGTAGTTGTACGTGCTTGCAATAAGAACTTGCACAACATCTTTTGTCCTACCATCCCGCTACGAACGGGGCCAAAAGGAACTTATGGAGATTAAGGTGCTCCTGTCAAAGAGCACCGGAACAAAGCAATAAACTCAATGGATACATGGAATCCTCAAATTATGGATCATCCCCTTTGGTGTCCTAAGCTGTCACCTTTGGGATCGCCGGTTCCGGACCATAATACGTGCAATCAACTCATAGATAGGATCAAGAACACAAATATATTCATGCAAACACATAGGGTTCAGATATGAAAACATGGCACTCGGGCCCAAAGTGACAAACATTAAGAGCAACAAGTTGAAGCAAAGATGATAAACACCAAAGTAGATGATAGGCAACATGCCACCAATAATCTGATAAACTATTACATGATCTAACTCATCCAATCCCTACCATCCCCTTTGCCTACAGCAGGGAATTACTCACACATGGAAGGAGAAGTCATGGAGGGAGGATGGAGTGGTGATGATGATGACGATGGCGACAATCTCCCCTCTTCGGAGGCCAAATCAGCCTCCAGATTAGCCCTCCCAAAGAAGAACAGAGGGTGGCGGCGGCTCCGCGACGGAAACTAGAAAAACGACTTCTGTTCTGGGGTTTCCTCGCCACGGGAATAAATAGGAGCCAAGGTAGGGCACCAGAGGGGGGAGGACCCTCCCAGGCGGCCTCCTGGCGCGACCAGGGGTGGGGCCGCGCCAGCAGGGTGCCAGGGGCCCCCCTGACTGCCCTCTGGCCCCACTTCTGGCACAATGGCCCTTCGGGTGCGTGGATTTTCTGTGATTTTTCTTGGAATTTTCTGAGACACCTAAAAATCCATTTTCCTGCACACAATAAAACCATACAGCCAGCTCTGCTGAAAACAGCGTCAGTCCGGGTTAGTTTAGTTCAAATCATGCAAGAATGAGGGCAAAACAATAGCAAAAGTGTTTGGAAAAGTAGATACGTTTGAGACGTATCAACTCCCCCAAGCTTAGAATATTGCTTGTCCTCAAGCAATTCAGTTCAACGAACTGGACGCGACAAAGAAAACTTTGACAAACTCTTTTGCTTCATTAGATGTACTAGTCGTCAACCCGTGCACCTGCACGGTCTAGATTTGTTAATTCTTGATTTTTATACTAATAATAATTTATAGTCACATAGTAAAAAAGGTAGCATGGAGTGCTGAAGTCCCTGTTATTATACAAAAAAAGGACAATATTAAGGAAATAAGTGCAAATGGTTTTTTATTTTATAAGCTGCACTTCATCCATATTCCACATCGCAACATTCATCCAACTTTAACAAACAATACATATATATATCTACATATGTGTAACTTTAATCAACACTAAGTATCATTCAAGTGAAATGGCCAGATGCATACAATATTGCATCTCGAAAAGGATTTAGAACTATGTGAGGTATTAATCCTTGTCCCCTCCATCTTGATAAGAACATAGAGTGTCGAATATATTCATACCCACTCCATGAAACCAACCAAAGGATTGTTTCATCTTTGCAACACCTCAAACCTTCAAAACGCTGCATAGCGTTGTTCACATCGCAAGTTCATGAAATGCCTACTGGAAGCCTTCAAAATTGGACCGATATGTAACCTGTCAACATAAGTTATGTCCACCTCCAGCCATGCCCGGGTCAATTAATGACTGAAGAAGGATGTCCATTGGCTATAGCGGTATCGAATATTGGTGGTGTTGACGATGACTTCATGGTATCAACAGTCGGTGCGAGGTTTGTAATCCTCTTGAAATTAACTTACAAATATCACACACAAAATCGAAATGACAAATGAAGAATTCATATATACGCACTATATTCCTATTTAGATGAAAGAAACCAAAAAATTTAGTAGGGTTAGTATAATATCAGTTCCAAAAAATATGGGATACAATCGGACTTCTAATGGCTCCATTGTCGAATTGAGCTTACATATCTATGCTCATGGGTGTACCAATACAACAGCAAGGTATGAAGAAACAGTAGTCCGATGGTCAAAGAACTGTCAATAATATGCAGGTTAGGATCCAAATTGATTAATCATGCATTATGTTACACCCGCGTTCTGTTTTTATGAAGCACAATGAGCTGTCAACATTGCTTCAGAAAGATAAAGTTTCATAACTTGGAAAGATGTAGAGCATGTTTGGAAAATACCTCAGTTTAGTGACGCAAGACATAAAATAATATCAAATTGGTGTTTCTTCTATCAGTGTACATGCAGTAACATGAAGCAAATTATATATTTCCAATACTCAAATTATAACATTAGCTGTATTCCAAGTGCTACAGAAAATCATATAATGTTGTAACTTACATATTGAAATCTGATTTACAGAACTTTCGAAACATTGCCTTTTCTCGGTGAAGCTTCCGAGCGTAATCCATTACTGAAAGGTAGCTAAGAAATAAGATACATCTTCATGACCACCAAAAAATGGCATTCGGTGTGGACTAATCAAATAATTTTCTTTAAAACTGGAAGCCACAAACATGACCTCATCAACTTGGTTGCAATCAATTAGAAAACCACTATATGAACAGCACACCAAATATTGATCTGTGAAGAGAGAATGCAGATATTAATGAAGCCATCGTGGACAGTAAAAGAACAGTCCCAATCAGCCAAATATAAGGATGTTAATTTAATGATAGGGACCATAACCATATTTCTCTTAGCGATGGACAGCTAATACATTACTACTTTGTACATGTAGGAGCACTTAATGCTGCTGGTACGTTTGTTCTAAAATGTATGTATCGCTCTGACCCCCCTTATTCCCAATACCTATTAATTAAGTGCTTATACACTTGGTCTTTGGTACAAATGAAAACAGAGTTTAGTATGATTAACACAAAACATAGTTTGTTTATTTAGGAAATGCCCTCAAAAAAACTGATAAAGTACTGGGAATACAAAATTCAAGTACATAGGAGATTCACATCTAAATAATATGTATTTAGATGATTTAGAAATACCTTGAACTTCAATACTCCATTTTTTTGGATGATGGTTATCGTTCCATTATTATTTATTAGTTATATGCATGGAACTATATTTATATTTTATTTTGAATATATTAGAAAATGATTTAAAGTCTATTAAAATATTATAATACATGTTCTAGTATTATTATATGCAGCGATTTACACGCTGAAAATACGTTCTTAAGCCTTTCGTTGGAGTACAACATGATACACTTTTAGTATATGTGCAAAGGTAGCAAGTGTAAATATATAAACAATTAGTCTCAGCCAGACAATAATGAACTTGAACACAAATTCAGAAGATATGGCATGCACAACACCTGATTCAATTTTAATCAGTTAAATTAACTCTTTAGTCAAGAAATCAACTACATCACTTATCATGGAGAGAAAAAAAACTGATCGAGTTACTACTATATTTATGGAAGTAGTGCTCTAAGAAACCATCAGAGGTACATGCATAAAGAGTGGACATAGCCGTAAGGCCTACTGGTAATAGTACGCTGGTCTCCAGTTTCATCTCAAAACTACAGAGAAAATTTGTAGCACTTCATGGGAGGACATGCATGGAGTATCAACCACACCATGCACATGCACGATGATGCCCATGTGCTCTATTGTCGAAGCAAAACTGGCTATGAGCACCTAATTAAGAATCATTATGCATATTCAAGATAATTGCATACCTTGACATGTATGTATACAAATCCTGATTTGTCTGGCCTCTTGATCTGGACGGAACAGCAGTCCAGGTTGCGTGCATGGCCATGACATCGAGAGCGCTGGGCCATCTGTGGTATTGCTTGCTGGTCCTGGGACTTGTCGCAACGGCTGGCCGTCGGAGCACTGCGAGGTGGATTGGTGAATGGTGATGACTAGCCTTCTAGCGCACCTGTCTGCGTTTTACGGCCATATAGATCGTCAACGGAGTCCGGCACGCCTGCATGCACAATCAGTAGTTACGGGACACGGTGATGGCTGGGCATGATCTTGTTGCAGATTGAATAACATCAGGAAGAAAAGAGAGCTGGTGGAAAAATATTAAGGAAGGTCCAAGCGTCCAAGATGGCAGACCAATGTATCCATGAACGAATAAAACTACTTTCTTTACCTTTTTCAGATCTGAGCACCAACAGATCTGGCTCGAAAAAAGGAGATCATAGCCATGGGAGGCAGCGACGGCTACTGTCAAATCTGAGATGGATCAAGAGAATTGTTTCCGATTCAAACTTACCAAATGACATACTCTTTCGCTGCAGCAACCAACATGGATTATTGCACTGTTTTGGGGGAACGTAAGATTGAACAGTCGGAGAGAACGGAATCACGAAGGCTTAATTGTAGCATGGTAGTTTAGAACTGCGTGGGGATGTGAGAGGAGGACAACAGGGAGGACACGTCAATGTTTCCTTTGGTGGGCCGTAATTTTTTTTTTTGAGATGGCCGGTGCAAGAATTGGCTACGGAGGCATCCGTGTGGGACAAAAGGCATGGACTCTATGTATACTTCATCTAACGGCCGTAGATAACTACCATGGAGATCAGATGGACAGTAATGATTATTTCTGAGAATTAACGTGGAGCTTCCGTTGGTGCTTCTGATTAACCCGTGCGTTCGCATGGGCGCACGGGCTAGTTGCGAAATATTACCTTAGACCTGACGTACCATCGGAACATAAAGGATTTGAGACATCAAGAGACTAATTCATAAGGAAATGAATTTCTATAAATCAGTTATGTGTACGTCTGACTGGCTATAAACTGAATTGGTACAAAAACCATATGTCAGATAGCATGCTGACATATCCTTATATTGTTTCTATTTCCATTATATATGAACAAAAGGAATTAGAAATCACAAAATCATTCAATTTATGGCTGGTCACCTTAAGCATAATTGTTTTAGCTCATTTTAGAAGCATGTGGAGTGGGTGAATACATTGCTTATGTCTATCCATGTAAATATGGATTTGAAAATCATGCAGAGTAACTATCTAGAAATGTTCTCGCAGTTGTCGGTGTTAGTCTGTTATGATATACTCCCTGCATATCATAATAGGTGACATTTTGCACCTACCATCAATCTAACTTCTACTGTATGTGTCTCAAAAATTATCTCTAGAATCTTAGAATTTTTTTCATATACACATTACAATAGAAATTAGTGGTTAATGTGACATTGTGAAGGCCATGTGAGTGGCCAATACATCACTTATTTGTGATATAGAGTGAGTATTATATTCAAAAAAAATATGTGTGATACAATATTTATTTCCTTAATCCTATATTTGTCTACTCTTTTTAATAACTCACTTCAGAAAAAATCAAACATATAATATCATGTTTTACTCTTGATATCGTTCCAATTAATTAAGAGGAAAAGAAGTAGCTAAAGAATGCATCCTACTCAAGTGAGTGAATCGATGATACAACAAATAAATTTGAATAAACAACACCCAACATAACAAAGTGCAAAAAAGCACAACTTATAGAGAGCCTACGTCAAACTTCATGGCAAAAACCTGCAATGAAGCAGATTGTATAGAGCTTTTTCTATTGTAGATAGTATATTGATATGCTTAGATGACAATTTTGATTTCATGTTTACGTGCATATTACATTTCAGTATTTTCATTGTATTGGAACAACAATTGGTAAAGATTGTTCACTATCTTTCTAAGCAACTTTTGCCAGCCAGACGTCATTGATCAAGGGCAGTTCTAATCACCGCCAAAATATCATGACTATTCCTCTCTTGCCAAATCTTCCCCATGATAACAATAAGAATAATTTCATTTCTTTCTTGTACTTACTTGGCTGATTTTCAATCATCTTCTTCCAAATGGAAGTGTTGCTCACCATGGGTGACCAACCTGCTGGGTTTAGAGTGTTGTAGCCATATATGCTAGTGTGAAGCCTTATTCCAAATCTACTTGGCAACTTGGCAGAGGCAGAATGGGTGCCTTGAAGTCTCGAGCTCAAACAATACAATGGACAAAATTATGCGTTCGACCATGCATGATGTCGTAGCTTGTAAGCACAACGATATTGTTCAAATGCAAGTTGCCCAGAGCTTGCAGTCCAGAATTGGTATGCCATAAGATAGAACAAATTAAGGCGAACTGAATAGTCATTGGTCCTTGAGCTTGTACTGATGGTCATCATAGATATGCATTTTGAAGGACCTGTTCACCATGGAAATGCTGCTACTTATTTTTATGTATAGAGAGAAATAAGACTTACCAATGGCCGATTTAAAAGAACAAATTACAAACACTTACTTCATCCTGCATCACCATCAGTCAGTTGTCCGTTCGTCCTTGGCCGCACTGTATAAGTCCTAATTTGTGTGTTATGTGCCATATGGATATTGAACTATTTTTTGCATGGTTTTAAATAGCCCGCTATAGCTCCGCTATACCACGCTATAGCGTTTAAAATATGTCATGCGCTAAGAGTCTTTTCTTCAAACACATGAGCAAACGTTTTAAATAGCTCGCTATAGCATCGCTATAGCACGCTATAGCATTTAGAAAAGGTCCACCGCTAAGGAGCTTAGCGCGCTATTTAAAACTTTGATTTTTTGTAGGAGACCAAGCAGACGTAGGATCAGAGGCATGGAATTAAATGGATCAGTAGCATATACAGATCCTGTCATAATTAAATCTCATGCATGGTTGTATGCTTAGTTGCTGAACCAAGCATCCAACGTTAATATAAAACTGTTGTGTGCGTCTAGTCTTTCTATCTACATGTGTACTATGGTTGGATACATGGGTCTAGAACATGGAGCAGGATGCGAAACATCTGCAGATTCTTTCTCTCAAACATAGATGCATTGACACTGGCGACTCCGATGATCACCCGAAGTTGCCTCACCTATCAGTTTGCGTATTGCCGCAGTCCCGGACTCCCAAGAAAAATTGGAAAAATTAATGAATATAATAAGCATATACGTACCAAATAAACACAATAATAATTGAAATATTAGGAGAATACAACAGAAAAGATACGGCCGATCTAATTATAAACAGAGAAAAGATCAATTAAAAACAAATCAGTTAAGAAAGAAAACCTGATCTATATGTGGAACATAATTTTTATGTGGTAATTAAGCTCCGTGGGTGCATGGGATTCATGCCCCAACTTTTTTTGTCTGTGTGCTCATGGGTTCCACGGCCCAACTTCCTTGCTCCAATTTGTGACACAGATCTGTTTTCTATGTGGGACAAAGAGACGCATGAGTCAGGAAGAGAGCCGTGAGAGCTTGGGAGAGAGATGCTTGAGAGAGAGAGACGTGAGAGCTTGGGAGAGAGGCGTGAGAGAGAGACGTGAGAGAGAGAGAGATTAAGATTGTTTGGGGTGCTATTTTTTTACTGGAAGAGGAAGAGACGTGGAGGTAAAGACTATACGTGATCTATTTCTAGAACCGTGAGAGCATTATGGGCTTCTCTTTGGGCTGTATATATGGGCTTGCTAATATATCAGTTTTCGGCAGAACTAAACTGCCTTAATAATAGATCACGGTTAATCTACACCGTAATAATTAGGTCCCACCCTAGATGAACGGTTCTAATTTTTTAATTAACGTGGGAATTTCTAGGGAGTCACAAATTAGTATAAGTATAGATTTACGGGCCAAAAAAAATTGGATGATCTACACCGTTATAATCTGGTGCCACCAGATAAACGGCTCCTAATTTCTAATTAATGTGGGAATTTCTAGAGAGTCACAAATTATTATAAGTATAGATATAAGCATGTACTACGAAAAGAGTCTAGCAAGTATTGAAACAATGCTATGAGGACAATGCACGAAGCAATCCTTCTTTCAAGTGACCAATCACAAATAACTAAAAGTAAATAATATGCTACTGAAAATCAAGGCAAGATTACATTGCACATAGCTTGAACATACTAGAGTGGTATCTCGCTAGCCTCCATGACTGAAGCAAAACATAAATGCAGAAACTCCTCCAGAGTTTTAAAGGAGACTAGAACTAAGAATTTCAGAATAAATAATACCACAAGCATGCAGAAGACAATGTAATACTTTGGGACAATGCACATTACACTCAGAATGACAATTATGCTCTCCTAGTTGGTGCTTTGAAGAAAGAAGGTGGAGACTCTCGAACCGTGGAATTTGATGGCGAGGTTGAAAACCCGTGGTTGGAAGCAAAGACTAAACATGTACCAGAGCTCTTGGTTTTGAAAACAGAGGTAAAAATGATTTTTGGAGGTGCATATTTCGTCAACGAATGCTAGTAGACAACCCAATCACTTCTTATGCTAGACATGTTTCAAGGAACGGCTCCCAAGATGGGGACGATCACATCCCCTTAATCTCCTTTGTTTATCACTACCAAAGTTTTCTGATTTCTCATAAAGAAAGCGTGAAGGAGGGTTTGTTGGTTGTGATTATCTTTTGTGAGCTGGGCGCACTCATGCCAGTCCCTCTTCGTATTAGGCGTTTGCAGATTGGACATGCAATCCCAGGATAAAACATGTCCAACATAAGAAGATCATGAATTACCTACTACTTTCTCATGAGCTAAAACAGAGGCACAAAACAGGAGTAAATTTGAATAATTTCGAGATGGCACAAGAAAGTCTTCGTTAGGATGGCCGGTAAATACCACATAGGAAGGTATGGTGGACTCATATGGAATAACTGGTTTGAAAGGATTTGGATGCACAAGCAGAATTCCGCTTAGTGCGAGCGAAGGCTAGCAAGAGACTAGGAAGCGACCAACTAGAGAGCAATAACGGTCATAATCATGCAGAGCGACAAAGCAACATTGAATTGGGCATGAAAGTGATATAACTATTCTGAAACTCAAAGATCATCAAGGCAAAGCAGACTTTTTAGTCTTAAACATGTGTAAACATGTGCCAAGTCAATCCAAGAATTCTCCAAAGGGAAATACCACCTTAGTATACCAAACTATGAACAATGCAATGCATGTAAATCATTTCAATAACACATTATATACTCTAGCTATTTGAGATTAGCCACAAGGAAAGCATGAACCACTGGGAAAGCATTGTAAACATAGCACTATGTCGCTACAAGCTGGCCTCTAGATCATAAGTATAGGCATATGTACAAAAGTAGAAACAAGAAGAGTTCATACCGGTTTTCCTTGTTGCTTCCCTTCCGTCGATCTTCGTCATTACTGCCTTGTCACTTGCACGATCGAACGTAGGAAATATAATTAAATGCCATCACGGACTCGAGCTGAACTCTGAAAACAAAGCAAACTAAAGAGAGAAAGGAAATCTTTTTGGGTTTTTTCAAAGGTTGAACGAAAGCAAAAGAAAGAGAAAATCTTTTTGTTGTTTTTGCAAAGAAAGAACAAAGAAGAACGGGCAAAAACTTCGAAAAGATCAAAGCGAACAAAAATAAAACGGATAATACAATGGAAAAGTGAGAAGGGCACATACTCCCCCAAGCTTAGGCTTTTGGCCTAAGTTGGTAGTAGTTACTGCCCCCATGAGCCTCCTGCTCCGGGGTGGTACTGGTGAGTCCAAGGGTCGTATAAGGATTCCGGCACGTACACCGAAGTCCTCGGATCCTCCCACGAAGAAGGGTCCGCACTCCAAGCAGAGGAAGACCCTTCACCAAACTGGGTGACGGTCTCCCCCTGAAAAGGTGGCAACTCACCGTGCTCCTCCTCGTCGGGCACAACCCCCTCCATGGGGTTATGAAACTGATGCTGGACCATGAACTCATCAAACTGGATAACATCAAAGGACCATCCGTTCCTGCGAGAAAAATCAAACAAAAGAGGTGCAGGTAGACGGATCTTGCGTTCCGCGGTAGTTCCGAAACGCAAGATATAAACAAGGTTACCAAACTCAGAAGTCATGGTAACAAACTTATGCCTTTTCATAGCAGCAAGATCAAAACTTAAATAAGTAAAAGGCTTATCATCAGGGTGTGGGGTGCCTTTAAGATACTCTAAGATAAGTGTGGCATAAACGCCACCAAATAAATCTCCCTTGTTACCGTTCATAGCAAGGCATCGAGCAATTAAGGCACCCACATTATAATCAAACCTCCCTGAGAGGGCGGTTGCCAGGATAGCAATATCCGGCGCAGAAATGCTGCTCGTGTTGTCACGAGCTAACACCCCTCTAGCAACATAATACACAAAATACCTGAGGTGAGGGAATAAGATGCTGGAGATTTTTGACCGATGAATATCCCTCGTATCCATGCTGCAGAGAGAGTTGAAGATGGTTCTCAGCTCGGAGGGCTGAGAGGTCATCTTCGCCGTCCGCCCAACGTTTGGCACACCTATTATTTCACAAAACTTTTCCAAGGGCATGGTCAAAAGATTATTGTAAATTTTAAACTCAATAGAACCAGTATCAAGGTTATATCTAAAACTGTTAATGAAACCGGAGGTGAGTTTTTGATACTGAGCAACACGGCACATGATGAGCCGTGTCAGACCTGCATTAGCACAAAGATTATAAAACTCATCCTTAATTCCTGCAGCTTCAAGGAATTCATCACATGGGAACATCATCGCACGTGCTGGATTTGTGTCTTCCAACAACTCTAGGGGCACATGATCTTCATTGTAGCTCACCCTAGCAGTCGAGGGTGAAGCTGCGGCTCAAGTAACTCGATCGGAGCGCGCATGCTTCTTCTTCTCAAGCCACCCCTTTGCCCTTCCTAACAAACTCATTTCTGAAATTTTTGGCAAATTACAAAAACAAGGATTTAAACAAAGTGGGTTAAGGCAAACTACTCAACTCACTTACCTAAGGCATAAACTTGCATCAAAACTTGGAAAATAAATTTCTACACATGCATGCAAGCTCATCTACACAGCACCAAGAACTACTAAATACTCACAAATGAAGCCACCAACCAAAAATCTAATTGGAGGGGTGGAGGAGTTACATACCAGGGAGTATTTGTTCAAAATCTCAGCTCGAATGATAGGCTGTAGAGAGAGATCGAAAATTGCCTCCAAGAACAGCAAGAACGCAAGAACAGGTGCAGAACTCGTGTTTTTGGAGAGAAAGAGAGAGAGAGAGGAAGAAGACTCACCTGGAGGCGGTACCTGTGGGCCCCATGCGCCCTATGGGCGCGGCCAAGGGGCAGGCCGCGCCAGCTGGCCGCCTGGGCCACTGGTGGCCCCCCCTGGTCAGCCCCAGGTGCCTCTGGGTCACTCCCGGCATGGAAATTTTAATTTTTATTTTTCTGGAATTTTTCTGAAAACTTCACTGTTGAAAAATATTCGAAGTTCAAAAAGCTGCAAAACTTTCTGAAAACTTAAAGCAGTGATTAGAATTGTGAAGCTTCAAAAACACAAACACTTGGTACAGCAAGGAGAACAAAAGCTAAAACAAATGAAAACATAACAAGCTCAACTTTTTACCTATATAAAACATGCTCACTAGTAAGGTTGATCAAGTCTTACCAACAAACCGGCGATATATAGAGCAAAAAGTCCCACCTCTTACAAAGTGATCATTGCACCTTTACTTTAATGGACATTGTCCCCACCATAATAGTTTTGTATTTGTGGTGCACATGTAGTGGACAGTCCCATTCTCCAATCTTCACGGTCTCGATATTTTCTATAGAGTTGAAGCCATGCCTCTTGTCGGTCTTCTTTGGAAAATACACCGTGTGTTCTTTATCATTCACATTGAAGGTAACCTTTCCTTTATTGCAATCAATAATAGCACCTGCGGTGTTAAGAAAAGGCCTACCAAGAATAATGGACATGCTCCCATCCTCGGGCATGTCAAGCACGACAAAATCAGTAAGGATCAAACAATTAGCAACTTCTACGGGAACATCCTCACAAATACCTATCGGGACGGCGGTTGACTTGTCAGCCATCTGAAGAGAGATATCTGTAGGGATTAGCTTCTCTAAACAAAGCCTCTTGTAAAGAGAGAAAGGCATAACACTCACTCCTGCTCCAAGATCACATAAAGCAGTTTTGACATAATTATTCTTTATGGAGCAAGGAATGGTGGGTATACCTGGATCACTAAGCTTCTCAGGAATCTTGCCACTGAAAGAGTAGTTAGCAAGCATAGTAGATATTGCTTCATTAGGAACTTTTCTTTTATTAGTAACAATATCTTTCATATATTTTGAATAGGGAGGTAACTTAATAGCATCAGTCAAAGGGATTTGAAGAAAAAGAGGTTTCATCCACTCACAAAACTTATTGTAATGCTCTTCTTCTTTAGATTTGAGAGACTTACCTGGAAAGGGCATGGGTTTCTGTATCCATGGTTCTCTTTCCTTCCCATGTCTTCTTGCGACGAAGTCTTCTCTAGTGTACTTCTTGCGTTTGTCAGGTGCTTCTTCTTCTCGAACTTCAGGCGGATCATTCTTCTCCTTATCCTTATCTTCAGGTTCCGCACCGTCTTCAGTCTCAGCATCGGAGGTAGATATACTGTTGGGATCAACAGCTGGCTCTTCACTTGTAATAGGATCATTGGAATTGTCAGCCTCCTTGTGTTTCTTCTTCTTCTTCTTCTTTGGAGAGCCAACAATTTCTTCTTCCTGCATTTGAGAATCTTTCTCGATTCTCCTCGGATGCCCCTCTGGATAGAGAGGATCTTGAGTGCTAGTTCCTCCTCGGGTCTTAATCCCGAAGGCCTATAAATCATCTTGTTTGGTATTATTAGCAAGCAAATCTTTTTGCACATTAGAAATTTGTTCAAGCTGAGTTTGAACCATATGAAAATGCTTCACAAGACATTTAACATCATTAACTGTTCTACCTAGAACATCAAGCAAACTTTTGATAGCAAGGGAATTATCATGCAATTGACTTTGTATCCTCTCATTAAAATGACTTTGCTTCATAATAAAATTATCAAGCTCATCTAAACATTGATCAGGAGGCTTACCATGAGGGATGTCACTTGCGTTGAAATCTAAAAGAGAGTGTACCTCTACCATAGGAGAGTGAGTGGTAGGCTCACACAACTTCTCAATAGGGGGTAGATTCTTCACGTCTTCAGTTTTAATACCCTTCTCTTTAATAGACTTCTTTGCTTCTTGCATATCTTCGGGGCTTAGAACAAGCATGCCCCTCTTCTTTGGTGGTGGAGGTGGTTCAGGGACGGACCAATCTTCATGGTTTTTGGCAATCCTGCCCATCAATTCTTCTGCATCGTCCGGTGTTCTTTTCCTGAAAACACAACCAGCACAACTATCCAAATAGGACCTGGATTCATCAGTTAGACCAACATAAAATATATCGATTAATTCATTCTTAGGGACTCCATGTCCTGGTCTAGCCTGGATCAGACTACAGTACCTCCCCCAAGCTTTAGGGAGGTGCTCATCCTGCAACTGTTTAAAGTTATAAATTCTTTGTAAAGCAGCATGTTGCATATGAGCAGGAAAGTACTTATCAACAAAAGAGTGAGCTAAGTCTTGAGGACTCTTAATGGAACCACATGGTAGTGCATCATACCATGTTTTAGCACCTTCCTTCAAAGAGAAAGGAAGAAGCTTAGTCACATAAAAGTTTCGTATCTTTTCATTCGTGGTAAACAAGCCACCCAACTCAGTGAGTTTGGTCAGGTGTGCAATAGCATCATCATTTTCTCTGCCATAAAAGGGGTCAGCTTTAACCATAGATATAAGTGAAAGATCAATAGAGAAATCATAATCAGGATCATTGATGCATATAGGAGATGTAGAAAATTCAGGATCAGGAACAGTCTTGTTCTTCAAGGAGTGTTTTTCAAGCAGCTTCTTAATAGCTTCAGGGTCAGAGTCGGCAAACTCTTTCAGTTCCCTGCATAAATCATCATCAAGCATAATGTAATCATCATCAAGGAGTCTCTCCTTGAGTTTACTCAAATCAGGATAATCATAAGTTCCACCAATAGGGTAGCGAGTAACAGGAATTTCAATTCCAGATTTTTTTGCAGCAGCAGCGATCTGTTTCTCAAGAGCATAACCAAGTGAACGAATATCATCAAGAGTAGTAGAAGCATCATCAAAAGTATCGGACATAGTAACAGATTCAATAGAAGCATCATGTGGTGGTGGTGAGGCAAACTTACTCATAACAGAAGGTGAATCAAGTGTAGCACTAGTGTTCAGAACAATACCTCTTCTTGTAGTGGATAGTAAGATCGGAACCTTGGGGTCTCCTTTCTTACCCATAGCGGATGAAGTGCAGCAGGTAGGATACTTCAAGTAGACTTGTAAATATTGCTATGCTCCCTGGCAACGGCGCCAGAAAACGGTACTTGATAACCCTCAACCGTAAGGGATCGAGATAGTCTTCGCGGGTAAGAATAACCCAATTTATAGATTCGACACACGGGGGGCCAAAGAGTATTTATAAGCTTTGACAGTTGAGTTGTCAATTCAACCGCACCTGAAATATACTTACTTGCAACAAAAGATAAGTGGTAACGGTGATATGATAGTGATGGTGGTGACAACAAAAGTAAACAGCAAAAGTAACAACTAATAACCAGCAGGATTGAAACACTGTAGGCTAGGGAGATGGATGGTTGGGCGCTGCATGGATGAGATACATCATGAATCTAACTTGGGGCAAGGCACACAGAAAAGTAATGATCATCTAGGCAAATATCAAACATTAGGCATGTATCCCACAGGTAGTTGTACGTGCTTGCAATAAGAACTTGCACAACATCTTTTGTCCTACCATCCCGCTACGAACGGGGCCAAAAGGAACTTATGGAGATTAAGGTGCTCCTGTCAAAGAGCACCAGAACAAAGCAATAAACTCAATGGATACATGGAATCCTCAAATTATGGACCATCCCCTTTGGTGTCCCAAGCTGTCACCTTTGGGATCGCCGGTTCCGGACCATAATACGTGCAATCAACTCATAGATAGGATCAAGAACACAAATATATTCATGCAAACACATAGGCTTCAGATCTGAAAACATGGCACTCGGGCCCAAAGTGACAAGAATTAAGAGCAACAAGTTGAAGCAAAGATGATAAACACAAAAGTAGATGATAGGCAACATGCCCCCAATAATCTGATAAACTATTACATGATCTAACTCATCCAATCCCTACCATCCCCTTTGCCTACAGCAGGGAATTACTCACACATGGAAGGAGAAGTCATGGAGGGAGGATGGAGTGGTGATTATGATAACGATGGCGACGATCTCCCCGCTCCGGAGGCCAAATCAGCCTCCAGATTAGCCTCCCGAAGAAGAACAGAGGGTGGCGGCGGCTCCGCGACGGTAACTGGAAAAACGACTTCTGTTCTGGGGTTTCCTCGCCACGGGAATAAATAGGAGCCAAGGTAGGGCACTAGAGGGGGGAGGACCCTCCCAGGCGGCCTCCTGGCACGGCCAGGGGTGGGGCCGCGCCAGTAGTGCGCCTGGGGACCCCTGGTTACCCTCTGGCCCCACTTCTGGCACAATGGCCCTTCGGGTGCGTGGATTTTCTGTGATTTTTCTTGGAATTTTCTGAGACACCTAAAAATCCATTTTCCTGCACACAATAAAACCATACAGGCAGCTCTGCTGAAAACAGCGTCAGTCCGGGTTAGTTTAGTTCAAATCATGCAAGAATGAGGGCAAAACAATAGCAAAAGTGTTTGGAAAAGTAGATACGTTTGAGACGTATCAACGTGCTTTGCACACTGGTGTTGGCGGGTGTCTGTTTCTCCAACTTTAGTTGAATCGAGTTTGACTACGGCCGGTCCTTGTTGAAGGTTAAAACAACACACTTGACGAAAAATTGTTGTGGTTTTGATGCGTACTACTAGGGAAAACCCTAGTAGTAGCGCTTGTTTTATAGCTACTAGTAGTAGCGCTGGTACCAGCGCTACCACTAAGGCGCTACAGCTAACTACTGGCAGTAGCGTAGGAATGGGAGCGTAGCTACCTAGTTAGCAGTAGCACTTGTTCTGAAAAGCGTTGCTGCTATATCTAAGTATCAGTAGCGCCTGTTCTAAAAAGCGCTACTGCTAACTTTTCTTGTATTTTTAAAAATACAACTTATTTTCGTTGTGTGGTTTTATATACAGTACTTTCATCATATGATTTTATAATCATGATTACCTATTATATATAACAGTGGGTGAAATAAACGTGGAGTAGATTCAAGTGGAGACAACATGTGGTGCATGTCGAAAGTACTACTCTAATCCAAACTTGAACTTGTTTGGATTAGTAGTACTTTCAATGTGGACCACATGTTGGCTCCACTTGAATCTAATCCATGTTCATTTCACCCACAATGTTGCTTCCCAGAACCTCCTTACGACTGTCCATACATTTTTTCCATTCTTTGATTACCATGTCTTCACTGGTTTTAGAAATCCGATATGGACAGGCACTAGTAGATAAAGGGTCATCTGACCCGGTTCGTTAGGGCCTTTAGACCAGGTTCTTGAACCGGGACTAAAGGGTCGGTACTAATGCCCTAGCCCTTTAGTCCCGGTTCAATCTAGAACCGGGGCTGATGGGTCTCCACGTGGTCTGTGCGCGGAGCCCAGGCAGGAGGGCCTTTGGTCCCGGTTGGTGGCACCAACAGGGACCAAAAGGCATCCACGCGTCAGCATTTCTGTGGCTGTGGTTTTTGTTTTTTTGAAAGGGGGGGGGGTTTGAGGTTTTGGGTGGTTAATTTAGGTGTTTCATATATTGTGTTAGCTAGCTAATTAATAGAGACAAGTGTCCTCTCTTATGTCCGTGCTTGGTCGACGCTACGTACTACACATACATATAGAGAGGACTAGACACGCTAGCTAGCTAGCTAGTAAGCAAACGAAGGAAACCGAAGATCGTAATCAACATATATATGCATACAGAGAGAAGTAATATCGACCACCTCTCCTTCTCCGAGAGATTGGTCGAACAACAAGTTCTCGTATATCTATCCGACACTACCGGGTACATATATACAATAATTATCTCTTACAAATATAATCTCCTATACGATGGACGCATGGTCCACATAGTATTCTCCGTCTCGCGCGATCACGTGTTCAAGGAAGAATGCCGCTAATTCCTCTTGAATTGCTGCAAGACGATCTGGTGCTAGGAGTTCATCCCGCATCCGGAACATCTAATTTGAAGAAGGGGGTCAATACATGAAATGATGCTATAAAATTGTGAATATTATTAATTAATTGCTTACGCACTTCAAATGATGGTAATTAAATAAAATTGTGAATATTATTAATTGCTTACGCACTTCAAATTGTGCTTCAGTGTAGCCCCGCTCACAGGTCGTGTGGCGGATGGACTCGCAAATGTAGTATCCACAGAAATCATTCTCGGGTTCCTGCCACAACAACTTTACAAGAAACAGAGGTCAATCAAACTGATAAGCAAGAATGCCAAATGGTATTGATGAAACTAGCGCTTGAATCAAGATATAGGAGATGCGTGGAACATGCTACTATATAGTACTTACTTTCGGGTGTCTAAATTCTAGCTTCTTCGGCAGTCCCGGAGCTTTTTTGGTGAATTTTCTCCAAACCCTGCCAGACAAAGAAAACAATTACTCGATATCAGAAATGAACAAAGTTGCTGATATGCATGGTGGATAATATTGATCGATTTAACTTACCTATCGAGCATTTAAGTCATGTCCGCATACTCCTCGGGATCTTTACGTTTAGAGTCCAAGACAGTTACTACTCCCTTCTCAAGCTTAATCTCTAAGAGAATATAGTGGAAGCTGCGCACGCATGCATGAACTCATCAATTACATTACTATAACCTTGACTGATATATAAGGGAAACCAAATATGCACAAGACAGTAACACTCACTTGAAGTTGTAAGGAAAGAGTATTATATCTTTGTTTTCATTTACCACCAACGATCGTAGCAAGTTGGTCTCGGTATCTGAGGCACGCCCTTCAACCTCGGTTGCATCTATGAGGTATGTGTTAATGAACCCAATATCACCGACTTGTCTTTTCTTCAATTCGACGATCTTCAATCTGCATAATATAGTGAGGATAATTATAAATACATGCAATGAAAGAGCTGAGCTATATAGAGAGACTTAATGACAGAAGTAGTACTACTTACAGATAGTAGCAGGTGACCGTTGCTTTTTCGAGGGCCAATTGATTGAAAAACTGATAGAACTCCTCAAATGGAATAGGCAACAGTTCAATTCCAACGAGGTCATGTTCCGGTTTAACTCTCACATACAAACTATCCCTCCCCCCAGACTCTCTGCAGATTTTCAAGTACCAATCATGCAATCTTCGCATATTCGTTGATAGAGATCTTTCATTTTTGACGAGAGGCTTCCCGTACTCGTATCTTTGTATCTGCACCTCCAAGAAATCATAATGTACATCGTCGGACAGGTAATCTCCAAGATTGCTATAACCGGGCACCATCATCGGATCATTAGCGACCATGTCGCTAGACACCTTGAGCGGGGGGCACGATTGGTCCGCTTGTTCGCCGAGCTGGGCAATTTGTTTCCCAGCTCGTCCTTCTGCTAACCTTTGATCACTTTTAGTACTTCCCGACCACTTCGCTTCGTGAAATGACTTTTCAATAATGCGGTCATAGTTGTCCTTCGGCTTACTTTTCGCTGGTTTCTTCAGGGCAGCAAGAGTGCGCTTTGCTTTCACCGGATGTATCTTCTCCTCTGGAGGTGGATGTCTCTGTCCTTTCAACCCTTCAAGCCAGTCCTTCAATTCGCCTTTAGCGATCTTCGTGTTATCCTCGTCGGACCTCTCGTATGGTAACTTCTCTAGAGGCATGAGAGAAGGACCGAATCTGCATCGCCTCCCGCCTCTGGCTGTACTGCTAGACGTCGGCAGACCAGACGAAGCGGTTGTCTTCTTTCCTTGCTTACGCGCTGGAGCAGGAGCAGACGGAGCGGCGGCAGGTCTCTTCCGCCCTTGCTGACTAGGCGGAGAAGGAGGAGCAGGCTGGCTGCTCGGGCGCGCCGGCGCAGGCGGAGAAGGAGGAGGCTGGCTGCTCGGGTGCGCCGGTGCATGCGGAGAAGGAGGCGGAGTGCCGCCACGCGCCGGAGAAGGAGCCGGAGTGCCCTGATCGTCACTCGCCGGAGGAGGAGGCGGTGGAGGAGGCGGAGTGCCCTGACTCGTCGGAGGAGGAGGAGGAGGCGGAGGCCTTCAGTTGAGATTGTTGATGAGGTCCTTCCGCCATAGGCATGGAGTCTTCAGTGAAGTACCCAGCCGAGTCTCCCCTTCACCGGTAGGGTGGTCAAGCTGGAGCTCCTCAAATCCCTCCGTAATTTCATCCACCATCACCCTAGCATATCCTTCTGGAATCGGCCGGGAGTGAAAACTTGCGCCCGGTCCAGTAGGATAAATAGAGCCAGCAGCCTCCTTGACCTTCATATTTATCCACTGCGTCATAAGGTGGCAATTTTGTACCTCCGTGATAGCATCCACGGGATAGCTGGCAGTAGCCGTCAAGACATGCTCCGGCTGAAGCAGCTCGGTGGAAGCCACGCTGCTTCTCTACTGAGATGGCGGGGTAGCTTCGGGGGAAGCTTCGGCAATTCTTTTGTCCCGATTTGCTTCTCGTTCCTCTATCGCTTGTATTCTGGCGCGCAGCGCCTGCAGTTCGGTTTGCTGCATTTTCTTCCTCCTCTCGTGGCATTTGTAACCGCCTGCGTCCGGAAACCCAGCACTCCACGGAACGGAGCCTGGCGTGCCTCGTGTCCGTCCAGGGTGCTTAGGATTCCCGAGGGCCATTTTCAGCTCGTCGTTCTCTCTGTCGGGGAAGAACGTCCCTTGCTACACTGCTTTGATATAGTGCCGAAGCTTCCTGAGTGGTATTTCCAATTGCTTGTTCGTCCAAATGCACCACCCTGATACAGGGTCCAAGGTTCCGCCAGCCCCGAAGAACCAAGTCCGGCAATGGTCTGGCCAGTTCATTGTCTCTGGTTCGATCCCTTTCTGAAGCAGATCATTCTCAGCCTTGGCCCACTTAGGCTGGGCTCTGAGGTAGCCACCTGACCCCGTGCGATGGTGATGCATCTTCTTCGCAGCATTTTTCTGGTTTGTCGCCGACATCTTCTTACTCTTTTCTGATGTCTTATAGGCCACAAATGAGGGCCATTCATCTTTGATCTTCTCATATATGCCCACGAATTCTGGAGTCTCTTTTTTGCGGACAAACTTAGTCAGATTTTTCTTCCACGCCCTGAATAGTCCTGCCATCTTCGTAAGAGCAGCATACTTGATTAATTCCTCTATAACTTGCTTCGCCGGATCAGCCTCTGGCGGTAGGGTGAAATTTGACTTCAGCTCAGTCCAAAGATCTTCTTTCTGCATATCAGTGACATAAGACACCTGAGCGTCTTCTGCAGCCGGCTTTAACCATTGATGGATGCTGATCGGGATCTTGTCCCTAACCAGAACCCCGCACTGATTAACAAATGCGTTCTTTGTCCGGATGGGTTCAATCGGTTCGCCGGTGCGCGAGATTTCTGAGATCTCAAACTTTTCATCCGGCCTCAACTTTTTCTTCGCGCCTCGTCTCTTTACCGAAGATTTGCTCGATCCGGAGGGCTAGAAAAAAGAACAAAGACGAGAGTTAATGAATGTATCAATTAACTAGTCAGCACAGGCTTAACTAATATATATACCTCCGGGCCGGACTCGGTTCGGTCACCGGAGCCAGCATCACGCTCTCCTTCTTGCACCGGCATTGGGTCACCGGAGCCGTCCTCACGGTCTACTTCTTCCATGTGCATTGGGTCACCGGAGCCATCAATATCATATCCTAGATCTTCCTCTCTTTCCAGCAGCTCATCGGTCTCGTTGAGAAACGACAAGACGGCATCACGTCCGTCTGCGATTATGTCCAACAACATCGCTTCTTGTGCTTCGTCTCGGGGGTTGTCGTACATAGTTTCTACAAATATTTACAACATGCCAATTATTATTCAAACATGACAGATGGATATATTAATGGCAAACGTAGAACTAGCTTCGACCCTCGACCCCAGGACGACCCTCGACTGCTCGACGATCCACAACCCTAGACCCCATCATGTCACATTTTGTCTAGTGTCAAAGGATTCACCAAAACCAATACTTCATCATTAGGCGAAAGTAACAGTCGCATGATGGTACGAAGCTCTCCAAAGTTATTTTGGAACGGAGTCCCAGATAGGATAAATCGTAACAAAAGACGGATTATCCTATCAGGAACTCCGTTCCAAAACAACTTCGCAGAACTTCGTACCAACATGCCCCGGTTACTTCTGGCAAATGATGAAGTCATGGATTTCTTCAATACTTTGACACTAGCTAGGCAACCTCTCGACCCCGCGACCCTCGACTGCTCGGCGATCCACAACCCTAGACCCCCTCATGTCACATTTTGTCTAGTGTCAAAGGATTCAACAAAACCATGTCTTCATCATTAGACGAAAGTAAAAGTCGCATGATGGTACGAAGCTCTCCAAAGTTATTTTGGAACGGAGTCCCAGATAGGATAATTCGTAACAAAAGACGAATTATCCTATCAGGAACTCCATTGCAAAACAACTTTGCAGAACTTCGTACCAACATGCCCCGGTTACTTCTGGAAAATGATGAAGTCATGGA
>LR738712.1:787662458-787715529 GCA_902687465.1 Secale cereale | reverse complement strand
CGGTTGGTGCCACGAACTGGGACCAATGCCCCCCTTTAGCCCCGGTTGTTGCCACCAACCGGGACCAAAGCCCTTGTCCTGCCCCGCGGCGCAAATCTTTAGTCCCACCTCGCTAGTTGATAGGGGCTCGGAGTGGTTTATAAGCCCCACTGCGGTGGCTGTATTGAGCTCCTCTCTATTGCAGGCTTCTGGGCCTAAATCTGCGCGCTGCCCTGTGAGTTTGCTGGGCCTTATAGTCCAGATGCATCCTGGGCTGTAGGCCTTGCAGGCTCACTGGGCAGCGCCCAATTTTTTTTATTTTTTTCCTTTTCTGCTTTATATATTTCTAAGTTGTTTTTTGTTGTATTTAGAGTTTCTTTGTGAATATTATTGCTTTAAGTAAAACCAATTACAAATTTTCTGTTAGTGCAAGTAGTATTCAAATTTGAATAGTTTAAATTTGAAATTATTTGTTTTCTTCCTTGCTTTATTTATTTTATTTTATTTCTACTTACAACAAAATACTTATTGTTGCTATTTTTATTTTTTTGCAAGTTTTTTTGTTTTGTTTTCTGCATTATTTATTTTCTTTTGTTTTTTGCTTTATTTCTTAATTCTTTCTGGTAAAACCAATTACAAACTTTCTGTTAGTGCAAGTAGTATTCAAATTTGAATAGTTTAAATTTGAAATTATTTGTTTTCTTTGTTGCTTTATTTATTTTATTTTGTTTCTACTTACAACAAAATACTTATTGTTGTTATTTTTATTTGTTTGTAAGTTTTTTTGTTTTTTTCTGCATTATTTATTTTCTTTTGTTTTTTGCTTTATTTTTTAATTCTTTCTGGTAAAACCAATTACAAACTTTATGTTAGTGCAAGTAGTATTCAAATTTGAATAGTACAAACGGACAATGGTATCATACTCGTCTGTTACAAAGTTGGCATGGTATCATCATAGTTGCAGAAAAAAGTCTTCACTTTTTCTTCGCTTGTGTCATTTGCTTATTGCGCCGTAACCATGGATAATCTTCATCGTTTATCAGGATGCTTGGGTCAGCCTTGACTTTGAAGGGAGGAATTTCATGAAACTTTTCATAATCTTCAGATATGTCTGTCTTGCCCTCCACTCCCAGGATGTCCCTTTTTCCTGAAAGAACTATGTGGCGCTTTGGCTCATCGTATGATGTATTCGCTTCCTTATCTTTTCTTTTTCTCGGTCTGGTAGACATGTCCTTCACATAGATAACCTGTGCCACATCATTGGCTAGGACGAACGGTTGGTCAGTGTATCCAAGATTTTTCAGATCCACTGTTGTCATTCCGTACTGTGGGTCTACCTGTACCCCGCCTCCTGACAGATTGACCCATTTGCACTTAAACAAAGGGACCTTAAAATCATGTCCGTAGTCTAGTTCCCACATGCCCACTATGTAACCATAATATGTGTCATTTCCCCTCTCGGTTGTTGCATCAAAGCGGACGCCGCTTTTTTGGTTGGTGCTCTTTTGATCTTGGACAATCGTGTAAAATGTATTCCCATTTATCTCGTATCCTTTGTAAATCAATACAGTCAAAGATGGTCCCTTGGACAACAAGTACAACTCATCACAAACAGTGTTGTCACCTCTGAGACGTGTTTCCAACCAACTACTGAAAGTCCTGATGTGTTCACATGTAATCCAGTCGTCGCACTGCTCCGGGTGTTTGGAGCGCAGACTGTTCTTGTGTTCATCGACATATGGGGTCACCAATGTAGAGTTCTGTAGACCTGTGTAGTGTGCTTGAGACCAAGAATATCCACCCATGCATATTATTGAGTCCCTTCCAAGCGTGCCTTTTCCAGTCAGTCTCCCCTCGTACCGCGATTTAGGGAGACCTATCTTATTAAGGCCAAGAATGAAGTCAACACAAAACCCGATGACATCCTCTGTTTGATGGCCCATGGAGATGCTTCCTTCTGGCCTAGCGCGGTTACGGACATATTTCTTTAGGACTCCCATGAACCTCTCAAAGGGGAACATATTGTGTAGAAATACGGGCCCAGAATGACAATCTCGTCGACTAGATGAACTAGGACGTGTGTCATGATATTGAAGAAGGATGGTGGGAACACTAGCTCGAAACTGACAAGACATTGCGCCACATCACTCCTTAGCCTTGCTACCATTTCTGGATCGATCACCTTCTGAGAGATTGCATTGAGGAATGCACATAGCTTCACAATGGCTAATCGGACGTTTTCCGGTAGAAGCCCCCTCAATGCAACCAGAAGCAGTTGCGTCATAATCACGTGGCAGTCATGAGACTTTATGTAATGCCCAGGATGGGACTATATCTCCTACGTGTCGAGGCACGACTTAAAGATATAAGCACATTCTGGAATGATCGCAAGTTTGGTATCTTTGCACATCTCATGTAAAAAGGGGATGAAAGCTGAAAAGATAGTTGGCTTACACTCGCCACATCACACAAATTCATTACATATCCAAACATCATTCAAATGAACATCACAGCCCATCTAAGGGTAAAAATCCAAATGTCAAGATACCAAACATAACATTAAACCACAGGTCTGAAATCGAATCCTAGTAGAAGCTCTACTGATCAACCGGATAGTTCACGTAGTAACGGCTATGCTCCTCGTCGTACTCCCAGTCTAGCTCAGTGCCATCACCTGTGTAGCTCACCATCGTACCTGCATCTGGGGTGTTGAAGTAACTGTGAGCCACAGAGGACTCAGCAATCCCGTTCCCGGGTAACACGACTATCCCAGCCTTGGGTGTGGAACAAGGCTGAAGAAAAGAATAAGAGTCTGCAGCAGCACTAGCCTAGCTTACGTAAAAGAGAGCGAGAAGAGAAGGTGCCTCGGTCGAGAGATGATCACGAAGTGATCCTAAACTAATCAAGTCAAACATAACCCCACCGTGTTCACTTCCCGAATCCCATTCGGAAAATGACCGTCACGGTACTCACGCTGGTAGTGTATTGGAACATGGTGTCAAGTTTTCTACAACCGGATATTAACAAGCTCCCATCTGCCACATAACCATGGGCACAGCTTTCGAAAGTTCATAACCCTGCAGGGGTGTTCCAACTTGGCCCATGACAAGCCCACGATCCGCGGAGTCGCAACTCAAAGGTGGGAAGACCCGAGTATTCTCGGAATCCCGTGCTCAAGATATTCCGACTAAGGTCAGGCTAATCCAGCAAATCCTCCCGGCGTTCCAACACCCTGACAATAGCCGCGCGTATCTAGTCTCAGGCCATGACCGGATGGGCGATTCTACAGGTTTTTACCAATCCTCGAGTTTCCTCGTGGTGGCCCCGCAGACTCCCCGTTTCGGACCAACACTCATGTGGAGCACTGGCCCAGGGTTGTTGATTAAGAACTCGGGTTTGCTAGACCCTATGCAAGTTTTATTAGTTATTAGGCGAATAGTACCAATGTTGGGACAAGCTGGAAAAGACTTAGCACTTAGCGGTTTATCGAGGGGTCCCATAACCCCAACCGTGTGAGGAACGCATAATCAAGGAACATAACACCGGTTTATACGGTTCCTAGCGGCATGACTGGAACAAATCACCAAGCAAAAGGCTTAGCCTTCCACCCATTACCAATATATAGATGATTTCATTTAATAATTAATATAGTGTGATATCCCAACAAGCATCAACAAGAAGCAAGAATCTTCAATCTTCACCTGCAACTAACAATGCTATAAGAGGGGCTGAGCGAAGCCTACGTATAGCCAATCAATGGGTTGCATAGGTAGGGTGGTTAAACAGGTTCATGGTTACAATAGGAGGCTGACAGGAAAAACATGGGCATCGAGGCAAAACTATAGATCGAGACTTCTAGCAATAGGCAAAAATAGTAATGGTATCCGGGTTCGGTCATCTTGCCTGAAGAGTCGTCGATGGGATCGTAAGAGAGCTCCTCATTCTCAACCTCGGTAGTAACCTCGTTCTCGTACTCATACTCAGCTTCCGGCTCTACTCAACACAAACACACAAGGCACGAAATCAACAAGATGCAATGCGCACACAAAATATGCTGGATGCATGACTGATGCACTATGGGAGCACAAGGAGCATGACAATATGCGATCAAGCAAAAATGCTTCAAAACATGATAACAATAGGATATTATGAATCTACATGAAAAAACACACAAGTTTCATATAGGACTTGCTCAAATCGGAGCTACGGGCTAAAAGTTACACACAAAACAATAAACATGCGAAAGCTGAAAAATTACAGCCACATAACAACTTCGGAGCAAGAAATAATTAAGCTACAGCACTCAAACATCATGGCAAAGAGCATGGACATAAACTAGACATATCCTACAGAAAATAATTCCATTGGAGCATCCCCAAAGGAGCCATGGATCAATAGCAACAAGCTATGACATATTGAACTTGATAACAAAATCCTGACAGCAGTATTTTATTGCAACTTGGGAGCAAAATTTAAATATGCTAAATCCACTCAAATAAGCATGTGAGAGCATGAATGGATAGCCAACAACTTATACAACAAGGAATCATCAAGAGTCACCCCAAAATTATCATGGATTGGCCTAGAACAACAAGCAAACGTGGCATCTGGAAATTACAGATTCCAGACTTAGTGAAATTTCACTAAGTGTTGAAACAGCAGTTTCATCATGGCATCTTTGAGAGCAAGTTTAAGTCAACTCAAAGCTAAACATGGCAAGTGGTAAGCACCACAGTAAAGTACACATGATGGTGAATCCAAAACATCTAAGCATGCATCGAGGGGACAAACACATCCATAGCAACGAGCTCCTCTTCGAGGCATCTCGTAACAAGTTTAACAACTTGACAGCCACATAGCACTTTGCAACGGAGATAAGCATGTCAAGATGAAATCTATCATGCAAGCTAAAGCACCCAACATGTAGAGCATTTCATGACGAACACGTGGACATCTCATTTGCTTCATTTGGATAAGCATGCAAAAAGTTATCACATTGCAAAGATGGCATGAAAACAAATACTAACAGCAGTTTATAACAATATGCACTCTTGCAACAGATTTTTAAACATCTAGATGATCTCAAACGTGCATGGCATAATGGAACAAAATGTAGTACAAGTCTCCACGAACATTTTGACATATCATTCACTCAAATCGGACCATCACACAAAAAGGTATCCACGTTTTAAAACTCCATCAGAGATCACAATTTCAGGGACTTAGAGAAAATCAACCTCCTCGGTCAAAGTCAAAGTCAACGCGGCGGCTGGTGGATCGGGTCCTGGCGGAGCGGATAGGGCGGCGCCCTCGGGCTAACGGGCCCCGCGGCCTGCTAGGGTTCGGCGGTGGAGACGGCAGATCGGGGGATCCTCCCGATCCCCGATCGGAGGTGGCGGCGGCTGGCTGGGCCTCGGCCCGGCTCGCACGGGAGGCAGAGGAGGCATGCCCAGGTTGCGCGGGGTCGGCCGGCCCAGCAGAGAGGCATGGCGCTGGGCCTCGGCTCGGCCTGGGAGGCCCGGCAGACAGGGCAGATCCGGATCGGGGGCCTGGCTCCCCCTCGATCCGATCTGGTCGGCAGCGGCGGCTGGCCTCGAGCGGAGGGCGCCGGCGTGAGGGTGGCGTGGATTGGGAGGTGGCCGGAGATCGGCGGGGCGGCGCCGGCCGGCGGCGCAAGATGCCGGGGCGGCGGCGGAGGAAGCAGCTCCGGGCGGCGGGGTAGCTGGAGGGCGGCCGGTGGAGCTCCGGTGAGGCGGCGGTGGTCTCCGGCGAGCTCCTCCGGCGGGGCTCTGGCGAGCTCCGGCCGGAGTGGAGGAAGGTGGCTGGAGGTAGGGGAAGATGGACTAGGGTTTTCTAGGGCAAAATTTGGGGGAAGGTGGACAAATATATAGGCACAAGGAGCTAGGGTTGTCCAAATGAGGTGTGGTTTTCGGCCACGCGATCAGAATTGGATGGCCTAGATGAAGGAAGGGGTTTGGGCTGGTTTGGTGGGCTGTTGGAGGGGTTTCTTGGGCCTCAAAGTGGTGGTAGTTTCAGCCCACGAGAATAACTATTGGAGCACCAAACGAACTCCAAACGCGACGAGATTTGACAGGCGGGTTACACACACCAAAACAACAACACACGACAAGTCTCGCGCCAAACGGGAAACGTTACACGGCCAAACACCAAAGTAGGCCTCGGGGACGCCACGGACACGTGAGGGAGCTCCGGAACTCGAAACGGACAACGGAAAGGAACGAGTGGGACCGGATGCAAACGACAACACAAATGCAATGCGATGCACATGACTACATGATATGAATGAATGCCACACACGCACACAACAAAACGACGAAAACCCGGAAGACGAAGAACCCGGAATGGAATTGATGAAGCCAGAGATATTATATATTGCCCAAAAGCGAAAGTATTACATCCGGGGCATTACACTTTAGGTTCTGGAACTTTTTCTCTGGCATATTTATTATTCCCTTTATATTCGACGAGAAGCCAGTCGGGACCTTCATACTGAGCAGGCATTCAAAGAAGATTTCTTTGTCTTCTTTCGTAAGAGCATAGCTGGGAGGACCTTCATACTGCTTCGGAGGGATGCCGTCTTTTTCGTGCAAACGTTGCAGGTCCTCCCGTGCCTCAGCTGTATCTTTTGTCTTTCCATACACGCCCAAGAAGCCTAGCAGGTTCACGCAAAGGTTCTTCGTCACGTGCATCACGTCGATTGAAGAGCGTACCTCTAAGTCTTTCCAGTAGGGTAGGTCCCAAAATATAGATTTCTTCTAACACATGGGTGCGTGTCCCTCAGCGTCATTCGGAACAGCTAGTGCGCCGGGGCCCTTTCCAAAGATTACGTGTAAATCATTGACCATAGCAAGTACGTGATCACCGGTACGCATGGCGGGCTTCTTCCTGTGATCTGCCTCGCCTTTGAAATGCTTGCCTTTCTTTCGACCTTGATGGTTGGTCGGAAGAAATCGACGATGGCCCAGGTACACATTCTTCCTGCATTTGTCCAGGTATATACTTTCAGTGTCATCTAAACAGTGCGTGCATGCGTGGTATCCTTTGTTTGTCTGTCCTTAAAGGTTACTGAGAGCGGGCCAATCGTTGATGGTCACGAACAACAACGCCTTTAGGTCAAATTCCTCCTGTCTGTGCTCATCCCATGCACGTACACCGTTTCCATTCCACAGCTATAAAAGTTCTTCAACTAATGGCTTTAGGTACACATCAATGTCGTTGCCGGGTTGCTTAGGGCCTTGGATGAGAACTGGCATCATAATGAACTTCCGCTTTATGCACATCCAAGGAGGAAGGTTATACATACATAGAGTCACGGGCCAGGTGCTGTGATTGCTGCTTTGCTCCCTGAAAGAATTAATGCCATCCGCGCTTAAAGCAAACCATACGTTCCTTGGGTCCTTTGCAAACTCCTTCCCTTACTTTCTCTCGATTTTTCTCCACTACGACCCGTCAGTGGGTGCTCTCAACTTCCTATCTTTCTTACGGTCCTCACTGTGCCATCGCATCAACTTGGCATGCTCTCCGTTTCTGAACAAACGTTTCAACCGTGGTATTATAGGAGCATACCACATCACCTTCGCAGGAACCCTCTTCCTGGCGGGCTCGTCGTCAACATCACCAGGGTCATCTCGTCTCATCTTATACTGCAATGCACCGCATACCCGGCATGCGTTCAGATCCTTGTATGCACCGCGGTAGAGGATGAAGTCATTAGGGCATGAATGCATCTTCTGCACCTCCAATCCTAGAGGGTATACGACCTTCTTTGCTGCGTATGTACTGTCGGGCAATTCGTTATCCTTCGGAAGCTTCTTCTTCAATATTTTCAGTAGCTTCTCAAATCCTTTGTCAGCCACAGCATTCTCTGCCTTCCACTGCAGCTATTCCAGTATGGTACCGAGCTTTGTGTTGCCATCTTATCAATTTGGGTACAACCCTTTTTTGTGATCCTCTAACATGCGATCGAACTTCAGCTTATCCTTTTGACTTTCGCATTGCGTCCTTCTATCGACAATGACCCGGCGGAGATCATCATTTGGTTCCTCTTGATCTTCAGCAGCTTCACCCATTGCAGCATCATTGGGCACATCGTTTGGTTCCTCTTGATCTTCACCAGCTCCCCCCATTGCAGCATCACCGTATTCAGGGGGCACATAGTTGTCATCGTACTCTTCTTCTTCGCCGTCTTCCATCATAACCCCTATTTCTCCGTGCCTCATCCAAACATTATAGTGTGGCATGAAACCCTTGTAAAGCAGGTGGGAGTGAAGGATTTTCCGGTTAGAGTAAGACATCGTATTCCCACATTTAGTGCATGGACAACACATAAAACCATTCTACTTGTTTGCCTCAGCCGCATTTAGAAACTCATGCACGCCCTTAATGTACTCGGAGCTGTGTCTGTCACCGTACATCGATTGTCGGTTCATCTGCGTGCATTAAATATGTCAAAAACCATTACAGAACATCATAAATAGATAATTAAGTGACCAAATTAATAGAACTTCATCATCACATTAAAACCAAAGTACATACATATATAGTTCTCATCTAACAATATATAGCTCTCCATAAATAGATAATTAAGTGTGTCAAAAACCATTACAGAACATCATAAATAGATAATTAAGTGACCAAATTAATAGAACTTCATCATCACATTAAAACCAAAGTACATACATATATAGTTCTCATCTAACAACATATAGCTCTCCATACACATCGAAACTATGTAAAACATTTCAATGCGAAAACAAATGCGATCATAATCGCAACCAAGGTAACAATTGATCCAACGGCATAATGATACCAAGCCTCGGTATGAATGGCATATTTTCTAATCTTTCTAATCTTCAACCGCATTGCATCCATCTTGATCTTGTGATCATCGACGACATCCGCAACATGCAACTCCAATATCATCTTCTCGTCCTCAATTTTTATTATTTTTTCCTTCAAGAATTTCTTTTCTTCTTCAACTAAATTTAACCTCTCGACAATAGGGTCCATCTTGATCTTGTGATCATTGACGACTTCCGAAACATGCAACTCCAATTCCATCTTCTCCTCCTCCATTTTTTCCAATTTTTTCTTTAAGGAAATGTTTTCCTCTTCAACTAAATTTAACCTCTCCACAAGAGGGTCGGTTGGAATTTCCGGTTCAACTACCTCCTAGACATAATAAAACATCTATGCATGTCAGGTTGGTCGGCATAACCATCATAAACACTAAAACAAATAGTTATAAATTAAAGATAATATACCACATCCGAATCGTAGGCAGGACGAGGGCCCACATGGGCGGATATCAAAACCATCGCACTATATAATAACAAGAAATAAGAAACGTAAGAAAATTAGACAAATATCTATCTAAAGCAATAATAACAAGCAATAATAAAAGTAAGAAAAGCATGGACATAACAAGAGGCTCACCACGGTGGTGCCCGTGACGAGATCGACGGCGGCGAAGACGGGGACGGGACGTGACGGACCGCTAAACCTAGACAAATCTCGGAGAAAATAGAGCTTGGAGAGGAGAAAAGCTTAACTAGTGTGGCTCGGGCATTCCATCGAACACGTTATGTGCATAGGAGGTGAGCTAGAGCACCACTAACCCCTCTCCCCCTCGGCCAGAAAAAAAACAGAGCAGTGTGCTCTGCTCTTGCGCGAGGGGGTATATATAGGCACCTCATTAGTCCCGGTTGGTGCTACAAACCGGGGCTAAAGGGGTGCCTTTGGTCCCGGTTCATGTCACCAACCGGGACCAATGGTGGTGGGCCAGGAGCAAGACCCATTGGTCCCGGTTCGTCTCTCCAACCGGGACCAAAAGGTCCAGACGAACCGGGACCAATGGCCCACGTGGCCCGGCCGGCCCCCTGGGCTCACGAACCGGGTCCAATGCCCCCATTGGTCCTGGTTCTGGATAGAACCGGTGCTAATGGGCTGGACAGGCCTGGGCCAAAGCCCTGTTTTCTACTAGCGAGGGGAGATTTGTAGGATGATCTGGCAGTATGTTCAAAACATTAATGCGACCATTATGAAACATCAGATGAGGCACACAATCCTTCGGGATTTTCTGTTGGAAAACATAGTAATAACTTCGTAGTTAGCAATGTACTTAAGTTTTAAAAGAATTTATGCAAAAGATGCACGAATGTCGTAATAGTAAAAGATCTTACCATGGCATCTGCATGGATGTTACCGTGGTTCAACACATGCACTAGTGGCACGTATTCACCATAATATGGAGGAGTTTGATAATAGATATTGTAATTCTCAAGATCTGTACAAAATGCAATCAGATGATTTTTCTCCTGATAAGTTAACTCAGAGCCATCGGTGTAGTAGGTTATGTCTACCATCTTTCGCACATTTTTGAACAATGAAAATAAGCTATCAACTATTTTGAAATAAACAATATAAATTAGTTAATAACTATGTTTGAGAAACTCACATAGAGGTAGAATTGGAAGCGTGTCAACAAGGACTCAAATGTGTCAGGACCAGAATTTCGGTATGTAATTTTCCCAAAGGCGAACCTTGTGCTCACCAGCCCGAGGATTACTATTAGCTAATGAGACACCTCTTGATATAGAAAATTCCAAGCAAAGGTACAAATATGTAGTACAAGACCATTATGGTCTATAAGTACAACATGGGTTTTCTGGTAGATGTCGGTGTACTAAAGTAGGGGTACCTTAGTATCCCAACTTGTGCACGGGCAGTAGCAGCGTCCCGTGGCAGGGCTTGCCACGCGCCCGCCAAGGCCCACTAAGATCCTTTTGGGGCCATTCAAGAACAAAATATTCAAGTTAAAGAAACAAGACCCCGGCAAGAGGAGCTTGCCGGGAAGGCCATTCCAGGCTCAATACCACCCCTTTGGCACAAGACCCTGGCAAGAGGAGCTTGTCAGGAAGGCCAAGCATGGCATTTCAGGAGACTTGCCGCAACGCGCAGTGCGCCGCGGCAAGGCCCGGAGAGCGACAAGCTTCCGGGCGCGACAAGGTAGCGGCCGTGGCAAGGCGCTTGCCGCGGCAGACTTCCACTGTGTGCCCGCACTCCAGCTCATCCGGCCACGCGTCGCCCTGGGGCCCTTCCAGGGGCACGTGGCGGAAGGCTGTGCAGCCTGGGGTACACGGTGGCAAGACGCGATGACGAGGCCACTGTCGTGGCAAACAGAGACGCCCTGACAGATGCTTTTTTGCACTGTTTGGGGCGACGGCGACGGACATTCAATGCCCTTGTCCCCCACCGTCAGGGTTAGGTACAGAGCACTGTACATGCATTATTCCAACTACCACCATTTTTACATTTTTACCCTCATCTGCGTTGCCACCTGTCGGTGACCCCTTCGACCTATAAAAGGAGGCCCATGCGCAACGTAGAGGGGGTTCCGATCCTCGAAGACTTTCACGCTCGGTGTTGCTAGCGACAAGCACTATAGCCTACCTTGCTCCCGAGCTAAGAACACAATACAAACCAAGGCAGGAGTAGGGTTTTATGCATCCGCGCGGCCCGAACCTAGGTAAACTGCTCGCGTGCTCGCCTCGATCCACTCTTCGTGCACCCTGCGCTCCCTTGCCGTACCGAAAAGGGGCTCCGGTCCCATAGGTGTTCGTGGGCGATCAGTTTCCCCGACATCTTTGGCGCGCCAGGTAGGGGAGCGTCGAGGTTGTGCGAACCTGATCCGGCGTTCACGCGGGCGAAACCTTCAACAACTGCATCAACTTCATCGACATGCCGCCGAAGAAGAAGGCTTCGGAGGTAGCAGGCCCGTCCGCGTCAATCCCGCCACCACCGGAGCCAACGGTCGGTGGGGTAGACGCTGGCGGAAGGACGGACGCCGGCGAGGAAACTCACGGCGCCGCCAAGTCCAATGACAAGACGGACGACCGGGCGCATTCCAAAACCTCGGCGTCCGTGCACGCACCACGCCCCTCTCAGGAGGTGCCGGACCGGCAGCGACGTGGTACGCAAGGTACCATCCGCTTGCTGGGCCAAGGTCAAGCTGGCGGGTCGTGGGACGCTCAAGGCCAACGTGCTGGCACGAGCAAGGCGCGGTCGCCGGGACGAGACCCTGCTCCTTCTAACGCAGTTAGAAGTCCGAGCATATCTCGCTCCTCGCACCGCTCGCCACCGCTCCCCTCCACTCCAGCAGAAGCTCTAGCTCGAGCTCAGCTGCTCCTCGATTTCCCTCCAGCGGCAGACAAGGCCGAAGACTGGAGGGCCACCATCCAAAGCCTCATCGCCTTCGCCAACAACGACACGCCGCAGCAGCCGACGACGTCGCGGCCGCGGCAAGTCAGCCAGGCGCGGGCTGATGGAGACAAGACCGCAGGGGGTGCAACTACCGTGCACTCCCCGTCCCGAAGGCCGAAATCGACGGCTCGCCGGATCAACATCGACGACGACTCGACGGCATCGTCGGACCCACGAGCTCGCCGCGATCAACGGCAAGTTCTTGACGACAGATGACAAGAAGACGCTCGAACTCGCATCGAACGTCAAAGAGAAGCGTGGTAGCAATCCGACCAGCGCGCTGGGCCCGCTGTTGACATGCACGCGCCCGGGGAACCAGGCGACTTGCCGTACGCGGCAGGCTGACCTGCGTTCACTCGTGAGCTGCGGCAAGTCCAGTGGCCCAGCATGAAAAACTTCAAGCCCGACGTACCCGAGAAGTACGACGGCAAGACTCATCCGTCAGAGTTCCTCAGCATCTACACCATCGCGGTGCAGGCTGCCGGGGGACGAGACGAGAGGATACTGGCGAACTACTTCCCGCTCATGCTCAAGCCAAACGTCAGATCTTGGCTCATGCACTTGCCGGAGAACTCTATTTCTTCTTGGGCCGACCTGTGCCACCAGTTTGTCGGCGCCTTCATGGGAGGCCACAAGCCCCATGGCCAGGAAAGTGATCTCCATATACTTGCCCAGAAGGAGGGAGAATCCCTCCGAAAGTACATCCAAAGATTCAGCCGCGTCCAGCACAACATCCCAGATGTCCACCCTGCCGCGGTTATTAGCGCGTTCCACCAGAACGTGCGTAACCGCAGGATGAGGGAGGAAATGGCGATGTGCAAGATACGAGACGTCAGTGAGCTCTATGCCCTGGCCGACAAGAGCGCACGCGCTGAAGAGGGGAGGAGACTCCCCGGGGATGATACTGGAGCAGGGGGAACAAATAGTGAGGATGCCGCCCTGGCAAGGAAGAACCGGCGGCGGAACAACAAGAAGAAGAAGAACAAGGAAGTACTGGTCGTTGAGCAGTCCGGCAAGGAGGCTGGTGCCAAGAAAGCTCAGGCTGGTGGCTCCGGCAAGTAAGCTACCACTGTAGCGGCCGCCGACAAGCAGGACGGCTCCGACAAGCAGTACTGCAAGATCCACCGCACCAAGGGCCACGATCTCCAGAACTGCAAAAGGGTCGAGTACCTCGTCGAAAAGCAGAAGGCTGAGTACGAGCGACGCGACAAAGAGAAGGCCCAGGGAGGTGGAGGAGAGTCCGGCAAGAAGCGGCCATTCAATGGCCGGGGAGGACGCCGCGACAAGGCCAAGCAGCGGCAAGGAGATAGACCTCCCCGCGGCCGCGACAAGGACGAAGACGAAGACGACGACGAAGACATGGATGACGGAGACAACAGCGAGCAGGAGTTCCAGAAGGCCACATAAGTTCTGTGCGTCGATGGAGGTGCCTCTCTGCATACTTCCCACCGCCAACTCAAACAATGGGTGCGGGAAGTTAATGCAGCAGAGCCACCCGTCGAGTCGCGCAAACTCCAGAAGTGGTCCAGCACGCCCATCATCTTCGACATTGAGGATCACCCTGACCGCACAACTGCGGTCGGGTGTTTGCCGATGTTGGTTTCACCAACCATCCGCAACCTCAAGGTCACCAAGATGTTGGTTGACGGCGGGGCCGGCCTGAACCTGATCTCCTCTGTTGTGGTCCGGAAACTACAGATCCCCGACAACGAGCTCGTGGAAACCGGCACATTCCAAGGGATCAACCCGGGAAGGAGCAAGCCGAAGGGGAAGATCACACTGCCAGTGACTTTTGGCGGAGAGCTGAAGTTCAGAACTGAGAGAATAACCTTTGACGTTGCCGATATCCCGTTGCCTTACAATGGGATACTTGGCCGTCCAGCGCTCACCAAGTTCATAGCAGCCTCCCATTACGCCTACAACATGCTCAAGATGCCAGGCCCGATAAGCGTCATCTCTGTCCCCGGCGACAAGAAGGACGCGCTTATTTGCGCCGACAAGATTTACCGGGACGCAGCAGCCGCAACAGACAGCGAGACACTTGCCGCTGAAGCTCCCAGGGGGAAGAACAAGACCAAGTCCGGCAAGAGCTCTGGGGCCTACTCCGGCAAACGCACCTCTTCGTAGTGCTGCGCTGCCGTCGAGGACGCACCATCGAGCTCCACCGGCAAGTGCAAGAAGGGAATGGCAGCTCCGCCTGCAACCAAGAAGGTGTCCACCAAGGAGGACAGCACTGGTGGTACTTTCACCATCAGTGCCACGCTTGATCCTAAATAGGAAAGCGCGCTCGTTGCTTTCCTGCGGGCGAATGTCGACTTGTTTGCATGGCAACCGTCTAACATCCCCGGTGCTCCCAGGAAAGTGATTGAGCATAAGCTTGCCGTTTGTCCTCACGCGCGGCCCGTCAAGAAGAAGGTCAGGAAGCAAGCAGTGGAGCGCCAAGAGTTTATCGCTGAGGAAATCAAGAAACTGGAAGCGGCAGGCCTTGTCAGAGGTGTACTTCATCCCACGTGGTTGGCCAACCCTGTCGTCGTGCGCAAAGCAAATGGGAAGTGGAGGCTTTGTATAGACTTCACCGATGTGAATAAAGCTTGTCCCAAAGATCCATTTCCCTTGCCGCGCATTGACCAGATCGTTGACTCCATGGCTGGATGTGAGTTGCTTTCGTTTCTTGATGCATACTCCGGATACCACCAGATATTTATGGCTGAAGAAGATGAAGAGAAGACCGCGTTCATTACTCCATGTGGCACTTACTGCTTCATACGCATGCCCTTTGGATTGAAGAATGCAGGTTCAACATTTGCGAGGGTAGTTCACACTGCTTTTGAGCCACAGATACACAGGAATGTAGAAGCTTACATGGATGATATAGTGGTCAAGAGCAAGGACAAAGATACCCTGATTCAAGATCTAGATGAAACTTTTGCGAATCTGCGCAAGATACAACTCAAGCTTAACCCCGAGAAGTGCGTGTTCGGAGTCCCCTCCGGTAAGCTTCTCGGGTTCTTTGTGTCCCAAAGAGGGATTGAAGCCAATCCCGACAAGATCAAAGCCATCGAGCAGATCGAAGCTCCGAAGCGCGTCAAGGATGTACGAAGGCTTGCCGGCTGCGTGGCTGCTCTCAGCAGGTTCATTTCTAAGTCTGCAGAACGCGCCCTGCCGTTTTTTAAAATCTTGAAAAAGGCAGGTCCAATGAAATGGACTCCGGAAGCGGAGGCAGCGCTGCAATACTTGAAAGGGTACCTATCCTCCACTCCAATACTTGTCGCACCTAGACCACAAGAGAAGTTGCTGTTGTACTTAGCAGCAACCAATCAAGTGGTTAGTGCAGCGTTAGTAGCGGAAAGGGAGGCAGATGAGGAGCCCATAGCCCCGGCAAGCACATCCAGCGACAAGAAGGGGGCTTCCCCGACAAGCTCTGGCCCCAACAAGGATGAGTCTGCGCAGATGCAAGAAGAGGTGCGGTAGAAGATGGTGCAGCGCCCAGTTTATTTTGTTAGCTCCCTATTGCAGGGGGCTAGGTCAAGATATTCTGGGGTGCAGAAGCTGCTTTTCGGCCTCCTGATGGCCTCGAGAAAGCTGCGCCATTACTTCCAAGCACACGAGATAACAGTGGTCACACGCTTTCCGCTTAAGAGGATATTGCAAAATCCAGAAGCAACGGGCAGGATTGTCGAGTGGGCACTAGAGCTGTCAAGCTTTGGCCTTAAGTTTGAAAGTACTTCTACTATCCAGAGCAGAGCATTGGCAGAGTTCATAGCAGAATGGACACCAACGCTAGACGAAGAAATTCCAGAGACAAGCATCCCCGTCAAAGAAGCGAGCAAAGAATGGATAATGTACTTCGATGGTGCCTTCTCGCTACAAGGCGCCGGCACTGGCGTGCTGCTTGTCGCGCCCACCGGCGAGCACCTCAAGTACGTCGTCCAGATGCACTTTCCCAAGGAGCAAGCAACGAATAATACTGCAGAGTATGAAGGTTTGCATGCTGGCCTCAGAATCGCAGCCGAGCTTGGGATCAAGAAGCTGATTGTGCGGGGTGATTCGCAGTTGGTTGTCCGCCAAGTGAACAAGAGCTACCAGAGTCCATTGATGGAAGCTTACGTCGACGAAGTAAGAAAGCTTGAAGAGCACTTTGAAGGCCTACAGATGGAGCACGTTCCAAGAGCTCAAAATGACATCGCTGATGGCCTGTCAAAGTGTGCTGCACTAAAGCTACCTGTGGAACCAGGGATCTTTGTGCTCAAGTTAACTCAACCATCCGTTACTCCATCAATTGGACAAAGTAAGAAGAGAAAGTTGGTCTCTGGTGACTACTTACCGACAGAGCTTCCCAAAGCCGCCGCCAACAAGGTCCCCAAGATCAACGATAAAGTTGCTAAGGAACAGTCTGCTCCTACAGACCCTAGGGTTTGTAAAGTGGAAGCAGGCGTTCCCGACAAGTTTTGCCCCGGCAAGCTTGCCGGGGAACGTCCAGCTCCGGCCAAGCCACAGATTCTTGCCGTAGAAGCTGACGTTCCCGCAGCAGCACTGATGCCTTTGGTCCTTGTTGTTGAGCCTCAGGCTCCGGCATGGGCACAACAGATCGTCCGTTTCCTCCAAACTGGAGAACTTCCCGAAGAGCCAGAAGAAGCAGAAAGAATAACCCGGCAGTCAAGTATGTATCAGTTCGTCGGCAATGAACTGTACAGAAGAAGACTCAATGGTGTCAGATTGAAGTGCATTCCCCGGGAAGATGGGCAGAAGCTGTTGGCAGAGATACATGGAGGCATATGTGGCCACCACATTGGCGCAAGAGCACTTGCCGGCAAGGCGTTCCGGCAAGGTTTCTTTTGGCCAGAAGCCCTCCAGGATGCAACTGCACAAGTAACCAAGTGTGAAGCGTGCCAGTTCCATGCCAAGCAGATACATCAGCCAGCTCAAGCTCTCCAGACGATCCCTTTGTCCTGGCCATTTTCGGTCTAGGGGCTCGACATCCTCGGCCCCTTTCCCCGCGCAGCCGGGGGCTTTGAGTACTTGTACGTCGCCATCGACAAGTTCACAAAGTGGCCGGAAGTGGAACCAGTGAGGAAGGTGACCGCACAGTCAGCAGTCAAGTTCTTCACGTCAATTGTTTGTCATTTCGGAATCCCTAACAGGATCATCACTGACAACGGCACACTATTCACAAGTCGCACCGTCATGCAATACGTCCAAGACCTTGGCGCCAAGGTCTGCTTCGCTTTTGTTGCTCACCCGAGGAGCAATGGTCAAGCGGAGAGGGCAAACGCTGAAGTTCTGCGTGGGCTCAAGACAAGAACTTTCGACAGGCTGCACAAATGCGGAAGAAACTGGATTGAAGAGTTGCCGGCGGCTCTTTGGTCAATCAGAACGATAGCAAATCGAGCCACTGGACAGACACCCTTTGATCTTGTCTATTGAGCAGAGGCAGTTCTCCCCACGGAACTCGTATACGGGTCGCCTCGAGAGCTCGCTTACGATGAGCTCGAGCAAGAGCAGCTGCGGCAAGACGACGCACTGCTCCTTGAGGAGGACCGTCTTCAGGCTGCTGTACGAGCTGCTCGATACCAGCAAGCTTTGCGCCGCTACCATAGCCGCAAAGTTAGAGCCAGAAGTCTCGAGGAAGGCGACCTTGTTCTTCGGCGCGTTTAGTCCGCCAAGAATTCCAACAAGTTGACGCCGAAATGGGAAGGCCCTTATCGGGTGAGACAAGTCACAAGACCCGGCGCTGTCCGCCTTGAGACCGAAGAGGGCTTACCGGTGAGCAACTCCTGGAACATTGAGCACCTTCGCAAGTTTCACCCATAAGGCGCGGTTGCCGTGATCCGCTCGGACAACCACCTTTTGTACAAGTCTTGCCGCTGTTGCATGTAAACCTTTGTACAAAGCCGGGCGCAGACCCCGTGCATTAGTAAAACTTTTGTGCCTTGCACAGCTTGTCGTTTTCATGCCTTTTCATTTTTTCTTGCATGTACTATCTGACATTTTGTGCAGCACGCGCCCCCGGTAAGCAATAACGAGCCGCAAGGCTCCATATCTATGTTTCCTCCCCTTTTCTTTTCTCTTAAGCAGAAGGAAGATTTTCCTCGCGCACAAGTTTGCTGGGGGGGGGAAGGAGACAGTAGTATGGACCAAGTGCCGTTCAAGAAAGCCTCGCCTTGCCGGGAAGCAAACAACGCAAAAGCTAAGTCGCCAAAGTTTGAGCATTCAAATTTTTAAATTTTAAAGTTATCTTCCTTGAACGACCACACTTTGTATGAAAAACCTGTGCGCGGAGGAACCTACTCGTAGCTAGCCGCGCCCTTACTTTGTTTCAAGCACGCTCAACGGCTTAAGTGTACTGTGACAAGTGTTGCGCCCTTACTTCATTTTCGAGTTCGCTCAACAACCTAAGTGTGCTGCGACTAGCTGCGACAAGGTTTCTTGCCGGTAGCGGCATTGCCAGCAGGCTGCTGAAGTTCCGCACTCAGCGCTCACGGCAAGGGTCCCTTTACCGGCAAGTTCCCTAAAAGCGTAGGGTAAAAGCATACAAAGCAAAGGAGTCAAGTAAAGGAAATAACACTGCGTTAACTACCCAAAATAGAGTTATATTACAAAGCAACTTGTCGCAGTACTAATAGACTACTGTTCGTGGTTCGCAGCGACAAAGGGAACAAAAAGGAAAGCGGCCTAATCTGCGCGGTCGCCGTCGACTCTCTTGATCTTGCCCACCTTGGCCATGATGGGGGCGACAAGGGCCTTCAGCGCCTCCTGGTCGGCGTCGGGCGGCAAGGTCCTGAGGACGTTCTCGAGGTTGAGTCCTGGGTTGCGGTAGACTATCTTCATCAGCACTCTCTCGACGACTCCCGTGCAAAGTCTGCGCGCCTCGTTCGCCAGCTGCGTGGGGATCCTCTCCCGGAGCTGCTCGAGGGCCGGCGCCACTCCCCTGAAGAACAAGCTTAGCTTGGCACTGTGAGGGAGGTTCTCCTCGGGGGAGTACCCGAGGTGCTCCGTCCCCAGTCCCGCCAACTCCCTGTCGATGTCAGCGGCGGCGGTGACAAGCCCCTCGGTCCATTGCTCCACCGTCTGCCTGAAGTTGTTCTAGTTGAGGGCGGCGCTGTCCAACAGTGCCCTCTCAGCCCTGAGGTCCTCCTTCAGCTTCGTCTCCCGATTTCTGGCGCTGTCAAGTGATGCGGTGAGGGTGGACAGCTTCAACTCCAAGTCTGCAACGGAATCCTTGGCGATGGCGAGCTCCTTGCCCTTGTCGGAGAGACGGACCTGCAGCTCGGAGTGGCTGTGGGCGTCCTTCTCCCTCTCCAACGTGAGCGCAGCAACCTTCTCCTCGCTCGTCTTCAAGTGGATCTCCAGTTGCGCCACCCTCGGCTCCAAGTCTCTCTTGGCGGTCTCTGCAGCTGCAGCGGCGTCCCTCGCTTCCTGCAGAGCTCCGCCAAGGGATTGTTCACGCGCGGCAAGGTCATCCTCGTGGCTGTTAGCTCTCCTTCCCGCTGGGACAGCTCCTCGGCGGCGAGCCGTTGCTGCTACTCTGCTTCGGCCTTCTCGAGTATGAACGACTGATGCGCCTCGGCGAGCTCCTCCCGCTCCTCCGCCAAGGATCGGGGGGCCGCCTGGTTGGCGGCCCGGAGCTCTCCGGCGCGCTTCTCTAAGTCGACGCCCGCCTTGGCGGCCAGGGCCTCTCGGGACTCCAGCTTGGCCTGCCTGGCGCGGTACAGGGCCAGGAGCCACCGCAGGAGTCGCTCCTCCTCGGGCTCGCTACTCCTGCCGGGCGCGTCGACGAACTTTAGCCCGGCGGAGGCGAGGACTTCCCCATCAAAGACCTCTCCCTCCGCGGACGCCCTTGACGTAGATGCCCACGGGAGCTGAATGAAGACCCCATTTCCAGCGTCCAGGTAGGCGCCAGTTTCGACCGCGGCAGCAGCAGGGTCGGCAGTCGGCGCAGCGTCTGACGCTCCTGCGACCTCAGGGCCGTCAGTGCGACCGCCGGTCCCCTCCTCCGCAGCCGCGTCGGCGGCCCTGGCTGCCTCTTCGACGGCAGGCTCGTCGGTATCGATCGCCTCTTCGGTAGCCGCGGCGTCACCAGCGTTGCCGCACGCGGCCTCCTCGGTGGCGGCCTCCGTCTCCATAGGCTCTGGAGCGGATGAGTCTGAATACAAGAAAATAAGAAGAAAGAAGAAAATAATTGTCAAGCAAATATCCAAAAAGAGAAATTCAAGAAAAGAAAAGTCCAAGGGTTGCCTGTGCGGGCCTCTTCTTCAACGAGGTTCCTCGCCGGGGAGTCCTCCCTCGGCGGCGTGGTGGTAGCCCCCGCTGGCGGAGGGCCGCTGGCGCCTTCCCTTGGCGGGGTGCTCTCCCTTGGCGGGGTACTCGCCCTTGGCGGAGTACCCGCCCTTGGCGGAGTATTCTCCCTCGCCGGGGAGCTCCTCCTTGGCGGGGAGGTCGGGGCGTGCGGCTCGTCGGGAGCAGTCTCTTGGCGCTCCTGAGGCTGCGGCTCTACTTCTGTACAAGTCAACAAACAAGCAAAAAGATTAAAAAGGACGAGAAGCCTGCGCGTGCCCGACAAGCGAAGAAGTGAACAGAAGACTTACGCTGGGGGCTGCGCTAGGGGCTGCGCTGGGGGCTGCTCTGCGGAGCAGTTGCCTGGTCCGGCAAACTTGTCGCTGGCGCATCCCCTGCCGCTGCGACGGGCTCGTCCTCAAGATCGACCACTAGGATCTTGGCCCTCTTCGCCGCCCTCTGGGCCAGGGTCCTGGAAGAAAAACAAGATCAGAATCAGGCAAAGAAGATTCAAGGCAATAGCAAATCGAAGGAAACACGAGTTGACAGTGCTTACTCTTCCTCCTCCTCGTCGGAGCTGAGCACGGAGAAATCAAAATCTGCCTCGCGCGTCCTGGCGCGAGGAGCTGGAGGAGTAGGCGCCCTCGGCCGCTTGGCGGGCTCAGGGGCGGTGGTCTGAGAAGATCCCGCCCCAGTTGTCGCCGAAGCACGAGGGGCGGCAGGAGCGTTAGCCCCAGCCCGGGAAGACCCTCCTCCAGCCGCTGCTGAAGCGCGGGGCATCCCCTTCGCGGCCTTGCCCGCCGCGGTGGCGCGTGTCGGACGGTGCTGCGGCTGCTGGCCCGCCGGCTGCCTGGCCACGTCTGCGGCTTTGCGGAGGCGCCTTCTCGCTGGAGCCGGAGGACTTGCCGGTGGCGGTGAACTTCCCGAGGATCAAGAAGAGTCAAGATTCAGAGACCCGCCCGAGCCTTCGGCGGAATCGCCCGATTCGGCGCCCTGCTCGGTGGGCTCGCTCGACTCTGTACCTTGCCCGATGGCCTCGCTCGTCCCAGCAGGTTGCCCGACAGGCTTTATCAGCTTGAGGATCTCTTCCTCCTCGGCCAGACTTACCGCCTCCGCTGCATCTGCCTCCTCCAAGGTATACCCAAACTCGCCCGCGGCCGCTGCTGCGGCTGCCTCCTCCAACCTGGTGGCAATATGAGCCATCTCCTCATCGGTGGTGTCGTGGGTGAGGCCTTTCTTCTCATCGGGATTGATTGGCAGCTCCACCAAGTTGTCGAAGAACGTTTGCACGGCTTCGTCAGAAGGCTCCCGCCAAGTGGGGTCAATTCCATGGGAGTCACGCCATGGCATCGCCGCGCGGATAGCGCTGAGCGACGAATTGTTGCATAGCGGAACTACCCCCCGCGGCAATGCAAACCGCTCTGGACGTTTTGGGTCGTGCTTGAATAGCTCATGGAGCATTCCGTTGAGCTCCATGACGGTGAAATTGTAGTTGAGGCCTGGGCGCAGCCTCATAAAGTCTGCCGCGTTACCAAACTCCCAAGCAGGCCTTTTCCTCTCCTGCAAGGGAGCGATGCGGCGACGAAGGAAATCTGCTCCGACAGCCCTTACAGTGAGCTTGGCTTGCCGGAGGCGAAGAATCCTAGTGGTGGCTATCTTCAGCTTGTCGTCGTCAGGGGCCAGGTCACTCCAGTCATTGCTGCGCACTATTGCAACTTGGCGCGGGGAAGTGAACTGCTGGGGTTCGTCCTCCATGATCCAGTACCAGTTAGCCCTCCACTCCTCCCACTTGCCGCGGAGCTCTCCAGTCAAGTAAGCCTCTTTCTTATGAAGCCTAAATATCCAAGAAATCCCGCCGGACAGAGGAGACCCAGACTCGACTCGAGGAGTAAAATAGTGGCGGAAGAGGGCTACATTGGGGTAGACTCCGACAAAGTTCTCGCACAGATGTGCGAAAACGGCCATGGTCAAGACGGCGTTTGGGGTGAAATCAAGGAGATGAAACCCGTAGGTATTCATAACATCGCAGAAGAATTCGGAGTATGGTGGGCAGAGTCCGCAATAGAAGAACAGAGCGAAATAGGCGTATCCTCCCGGAAACATGTCGCAGGCTTCAGCGGGGAGTACCTTGGTGCGCGGGTGCGCTTTTGTCTCCCTCGACCAGAAGAGGTAGAAGGAGTCCTTCAGCTCCCTCGCGCTGAGCCTCGGCGGGAAGACCGTCATCTTCTTCCGCATTGCCGCTAGCTTCAGCGCCCTGGCAGTCTTCGCGGCTTTCGCCTTGTCGCCCTTCGGGGCCATGGCGGGGACGGCGAGGGAAGTCGACGGCTCTGGGGAGGCTGGCGGCGGCGGAGGAAGGGCGGAGCGCTGCTCTCTTTCAACCTTCGGGGAGGAGGGGAGCAGCGGGGGTTTCTGGAGGATGAAGGAGAAGCGGACGAATGGAGGGGACTACCCCTGTTTCCCCTGCTTTTAAGGGGGAAGGGGGGGGCGTTCCGCATTTCCCCCATTAAAGAAACAGGCCACGATCTCTCCCACGACGCCGCAATCGACGCGTGCCGTTAGGGAGGGGCACGATGTATACAGAGTGGGATACGGCGTGCCGTGGGCCGCGTGTGCCCGTGCACTGTTTTGGGCCTGGCCCAACAGCGCTCGGCACCGTGTGTGGCCCAGGCCCGGGGGCTCCTGTCCGTGTACTAAAGTAGGGGTACCTTAGTATCCCAACTTGTGCACGGGCAGTAGCAGCGTCCCGTGGCAGGGCTTGCCACGCGCCCGCCAAGGCCCACTAAGATCCCTTTGGGGCCATTCAAGAACAAAGTATTCAAGTTAAAGAAACAAGCCCCGGCAAGAGGAGCTTACCGGGAAGGCCGTTCCAGGCTCAAGACCACCACTTTGTCACAAGACCCTGGCAAGAGGAGCTTGTCAGGAAGGCCAAGCATGGCATTTCAGGAGACTTGCCGCAACGCGCAGTGCGCCGCGGCAAGGCCCGGAGAGCGACAAGCTTCCGGGCGCGACAAGGTAGCGGCCGCAGCAAGGCGCTTGCCACGGCAGGCTTCCACTGTGTGCCCGCGCTCCAGCTCATCTGGTCACGTGTCACCCTGGGGCCCTTCCAGGGGCACGTGGCGGAAGGCTGTGTAGCCTGGGGTACACGGTGGCAAGACGCGATGACGAGGCCACTGTCGTGGCGAACGGAGACGCCCTGACGGACGCTTTTTTGCACTGTTTGGGGCGACGGCTGATGGGCCTCTAACCCCTCGTTGGTTACCACAAGTGGAAGGTGTAAGATGCAGTGTTGTGGAAGTTTTTCCCTTAGCAAAGATGCCAAGGATCGAATCCCCAGAGACTCCTAGGTTCAACAAGTAGGTGTCAACTGCTAACGACGCCGGATTAGCAATCAACGTGGACCTGCACACAAATACAAATAACTTTGCTCCCAACGAGTACAGAGAGGTTGTCAATCCCTCCGGCCTTGTAGTTCACAAAGGATTAAACGCAAATGATAGTAGTGATAGATAATGTTTGCAATAGTAAGTAAAAGCGAAAAGTAAATAGCGGATGTGATCAATGATGGTAATATGGACCGGAGTCTCATGATGTTCACTAGTGATGTCTCTCTCCCGAAATACGATAAAACAGCTATGTGAGGTAAATGAATTATAGCTGAGCAATTGACAGGACCACTTACGCAAACCAATGCTGACTACATTGCAAGAAAGGTTGAGGTTCAAAGCATGGGCGGTACGCCAAAGTAAGTAGACCGAAATCCATCAATATCTACTACTAATCATCCACCTTGAGATATCTATCCAGAACATCTCGCTGGTATTAAGTTGCGAGCCCCGCCCATAGTGTAAACTCAAAGTAACAGACAACTTCATTAAAAGAACTTTGCGTAAAGTAAACAATCCTTGCACCCGCGGGCACAAGCACCGTTGTTTTCCCCCTTGTGGCAACAGCACATCCCCTAGACTCATGTTTCTATCACTCAAGCTAGTCATCGAGGGGCATGAACCCACAATCGAGCATAATGTTCCCTCTTGGAGTCACTACGTATTACTTGGCCAAAGCAATAAATAACAACGAAGAACATGCAAGAATTACTTATGAACATAAATATAAAAGAGGTAGATCAAATATATTACTCAAGATCAATCTGAACATAATCTCATAATCCATCGGATCCCAGCAAACTCATCATAGCAACAACATAAGGATTACATATGTGCCTCGATCATGTAGGGCAGCTCACGAGGACTAATTAGTGAAGCACAAGAACGGGAGGAGAACATCACATAGCTACTGGTCATGGACTCATGGTCCAAGGGAGACTACTCACAACTCATCCGGGAGGCGTCCATGGTGGTGGAGAGGCTCCCGATGGTGATCCTCCCCTCCGACAGGGTGCCGGGAAGAGTTCTCCTGGTACTCCCGATCTTGGAAGCGGCGGCGGCGGCGGAACAGAGATGAGATCGCGAAAAAGAGTTCCCGTCCCGAGGGTTTCTAAGGACGCTCTAAATATATGCCGAAGGGGGGCACCAGACGGGGCTCGGGGGGCCCAGGCGCCCCCCGGCGCGGCCCAGGGGGGTTGCAGCCAGGGCGCCTGGAGCCCTGGTGCCCCCCCCCCCGGCTGTCCTTCGGGCACAAGGTAGGTTCTGGAACGCTGATTTTTTATATAATTTTTCTGGATTTTTCCTGGCAGTTCTCGTAACGTGAAAACCTGAAATACAAAAACAGCCGAAAACAGAAACTGGCACCGGGGTGCACTGGATTAGTAGGTTAGTCCAAATATGATCAAAAGTGTATGGAAGTGTATGAATATCATAGCAATATCACCCAAAAGTGGCATGGAGCAAGCAGAAATTATAGATACGTTTTGGACGTATCAACATCCCCAAGCTTAATTCCTGCTCGTCCTCGAGTAGGTAAATGATAACAAGAATAATTTCTGTGGTGACATGCTATTAACCATATAGGACTTTTCATAGTCATATGACAAAAGCTTACTGAGACAATGACTCTATAGTAATTAAGTTGCCTCATGAGAAAATCACAAATGACTGAAAGTTTTACAATATGAAACTGAAACATCAAAAAGATTTGCAATGAACATGATGTGCAAATATGATAAAGTGATATCTAGCTTGCCCCCTTTAGTGAAGCAAAACATAAATGCAGGGGCACCTTCAAGGTTTAAGTGATGACTAGATACAATGATTTCAGAATAAACGATATCGCAATCATGCAAAAGACAATGCTATTTGGGACAATGCACATTACACTCAGAATGACAATCATGCTCTCAGTAGTTGGTGCTTTTAAAAGAAGGTGGAGACTCAACATAAAAGTAAAAGAATGGTTATGTGCTAGAGCTTTTTATTTTGAAAACATAGAAGCAATTTTGTCAACGGTAGTAGTACTTCATATGTGTCATGCATAAGACATCATATAAGTTGCAAGCCTCATGCATCGAATACCAATAGTGCTCGCACCTTGTCCAAATTAGCTCGGATTTCCATGGGTTATCATTGCATTACATATGTTTCAACCAAGTGTCACAAAGGGGTACCTCTATGCCACTTGTACAAAGGTCCAAGGAGATAAATCGCATTTGATTTCTCGTTTTTGATAGATTTCAACTTGAGGACATCCATACCGGGACAACATAGAAAATAGATGATGGACTCCTCTTTAATTTATAAGCATATTCTCATAAGAGATTGAGGATTAATGTCCAAGCTAAAACTTCCACCATGATACATGGCTTTGGTTGGCGGCCCAATGTTCTTCTCTAACAATATGCATACTCATTCAACCCATGGCAAATCACCCTTACTTCAGACAAGACGAACATGCATAGAAACTCACATGATATTCAACAAAAGTGTGACAGTTGATGGCGTCCCCAGAAACATGGTTACCGCTCAGCAAGCAACTTATAAGAAATAAGATACATAGGCAACATATTCTTTACCACAATAGTTTTTAAGCTACTTTCCCATGAGCTATGTATTGCAAAGTTAGTCTGCTTAGTACAGGTGGAGGTTAGCAAAAGACTGGGAGCGACCAACTAAGAGAGCAATGACGGTCATAATCATGCAGAGCGACAAAGCAATATTTAATCAGGCATGGAAGTTATATCGCTACTCAGAAATAAAAGATCATCAAGGCTTGACAGACTTTCTTTACAGTCTTAAATATGCGTGAGCGTACGCCAAGTCAATCAAAATAAATTCTTGAAGGAAGATATTACTAAACCATACCACATCATAGGCAAACAAATCATGTTGGTATTCCAATAACACATTGGGAATCCCCCAGCTATTTGAGACTAACCATAAGAAAACCTGAACTACTAAGCGCCATTATGCACGTAGCATCTTTATCATAGACATATTAACCAATGCAACGGAAGCAAACTCTCTTAATAAGATAAGCATGATAATTAAAGAGAGTTCAAGCAACCAACTAAACAAAAGCTCTTTGAAAAGATAAGCATGAATACTAAGAGCAGAGCATGATAGTAGCTATTAAAAGACAAAGAACACAGACAGCAAAGATAGACATGAAAATTCTATGTTATGTTCTAGGTAGAAGTGGAGCGTGTTTCTCTCCCACATAAAGAAAGCTGAGTTCCGACTCGTTATGAAAAACTAAAAAGAAAACTAAAAGCAAGACGCTCCAAGCATAGCACATAACACATGAAGTGATAAAAATATAGTGGAACGAAAGACGAACTGATAATGTTGATGGAGAAGGGGATGCACGGGGGCATCCCCAAGCTTAGACGCTTGAGCCTCCTTGAATATTTCTTGGGGGTGCACGGGGGCATCCCCAAGCTTGAGCGCTTGACACTCCTGAATCTTTTTATCATCTTCCCTCGCACACTTGAAAACTCCCTTCATACATAACTCATCATAATCTGATTAGCGATGTTAGTACCGTTAATAAAATAATTATACCTTGCTGGAAATAAAGATATTCTTGAAGTTCTACTGTTTCTCAAGATTGCCAAAAGGTTTTTGCAAAGAAAAAGCAAGCTCTTGGTTTGCAAAATGAAGGAAAGGCAAAACAAGACAGAATCTGTGAAAAACAGAACAGCAGGTAGGAATTGATTTGTTCGGGGTACTTCTGCAACTCAAAGAAAAAAACTCAGAACAGAAGCACGAAATACAATTATATAGAGAACGCTGTCGAAAAAATTCAGACCAAAAAGATGATCTGGTGATTTTATACGAATTTTTCTATCCAAGGACAGAATCTATTTCCTGGACAGCACCTCACGACTTTTGAACTTTCTAGCAATCAGAGGCTATACTTGGCACAAATATGAAAAGCAAAGATACAGTGATGATGCTACAGTAGTAAACAACATCAAGACACAACAAAAGCAAAATATAAAAATTTATTCATGTGGGCTGCCTCCCAAAAGCGCTTTCTTTTATGCCTTTAAGCTAGGCATAATGCATAGAGATCAAGTTTTATCAAGAGTAAAAGAATAGCTAGCCCGTACAACGGACTCAAAAGGTAACTTGATCTTCTTTCGAGGGAAGTGTTCCATCCCTTTCTTGAGAGGAAACTGAAATTTCATATTACCCTCTTTCATGTCAATGATAGCACCAACGGTGCGTAAAAAGGGACGTCCCAAAATAATTGGACATGAAGGATCACATTCAATATCCATAATAGTAAAATCAACGGGAACATAGTTGTCATTGACAATGATAAGAACATCGTCGATCCTCCCCAAAGGTTTCTTTATGGAAGAATCAACGAGACGAACACCAAAAGAACAAGAATCATAAGGTTTCAATTTAAGCATATCATATAGTCTTTTGGGCATAATAGAAGTACTGGCTACAATATCACATAAAGCATAGCATGAGAAGTTGTTTATCTTAATTTTAATCATAGGATCCCAACCATCTTCTAGCTTTCTAGGTATGGAGGCTTCTACTCTAAGTTTCTCCTCCCTAGCTTTGATAAGAGCATTAGTGACGTGCTCTGTGAAGGCAAGATTAAGCGTGCTAGTGTGGGGATCTTTGGCCATTCCTTGTAGAAAGGTGACAACTTCTGAAATACTACAATTATCAAAATCAATTTTATCATTAGTTGGCAGAATTGTAGTGTCATCCTCTTTGTTTGAATCGCTCTCTATTATAAGAGTTTGAACATCTTCCCAAGTTTGGGGAAGCTTAGGAGCAATTTTAAACTGAGGCTCATACTCTTTTCCTGGAAGACCATGCCATGGGCATAACCCTCCGTCAAGACTAATATAATCACAAGGTTTATCACTTTTGTAGATCCCGATAGTGGTAATTGGGGTAATGGAAGAAGGGGTGTACTCCTCCCATTTAGTGTTTTTGGTCGAACCCATAATAGCAAGCAAGCAAGATAACTGTTTTTGTGATTTTCGATAAAAAGGTACTAAAGCAAAAACTGAAAGGTAAACTAACAAGACTAAAAGCAAAGGTAAAAGATAGCGTGCAACTCCCCTATCCTGAAGAGTGGAGTCCTCGGCAACGGCGCCAGAAAATACTCCTTGATGGGCCTCTAACCCCTCGTTGGTTACCCCAAGTGGAAGGTGTAAGATGCAGTGTTGTGGAAGTTTTTCCCTTAGCAAAGATGCCAAGGATCGAATCCCCAGAGACTCCTAGGTTCAACAAGTAGGTGTCAACTTCTAACGACGCCGGATTAGCAATCAACGTGGACCTGCACACAAATACAAATAACTTTGCTCCCAACGAGTACAGAGAGGTTGTCAATCCCTCCGGCCTTGTAGTTCACAAAGGATTAAACGCAAATGATAGGAGTGATAGATAATGTTTGCAATAGTAAGTAAAAGCGAAAAGTAAATAGCGGATGTGATCAATGATGGTAATATGGACCGGAGTCTCATGATGTTCACTAGTGATGTCTCTCTCCCGAAAGATGATAAAACAGCTCTGTGAGGTAAACGAATTACAGCTGGGCAATTGACAGGACCACGAACGCAAACCAATGCCGACTACATTGCAAGAAAGGTTGAGGTTCAAAGCATGGGCGGTACACCAAAGTAAGTAGACCGAAATCCATCAATATCTACTACTAATCATCCACCTTGAGATATCTATCCAGAACATCTCGCTGGTATTAAGTTGCGAGCCCCACCCATAGTGTAAACTCAAAGCAACGGACAACTGCATTAAAAGAACTTTGCGTAAAGTAAACAATCCTTGCACCCGCGGGCACAAGCACCGTTGTTTTCCCCCTTGTGGCAACATCACATCCCCTAGACTCATGTTTCTATCACTCAAGCTAGTCATCGAGGGGCATGAACCCACAATCGAGCATAACGTTCCCTCTTGGAGTCACTACGTATTACTTGGCCAAAGCAATAAATAAAAACGGAGAACATGCAAGAATTACTTATGAACATAAATATAAAAGAGGTAGATCAAATATATTACTCAAGATCAATCTGAACATAATCTCATAATCCATCGGATCCCAGCAAACTCATCATAGCAACAGCATAAGGATTACATATGTGCCTCGATCATGTAGGGCAGCTCACGAGGACTAATTAGTGAAGCACAAGAACGTGAGGAGAACATCACATAGCTACTGGTCATGGACTCATGGTCCAAGGGAGATTACTCACAACTCATCCGGGAGGCGTCCATGGTGGTGGAGAGGCTCCAGATGTTGATCCTCCCCTCGGGCAGGGTGCCGGGAAGAGTTCTCCTGGTGCTCCCGATCTTGGAAGCGGCGGCGGCGGCGGAACAGAGATGAGATCGCGAAAAAGAGTTCCCGTCCCGAGGGTTTCGAAGGACGCTCTAAATATATGCCGAAGGGGGGCACCAGACGGGGCTCGGGGGGCCCAGGCGCCCCCCCGGCGCGGCCCAGGGGGGGGGGCGCCGCCAGGGCGCCTGGAGCCCTGGTGCCCCCCCCCCCGGCTGTCCTTCGGGCGCAAGGTAGGTTCTGGAACACTGATTTTTATATAGTTTTTCTGGATTTTTCCTGGCAGTTCTCGTAACGTGAAAACCTGAAATACAAAAACAGCCGAAAATAGAAACTGGCACCGGGGTGCACTGGATTAGTAGGTTAGTCCAAATATGATCAAAAGTGTATGGAAGTGTATGAATATCATAGCAATATCACCCAAAAGTGGCATGGAGCAAGCAGAAATTATAGATATGTTTTGGACGTATCAATGGCAACGGACATTCAATGCCCTTGTCCCCCACCGTCAGGGTTAGGTACAGAGCACTGTACATGCACTATTCCAACTACCACCATTTTTACATTTTTACCCTCATCTGCGTTGCCACCTGTCGGTGACCCCTTCGACCTATAAAAGGAGGCCCATGCGCAACGTAGAGGGGGTTCCAATCCTCGATCACTTTCACACTCGGTGTTGCTAGCGACAAGCACTGTAGCCTTCCTTGCTCCCGAGCTAAGAACACAATACAAACCAAGGCAGGAGTAGGGTTTTACGCATCCGCGCGGCCCGAACCTGGGTAAACTGCTCGCGTGCTCGCCTCGATCCGCTCTTCGTGCACCCTCCGCTCCCTTGCCGTACCGAAAAGGGGCTCCGGTCCCATAGGTGTTCGTGGGCGATCAGTTTCCCCGATAGTAGATGACGGCGGAAGCGGTTGAGGTACGTCGGCGCTTGTGGGACTCCATTTCCCACGGGAACAGCTGACCGGGATAACTCCTATCTTCGCGGGGCTGCTATCCCAATAGCGTAGGCTCTGGGGTAGCGTCACATCATCCCTTCCCTTGCAAGGAATCTGGCCAAGACAATAGCCAGGGACAAGCCAGTGAGTACTTTGAATGTACTCGCAAACATTAAGAACATGGGTGAGACATAAACATGCTCAAGGATGATTTAGGATCACTTTGATAATAATGATGCGATAAGATATAACTTTAAGCAGGACGTTCGAGTAAAAGGGTATATGCAATCAGAAAGTAGTGATGAAATAAATAACAGGCATGCCACAGTCGGGCGTCTGAGCAACACCACAGAAAGGGCTCATAGGGAAAGGAAAATAAAGGACAAGAATGCCACAGTCGGACGTCTGAGCGACATCACATAAAGGGCTTATAAATAAAAAGAATGCCACAGTCGGACGTCTGAGCGACATCACATAAAGGGCTTATAAATAAAAAGAATGCCATAGTCGGACGTCTGAGCGACATCACATAAAGGGCTTATAAATAAAAATAATGGCACAGTCGGACGTCTGAGCGACATCACAGAGAGGGCTTGTAAATAAAAGGAATGCCACAGTTGGACGTCTGAGCGACATCACATAAAGGGCTTATAAATAAAAAGAAATAACAGTGAGTATCCGGGAGGTGGAACCGTCCTGCGGATATTCGCTGTTCCAAGTAATATGAACGGTTAGTCCACGATAAAGATAAATCACAATCACTACCTATCACAGGTCATAAATAATGTTCTGGCTTAAATGTTTCTCCTCCGAAGATCGACACTAAGACCGACACTCGACCCATCCCAGACTGTAGTCCTTAACCATGGACACGGCTATTCGAATAGGTTTTATATCTCTGTAGAGGGTGCACTCTTTACCCACGGATAACCAATTTTCTTTAGCCCCTCTGGACTAATTCCGTCTACGGTCTTTTGGTTTGAAGACACACCTGACTACACACACCAGCCTAACATACCGATGTCTGGAATCACCCACGACACTAGTTAAGCTAAACTTTAAGTGGGGAGGCTACAACCTCGACTAGCATGGGATCACTACAATTTATAACGCGCGCGAGAAACTGGGGACGCTATCCCCTTCGGCTACAACCGAAACACCCATGCCCCCAGACCAGGTGGCCTGCCTACCGGATGCAGCCGGTATCTTCCACCATGGCCTCTCTGTACGGTGTGTGATAGAACAGGGGTCGACAAATTTATTAAACAGTACCCTACCTGTAGCAGGGACACGTGGTAGCACGAAACAAGTATGGGGGTTATCGGAGCAAGACTCGATCTATGGTCGACTCAGGAGGTTATATACTCTCTGCATGGTTAGTGCCACAATGGTTTCACAGTTCCCTGACAGGGTCACTCTCCTCATGCTACAAGCTGCCTCACTGCACATCCTCGTCACAACGAGATGTCAGTCACGTGGTTGGTTCATCGAAACACAACCTCCCTTCGGACTCCATCCGAACTCTCACCAGGTAGATGTGGCATGAGGAGTAGTGGCTGTCACCAGTATCGCATACAAAACTGAAAAGAATTATTCACCTCATGATGATATGCAAGAGTATGCTTTCCACATGAAATAATGATGCTCAAATTTTGGCATATCAAAGGAGTTCTTTGATATTAAAGAAAACAACACACAAATGGTATCATCACAGGGTTCAAGATGCTTGCCTCAAAGTAGAGGGGATGAGAAAAGCATTCCAAGAATTTTGGAAGCTTTCTCCCTCTTCAAAAACCTAAAAGAATTTAAAAGGAAATCAATACATAGACTTAGAACACCCCCAAAAAGTTGTCTGGAAAATTTTCATATAAATATGAAAATAAACTAGACAATATTTGGGAAACAATAGAAAAAGAATCAAATCATTTGGAGCTGTGGTTAAAAAGTTAAAGCTAGTCAAAGTTTGGTCAAATCTGGTTTTAAACTAAAACAGAAAAAGAAAACGATCCGGATGAGAACACGTCTTCGAGCTAGGGGATACGTACTTCGTGTTTTACGCCTCCACTTAAAAACACGCGGTGGTGACGCTGGGTCACTGACAGTGGGCCCAGGGGGTCCACTAGTCAGGTTTGACTAGTCTTTCCCCCTTCTCTTCCTCTGCCCGAACGGCAGCGGGGCTCCGGCGATCATCGCCGGCGAACCAGGGTTCCTCGAGGGTCACTGAGTGCGGGAATGGATCCGCGGGGTTGGTGCGGTCCTTCCGGTAGTCGATTGGTCGGAGGGGGCGAAGGGAGTCGCCGGCGGCGAGCTCCGCGGCGGAGGGAGCTTCGGGCGTAAATGGGGATTCGGGCTGTGGTGAGTTTTGATCTTGTTGGAGAGGTTTGGCAGCTCCGCAAGGTCGAGGGGGAGGCGACGGAGGTGTTGGACGAGCGGGGGAGGCTCTGGTGGCGCCGGATTGCTCGAGGCCTAGGCGGCGGCTGTGTTCGCCGGAGATGAAGAAGGAGGCTTCTCGGGGTCGAATGGCTGCCATGGGGCTGCTCTACGGGGGTGCCTAGGGAGGGTATGATGCTGCGGGGAGGCTCGGGCACCCTTAAATAGGCGAGCTATGGCGGTTCAGCGGTGGCAGCGGATAAGCTCGCCGGCGACCGTCGTTCTGTTGCAACAGGGGGATGTGGCGGCGACGGGAGCTAGCGGACAAGCCGGCGGATGATCTCGCACTGCTCAAGGGGGCAGCTGGCGAGCGCGGGTGGCTTGGGCGGCGCCGACCGTGGCAGAAAGCCGCTGTGCTCGCCGACGTGTCGCCTGGAGTGCTCTAACGGCGGCGCTGTTGAGTCCCTGGTGCGGTTTGGCGTTACCTCGAGTGCGGATAAGGCTGGGCGTGGCTCTGGGAGTGAGTTGGGGCCAGGGGCGCGACGCGGCGGCCCGAGCGCACGCACGTGCAAAACGCGCGCTCTGGGCGCGTCCAGAGCACGCACGCAACGTGCTCGGCGTTATCCCACGACATGCTGATGAGCTCCAAACTGCAAGGGGGTTCGCAGGGTTAGGCTATAGGTTTGGACAAACTCATGGGGTAGGTTGGTTTAGCCAGGGAATCAAGTACCTAAAGTGGACCAGAAGCTAAGCCAGAAATGGTCATGCACTCAGGGTGTTTGACAAAATGCCAGGGGCATCTAGCAAGCTCTTGGGGTGGCCAAATTTACCAGCTGGATGTCTCCTTAGATGACTAAGAAGATGGTGAGGTTAGTTCATCAAAAGCAAAAACCTGTTAGTGCAAGTTTTGCAAGATTTCAGTTCTGGACAGAAACTGCAGAGCACTGTTCCATGAACCAAAATTATCCCAATAGGTCCACCCTTCAGGATTTAAGTGTCTTGCAAGATGTATTACCAGCATGAGGAAGTTCAAAGGCACTGGAGCAAAATATCCTAGGGTTGCAGTGCAAAACACCAAATTGAACCAGAATGGAAAAGAGGTTGTTTCACTCAAAACTTCCAAAGGACCAAGATGTGTTTTTGCGTAAAGTTGAATAACATACTGCTATGAACATCCCATAATTTTGGTGGAAGCATTGCAGGAATATTTAATAAGGTTGTAGTGCAATATGGCCTACTGGACCAGATTGGCAAACATGTTGTGGAGCCCGAAATATTATAATTATATTATTGCACAAAAGTGATCTAATAGCATCACTTGACATCTCCAATTTTTGGTTGAAATTATAAATAATTTTATCAAGAGGTTGCAGTTCAAAAGAGGCCTTAAAGCTAGGTTTAATCATTTTGGCAGAGAAGTAAATTATGGAGACCAATATATAATTAAACCTGCTGACATAAGCAAAGTTTAAAAAAAAGGGGGTGCATTAGAGACTCTAATGTTAACTGAAAGGTTTTCACTAGGGGTAAAAATATCAACATAAGATAACAGGAATGGTTCTGAAACCAAAGAACATATAGCAAAAGGCAAAAAAAATAATTCACTGGCAAAATTTTATTTAGTAAAATATTGCTAAATTTTTGGGGTGTTACAAAATGTCCATATTGTCTTGGTGAAATCATTTTGTGATAGTAGAAGATCTTCTTATAGCAACCCTTAGCAAATCTCGAGGATGAGATTTTTCTTTAGGGGGGTAGTGTTGTAACACCCCAAAATTTTGATCTTGCTTTAGTAATAAAAATTTGACCAGGAGTTTCAACTTTTCTTTTTTCTGGGTTTTCTTTGATTGTCAGAACTTCCCTTCTTTTGTTATTGTGGAGTTTTTGCCCTAGTGCAAAATTCTTGGTATATTGTTTGGACTTAATTGCCCTAACCAAGAATGATAATCTCCCTTTCAATAGGTTCTTTTGCATTATTATTTTCTCCTTAAGCTCTATTAATTAAAGGGTTTTTCTTCTGCTTTAAAGTCCCTTTTTGCAATGCAACCCTTTGATGGAATTGTTCAAAAATTCCACCAAAATTTAGGGATGTCATGTGAGGCCCCTACATCACTTTTATGCTAAAACCCTTGGGTGTTCTTTCGAAAAGTTGAGCAAAACATCCTCTTTTGCTCTCTGGTCCATATTGCCACTTTCTACTGCAGCCCTATTCTAACTTGCTCTTTTGGCCATGAGTTTTTTCCTGCTTGTAGTCCTTCCTACCAAAACCTTAAGTCCAGGAGATAGGAGCATTTGGATCATCTTTGGTCCATGCAATTATGCCCTTTCCCTTGTGTCCAGAACTAGGGTTTTGCAAAACTTACGCTAACAAGTTTCTAAGAATGGCCAACTGACCTTACCACCCTCTTTATCATCCAAAGGGACCCTAACCTGGAGTTTTTGGCCACCCCAAGAGAGACCTAGAGGCTCCTGGCATTCTGTCGAACACCTTGCGTGCATGGTCAGTTTTGACATAATTTCTGGTCTGTGTATTGGACCAGCTTGCTTTGCCTAACAAGTATGTCCACTAAGTTCCTAGCTAACCCTAATCCAGGCCTGCTAATCTCCATCCTATGCCATGCCCTCTAGAACGCACTGGCATTTCATCGAGCACATGGTGTGCGTGCGCTGGGCGCGCCCAAAGCGTGCGTTTTGCACATGTGTGCACCGAGCCGCCGCGTCGCGCCCCTGGCCCCAGCTCGCCTGCAGAGCCACGCCCCGGCCTCATCCACAGACCAGAACGCTCCAAGCCGCCCCTGGAACTCCACAGCGCCGTCGTCAGAGCTCATTTGGCGGCACGCCGACGGCCACAGTGGACCTCTTCCATGGTCGGCACCGCCCAAGACACTAGCACTCGCCAGCTACCCTCTGGAGCAGTGCAAGCTCATCCGCAAGGTCGTCCGCAAGCGCTTGTCATCGCCATGTCCCTCTGCAGCTACAGAATGGCCGTCGCCGGCGATCTTATCCACGGCCGCCGCAGACCGACATGGATGCGCTATTTAAGAGACCCCAGAGCTCGTCTGAGCCCGCAAGTAACCTCAGGACACCCCCATGGAGCTCCCCTAGCCTGCAATCCTGAGGAGAAGGCCGTCTTCTCCGTCTCCGGTCAGCTCGGCCGCCTCTTCGTTCCGGTCCGTTCCGGCACATCCAGAGCCTCCCCTACATTCCCGACTCCACCGTTAGACTCCACTTGATCTTGCGAAACTGCCCAGCATCTCAAACGCGGCCAGGGACCCCCTCAGGCCGAGCCCTTAAATCCACCGAGACCTCCTCCGCCGCGGAGCTCGCCGCCGACGACTCTCTCCACCCCCGACGATCCAACGACCACCGGGAGGACCGCCCCAGTCTAGTGGATCCATTCTTGCCCTCGGATGCCTTCGAGGAGCCTCCGTTCGCCGGCGATGATCGCCGGAGTCCCGCCTCCGTTCGGGCAGAGGAAGAGGAGGGAGAGGCGACTAGTCAAACCTGACCAGTGGGCCCCATGGACCCACTGTCAGTGACACAGCCCAACCTCCACGCGTTTTATGTGGAGACGTAAACCTCAGAAGTACGTATCCCCTGACCCGAAAGCGTATTCTTATTTGAAACGTTTTCTTTTCTGTTTTATTTTAAAAACAGAGTTTGACTGAAGCTTTGACTGGCCTTAACTTTTTAAATATAAGTCCAAATGACTTGTTTCTTTTTTTGCTGTCCCTCAAATTTGGTCTAGTTTATTTTCATATTTATTTGAAAATTTTCCAGACAACTTTTCTGTGCTGTTTTGAGTCTATGTATTGAATTCATATTCTTTCAAATAGGATTTTGAAAAGGGAGAAAACTTCCAAAAATTTTGGAATGCACTTTACCTCCCCACTACTTGAAGGCGAGCATTTATGAACCCTGGTCTAATGCATGTGGTTGTTGTTGATACGATTACACCGTTATGGATGCATACTTTTTCTTTCATATGTGATGGTATGAATCATACCCATGAGTGCATGAGGTAGACCCCTTGCTGTGTATAATTTATATGCATGACGGTGATCCCCTCCTATGCCTTCCATGCCTAATGGAAGAAAGCCGTGAAAGTCGTTGTCTTGTGTAGACACGAGCTTGTCACTAGCTCCTCGTCGGGACGGTGGAGTCTGGTATGGCTTGGTGAGGCATGCTGGGTGGCGATTCAGACTGTTGTGGTGGAATATATTGGTTATGCTAAACATACCAGTGATGCTTGAACCTCCTGAGTTAACCGTAGATCGAGTCTTGTTCCAGTAACCCCCATACTTATTTCGTGCTACCACTTGTCCCTGCTACAGGTAGGGTGCGGTTTAGTAAATTCTCGACCCCTGTTCTAGCACACACTATACAGAGAAGCCATGGTGGAAGATACCGGCAGCATCCGGTAGGCATGCCACCTGGTCCGGGGGCATGGGTGTTTTCGGTTGGAGCCGAAGGGGATAGCTTCCCCAGTTTCGCGTGCGTTATAAATTTTGTGATCCCATGCTAGTCGAGGTTGTAGCCTCCCCACTTAGAAATTGGCTTAACAAGTGTCGTGGGTGATTCCAGACACTGGTAAGTTAGACTGGTGTGTGCGGTCAGGTGCGTCTTCAAATTAAAAGACCGTAGACGGAATTAGTCCAGAGGGACTAAAGGAATCCGTTATTCGTGGGTAAAGAGTACACCCTCTGCAGAGATTAAATCTATTCGAATAGCCGTGTCCCTGGGTTAGGACTACAGTTTGGGATGGGTCAAGTGTCATTTGATGACTGTTACTATCATTATTGTTATGGACTAACCATTTATGTATTTGAGTTATTGAGTATCCCTGGGATGGTTCTACCTCCTGGATATTCAATGTTATTTATTTTCTTTATAAGCCCTTTATGTGGTGTCGCTCAGACGCCCGACTGTGGCATACTTGTTATTTATTTTCCTCATAAGCCCTTTATGTGATGTCGCTCAGACGTCCGATTGCGGCATTTTGTTATTCACTTATAAGCCCTTTATGTGATGTCGCTCAGACGTCCGGCTGAGGCATTATTGTTATTCACTTATAAGCCATTTATGTGGTGTCGCTCAGACGCCCGACTGTGGCATGTTCGTTATTTATTTATGATACCACTCCCTGTTTGCAGATGCATTTTCATACAAATGACCTGCTTGCATTATGGACTGTCATATCATAATCAACATCGTGATCATCAAATGTTATTCGAGCATGATATTATTTTCACCCGCATTCATAACGTTTGCGAGTACATTCAGAGTACTCACTGGCTTGTCCCTGGCTATTGTCTTGGCTAGATTTCTTCCATGGAGAGGAACGTTGCGACGACTACCTGGAACCTATGCAACAGTAATAGCAGCCTCGCGAGGATAGGAGTTAACCTGGTCAGCTGTTCCCGTGGGAAATGGAGTCCCACCGACGCCGACGTGTCACAAGCCGCTTCCGCCATCAGCCACTAGAAGCCTTGTGTTGTACTTAAAGGCCAGAATGGTCTTCTACTACATATTTTGTATTTTGCTTGGGTTTTCTGTATCAAGTGGTGACTCATCAGCTAATAGTAATCCTGGGGCTGGTGAGCACAAGGACCATTTCTGGGGAAATTAATATCCCGAAATCCGGTCCTGACAACCTTGGTATCAGAGCCAGGCTGACCGTTGGTTAATCCTATCTTAGCCAGGTCAAAAACCTAGGTTAATCACGCCACCAGACTGTATCCTAACCTCGGCCAAGCTTCTCGCGTAAGATACCCACACAGTGGACCGACACCTTTGGTAGTTGGTGCCCAACCTATCAGTCTAACCTGTCGATCACACGCCAGTGACCGACGCCTAAACAGTTCCCACCGCAAGCGTGCGAAGGAAGACTCCATCCTTTCCTATAAATAGGGCACACTAGCCTCAAATCCAGCACAGCACAACCTCTACCCCAGACCGAGCTAAAATGCCAGGACCCATCTTTCACAAAGAAACCACAGCAACCAACCTTGGAGGTTTTGTGACCGTGCTCGCGAACCTCACCCGTCGTGCCTTTGCGTTAGAGGAACCCCCGGAATATGTTGTGTACCAAGAATCCATAGGCGGTGAAAGCCGTCAATTCTGGGCCACTATACACATCTATGGTAGGGGTCTGTCGCTAGAACGCCCCTACAGGTTCACCGGAAGGATAACTTCCTTTGAGCAACAAGCTATCCAACTAGCCGCTCGAGAGGCTATAGTTCAACTCCGGCACTTGTCGCCCAGAGTTAACTGTCGCTCATTCTACTACTACCCCAGCCGTAACGGGTATGTTAGGCCTCCCCGAGTTGCCTGCGGAGGCCGTGAGATAGATCCTGCATTATTGCATCTGGTGCGCTATGTTAGTGTGCTAGAGGAACTGTTCGATCAAATCACTCTTGATCTGATCGCAGCTCATGGGGAACTGCTTCGCCGAGCCCCGGCAAGAGGAGGAGACAAGTTCGGCACCGACAACCCGGTCGTGCTGTTCGGACAACCGATCGAGTCCTTGAGGGCTGCCCCGGTCATTGACCAAAATGCCTTGGTGTCTCCAGAGGTGATGCGTCGCCTGTTTGGCACATGCTCCAACGGGATTGTGGCCAACAATGCCCGCGAAGGCCATCATCACTGCCCCGACCCTGCAGCTCCTCAGCCACCTCCAGCCAACACCGACAGTGAAGCCCTTGGAGAAGCTTCGGCGTCCACAAGGCAAGGCCGCATGGATATAAACGAGGTTGATTAAATCACCCGAGTAGTACCAAGCCTTATCTTGTCCACACACCGTGGTGATGTAACCTGTATTCCCATATGTATATACAGTTTACTTTTGCACCCTTATCTCTATAGCAGCCGTGCATAGATATGTCAGTGTACGAATGCAATTTTTCCAGGTATAACGTCCAAAGCACCTCACCGACCAACCCTACAGTAAACACGTCACTTTGCAAGACGGGTGTATCTGTAGCATTGACCCTGACCCCGTAAAGTGAAACCGACAAAATAGCTGCCCCTCACCATGATTCTATAAACCAGCCCAGTTGCTATATAAAAGGCCACACCGTCACCTTGCCAAGCGTCCCTCACCTGGTGCACTACTCTCACAGCCATTTCCTTCGCCATGCCGATCCCTAGTATTTATCTGAGAACCCCAGATGCATCCCCAGGTAGTTTCGTGAAGAGATTGTGGGATTTCACCTGCAGTACCATGAGTGCTACCCGTCCACCCCAGTATGAGCTGCTCAAATCGAGGATCACACCATCCACCTCGAAATATTGGGCAGTGGTACACATCCCTCCCGCAAACCCAAACCAAGACCCACCGAAGTTTCCTTCATGGGGAAATCCATGCCAACTCCTCAGATGGCCATAGAGGCTACCGCATATGAAGCGCTTGCTCGCCTTCGATTCGCAGTGCCTTATGGCAGCGAACGGGGGTATTATTACGTTCCAAGCCATGCAGCGCCCGGAGAAGCAGCATCTTTTCCTGGTGGACGAATTGAGAGATACCCAGTACTAGCCAACCTTACGCAGTATGTCATCGCGCAAGAGCGTTTGACCCAGCGGATAATGAGTTATCTCCAGAGCCTCGCCGATTTAAATCCTCGGATCGCCATCGGCAGACCACTGAGGCCCGGGCAGGAGAAGCACATTCATCGACTAGTCAACCCACTCCCGTCGATAGAAGAAGAGTGTCCCCCAGCACCAGAGACTTGTCCACAGGACCCTGTCCATTTACCGTTTATGTTTTAGACGTAACTACTATGTTGGTTATCACCGCATCCTTTTAATGAGTTGTAAGCTGTATGTCGTATCATGTGTTAATTAATTTCAATTTATGGAATAGTTCCACTGTTGATAACTCCTGACTTAATTTTTGCGCTAAGTAAAAAAACCTGGAGTGAGATGTTATTTGTTTTCTTCCCTGAGGTGTTGCAACATATCTCGCTGCATAACATAGATATTTTATTTTCTCGCGCAACACCGCAAAAACAGAATTACAACTTCGGCCACTCCACACAGTACACTAAGTTGCTAGTCCACGTACACTTACTTCATCTAATTGATCACCTCTCTAGCGCACCACAGTCTCTTGAGGAGAAACTCGTGGGAGTTTATTCAGGCACTAGTTGTCTTCCGCGCACTAACCACCGTTAGCACCCGACACCCACGCCTAATCCTCGTGATCGCCGCCGCCGCGAAGAGCTAGCACTCGAGCAGCAGCATCATGACGATCATCAAGGATCATCGCACACAAGAGCCCGGATAGCCATAGCAATGCTGCCAACCCCACACACACTAGGATCATGCACCAGTCCGGCATCACCTCCGCCATTAGTGCCTCGACCCGAGCTCCTGCGAACACAAATGGAGGAGAGGGCAGAAGAAGAAGAAACGAGGCCAGGTGAGAGGAGGAAGAAGGAGCACCTCGGTCATTTTATAGCTCGAGATCAGTGTACGGTGGGCGGAGTCCACCAGCGCCGCTCGTCGCTCGACCGCCGGTGTTCGGAGGCGAATCCACGAGCAGTGTTGATAGCACACTGGCCCGCGAGGTGAGTGCACGCTGCACCGGCAGCTAGCGCGTCGCACACTACCGCAGTACGACCTAGATGCCCTACGAGCTAGCCGTCGCCGGTGGAGAAAGCGCGGGAAAGCGCGCGGGAGAGAAGGAGAAGAGAGAACCAGAGGTAGAAGAAGAGACTGACAGTGGGCCCAGGGCCCACCTGTCAGCCAGTGAGAGCACTATGCTCTCGGGTGCAACCAGCGTATAATGTTTGCGTGTACATTCAGAGTACTCACTGGCTTGTCCCTGGCTATTGTCTTGGCCAGATTTCTTCCATGGAGAGGAACGTCGTGACGACTACCCGGTACCTATGCAACAGTAATAGCAGCCTCGCGAGGATAGGAGTTAACCTGGTCAGCTGTTCCCGTGGGAAATGGAGTCCCACCGACGCCGACGTGTCACAAACCACTTCTGCCATCAGCCACTAGAAGCCTTGTGTTGTACTTAAAGGCCAAAATGGTCTTGTACTACATATTTTGTATTTTGCTTGGGTTTTCTGTATCAAGTGGTGACTCATCAGCTAACAGTAATCCTGGGGCTAGTGAGCACAAGGACCATTTCTGGGGAAATTAATACCTCGAAATCTGGTCCTGACACTACTACCATTCGACTTTTATTATCTTTGGCAGTTACTCGTGGTTGGTTCCTTCGTCTGTTGGATGTTCAGAATGTTTTTCTTCATGGTGTATTGGAGGAGGATGTCTACATGCGTCAGCCACCTGGGTTTGTTGATCCTGATGATCCTCATCACTTATGTCGGTTGGAGAAGGCATTGTATGGCCTCAAGCAGGCTCCCCGTGCCTGTAATGCTCGTCTTGCATCTGCTCTTCAAGCTCTTGACTTTGTTTCTTCTACAGCTGACACCTTACTGTTCTTACTACAACGCCCTGAGGTTACAATGTACCTCCTAGTTTATGTTGTTGATATCATCCTTGTTAGTTCTACAGTTGATGATGATGATCGCCTACTGTCAGCTCTTAGTTCTGATTTTGCTGTCAAGAACCTTGGCATGCTTCATTACTTTCTTGGTTTGGAAGTCACTCATGCTTCTACTGGACTATCTCTTACTTAGAAAAAGTATTCACTGGATCTTTTACGCCGTGCTGGTATGCCCAAGTGCTAACCTACGTCTACACCCATGTCTGCTACTGAGAGACGATACTGGTGCACTTCTTTCTCTTGATGATGCTACTGCATATCGCAATCAAGTTGGTGGCCTGCAGTACGTGAGTATTACCAGACTAAACATTTCCTATGCGGTTAATCGTATTTGCTAGTACCTTCATTCACCTCGTGATTCCCACTAGTTTGTTGTCAAACGCATTCTTCGCTATGTCCATTTTACGGCCTCATATGGCTTGCACCTTGAGCCCGCTCCCTCTAGTGTTATCTCTGCTTTTTCAGATGTTGGCTAGGCAGGTAATCCTGATGATCGACACTCTACGGGGGATATGTTGTGTTCCTTGGTCCAAACTTAATCGCATGGAGTGCTCGCAATACTGTTTCTCGTAGTAGTACCTGAAGGAAGTATGCCCTTGAGGCAATAATAAAGTTGTTATTTTAAATTTCCTTATATAATGATAAATGTTTATTATTCATGCTAGAATTGTATTAATCGGAAACTTTTATACATGTGTGGATACATAGACAAAACATCATGTCCCTAGTAAGCCTCTACTAGACTAGCTCATTAATCAAAGATGGTTAAGTTTCCTAACCATAGACATGTGTTGTCATTTGATGAACGAGATCACATCATTAGGGGAATGATGCGATGGACAAGACCCATCCATTAGCTTAGCATAATGATCATTAAGTTTTATTGCTATTGCTTTCTTCATGACTTATACATATTCCTCTGACTATTAGATTATGCAACCCCCGAATACCGGAGGAGCACCTTGTGTGTTATCAAACATCACAACGTAACTAGGTGATTACAAAGATGCTCTATATGTGTCTCTGAATGTATTTGTTGGGTTGGCATAGATCAAGTTTAGGATTTGTCACTCTGAGTATCAGAGAGGTATCTCTGGGCCCTCTCGGTAATACACATCATAATAAGCCTTGCAAGCAAATGACTAATTAGTTAGTCAAGGGATGATATATTACGGAACACGTAAAGAGACTTACCAGTAACGAGATTGAACTAGGTATGAAGATATCGACGATCGAATCTCAGGCAAGTAATATACCGATGGACAAAGGGAATTACATATGTTGTCATAACGGTTCGACCGATAAAGATCTTCGTGGAATATGTAGTAATCAATATGGGCATCCAGGTTCCGCTATTGGTTATTTACTGGACATGTGTCTAGGTCGTGACTACATAATTCCCGTACCCGCAGGGTCGCACGCTTAATGTTCGTTGACGCTAGAGTAGTATTTGGATATTTGATGAGTGGAAACCAAATGTTGTTCTGAGTCCCGGATGAGATCCCGGATGTCACGAGGAGTCTCGGAATGGTCAAGAGGTAAAGATTTATATATGGGAAGTCATATTTTGGGTTCCAGAAAAAGTGCAATTTTTCGGTATTGTACCGGGAAGCTTCCAGAAGGTTCCGGAGGATTCCGGAAGTCCACAAGTGGGTTCACCACGTCCCAAGGGCTGGCATGGGCTAAGGGGAGGCGCCCTAGCCTTATTGGGCTAGGCGCACCAAGTCCTCAAAAGCCCATGTGGCGGGAAGGCAAAAAGGGAAGGACTCCTAATAGGAATAGGATTGGACTTGGAGTCCAAATCCTCTCCCCTATTGCTACGCCCTAGGGATTGGAGGGTTTTTTTGCCACGCCCCTCCATATATATATATATAGTGGGGAGGGGCGCCCCAAGAGGACACACCAAGCCCTTGGCGCCCCTCTCTCTCCCGTTACTCCGTACATCCATCTCCTCATCCCGGCGACGCTTAGCCAAGCGCTGTCGCTGCTCCACCACCACCATCACCACCACGCCGTCGTGTTGGTTGTGATCCGATCTACTTCTCCTCTCCCACTTGCTGGACCAAGAAGGAGACTTCATTGAGCCGCATGTGTGCTAAACTCGGAGGTGCCATACGTTCGGTACTTGATCGGTTGGATCATGCAGTTGGATCATGCAGTTGTTCCACTACATAAATCACATAGATATAACGCTTCCACTTACGGTCTACGAGGGTACGTAGACACAGTCTCCCCCTCTCATTGCTATGCATCTCCTAGATAGATCTTTCGTAAGCGTACGAAATTGTTGAAATTGCATGCTACATTTCCCAATAGTGGCATCAGAGCCAGGTCTATGCGTAGATGATATGCACGAGTAGAAAACAAATAGTTTTTGCGCGATAATAGTCATAGTGCTTTCCACTAACGGCTAACTTTGATTCAGGTATTGTTGGATGAAGTGGCCCTGACCGACATTACATGACAGCGTTCTTGAGAATGGTTCTACCGACGTGCTTTGCACACAGGTGGCTGGCGGGTGTCTGTTTCTCCAACTTTAGTTGAATCGTGTTTGACTACGGCCGGTCCTTGTTGAAGGTTAAAACAACACACTTGACGAAAAATTGTTGTGGTTTTGATGCGTACTACTAGGGAAAACCCTTGTAGTAGCGCTTGTTTTATAGCTACTAGTAGTAGCGCTGGTACCACCGCTACCACTAAGGCGCTACAGCTAACTACTAGCAATAGCGTTGGAATGGGAGCATAGCTACCTAGTTAGCAGTAGAGCTTGTTCTAAAAAGCGTTGCTGCTATATCTAAGTAGCAGTAGCGCCTGTTCTAAAAAGCACTACTGCTAACTTTTCCTGTATTTTTAAAAATACAGCTTATTTTCGTTGTGTGGTTTTATATACAGTACTTTCATCATATGATTTTATGATCATGATTACCTATTATATATAACAGTGGGTGAAATAAACGTGGAGTAGATTCAAGTGGAGACAACATGTGGTGCATGTCGAAAGTACTACTCTAATCCATACTTGAACTTGTTTGGATTAGTAGTACTTTCAATGTGGACCACATGTTGGCTCCACTTGAATCTAATCCATGTTCATTTCACCTACTGATATATATATATATATATATATATATATATATATATATATATATATATATATATATATATATATATATATGAGAGGCGATTTCCTATGCATGGTGGTAGCTACGCACGCATGGTGACAGCTACACACTCTTTGGCATAAGTGTCGTTTTTTATATATGAGGTGTCAGGTTTCTTATGGCATTGGTACAAGTGCATTTTTGTTGTATAGAAATGAAGTTTTTCTCACTTCTCCTTGTCTTTTTTATTTCCTTTTTGACACAAGTGCCTTTTCGTTGTGTGGAATGGGCCTTTTCTCACTTCTCTCGGTCTTTTTGCTTGCATTTTTCGCATAATTGCATGTTTGCTTGCCTAGTTGGTCCAAAGTCACGATATTTTCATTATGGAGTTATTTTCATAGTCCGAAATAATTTTTCAAAATAATTAGAGTTAAAAATTGGGGACGTGCGTAGCTACCACCATGGGTAGCAAATTATTTCTGATATATATATATATATATAAAATAACTCATCATGCTCATATAACAACTTAGCATCATGCATCATCGATCATAATAATAAATAACTCATCATTGATATCATAATAACAAGTCATACTCATCATCATCGATCATACAACTTCTACTCGATACCAGATCATCATCATAGTAATCTAACCATTCCTACTTACTCGTTCTTAGCACATGATCATGAGTATCATTAACTAGGACCTACTACCTTCTCTTTGGTAAAATAGAATAAAACAAGATAGGCCCTGACTCTCCATTATGGAGAATGGAGATTATCCCGTCTCCAATTCTTGCCTTTCGCACAATGTTGCTTCCCAGAACCTCCTTACGATTGTCCATACATTTTTTCCATTCTTTGATTACCATGTCTTCATTGGTTTTAGAAATCCGATATGGACAGGGGAGATTTGTAGGATGATCTGGCAGTATGTTCAAAACATTAATGCGACCATTATGAAACATCAGATGAGGCACACAATCCTTCGGAATTTTCTGTTGAAAAACATAGTAATAACTTCGTAGTTAGCAATGTACTTAAGTTTTAAAAGAATTTATGCAAAAGATGCACGAATGTCGTAATAGTAAAAAATCTTACCATGGCATCTGCATGGATGTTACCGTGGTTCAACACGTGCACTAGTGGCACGTATTCACCATAATATGGAGGAGTTTGATAATAGATATTGTAATTCTCAAGATCAGTACAAAATGCAATCAGTTGATTTTTCTCCTGATAAGTTAACTCAGAGCCATCGGTGTAGTAGGCTATGTCTACTATCTTTCGCACATTTTTTGAACAATGAAAATAAGCTATCAACTATTTTGAAATAAGCAATATAAATTAGTTAATAACTATGTTTGAGAAACTCACATAGCGGTAGAATTGGAAGCGTATCAACAAGGACTCAAATGTCCATATTGTCTTGGTCGATGTCAGGATCACCAAGATCCATGGTGACAAGCATACCCTCATAAAAACCATACATCTTGCATAGTGCTTCCCATTTTTTGCAACCAAAATGGGTTACCCTCTCAGAATTGTACAGATTTACTTCAAAATCCATACCATGATGGGTTCTTAGGTGAATTTTCTTTGTTTCCATAGTTACATGGTCTTCAAAACCCATCCTCTCCAAGACATAGTGTCGTGGATTTAGCACGACAGATGTCCTAGCAAAAGGACTTAGTCGTGAGGCCACCGCTACGGGTTTGCTTAAAGGGGTTAAAGCGAACGAAAGACGCAAGGGTTTTATACTAGTTCGGCCCCTTCGATGAAGGTAAAAGCCTACGTCTAGTTTGGTGTGGTATTGCTTGGGCTTCGATGATCAGGGAGCGAATCCGCTTTGCCTATGTCTCAAACTGTTGTTCTCTCTCCTTGAACCGTCGCCGGGTCGTCCCTTTATATAAGAGGTGACACCCGGTCCGGTTTACAGAGTCCCGAGGCCGGCTCATAAACGTGCCCGCCTCGGTCTCTGTTCATTCTATCTTACATACCAAGTTACATAGTATGAAGGTTTATACATCATGGGCCCTAATACATGGGCCCTAAGCCTATTGGGCTACAATCTTCTACTTCACGCTCCGCTGGGCTTCTGATAATATGATCTTGATAACGTAAACCGGACCCTCCTGGCCAGTTTATGCCTGTTAGTAATATCCCTGACACATAGCGTCTTGCATGGCATGGGATAAGCTAGTCGAATTGTAATAGATGAAAATTACACATTGAAATAGTTGAAGTCGTGCTTAATTACGAAAAAACACTTGTCGTCGTTGCGTACCATTTCAACATCGAAGGTCTCCTCGAGCTTAATGCAGAAGCGCCGATCTTCGTCCAGGTGAGACCTGTCGCACATACTTCGGTCGTCGTGGCACCAGTCGCACTCGGGAATATTTCTCGGGAGACTTTTGTCGTCCGAGTACGACATTTCCTATGTTCATAATTAAAATATTAAACTTGTACAATTAAGTATATGTACTAAAAAACCAGGCCACTCGGTATTTCCTACATATTCTAGCACAAGTCATGCCAGAATTCACGGAAAAATTCGGCATGACCTTTGCTAAAAAAGGACATATCGAGCGCCTGAAATTTGCAGGAACGAAAATTAATTAACACTCCGGCAAAACATTGGCCACTATAGGACGTGTAACCTGCAAACATGGCCGGCCACTTGGGCAAGCACATATCCTATTTGAGCAACACAAGATATACATGTTTATATCTACATCATATGATAAGCAAAACCAAATTGTAAAATAAATTAGTATTCAAATTAGCATTCATTCAATAAGCAAAACTAAAACATCTCTTTCATCTGTACATCGTCGAATATTATCACTAATAGATCTCAAATAGTATCATACATATAACATCACTAATACAGCTAAAACCGTAGCAAACGACGGGTATCGGTGCGGGCGATTGATGGTCCCCAAGTGCAGGGAATCATCGTAGCAATTCCCAATGGTGGAAGTGATAAGTATGGAGTGTCGAACCCACAAGGAGCTAAAGGTAAGATCAATATTCTCTCAAGTCCTATCTGCCACTGATACGACTCTACGTACACCGAATGTTTGCTTCCAACTAGAAACGAGAAATAAAACTACGTTGTGGGTATGAAGCGGATAACTTTGCATGATATCGGAGAGCTAAAATATAAAAGTAGGTGCTGTTATCATAAAGTTAGAATGTATTACTAAATATTATAAATAGCAGTGTCGAATAATGATGGATCAGTGTGCGGAATTGTCCTAGGCAATTGCTAACAAGACCGCTAGTCGTCATTGAAATTTCATACGAGGGAGAGGCATAAGCTAACATACTTTATCTTATTGGATCATCTGCACTTATGATTGGGACTCTAGCAAGCATCTGCAACTACTAAAGATCATTAAGGTAAAACCCAACCATAGCATTAAAGCATCAAGTCCCCTTTATCCCATATGCAACAATCCCCTTACTTGGGTTTATGCTTCTGTCACTCAAACAACCCACTATAAGCGAATCATGAACGCATTGCAACACCCTACAGTGGGAATCCCTCACGCTTGCGCGACACGGAGGGCACCATAGGACAGCACCAAAATAAAACATACAACTCGTACCAATCTAGATCATCAATCAACCCAAAGACAAAGTATATCTACTCAAAACATCATAGGATGGCAACACATCATTGGATCATAATATGTGGCATAAAGCACCACACTACTAGGAAAAGGGCTATAGATGGAATTGATACTAATGGCGCACCAGACAAGCAGTGCGCCATTAGTATATAGTAATGGCGCACCAGCAACAGATACACCATTAGAGTTCGAACTACTACTGGCGCACCTTGCCCAGAGTGCGCCATTAGTATCAAGAAGTTTTTTTTTTGAACTAGCGCGCCTGTCCAAACATACTAATGGCGCATCCAGACAAAGTGCGGCGCACCAGCAATAAAGTGCGCCATTAATGCTCTTTTTTTATGATATTTTTTATTCTTTTTTTTACAAAACTACTAATGGCGCACTGTCCCAGAGTGCGCCATTACTAGTTTAAACTAATAATGGCGCACTATGCGACAGTGCGCCATTAGAATGTTTTTTTTGCAAAACTAGTAATGGCGCACCTACTATAAATGCGCCATTAGTAACCTTGATTACTAATGACGCATTTATAGTTGGTGCGCCATTAGTAAGCGGGCAGCAACAAGATATTTTGGACAGCCTCTCTACCACACTCACTCCCCCCCCCACTTCTTCATTCTCTCCACCTCCTCTCCTCTCGGGTCCCTCCTCTTTTTCACCTCATTTCCACCATATATTCATTCAAATTAAGTGGTTAAATTATCCGATGGAGTCAATCCGTTTGGCAGCCAGAGAAGCACACATAGCACCCGGCCTGTGTTTGTGTGGACGTACAACCTTCCCCCCTGGTTGTGCATGAAGAGGAAGTACATTCACATGAGTATGCAAATTGAAGGACCGAAACAAACAGGGAACGACATCAATCTGTATCTGGGGCTGCTGAAAGAGGAGCTAGACACGCTGTGGAAAACGCCAGCCAATACGTGGGACGCCGCAAAGAAAGAATATTTCCCTATGAGAGCCGCGCTGCTCACGACGGTGCACGACTATCTCGGTTACAGATATGTCGCGGGGCAGGTGGTCCACGGATTTTCTGGATGCGTCAGGTGCATGGATGACACAACGTATCGCCAGCTAGATAAAGATCCCGGGTCTTCGAAAACCGTGTTCATGGGACATCGAAGGTGGCTTCGCGACGATGACCTGTGGAGAAAACGCAAGGATCTGTTCGATGGTGAAACCGAACCCCGAGGACGCCCGCGTACGAGGAGCGGCGAGGAAATAGACGGGCTGTTGAAAAATTGGAAAGATTGCCCACTGCTGGGAAAGAAGCAAAAGGCGCCAGAGCCGGGAAAGAAGCGAAATGCGCCAGAGTCGCTGCTGAAGGTATGGAAAACGAGGTCTGTTTTCTGGGACTTGACGTACTGGAAGATCCACCGTGTGCCTCACAACCTTGATGTAATGCATATCACGAAAAACGTGTGCGAGAGTCTGCTTGGTACCCTGCTCAACATGCCAGAGAGGACCAAAGATGGGCCGAAATCAAGGGCAGACTTGAAATCAATGGGCATCAGGCAGGAGCTTCACGCTATATATGATGATGATGATGATGAGGCGAAGCAGGACACGGAAAGTCGTCGCAAAGGCAAAAAGGCCTAGAAGACCGGAAATGACTACCCTCCCGCGTGCTTCACTCTAAGTCAGGAGGAGATCGAGCAGTTTTTCACCTGCCTCGTAGGAGTACAACTTCCTTACGGTTACGCGGGGAAGATAAGCAGATACCTAGACCGGGCGAAGCTGAAGTTCAGCGGGATGAAGTCTCACGACTGTCACGTGCTGATGGCGCAGATACTTCCAGACGCGCACGTCCGTGAAACCCTATTTGGCCTATGCAACTTTTTTGATGTCATCTCTTGGAAGTCTGTTGGCGTGAGGCAACTCAGAAGGCTACAGGAAGAGATCGTGGTGATACTATGCGAGCTTGAGATGTACTTCCCGCCCGCATTCTTCGACGTTATGGTACATCTGCTGGTCCATATCGTGGACGATATCATCCAACTCGGGCCGACGTTCCTGCACAGCATGATGCCGTTCGAAAGGATGAATGGTGTCATCAAAGGATATGTTCGCAACATGTCACGTCCAGAGGGAAGCATAGCCAGGGGCTTTCTGACCGAAGAGTGCATCTCGTATTGCACGAATTATCTAGGCATCGAGAACCCCGTTGGTCTGCCCGTCAACAGGCACCTCGGCAGGCTCGCTGGATCGGGTCACCGTGAGGGTCGCCGCGAAATGCATGTCGACTTCGAGGGTCGACTCGCCGACTTTGAAAGAGCAAACCTAGTCGCGCTACAACACATACACGTGGTCGATCCTTGGGTGGTTCAGCACAAAACCTTTATTGAGAAGACATACAATGAACGAGGCCAACAGAGGACGGACGGAGATATAATCAAAGAGCACAACTCATGTTTCACGCGTTGGTTCAAGCAGAAGCTTCTGTCGTACCCTTTACATGACGATTCTTCCGCGGAAGAACAACTCATATTCGCCTTGTCACAGGGCGCCGAGCACAACCTGATGACCTATGAGGCGTACGATATCAACGGCTACACATTCTACACCGAGGCCAAGGACATGAAGAGCGATGGTTATCAGAACTCCGGGGTAACGATGGAATCCTACACCGATAATGACAAGGACAGATACTACGGAAGGATCGAGGAGATCTGGGAACTGAGCTACGCTGGAGAGAAGGTCCCGATGTTCCGTGTCAGATGGGCCAAGAGCATCCTAAAAGAAGACCGGTATTTCACCACCATGGTTATACCCGAAGCCAAATCCAAGACCGCGGGCGCAAACGTCACCGCGAAAAATGAGCCATGGGTACTGGCTTCCCAAGTTGACCAATGCTTCTTCATTACCGATCCGTCAAAGCCCAGTCGTGTTGTCGTGAGGAGAGGCAAAAGGAAGATCATCAGAATGGATGGAGTAGCCAATGAGCAAGACTTCGACAAGTACGGCGACCCGAGGATCAAACATGACGACGATGATGAAGTAGCAGCTTACACCACAAGAAGAAGCAGGACCACCCTACCTAAAGGACGTCCGTTCCACAGAAGAACTCCATTTGCGAAAAAGAAGGGCAAGAAGATTGTGAACAGATAGCTAGCTAAGATCGATTGTATTTAAATCGTACCCTTCATTTCTCGATTGTATTTCATGGGCACTTTTTGAACTATCATGAATATTTTTAAATTTCATGGACACTCGATCTCGACCCCCCCTCCATCTCGATCGCTATCCCACCTC
>LR738712.1:787535157-787662142 GCA_902687465.1 Secale cereale | reverse complement strand
GCCGACGCCCTCGCCCCCCTCTCCTCAACGCCTCTCTCTCCCTCACCGCCGACGCCCTCGCCCCCGACGCCCAGGCCTCGACGCCCGGAGCTACGCCGCCGCCGCCCGCGCCCCCGACGCCCCGGACGACCGGAGCTACGCCGCCGCCGCCCGCGCCCCCGTCGCCCCGGACGCCCGGAGCTACGCCGCCGCCGCCCGCGCCCCCGACGCCCCGGCCTCGACGGGCCCCTCACCGTCGCCAACACCACGCCAAGGTATCCTCCTCCTACCCATGGCATCCTCCTCCTGTGGACTGAATCAGTACAAGTTAGGTTTACAATTGCTTAGGTTTTTAGCTCTTTTATGTCTGAATCCCCTCGGGTTTGTCTAGATTTAGGGTTTCCGTTGGGTTTTGTTCTGGTTGGAGTATGATTCGCGTGTGTAATGCTTCATGTGTTTGGGTTGGTGATTTTGCTCTGGTGCTCAACCATGGCTTTCTGATGTAGAGTATCATCAAGTTCTGTCTTGATAGCTATAGCTTCAGCCTCTGCTTTCTCCCAGTCTGGATCATTCGTAGTCAAAAAGGGGTAGGTCAGAAAATAAATAACGGACATATATGCATACGTGCATGTGGCATTTATACTTCTAGGATGAGATAAATCATATGCCCAACTACTTATGACCAGGAACTTGTACTGGAATGAGAGTGATGAATGGAGTGGTACCTAGTATGGCTTCTTCAGCTACTTTTGCTTGCTTGGATAAAATTAACTGAAACATTTTCAGTTTAGTGTAGGACTTGCAAGCAGTAGTACTTGCTTAGTTTAGTGTACACTCCTTAAATTAATTAACTGAAACCTTCTTTCTTCTTCTCTCTTCTCTCTTCTTTACTTGTTTGCTTGCAGTAGTTTCACTAGTTTAGTGTAGGACTTGGAGTAGTTTCAGTAGTTTAGTGTAGGACTTGGAGTAGTTTCAGTAGTTTAGTAGATTAACCATTTGTTATAGATTATATGTTTTTAGGAAAAACTGTTCCCCGAACTAGTTTAGTGTAGGACTTGGAGTAGTTTCAGTAGTTTAGTAGTTTAGTGTATGACTTGGAGTAGTTTCAGTAGTTTAGTAGTTTAGTGTAGGACTTGGAGTAGTTTCAGTAGTTTAGTAGTTTCAGTAGTTTAGTGCAATGCTATTGGTGAATCTTATATCTGGGTTGGACCATGGCCTAATGAGACTAGGATGGTGCCACAGCTAGCTTGTCTAGGTTAAGTTAAATATAACCCTCGTATAAGTGAGGTATTTTTTTCTGGTTTAGGTTAATACCATGATAAGGACATTCAGGCCATTGCCTTGTTGGCTGACCTTTTGACAGTTAGCATGCCATGAGGGTTCTTGACACATATACCTCCAGTTGTAGCAATGGATTAAATATCAGTCCTAAAAATATGGGTCTGGCACTACTACCATAGTTCCTTTTTTTTACTGAAGGAAGCGTCTACAGTTTTTTTTAATAGATAAAAAGGTGTACATGATTTACATGCCCTCATGTGAAAAAGAAAAAGAAAAGAAAAGGGGGATTTTAGACAATATGAAGTTGCTCTAATTATATGTTTTTAGGCTAGTACAGGGTGTTGCTTTATTCTGTCATCATTTGTAACTATGTCACAAATAAATTGTTCCTTCTTCTGTATTTGACAAGTAATGACTGTTGATAAGCTGAGGCATGTGGATTAAGCAGTTTCTTGGCTGTAACATACTGTATATCACTCCACAATGAAATACAGTACATATTGATGTGCTTGGTAAAACTTGTTCATGTACTGAACTACTAATGCCTTGTGATGCTCTGTATTACTTGTGATGCCTCTGAATTACTTGTGATCACATTGAGAAAGAGTTGTAAAGATGATGATCACATTGAGAAAGACTTGTGATCACATTGTGATAGTTTTGCAGGTACCCCGAGAGGCCCTTGAGTTTGCTGGAATGTTGATTAACTTCCGTTCCGGCAAATTCTGGTACTCCATATGTCCTATTTTCAGCAAAGGTCATGCTGAAATTTTCCGTGAATTTTAGCATGACTTTGCTAAAAATAGGACATATAGGGTACTTGTGACTAATGCATGGGCCGGGGTATCTTAGTGGTTAATTAGGTAGGATCAAGTGCCCCTTTATTCTAGCTGCATGAAACCATAGGCGGCAATAGAGCCAAGTGATTAGGCCCAACTTACAATTCTCCTTCCTAGCTTAGATTTTAGGATGCCTCGGTGTCGACAAACCATAAATTATGAAACCTTAGCTTTTAGGGTGCCTCGGTGTCGATAAAACCCGAAATGATGAAAGCTTAGGCTTTTAGGGTGCCTCGGCATCGAAAAACCCTCAATTATAAAAGCTTAGCTTTTAGGATGCCTCGGTGTCGACAAACCCTAAATGATGAGACCATGATATTGTTCCTTGACAACAACCAACTTTTTGACCAAACTTTGTTCCTATTTAGAGAGAAACATGGCCAACAACGATGAGGCCGGCGGTTCGGGCGGGAAGGCATTCTGAGAGCTGTCCCAGGAGATGGAGGAACAACCTCACTTGTATGAGTACGCCGCCTTCCCCACCGATCCTGAGACCACTGATGGTACCGCAGAGGATGACCGCACTGATGCCACCACTGACGGTGCCGCCGAGAATGCCACCACTGATGATGGCGGCGCACGCACAGATGGCAGCCAACCGAAGAGGCAACGGAAGGACCGGCGCCCGACCGTGCTCCGCACCCTCAAGGAGGAAGTTACTGAAGTGGACTCCGACGGGAATCCAACGGCGCCCGAAAGAATAGTCAAGGGGTACTCGATTCAGCTCGGGTGCATTCTCCGGAGCACCGTCTCGATCAACAGCGAGAACCTGAGGCATCCTGAAAACGGGAATTACCGCAACCTTCTCTTCACGAAGCTGCACGAACGATACAAGTTCCCCGCTCAATTTGATAACACAAGCCTCAAAGGGAATAAAGTGAACAATGCTGCCCTCACGAAGATGAGCAAGGCCCTGTCTACTTGGAAAACCAATGTGAAGAGAATGATCGAGAAAGGTGAGAGTTATGAGACGATCAAGGAGAAACATCCTTCGATCACCGAAGATGACTACAACGACTTCAAGATCAATTGCTCGAGCGCCGCACACTCCGAATCAAGTCAGTGGGGGAAAGAAATGCGGCAGCTCAACTTAGGGGAACACACACTCGGTCCCGGCAGTTACAGAGTGGCGGAGCCTATATGGGACAAGGAGGAGGCGGACCGTGCCGAGCAAGGCCTACCGCCCCTCTTCGATAAATACGGTGACAAACAGACCAGGAACTTTATCAGGGCCCGGTACAAGAAGGACCTGAAAACAAAGGAGCTGACCACGGATCCGAAGACCAGGGCGCTTGAGGCTGTTCTGGTAAGGAATACACCCCCGCGTAATTAGCTCCATATGGTTGCATTCTAATTAATGAAGCCAAATTTCTAAATGATTCACATTCCTTCCGCAGGCGACTGAAAGCAGTAGTGCGGGGTCGACTAAGAGCGGCCCTTGGGACATGACTCTAAATAGGGCGTTGAATGTAATGAAGAACAAGGATAAGCTCGAGAAGCCGACGTCAGCTGGTCGTGTGGCCGGCAAAGGCTTGTCGACAAAATGGTCGTCATACTATAACGCTGGTGGGCGAAAGGAGAAAAAGACCAGCTCGGAAAGCTAGGCGCACGAGGTTCAAGAACTCAAGGCACAGGTGGCGCGGATTCCGGAGATTGTCCAAGAGCAAGTGCAACAACAGCTCGGAGCAATGATCACCGCCATTGTGCCTAGCTTGATCGAGGGGTTGCACGCGTGGATTGCTGGCGGCCAGCAGGGGCCGCCCCCGATTCCCAGCTTCACGGCCAGCAATTCGCAGAACGCGATGGCGGGGCCATTGGTGTCTCCGGCGGAGGCGGCATTGGTGTCTCCGACGCCGGCACGGGAGCTTAATGCACCCGTGTGTACGCCGGTCGGCACCTCTGCAGCAAGCGGCCCCTCCGTCAACTGCACGCCCGCCGTTGGCGGTGCCTCGACATTAGCCGAGCTCGACGCCATCATCATGGTAACTAATTAAGCCTCTCTCGGCCGAGGACTTCATCTCCTTGCCTTTGACTGGGCATCCCTGACGCCCTACATGTTTTCGCAGGGCACCGCCGACGTTCCGTGCACTCTCCTGCACTTCGTGAACAACGAGTTGGTCGATGTCGCCAAGGGAAAAATCGTTCAACCGGGCCAACCCTTGTTCCACGGTACCCAGATGCCACCCAACTTGTTTAGGGTTCAACTGGTTCGGGTGCTGCCAGGGTGCGACGAGGTGTTACCTCCGATTCGACCCGTCGGGGCCGACGATGATGACGTCATGACCCTCAGCGCCTGCCTGAGCTCGCCCCTGCTTTGGCCGAAGAGCCATATTCGTTTGGGGGCGGGGGAAACCACACCAAAGACAACACCGCCAGTCGTGCCGGCGCCAAGTCGTCCCCATGGCAAGTCCGCCGCAACGATGCCGTACATCCCTATGCCACTGGATCCAAACATGCATATGGCACATGATCAGAACGACGACGACGACGATACATTTGCCAACGTCGATCAGTACTTTGCCGATCATGGGTACGGTGACGACTTCATGGGGCCTCCTTCTCAAGAACCCAACCCAACAAAAGACGTGCGCGATCAAGCCGGTACCGCGGAGAAGCCAAGTTGCAACAGGCATCGTCTGCCGTTCAGCTCTCAGGAGACGCTCCAGCTGCCGGCTTCACCGACCCTCAGATAGGCGAGGTGCGAAATATGATCAGCCCCAACACACTAAAGAAGGCGGTCTCTGAGCAGAACTCGGTCCCAATTCAGGAGATCAAGAAGAAGGCACGCAAAAGAAAAATTAACAAGGGTGCGAGCCAGCCGGCACCGAGTACGATCCGTGCTCAGGACGGGCCACCTTCACCTGAGGATGTAATGAGGAGGGTGCATGTGGTGGGTAGACCGATGCTACCGACAAATATGCTCGATGTTGCAACCGGTGCTATGCGGAGTTTGCATGACAGTGTTCTTTCTTTGGAGAAGCGGCGTCTCAGAGAGAAGGATGTGGCATACCCGGTTTTCGCGGCCAAGGTGTCGGAGGGCAAGGGCTTTGTGGATAACTCCATCGGGGGTACGATCGTCCTGCGGTTTGATGACATCCACGCTATGTTGAACCTTCTTCCGCTGCACTACACCTTCGTTCGGCTATTTTCGCTGAGTATGGAGATGCGGATCATTCGCGACAAGACCCCGGACATCGTGATAGTCGACCCCTTCTACATGTGTGCCAAGTTCTTGGGCAGCGCTGGGGAGCGGCAAGTCGCGAGTTCTTACCTCGAAGGCGTCATTCTGGCAAACCGAGATAAGGATAACTTCCTCGTGCCTTACTTTCCCGAGTAAGTCCTCCGCCTCAACCGCCCCGTAACATATTAATTCTTAGATTTCGATCGTTCTTCTTTTAACATTCCGTGTTTTCTGCAGTGACACACAGTGCACGCTCATCCTACTAAGCCCCAAATATTCCATGGCCACGTATTTCGACCCGGACCGTCAGTCGGCTGTAGACTACACAAATGTCAAGAAGGTTCTTGATGATGTTCTCCCCGGCTACGCCAAATCTGGAGGCACCTTCACCAGGACAACTCGTAAGTACGGCAAGCACGTGTTCTCCCACAACACGACGTTCTGCTGCGTCAAGCAGCCGCATGGCGGTCAGAAGGGTGCCTACTACGCCATCCATCACATGCGGGCGATCGTACGGGACCATCATCAACTTCTGCTACCTAGTAAGCTCAAAGATTGGGCCGCGCGCGTGTCGGCAATCCAGGACGCGGACATCAGACAAGATTTCTTTCGCATCCAGTCGGAGTTTGCGGAAATCATCCATCAAGATGTCCTTCGTACCTCGGGGCAGTTCTACCTCAGAAATCAACCGTCGAACAGTGACATCGACACAATGCTACAAATGCAGGCTGACAACGCCCGTGATTTCATGACTCCCACGATAGACGGCGGCTTCATCCACGCTCCGGTGCATTGAGTCGAGTCGAAAGCAGTGATGCTGTGTCTAGTTCTGAAACATCGATTGGCTCATGTTGTAATTAAACTTTAATGAACTTGTAGTATGTCTCTTTGGTTTCGAGAGTCGTTCAACTTAGATGTAATCGATGCTATTAATGTCTTGCTTTTCTCTTTCGATCGTTCTATTGCATACTTATATATTGCTTATGAATTGTCTGTGAATTGGTACTAACGTTTCGTTTGGCTAGTGCATATATAGCGATGCCGTCGTATGTCGTGTACAAGGGTAAGGTTCCCGGAGTCTACGACGACTGGGAGGAGTGTCGGAGACAGGTTCACCGATTCAGTGGTAACAGTTACAAAGGGTACACCACTAGGGCCGAGGCCGAATCTAGATACGCCCGCTATCTAGCGGGAGAGGGGAGGGAGCGTTGGAGGAACCGGATGAAGACGAGTTTCATCGTGATGATGCTCATCGTGATGACCGCAGCTCTCTTCTATGTGATGGTAGTTTAGATGATCGATATCGACTTGTAATGTGAAGACAAACTCGCTACTCGCGGTCTCGAGACTTGTAATATATTGTTCTATCTTTGTTCGGTCTTTTCAATTCGGAGACTAATATGATGAATTGTATTCGGAGACTAATATGATGAATTGTATTAAGAGACTAATCTTCTATTGTATTCGATGAATGTGTTGTTGATGTGTGCTGTCTATATTCTGTGCAATTATACATTTTGTAATCTGTGCAAAAAAACAGAAAAATAATATTAAAAAAACCTAATATTCATACTAATGGTGCATCAGAGCACAGTGCGCCATTAGTATGCCAAAGCATACTAATGGCGCATTATCAGCCAGTGCGCCATTACTATGCGGACATTACTAATGGCGCATCATGCCTGAGTGCGCCATTAGTATGCCAAAGCACCTGGGTACACATGGCCCCTGGGAGGCATAGTAATGGCGCACTACTGTGCACACTAATGACGCATCTGCGCTGCGCCATAAGTATACGAGATACTAATGGCGCACCAGAGGTGCGCCATTAGTATCAAATACTAATGGCGTGCTAGTAATGGCGCACCACTAATGCGCCATTAATGGCCAAATTAGGTGCGCCATTAATAGACCTTTTCCTAGTAGTGCCATGTTCAAGTAGGTATTACAGCGGGGTGTGATACGTCTCCAACGTATCTATAATTTTTTATTGTTCCATGCTATTATTTATGATGTTTTGGATGTTTAATGGGCTTTGTTATACACTTTTATATTATTTTTGGGACTAACCTACTAACCCAAAGGCCTAGTCCAGGTTGCTGTTTTTTGCCTGTTTTAGGGTTTTACAGAAAAGGAATATCAAACGGAGTCCAAACGGAATGAAACCTTCGGGAGAGATATTTTTGGAGCAAAATACGCACGGGAGACCTGAGAACCACGGAGTAGGGCTGATGAGGCATCCACGAGGGTGGGGGGCGCCCCCCCCTATAAGGCGCGCCGCCTACCTCGTGGGAACCCGGTCTGGCCCCCGGTGTCCTCCTTCCTCCTATATATACCTACGTACCCCGAAACTATCAGAAGTGGAGAGAAAACCCTAGTTCCATCGCCTCAACCTTCTGTTCCCGTGAGATCCCCTTCTTGGGGCCTGTTCCGGAGCTCCGCCGGAGGGGGGGATCTACCATGGAGTGCTTCTACATCATCATCATCGCCTCACCATGACTTGTAAGTAGTTTACCAGAGACCTTCGAGTCCATAGCTAGTATCTAGATGGCTTCTTCTATCTCTTTGGATCTCAATACCAAGTTCTCCTCAGTCTTCGAGGAGATCTATTCAATGTAATCTCTTTTTGCGGTGTGTTTGTCGAGATCCGATGAATTGTGGGTTTACGATCAAGATTATCTTTGAGAAATATTTGGTTCTTCTCTGAACTCTTTATGTATGATTATGATATCCTTGCAAGTCTCTTCGAATTATTGGTTTGGTTTGGCCTAGTAGATCTATAGTTCTTGCAATGGGAGAAGTGCTTGGCTTTGGGTTCAATCTTGCGGTGTCCTTTCCCAGTGACAATAGGGGCAGCAAGGCACGTATTGTATTATTGCCATCGAGGATAAAAAGATGGGGTTTATATCACTATGTTTGAGTTTATCCCTCTACATCATGTCATCTTGCTTAAGGCGTTACTCCGTTCTTATGAGCTTAATACACTAGATGCATGCTAGATAGCGGTCGATGTGTGGAGTAATAGTAGTAGATGCAGAATCGTTTCGGTCTACTTGTCTCGGTCGTGATGCCTACATGTAATGATCATGCCTAGATAGTCTCATAATTATTCAATTTTCTATCAATTGCTCGACAGTAATTTGCATACCCGTTGTAGAATATCGCTATCATGAGAGAAGCCACTAGAGAACACTATGGCCCCCGGGTCTATTCTCAACATATCAATCTACAATATTCTTTACTTTTCCGCGTTTACTTTTTGTTCTTATATCCAAAAATACCAAAAATATCAAACTATCATCTCTATCAGATCTCACTTTAGTTAGTGACCGTAAAGGGATTGACAACCCCTTATCGCGTTGGCTGCGAAGTTCTTATTTGTTTGTGCAGGTGCGAGGGACTCGCGCGTGGTCTCCTACTGGATTGATACCTTGGTTCTCAAAAACTGAGGGAAATACTTACGCTACTGTGCTGCATCACCATTTCCTCTTTGAGGGAATACAACGCAAGGTTGAGAAGTAGCAAGAAGAATTTCTGGCGCCGTTGCCGGGGAGGGTTACGCAAAAGTCATATACCAAGTACCTATCACAAACCCTTATCCTTCGCATTACATTTATATGCCTCTCGTTTTCCTCTCCCCCACTTCACCCTTGCCGTTTTATTTGCCCTTCTTCTACCGTGTGTTTATCGTTCGCTTGCTTCTTGTTTGTTTGTGTGTTGCTTGCTTGCTTGTCACTATGGCTCTCCCTATCAGTGTTGACCCCCACCTCAAGAGCCTGGAGGAGATTGAAAACAATGTTAGACATTTTATGACTATTAAATTTGAGCACAATGATTTCTTCAGAAACGAGCTCAAAGAACAGAAAACATTTATGGAATATATGAGTAAAGACCTTGATGATATGTCTAAGGAATTTTTTGGGTTGAAATCTCAGTTTTCTCATCTTGAGAACTTAATAGCTCAAATTTCGGACAAAAAGTCCACCTTAGTTAATAAGATGGCTGCTAAACCGGAAGAACATGAAAATAAAGATGAAGATCTGAAAGTTATTGATGTGTCTCCTATTTGATCCTTGTTTTCTAGTATAAATCTTGATGAAGATAGGATTGGAGATGATTTTACTTTAAGGTGTCCCAATGATTCGGAGTTTTTAGATCTTGATGCTAAAATTGTTAAAAGTGGGAGTGAAGAGATTATAACTTTGCATAGTGATGAACCCACTACTTTGGATTTCAAGGAATTCAATTATGATAATTGCTCTCTGATTGATTGTATTTCCTTGTTGCCATTCGTACTAAATTCTCCGCATGCTTATAGTCAAAATAAAGCTTTTACCAAACACATAGTTGATGCTTTGATGCAATCTTATGAAGAAAAACTTGAGTTGGAAATTTCTATCCCTAGAAAGCTTTATGATGAATGGGAACCTACTATCAAAATAAAAATCATGAATGTTTAGTACAAATTTAAAGATCATGAATGCTTTGCTTTGTGTGATTTGGGTGCAAGTGTCTCCACTATCCCAAAAACTTTGTGTGATTTGCTAGGATTCCATGAGCTTGATGATTGTTCTTTAAATTTTCATCTTGCGGGTTCCACTATTAAGAAACCTATGGGAAGGATTAATGATGTTCTTATTGTTGCCAATAGGAATTATGTGCCCGTTGATTTCATTGTTCTTGATATAGATTGCAATCCTTCATGTCCTATTATTGTTGGTAGACCTTTCCTTAGAACGATTGGTGCAATTATTGATATGAAGGAAGGAAATATTAGATTCCAATTTCCGCTAAGGAAAGGTATGGAACACTTTCCTAGAAATAAAATCAAGTTACCATTTGAATCTATTATGAGAGCTACTTATCGATTGCCTTCCAAAGATGGCAATACCTAGATCTATCCATGTATCGTGCCTACCTAGGGGCGTAAAACGATAGCGCTTGTTGGGAGGCAACCCAATTTTATATTTTTTGTTTTTGCTTATGTTTAGGAATAAATATTGCATCTAGATTTTGTTTAGATGTGGTTTTGTGTTTTAATTAGTGTTTGTGCCAAGTAGAACCTTTGGGAAGACTTGTGTGAAGTTTATATGATCTTGCTGTGAAAAACAGAATCGTTAGCGCTCGCTAGAATGGTCACCAGATTTTACTATAGCGTGCTATTTAGTTGATTATTTTTGCAGATCATTAATAGACAAATTCCTCACGTTTACTAATTTAGTTTGATTTTGTTGGAGTTACAGAAGTATGCGAAACCTGCAGATTACTACAGACTGTTCTGTTTTTGACAGATTCTGTTTTTCGTGTGTTGTTTGCTTATTTCAATGCATCTATGAGTAGTATTGGGAAGTATGAACCATAGAGAAGTTGGAATACAGTCGGTTTAACACCAATATAAACAAATAATTAATTCATTGCAGTACCCTTGAGTAGTGGTTTGTTTTCTTATACTAACGGAGCTCACGAGATTTTTATCTAAGTTTTGTGTTGTGAAGTTTTCAAGTTTTGAGTATTGCTTTGATGGACTATTATTAGTAGAAAAAGGGCCTTTTGTCCCGGTTTTAGAGGGCCTTTAGTCCCGGTTCTGGAACCGGGACTAAAGGGTCGATATAAATGCTCCACCCTTCAGTCCCAGTTCTTATATGAACCGGGACTAAAGGCCCTCCACGTGGCTGCTGCCTGGAGGTCCACCTTTAGTCCTAGTTGGTGTTTACTAAAGGATTTTTTTTTAAAAAAAAATTGAAATATTTTCCCGATTTTCAAATTTCTGAATTATTTTAACCTCTAATCTCTAATCACCCCTCATCACTGCTCAATTTAATCTCGAATCACCCTCATCATTCCAAATCATCTAACTTCCCGAATGGTCACCCATCCTCCCACTCCGCAGCCTGCGCACGCTTAACTTCCGGGTTCTATTCTCCCTCGTTTCCAAGTCTGCACTTGTTGTTTTCCTGACAATAGTAAGATGTCAATCCTATTAACCCTCAGGAGTTTAGCTTGAGCATGAAGTCACACATTTCATTATTTGAGTTTGAAACTATTGTTCTAAGAAACAATAATTATTTAGTAACACTAATATTTCTTGAATAAGTAGTTTGACCATTGTTTGACCACAGTTTAACCAGATTTGACAAAAATTCAAATAAACTGAAATAATTATTTAGTAACACTAATATTCTTGAATAATCATTTAGTAACAGTAATACTTCTTGAATAAGTAGTTTGACAAGATTTAACACAATTATTAAAAAAACTGAAATTTGAGCATAACTTTTTTTCCTTTTGGAATTTGAGGATTCTAAAAATTTGCAGATAGTCCGTAGGCGGTCAAAATCGGATGCGGATTTTCGTGCTGAAAATTTTGATATATTAAACGTTTTTTCTGACATCGTATGCAAAAGTTATAGCCATTTTACATTTTCCCTACACTTTTTGCAAAACAAGTCCAAATTGAAGTTTTTAAATTTTCCTAACTAGTAGATGTGGTAACATAACTACAATTTTTAACTTTTGAAGTTTTTATCATTTTCTTTTGCTTTTTACAAAACTGAAAAGGCGATACATGGGGGGGGGGGGTAGGATTTGAAAATTGCACCATTAGTACCGGTTCGTGGCACGAACAAGTACTAAAGGTCTCAACCCCATTAGTACCGGTTCGTGCCACGAACCGGTACTAATGGGCATCGCACCCTTTAGTACCGGTTCGTGGCACCAACTGGGACTAAAGGTCCCATTTGAACCGAGAGTAATGCATGTACGGTGCCCTCGCCGCTCGAACCGGGACTAATGCTCACATTAGTCCCGGTTCGTAATGCAACCGGGATTAATGCTCTTTTCTGGCCGAACCAAAGCCGTGTTTTCTACTAATGTATGGAACAAAGAGTGGCAAGAGCCTAAGCTTGGAGATGCCCAAGGCACCCCAAGGTAAAATTCATGGACAACCAAAAGCCTAAGCTTGGGGATGCCCTGGGAAGGCATCCCCTCTTTCGTCTTCATCCATCGGTAACTATACTCGGAGCTATATTTTTATTCACCACATGATATGTGTTTTACTTGGAGCGTCATGTATCATTTGAGTCTTTGCTTGTTAGTTTGCCATAATTATCCTTGCTGGACACACCTATTTGAGAGAGTTAAATATGGCCTAGGAATAGATAGAACACTCCATGTGCTTCACTTATATCTTTTGAGTTGAACTATTTTTTCTCTAGTGCTTCACTTATATCTTTTAGAGCACGGTGGTGATTATATTTAGTAGAAATTATTGATCTCTCATGCTTCACTTCTATCCTTTTGAGAGTCTATTAAAACAACATGGTAATGTGCTTTGGCTATAAAACTAGCCTTCACATGATAGACATCCAATATCAATGTAGTAAAAACTTTCACACTAAGTGCATTGAATATGATGAGAAGTTGGATGCATGATAATTGTTTTTAGATATGAGGATAGTGATATTAGAGTCATGCTAGTGGAGTTATTATGAAATTGAGAATTGCTTGTGTTAAGGTTAGTGATTCCCGTAGCATGCATGTATGGTGAACCGCTATGTGATGAAGTCAGAGCATGAGGTATTCGTAAAGTGTTAACCTTTGTGTGGAGGTCGGGGGCGCGCGATGGTTAACTCCTACCAACCTCCCCCCTAGGAGCATGCGTTGATTTCTTTGTTTTGATGACTCATAGATTTTTGCAATAAGTATATGAGTTCTTATGACTAATGTTGAGAACATGGATTATATGCACTCTCACCCTTCCACCATTGCAAGCCTCTCTGGTACCGCGCATCTTTCGCCGGTACCATACACCCACCATATATCGTTCCTCAAAACAGCCACCATACCTACCTATCATGGCATTTCCATAGCCATTCTGAGATATATTGCCATGCAACTTTCCACCGTTTCGTTCATATGACACGCTTCATATTGTCATATTGCCATGCATGATCATGTAGTTGACATCGTATTTGTGGCAAAGCCGCCATGCATAAGTTTTCATACATGTCACTCTTGATTCATAGCACATCCCGGTACACCGCCGGAGGCATTCATATAGATTCATACTTGTTCTTGTATCGAGTTGTAATATCGAGTTGTAATTCAATGAAAGTGTGATGATCATCATTATTAGAGCATTGTCCCATGTGAGGAAATGCTAAATCAAGAAAGCCCCTCCAAATAAAAGAAAAAAAGAAAAGAAAGAAAAGAAAGGCCAAAGAAAAAAAAAGACCCAAAGAAAGAAAAAGAAAAGAAAAGAAAAGAAAAAGGGAAAATTGCTACTATCTGTTTCCACACATGTGCTTCAAAGTAGCACCATGTTCTTCATGATAGAGAGTCTCATGTTTAGTCACTTTCTTATACTAGTGGGAATTTTCATTATAGAACTTGGCTCGTATATTGCAACGATGGGCTTCCTCAAATGCCCTAGGTCTTCGTGAGCAAGCAAGTTGGATGCACACCCACTAGTTTCTTTTGTTGAGCTTTCATACATAATTAGCTCTAGTGCATCCGTTGCATGGCAATCCCTACTCACTCACATTGATATCTATTGATGGGCATCTCCATAGCCCGTTGATACGCCTAGTCGATGTGAGACTATCTCCCTCCTTTTTGTCTTCTCCACAACCACCACTCTATTCCACATAGTGCTATGTCCATGGCTCACGCTCATGTATTGCGTGAAAGTTGAAAGGTTCGAAAGAATAGAGTATGAAAACAAGTGCTTGGCTGAAATCGGGGTTGTGCATGATTTGAATATTTTGTGTGATGAAGAGGGAGCATAGCCAGACTATATGATTTTGTAGGGATAACTTTCTTTAGCCATAGTATTTTGAGAAGACATGATTGCTTTATTAGTATGCTTGAAGTATTATTATTTCGTATGTCAATATAGACTTTTGTCTTGAATCTTTCAGATCTGAACATTCATGCCACAATTAAGAGAATTACATTGAAAAACTATGTTGGTTAGCATTCCACATCAAAAATTCTGTTTTTATCATTTACCTACTCGAGGACGAGCAGGAATTAAGCTTGGCGATGCTTGATACGTCTCCAACGTATCTATAATTTTTGATTGTTCCATGCTATTATTTATGATGTTTTGGATGTTTAATGGGATTTGTTATACACTTTTATATTATTTTTGTGACTAACCTACTAACCAAAAGGCCCAGTCCAGATTGCTGTTTTTTTGCCTGTTTAAGGGTTTTACAGTAAAGGAATATCAAACGGAATGAAACCTTCGGGAGAGATATTTTTGGAGCAATATACGCATGTGAGACCTGAGAACCACGGAGTAGGGCCGACGAGGCGTCCACGAGGGTGGGGGCGCTCCCCCCCTATAGGGCTCGCCCCCCTGCCTCGTGGGCACCCCGTCTGGCCCCCGGTGTCCTCCTTCCTCTTATATATACCTACGTAGCCCGAAACTATCAGAAGAGGAGAGAAAACCCTAGTTCCACCGCTGCAACCTTCTATTCCCGTGAGATCCCATCTTGGGGCCTGTTCCGGAGCTCCGCCGGAGGGGCGATCTACCATGGAGTGCTTCTACATCATCATCATCGACTCACCATGAGTTGTGAGTAGTTTACCACAGACCTTCGGGTCCATAGCTAGTATCTAGATGGCTTCTTCTCTCTCTTTGGATCTCAATACCAAGTTCTGCTCGGTCTTCGAGGAGATCTATTCGATGTAATCTCTTTTTGCGATGTGTTTGTCGAGATCCGATGAATTGTGGGTTTATGATCAAGATTATCTTTGAGAAATATTTGGTTCTTCTCTGAACTCTTTTTGTATGATTATAATATCCTTGCAAGTATCTTTGAATTATTGGTTTGGTTTGGCCTACTAGATCTATAGTTCTTTCAATGGGAGAAGTACTTGGCTTTGGGTTCAATCTTGCGGTGTCCTTTCCCAGTGATAGTAGGGGTAGCAAGGCACGTATTGTATAGTTGCCATCGAGGATAAAAAGATGGGGTTTATATCACTATGTTTGAGTTTGTCCCTCTACATCATGTCATCTTGCTTAAGGCGTTACTCCGTTCTTATGAGCTTAATACACCAGATGCATGCTGGATAGCGGTCGATGTGTGGAGTAATAGTAGTAGATGCAGAATCGTTTCGGTCTACTTCTCTCGGACGTGATGCCTATATATAATGATCATGCCTAGATAGTCTCATAATTATTCGCTTTTCTATCAATTGCTCGATAGTAATTTGTTTACCCGCCGTAGAATATCTCTATCATGAGAGAAGCCTCTAGAGAACACTATGGCCCCTGGGTCTATTCTCAACATATCAATCTACAATCTACTTTACTTTTCCGCTTTTACTTTATGTTCTTATATCCAAAAATACCAAAAATACCAAACTATCATCTCTATCAGATCTCACTTTAGTAAGTGACCGTAAAGGGATTGACAATCCCTTATCGTGTTGGCTGCGAAGTTCTTATTTGTTTGTGCAGGTGCGAGGGACTCGCGCATGGTCTCCTACTGGATTGATACCTTGGTTCTCAAAAACTGAGGGAAATACTTACGCTACTGTGCTGCATCATCCTTTCCTCTTCGAGGGAATACAACGCAAGCTCGAGAAGTAGCAAGAGGGTGCAGGAGAGTGGACCGCGTAATAGATATGAGGATGGTGCTGATGATGGTGATGTTGATGAAGACAATCACCACTGCGATGAGTCCCCTCCCGATGGCCCTTCGGCGCCACCGAGAGAGAGGAGTACATGTTCTCCCCCTTGTGCTGGCGCCAGAAATTCTTCTTGCTACTTCTCGAGCTTGTGTTGTATTCCCTAGAAGAGGAAAGGGAGATGCAGCACAGTAGCGTAAGTATTTCCCTCAGTTTTTTGAGAACCAAGGTATCAATCCAGTAGGAGACCATGCACGAGTCCCTCGCACCTGCACAAACAAATAAGAACTTCGCAGCCAACGCGATAAGGGGTTGTCAATCCCTTTACAGTCACTTACAAAAGTGAGATCTGATAGAGATGATAGTTTGATATTTTTGGTATTTTTGGTTATAAGAACAGAAAGTAAAAGCGGAAAAGTAAAGTAGATTGTAGATTGATATGTTGAGAATAGACCTGGGCGCCATAATGTTCTCTAATGGCTTCTCTCATGATAGGGTTATTCTACGGCGGGTAAACAAATTACTGTCGAGCAATTGATAGAAAAGCGAATAATTATGACATTATCTAGGCATGATCATTATATATAGACATCATGTCCGAGACAAGTAGACCGAAATGATTCTGCATCAACTACTATTACTCCACACATCGACCGCTATCCAGCATGCATCTAGAGTATTAAGGTCAGAAGAACAGAGTGACGCCTTAAGAAAGATGACATGATGTAGAGGGATAAACTCAAACATAGTGATATAAACCCCATCTTGTTATCCTCGAAGGACACCGCAAGATTGAACCGAAAGCCAAGCACTTCTCCCATTGCAAGAAATATAGATCTAGTAGGCCGAACCAAACCAATAATTTGAAGAGACTTGCAACGATATTATAATCATACATAAAGAGTTCAGAGAAGAAACAAATATTTCTCATAGATAATCTTGATCATAAACCCACAATTCATCGGATCTCGACAAACACACCGCAAAGAGAGATTACATTGAATAGATCTCCTCGAAGACTGAGGAGAACTTGGTATTGAGATCCAAAGAGAGAGAAGAAGCCATCTAGATACTAGCTATGGACCCGAAGGTCTGTGGTAAACTACTCATAACTCATGGTGAGGCGATGATGATGATGTAGAAGCACTCCGTGGTAGATCCCCCCTCCGGCGTTGCTCCGAAACAGGCTCCAAGATAGGATCTCACGGGAATAGAAGGTTACGGTGGTGGAACTAGGGTTTTCTCCGTTGTTCTGATAGTTTCAGGGTACGTAGGTATATATAGGAGGAAGGAGGACACTGGGGTCCAGACGGGGTGCCCACGAGGCAGGGGGCGCCCCCCCCCCCACCCTCGTGGACGCCACGTCAGCCCTATTCCGTGGTTCTCAAGTCTCCCGTGCGTATTTTGCTCCAAAAATATCTCTCCCGAAGGTTTCATTCCGTTTGGACTCCGTTGGATATTCCTTTTCTGTAAAACCCTGAAATAGGTAAAAAACAACAATCTAGACTGGGCCTTTGGGTTAGTAGGTTAGTCCCAAAAATAATATAAAAGTGTATAACAAAGCCCATTAAACATCCAAAACATCATAAATAATAGCATGGAACAATAAAAAATTATAGATACGTTGCAGACGTATCACTTTTAAGGGTGCCTATGAAATTGAATCTTTGTTTGAAAATTATGAAGCTTTTGATGATGATGTTTATAGAGCTGCAAATTTTGCCATCCTTAAATATTTCTATGATAATTAAAATACAATTCTAATATTGATATATTTATTGAGAAAGTCTCCGCTGTGTAGGAAGAGACTAATATTTTGCAGGAGTCTATGGAAGAAGTATGACATTGTGAGCCCATTGGATGAAAAAGATGAGGAGGAGAGCGAAGAACAAAAGGAGGAAGAACGGATTAGCTACCCATGACCACCTTTTGATGAGAGTAACCCTTCAACTAATACATTGTTTAATTTCCCTTCATGCTTACCGAAGGATGAATTCTATGATAATTGCTATGATCCCGTTGATGCACTTGAAATATCCATTTTTGATGAACTTGATGCTTGCCATGCTTGTGGCCAAGATGCCAATATGAATTATGTTTATGGAGATGAACTTGCTATAGTTCCTTATGTCAAGAATGAAATTGTTGCTATTGCACCCACACATGATAGTCCTATTATCTTTTTTAATTCTCCAAACTACACTATATTGGAGAAGTTTGCACTTATTAAGGATTATATTGATGGGTTGCCTTTTACCATTGCACATGATGTTTTGATGAATATAATATGCATGTGCTTGCTGCTCCTACTTGCAATTATTATGAGAGATGAACTAAATCTCCACCTCTCTATGTTTCAAGAAACTTCTTATACTATGCATTGGCCTTTACTTGACGTGCATGAATTGTTTTCGTATGACATGCCTATGAATAGGAAGAGAGTTAGACTTCATTGTTGTATGACACATATCACTTTGTGCTCATTACTAAATGTGAAATCATAGCTAATTCAAATTGGCTTTGATATACCTTGGGATCCAGGTGGATTCACTACTTGAGCACTTTATGCCTAGCTTAATGGCTTTAAAAAAAGCGCTACCAGGGAGACAACCCAAAAGTTAAAAAAAACTATAATTTATTTCTATTGCGTGTTTTTATAAAGTTTAAAAACAAAAAAATATAGAGGGTGACCTAATACTTTTTCAAAAAGAGAAGCGATTGAAAGGTGATGCATTGTGGAAATAAGGGTCGACCTTGAACACTTGTGTTCATGCTTATGGAAACAATGTAGAATTTTTCATGGAAGGTTCTCACAAAATTAATTATCCCCTTGTACAATTCCATTGTATTATAAAAATAATGAGCCAAGGTTTGCCTTTAGGATGATTAGATTGCTTGTTGGTTTGTGCGGTGCAAAACATAAACTTTAGCTGTAGTGCATGATTTAACATTTTTTTACTGGAAAATCGAAAGGTTCTGAAAGTTTTGCACAGTCTTGCTATACAAAATGTGTTTTTCCTATATTTTTAGAATTGTTAGAGTTATAGAAGTATGGTGGATGTTTAAATCTTTACAGACTGTCCTGTTTTCACAGATTGCTGTTATATCTTCATTATTTGCATATGTTTGAATTCGTGTTGAAGCCTCCTTGACTTGGGGCCATAGAATTGTGATAACATACAGTGGGTAATGTTTGTTTATAATTATACAATAATGTTAGAGTAGTAGATGATGCAATTTCATTGATCATATGCACTAACCCCGCCACTAAAAGTTCGATTAAGTTTTGTGTGGATGAAGTGTTCGAATATCGAGGATGTCTCGATGTGAGGAGAAGGAGGAGAGGCAAGAGATCAAGCTTGGGGATGGCCAAGGCACCCCAAGTAAATATTCAAGGAGACTCAAGCGTCTAAGCTTGGGGATGCCCCGGAAGGCATCCCATCTTTCTTCAACAAGTATCGGTATGTTTTCGGATTTGTTTTTTTCACATGATATGCGTAAATTCTTGGAGAGTCGTGTGCCTTTTATTTTTCTTTTAATAATTCACCATGCTGGTATGAGATAGTCCTTGGAAAATTTGTAGAATTCTCATTACACTTCACATATAATTTTGAGTATGGCTTTATAGAATGCTTCATGTGCTTCACTCATATCATTTGAAGTTTGGATTGCCTGTTTCTCTTCACATAGAAAACCTATGTTCGTAGAATGCTCTCGTGCTTCACTTATATTTGTTAGAGCATGATGTTTTGTAGAAAGAATTAAACTCTCATGCTTCACTTATATCTATTTAGAGAGTCAAACAAAATTGGTCAATTGCATGGTTAGTCACAAAATCCTACATAAAACTTATGGATCACTGAATATGATATGTTTGATACCTTGCAATAGTTTTGCGATATAGATATGATAATATGTGGTAGGTACTAGTGGATGAACATGTTTAGTAAGATATTGGTGTTAAGGTTTGTGATTTCCGAAGCATGCACGTATAGTATCTCGTTATGCCGGGAAGTTGGAGCACAATTTATCCTTGATTGTCCTATCTTTGTGCGTAGGTCGGGGGCGTGCGATAGTTAACTCCTACCAACCTCCCCCCTAGGAGCATGCACAGTATTACTTTTCTTCGAGGGCTAATAAACTTCTGCAATAAGTATGTGAGTTCTTTTTGACTATTGTGAGTCCATGGATTATATGCACTCTCACCCTTTCATAACTGCTTGCCTCTCTTGTGCCACGCAACTTTTGCCGGTGCATAAACTTTATTATACATTCTCAAAATAGCCACCCTATATACCTATTATGTCATTTCCATAACCATTCTGAGATATATTGCCATGCACTTCCATCATATATTTGACTCGAGCATTATTTTTCATCACATAGAGTCATACTATGTTATAGGTATAGAGTTGTACTTTTTATTTCTTTTGAGTTATAAGTAAATAGAAGTGTGATGATCACCATTATCCATTATTAGAGACTTGCCCCAGTATTGATAGGATGATGGAGACCATGATTCCCCCACAAGTCGGGATGCGACTCCGGACTAAGAGAAAAAAGGAATGAGAAAAAGGGAGAAAATGAATGAACAAAAAGAACGGGCATGCAAATACCACACTTATGCTTCAAAGTAGCACCATGTTTTTCATGTAGAGAGTCTCCTATGCTTTCATTTTCATATACTAGTGGGAATTTTTCATAGTAGGTTGATGCATACCCACTTAGTTTCATATTGAGCTTTCATACACTTATAGCTCTTAGTGCATCCGTTGCATGGCAATCCCCACTCCTCACATTGATATTGATTGATGGACATCTCCATAGTCCATTAGTTTTCCTAGTTGATGTGAGACTTTCTTCCCTTCTTCTGTCTACTACCACCGCATTCTATTCCACCTATATTGCTATATCCATTGCTTGCGCTCATGTATTGCCTGAGAGTTGAAAATGCTGAAGCGCGTAAAAAAGTATGAACCAATTGCTTGGGTGACACCGGGGTTGTACATGATTTATACTTTGAGCTAGGAAGACAAAGCATGACAAGACTATATTAACGTTCTTTAGCATTTGATATTCTGAATGACATGCTTGTTTGTTGGGATGCCCGAGTACTGATGTCTTTATGTCAAATTATAGACTATTGCTTTGACTCACTGATGTCTTAATATTCATGCCATGACTAGATATATGATCAATTTTATGCTAGGTAGCATTCCACATCATAAATTATCTTTTTTATCATTTACCTACTCGAGGACGAGTAGGAATTAAGCTTGGGGATGCTCATATGTCTCCGTCGTATCTATAATTTTTTATTGTGTCATGCCAATATTATACAACTTTCTCATATTTTTGGCAATTATTTATATGATTTATTGGACTAACTTACTGATCCAGTGCCCAGAGCCAGTTCCTGTTTTTTGCATGTTTATTGTATCGCATAAAATCCATATCAAACGAAGTACGAATGCGATAAATTATTTTGGAATATATGTGATTTTTGGGAGTTGGAATCAATGGAAATGGAGGCCCACATAGCCCACAAAACACTAGGGCATGCCAGAGGCCCCTGGCTCGGGGTGGTGGGTTGTGCTCACCTCATACGTTGGTTGGAGCTCTACTTCGGGCGTAAGGAAGCTAATATCCGGGAAAAAAATCGTGTCAAAATCTTAGAGCAATCGGAGTTAAGGATCTCCGGGAATATAAGAAACGGTTTTTGGCCAGATCTGGGAGACGCGAAACAGAGAGAGACTGTCGGTGTACTAAGGTAGGGGTACCCCAGTACCCCAACTTGTGCACGGGCAGTTGCAGCTTCCCGCGGCAAGGTTTACTACGGGCTCGCCGGAGACCTTCCTGCTCCTTATTAAACCATTCAAAAACAAAGTATGCAAGACATGAGATCGAGACCCCGGCAAGAGGAGCTTGCCGGGAAGGCCGTACCAGGCTCAAGACCGCTCCACTAACACAAGACCCTGGCAAGAGGAGCTCGCCAGGAAGACTAGAAGACAGCGCCTCGGCACTATATGTGCCCCGGCAAGGGGCCCGGGGAGCGGCAAGCTCCCGGGCCCGGCAAGATCAAGGCCCCGGCAAGGTGCTTGCCGGGAAGGCTGCGCTGTGTGCCCGCGCTCCAGCTCATCGGCCCACGCGTCGCCCTGGGGCCTATCCAGGGACGCGTGGCGGATGGCTGTGCAGCCTGGGGTACACGGTGGCACTCCACGGTGATGGATCCGTCGCCGTGGCGGACGGAGACGCTAAGGCGGGAGCTTTTGGGGTCGACGGCGACGGGCATTGAATGCCCTTGTCCCCCACTGTTAAAGTAGGTATAGACCACTGTTCTGTACTGTAGCTCCACTGTTCCCGCACTGTTACAACTACCACCTCTTTTACGTTTTTACCCCTTTCTCCTACGTTGACACCTGTCGGTGACCCCTTGCACTATAAAAGGAGGCCCATGCACAACGTGGAGGGGGTTCGGAACCTAGATCACTCTCACGCACGGTGTAGCTGCTTCTTCAAGCTCCCGAGCACTCAACTCAATACACAGCCAAGCAGGAGTAGGGTTTTACGCATCCGTGCGGCCCGAACCTGGGTAAAACTGCCCGCGTGTTTGCTTCGATCTGCTCTTTGTGCTCCCTCCGCCCTCGTACCGCACAGACAAAGGGGCTCCGGTCCCATAGGTGTTCGTGGCGGACAGTTTCCCCCGACATCTTTGGCGCGCCAGGTAGGGGGCGTCGAGGTTGTGCGAACCTGATCCGGCGTTCGCGCGGGCGCATTCTTCATCAACCTCTCCAGCTTCATCAGCAACTTCATCAGCGACAACTCCATGGCCCCGAAGAAGAAGGCTTCGGAGGTCGGAGGCCCGTCTGCGTCTCACCCGCCGCCACCAGAGCCAACGGTGGGCGGGGGAGATGCCGTCGGAAGGGTGGCCGCCGGTGAGGACACTCACGGCGCCACCAGATCCAAGAACAGGACGGACGACCGAACTTCGGTCTCCGTGGACGCGCCGCGTCCATCCCAGCACACGACGACCCCGCAGCGCCATACCACGGGAGGTGGTATCCGCTTGCTGGGGCAAGGCCAAACCGGAGGCTCGCGGGACGCCCCGGACCCCCGTCCGGGCACAAGCAAAGCGAAGGCGCCGGCGCGGGACCCCGCTCCTTCTAACGTTGTTAGAAGTCCGAGCGTATCCCGCTCCTCGCACCGCTCGCCCGCGTTCCCCTCTACTCCAGCAGAAGCGCTCGCAAGGACGCAGCTGCTCCTCGACTTTCCTCCGGCGGCCGACAAGGCCGAAGAATGGAGGGCCACCATCCGGAGCCTGATAGACTTCGCCAACAACGACTCTCCACAGCAGCCGTCGACCTCGCGGCCGCGGCAGGCTGAGAAGACGAAGGCTATCGGCGACAAGACCGCCGGGGGTGCGACAAGCGTGCACTCCCCGCCGCAGAAACAGAAGACGCCGCCCCGCCGGAACAACCCCGACGACGGCTCCACAGCCTCGTCGGACCCGCGGGCCCGTCGGGACCAGCGCCAGGTCCTCGACGACCGGCGAGATGAAGACGCTCGGACCACAATCGAGCGCCGCCGAGAAGCTCGGCGACAATCCGACAAGAGAGCTGGGAACACTGTCGACGCGCACGCGCCCGGTGAACCAGGCGACTTGCCGTACGCGGCAGGCTGCCCTGCGTTCACCCGCGAGCTGCGGCGCGTCCAGTGGCCTAGCATGAAGAATTTCAAGCCCGATGTACCGGAGAAGTACGACGGCAAGACGCACCCCTCGGAGTTTCTCAGCGTCTACACCATCGCAGTACAAGCTGCCGGGGGGCGCGACGAGAAGATCTTGGCGAATTACTTCCCGCTCGTGCTAAAGCCGAACGTCCGTTCGTGGCTCATGCACTTGCCGGAAGGTTCTATCTCTTCTTGGGCCGACCTCTGCCACCAATTTGTTGGCGCCTTCACCGGCGGCCACAAACCCCATGGCCAGGAGAGCGATCTCCATATTTTGGCCCAGAAGGAAGGCGAGCCCCTGCGCAAGTATATCCAACGCTTCAGCCGGGTGCAGCACAACATCCCTGACGTTCACCCTGCCGCGGTTATCAGCGCGTTCCATCAGAACGTGCGTAACCGCCGCATGCGTGAGGAGATGGCGATGACCAAGATTAGGGACGTCAGCGAGCTCTACGCTCTTGCTGACAAGTGCGCACGCGCAGAAGAGGGGAGGAAACTCCCCGGGGAGGATGCTGGCGCGGGGGGAAGCGACAGCGACGACGCCGCCCCGGCAAAGAAGAGCCGGCGGCGGAACAACAGAAAGAAGGGCAAGAAGGAGGTGCTTGCCGTCGAGAAGTCCGGCAAGGAGGCCCCCGCCAAGCAAGCGCAGGCTGGCGGCTCCGGCAAGGAGCCCGCCCCGGCGGCGGCGGCCGACAAGCCGGGTAGCTCCGACAAGCAATACTGTAAAATTCACCGCACCAAGGGTCACGATCTCTCCAACTGCAAGCGCGTCGAGTACCTCGTCGAGCAGCAGAAAGCTGAGTATGAGAGGCGCGACAAGGAGAAGGCCCAAGGTGGCGGGGAAGAGCCCAGCAAGAAGCGGCCGTTCAACGGCCGGGGAGGACGCCGCGGCAAGGCTAAGCAGCGGCAAGGGGATCGACCTCCCCGGGGCCGCGACAACGACGAAGACGACGATGAAGACATGGAGGACGACGAGAACAGCGAGCAGGAGTTCCAGAAGGCCACGGAGGTCCTGTGCGTCGACGGTGGCGCCTCCCTGCACACCTCCCACCGCCAGCTAAAACAGTGGGTGCGTGAGGTGAACGCAGCGGAGCCGCCCGTGGAGTCGCGCAGGCTCCTCAAATGGTCCAGCACGCCCATCGTTTTTGATCTTGAGGATCACCCTGACCGTACCACTGCGGTCGGGTGCTTGCCGATGCTGGTTTCTCCCACCATCCGCAACCTCAAGGTCACCAAAATGTTGGTAGACGGCGGGGCCGGCCTGAACTTGATCTCCTCTGCTGTGATCAAGAAACTCCAGATTCAAGACGGCGAGCTCGAAGAGACCGGTTCATTCCAAGGAATCAACCCGGGAAGGAGCAAGCCCATGGGAAAGATCACTCTGCCGGTGACCTTTGGCGGGGAGCTCAACTTCAGAACTGAGCGCATCACCTTTGACGTCGCCGATATTCCATTGCCCTACAATGGAATACTTGGCCGTCCTGCCCTCGCCAAGTTCATGGCAGCTTCCCACTATGCCTACAACGTGCTGAAGATGCCGGGGCCGATAAGCGTCATCACTGTCCACAGCGACAAGAAGGATGCGCTTATTTGCGCCGACAAGATTTACCGGGATGCGGCAGCTGCGGCCGAGAAGGATACTCTTGCCGCTGAAGCTCCCGGGGGGAAGAAGACGAAGACCAAGTCCGGCAAGTGCTCTGGGACCCACTCCGGCAACCGCACCTCCTCGGAGTGCTGCGCTGCCGTTGAGGACGTTCCATCGAGCTCCACCGGCAATAACAAGAAAGGAATGGCTGCTCCTCCGGCAACCAAGAAAGTTTCCGCAAAGGAGGACGGCACTGGTGGTACCTTCACCATCAGTGCCACCCTCGACAGCAAATAGGAAAGCGCGCTCGTCGCCTTCCTGCGGGCGAATGTCGATGTGTTTGCCTGGCAACCATCTGACATCCCCGGTGTTCCCAGGAAGGTGATTGAGCACAAGCTTGCTGTCTGTCCTCATGCGCGGCCCGTCAAGCAGAAAGTGAGGAAGCAAGCCGTGGAACGCCAAGAGTTCATCAACGAGGAAATCAAGAAGCTAGAGGCAGCAGGCCTAGTTAGAGGTGTGATCCATCCGACGTGGTTGGCAAACCCGGTCGTCGTGCGCAAGGCCAACGGGAAGTGGAGACTGTGTATAGACTTCACCGATGTCAATAAAGCATGTCCCAAGGATCCATTCCCTTTGCCGCGCATTGACCAGATCGTTGACTCCACTGCCGGATGTGAGCTACTCTGCTTTCTTGATGCATACTCAGGCTATCATCAGATTTTCATGGCTAAGGAAGATGAAGAGAAGACTGCGTTTATCACTCCATGTGGCACTTATTGCTTTATCCGCATGCCATTTGGATTGAAGAATGCAGGCTCAACTTTTGCAAGGGTAGTGTACACTGCTTTTGAGCCACAGATCCACAGAAATGTAGAAGCTTACATGGATGACATCGTGGTGAAGAGCAAGAGCAAAGAAACCCTGATTCAAGACTTGGAAGAAATGTTTCAGAATCTGCGCAGGATACAGCTCAAGTTGAACCCCGAGAAGTGCGTCTTTGGAGTCCCCTCCGGCAAGCTTCTCGGGTTCTTTGTGTCACAGAGGGGGATTGAAGCCAACCCCGACAAGATCAAAGCCATTGAGCAGATAGAAGCCCCGAAGCGCGTCAAGGATGTCAGAAGGCTTGCAGGTTGTGTTGCTGCCCTCAGTAGGTTCATTTCAAAGTCTGCAGAACGCGCCCTACCTTTCTTCAAAATTTTGAAGAAGGCAGGTCCCATGAAGTGGACTCCGGAAGCGGAGGCGGCGTTGCAGGATTTGAAACGGTACCTGTCATCCACTCCTATACTTGTCGCACCTAGGCCACAGGAAAAGTTGTTGCTATACTTAGCGGCAACCAACCAAGTGGTTAGTGCTGCGTTAGTAGCGGAGAGGGAGTCCGACGAGGAGTCAGCATCACCGGCAAGCGAATCCAGCGACAAGCAGGGGGCCGTCCCGACAAGCTCTGGTCCCGACAAGGAAGACTCTGCGCAGGAACAAGGAGAGGTGCGGAAGAAGATGGTGCAGCGCCCAGTGTATTTTGTAAGTTCCCTTCTCCAGGGGGCTAGATCAAGATACTCTGGTGTGCAAAAATTGCTTTTCGGCCTCCTCATGGCCTCGAGAAAGCTGCGCCATTACTTCCAAGCCCATGAGATAACAGTGGTCACTCGCTTTCCGTTGAAGAGGATATTGCACAATCCAGAAGCAACAGGCAGGATCGTTGAGTGGGCACTGGAGCTGTCGAGCTTTGGACTCAAGTTTGAAAGTACTTCAACCATACAGAGCCGAGCTTTGGCAGAATTCATAGCTGAGTGGACCCCGACACCAGAAGAAGAAGTTCAAGAAACAAGTGCACCCGTACAAGAAGCGACAAGTGAATGGGTAATGTATTTTGACGGTGCCTTCTCGCTGCAAGGCGCCGGTGCTGGCGTGATACTCATCGCGCCCACCGGAGAGCACCTCAAATATGTTATCCAGATGCACTTTCCCAGGGAACAAGCGACAAACAACACTGCAGAATATGAAGGCTTGCTCGCCGGCCTCAGGATTGCGGCCGAACTTGGGATCAGAAAGCTGGTTGTGCGGGGCGATTCTCAGTTGGTGGTCCGGCAAGTTAATAAGAGCTATCAGAGCCCTTTGATGGAAGCTTATGTTGATGAAGTGAGAAAGCTTGAAGAGCACTTTGAAGGTTTGCAGATGGAGCACGTCCCGAGAGCTCAAAATGAAATTGCAGATGGCCTTTCAAAGTGCGCCGCGATGAAGTTACCTGTGGAACCAGGGACCTTTTTGCTCAAGCTGACTCAGCCATCCGTTACACCATCAACTGGGCAGTCCAAGAAGAGAAAGTTGGTCTCCGGCGACTACTTGCCGGCGGATCTTCCTGAAACCGCTGCCAAGGTCCCCAAGATCAACAACCAGAACGCTGAGGAACAGTTTGCTCCTGCAAGTCCTCGGGCTTGTACAGTTGAAGCAAGCGTTCCCGGCAAGCCTCGCCCCGGCGAGCTTGCCGGGGGACCGTCAGCTCCGGCAGAACCAGAGGTTCCCGCAGCAGCCCTCGAGCCATTAGTCCTTGTCGTCGAGCCTCGGGCTCCGGCATGGGCGCAGCAGATCATCCGTTTTTTGCAAACTGGAGAACTTCCCGACGACCCTCAAGAGATAGAGAAGATAACCAGGCAGTCAAGTATGTATCAGTTCGTGGATAACGAGCTGTACAGAAGAAGACTCAACGGTGTCAGGTTGAAGTGCATCTCCAGAGAAGATGGACAGAAGCTGTTGGCGGAAATACACGGAGGCATATGCGGCCACCACATTGGCGCAAGGGCGCTTGCCGGGAAAGCTTTCCGGCAAGGGTTTTTTTGGCAAGAAGCCCTCCAAGATGCAACTGCACTAGTAACCAAGTGTGAAGCGTGCCAGTTCCATGCAAAGCAAATCCATCAGCCAGCTCAAGCTCTCCAAACAATCCCTTTATCATGGCCCTTCTCGGTCTGGGGGCTCGACATCCTCGGCCCTTTCCCTCGCGCTGTCGGGGGCTTTGAGTACTTGTACGTTGCAATCGACAAGTTCACAAAGTGGCCAGAAGTGGAGCCAGTGAGGAAGGTGACAGCACAGTCAGCAGTCAGGTTCTTCAGGTCGATTGTTTGCCGTTTCGGGATCCCTAACAGGATCATCACCGACAACGGTACGCAATTCACTAGTCGCACCTTCATGCAGTATGTCCAAGACCTTGGCGCCAAGGTCTGTTTCGCTTCTGTTGCTCACCCGAGGAGCAACGGTCAAGCGGAGAGGGCAAACGCTGAAGTGCTGCGCGGACTCAAGACAAGGACCTTTGACAGGCTGCGCAAGTGCGGAAGAAATTGGATAGAGGAGCTCCCGACGGCTCTTTGGTCAATCAGAACGACACCAAGTCGAGCCACCGGACAGACACCTTTTGCTCTAGTCTATGGAGCAGAGGCAGTTCTCCCCACGGAACTCGTATACGGATCTCCTCGAGTACTCGCTTACGATGAGCTCGAGCAAGAGCAACTGCGGCAAGATGACGCATTGCTCCTTGAGGAGGGACGTCTCCAGACTGCTGTACGAGCTGCTCGATACCAGCAAGCTTTGCGCCGCTATCATAGCCGCAAAGTCAAGGCCAGGAGTCTCGAGGAAGGCGACCTTGTTCTTCGGCGTGTTCAGTCCGCCAAGAATTCCAACAAGTTGACGCCGAAGTGGGAAGGCCCTTATCGGGTGAGACAAGTTACGAGGCCCGGCGCTGTCCGCCTCGAGACCGAAGAAGGCTTACCGGTGAGCAACTCCTGGAACATAGAGCATCTTCGCAAGTTTCACCCCTAAGGCGCGGTTGCCGTGATCCGCTCCGGCAACCACCTTTTGTACAAGCTTTGCCGCTGTTGCATGTAACCCTTTGTACAAAGCCGGGCGCAGACCCCGTGCATCAGTAAAGTTTTTGTGTTTCTCGCATCGATCGCCTTTTGCGTGCTTTTCTTCGCTATTTGCATGTTCTGTTTGGCATTTGGTGCAACACTCAAGTATACGGTAAGCATTACCACGCCGAAAGACCACATGCTTGTTTCCCTCTCCCTTTTCTTTCCTCTTAAGCAGAAGGAACGTTCCTCGCGCACAAGTTTGCCGGGGGGGAAGGAGGTGGAGGAGGAACCAAGTGCTGTTCAAGAAAGAGAAGCCTTACCGGAAAGCAAGCAACATAAGCAAGCAACATATGAAAGATAAGTTGTTAGAATTTGACCAGTTCAAATTTTAAATTTTGGTTGTCTTCCTTGAACGATCACATTTTGTATGGAAAACCTGTGCGCGGAGGAACCTACCCGTAGCTTGCCGCACCCTTATCTTGTTTTCGAGTTCACTCAACGATTTAAGTGAGCTGCGACAAGTGTCGCGCCCTTGCCTCGTTTCCGAGTACACTCAGCAAGCTAAGTGCGTTGCGACTAGCTGCGGCAAGGTTGCTTGCCGGCGAGGACCTTGGCCAGCAGGCTGCTCAGAGTCCAGCACTCAGCGCTCGCGGCAAGGGCCCCTTGCCGGCGAGCTCCTCGGGAGCGTAGGGTGAAAAACATACAAAGTCAAAGGTTGAAACAAGGAAGATAACATTGCACTGATTGATCAAAGTAAAGCAAATATCTTACAAGGGATAAACTTGTCGCGATGGACTAATAAGTTCATGACATAATATGCAGCAACAAAAAGATAAAGATAAATGGAGCCCTAGTCTACGCGGTCGCCCTCCTTCCTGCCAAGCTTTGCCACCTTGGCGATGATGTGGCCGACCTGCTCCTTCAAGGCCTCCGTGTCTGCATCAGCCGGCAAGCTGCGAAGAACGTTCGTGAGGTTGATTCCCGGGTTGCGGTACACGATCTTCGTCAGCACCCGCTCCAGAGTTCCCGCGCAGAGCCGGCGCGACTCCTCGGCCAGCTGCGTGGGGATGCGGTTCCGGAGACTTGCAAGAGCCGGCGCGACCCCTCTGAAGAAGAGGCTGAGCCTGGCGCTGTGCGGGAGATCCGGATCCGGCGAGTAGATAAGATGTTCGACCTTCAACGCCAGCAACTCCTGGTCAATATTGGACGCAGAAGAAACCAGCTCTTCGGTCCACACTTCAATAGTCTGCCGGAAGAGCTCGGACGCCTTGTTGACGTTCTCCACCAAGGTCCGCTCCTTGCGGAGCTCATCCTTCAACTTGGTCTCCTGGGCTCGGGCAGCGTCGAGCGATTCCTTCAGAGTGGTGACCTTCAGCTCCAAGTCCTCAATGGAGTCCTTGGCGGCCTTCAGCTCGTCGCCCCTCTTGGAGAGACTCACCTGAAGCTCTGAGTTTGTGTGAGCATCCTTCTCGCGCTCCAAGATGAGCGCGGCAACCTTCTCGGCGCTCACCTTCATCGCCTTCTCCAACTGTTCGACCTTGGCGGCGAGCTCTTTCTTGGCGTCTTCCGCGGCAACCGCGGCGGCTTTCGCCTCCTTAAGCTCCCCGCCAAGGGCAGCCTCGCGAGCGGCAAGGTCTTCTTCGTGGGAGTCCAGCTCGACCTTCCGCTGCGCGAGCTCTCCTTCCCGCCGGGACATCTCCACTCCGGCGAGGCGCTGCTGTTCTTCCGCTTCAGCTTTCTCGAGCACCCATTCCTGGTACTCGCCGGCGAGACGCTCACGCTCCTCCGCCACCTGGCGGAGGGCAGCCTGATTGGCGGCGCTGAGCTCCGCCGCACGCTTCTCCATTTCTGCCGCGGCCTTGGCGGCAAGAGCTTCCCGGGAGGCGAGCTTTGCCTGCCTGGCCCGGTAAAGGGCCAGGAGTTGGTGGAGCAACCTCTCCTCCTCGGGCCCCTCACTCCCGCCGGGATAGCTGTCCTTGGCGGCGGCCGGGTATGCTCGCGTGCGGGGATGCGCGTCGGTTCTCTTGGACCAGAACAAGTAGTACTTGTTCCAGAGCTCCCGCACGCCGAGCTTCGGCGGGAAGACGACGTGCCGCTTCCGGTACGCGATGAGCTTGTCCGCTTGCTCCGATTTCTCCTTCTTGGCCTTCTCCGCCTTCGCCTTGTCGGTCTTTGGGGCCATGGCGGACGCGGTGGAAGGAGGGGGACGAAGAGCTCGGCGGCGGCGGAGATGTGGAGGCAGAGCGCAAGAGGGAATCTTTGGACAAGGAAGACGATGCAATGATGGCGCAAGGAGGGGAACCGCGCCCGCTCCCTCTGCTTTTATGGGGGAGTGGGGGGGCGTTTCGCCCTTTCCATTAAGAGATCGTGGGCACGTCCCATCCCACGACGCCGCGATCGACGCGTGCCGTTACCGTGGGGTGCGGCGGATATGGAAGTGGATTCGGCGCGCCGCGGGCCGCGGGTGCCCGTGCACTGTTTTGGGCCTGACCCAACAGCGCTCGGCACCGTGTGTGGCCCAGGCCCGGGGGCTCCTGTCGGTGTACTAAGGTAGGGGTACCCCAGTACCCCAACTTGTGCACGGGCAGTTGCAGCTTCCCGCGGCAAGGTTTACTACGGGCTCGCTGGAGACCTTCCTGCTCCTTATTAAACCATTCGAAAACAAAGTATGCAAGACATGAGATCGAGACCCCGGCAAGAGGAGCTTGCCGGGAAGGCCGTACCAGGCTCAAGACCGCTCCACTAACACAAGACCCTGGCAAGAGGAGCTCGCCAGGAAGACTAGAAGACAGCGCCTCGGCACTATATGTGCCCCGGCAAGGGGCCCGGGGAGCGGCAAGCTCCCGGGCCCGGCAAGATCAAGGCCCCGACAAGGTGCTTGCCGGGAAGGCTGCGCTGTGTGCCCGCGCTCCAGCTCATCGGCCCACGCGTCGCCCTGGGGCCTATCCAGGGACGCGTGGCGGATGGCTGTGCAGCCTGGGGTACACGGTGGCACTCCACGGTGATGGATCCGTCGCCGTGGCGGACGGAGACGCTAAGGCGGGAGCTTTTGGGGTCGACGGCGACGGGCATTGAATGCCCTTGTCCCCCACTGTTAAAGTAGGTATAGACCACTGTTCTGTACTGTAGCTCCACTGTTCCCGCACTGTTACAACTACCACCTCTTTTACGTTTTTACCCCTTTCTCCTACGTTGACACCTGTCGGTGACCCCTTGCACTATAAAAGGAGGCCCATGCACAACGTGGAGGGGGTTCGGAACCTAGATCACTCTCACACACGGTGTAGCTGCTTCTTCAAGCTCCCGAGCACTCAACTCAATACACAGCCAAGCAGGAGTAGGGTTTTACGCATCCGTGCGGCCCGAACCTGGGTAAAACTGCCCGCGTGTTTGCTTCGATCTGCTCTTTGTGCTCCCTCCGCCCTCGTACCGCACAGACAAAGGGGCTCCGGTCCCATAGGTGTTTGTGGCGGACAGTTTCCCCCGACAGAGACAGAGAGATAGATCCAATCTTGGAGGGGCTCTCGCCCTTCCGAGACCATGGAATCCAAGGACCAGGGGGGAACCCTTCTCCCATCTAGAGAGGAGGCCAAGGAAGAAGAAGAATGAGGGTGACTCTCTCCCCATCTCTCCCGGTGGCGCCGGAACGCCGCCGGGACAATATCGTGTGACGGCGATCTACCCCAACATCTCTGTCATCTTCACCAACAAATCCATCACCTTCCCCCATCTATATTCAGCGGTCCACTCTCCCGCAACCCGCTGTACCCCCTACTTGAACGTGGTGCTTTATGCTTCATATGATTATCCAATACTATGTTGCCATCCTATGATGTTTGAGTAGATCTATTTTGTCCTATGGGTTAATCGTGATCTTGGTGGTATGATTGTTGATTTTATTTTGGTGCTGTCCTACAGCACCCTCCGTTCTCACGCAAACGTTCATGGTTCTCTTATGGTGGGTTGCGAGAGTGCCATAAACTTAAAACCCTAATAGGGGGGTATGAAGTATTGGATTAAAGAGGACTTCATACTTAATGCTATGGTTGGGTTTCACGGCCTTAATGATCTTTAGTAGTTGTGGATGCTTGCTAGAGTTCCAATCACAAGTGCATATGATCCAAGTACGGAAAGTGTGTTAGCTCATGCCTCTCCCTCATATAAAATTGCAAGAATGATTACCGGTACTTGTTATCGATTGCCTAGAGACAATTCCGCAAATCCTACCACACTAATCCACACTCGTTATACTAGTTTATTTGTACTTTTATCTAAACAGCCCCTACTTTGTATTTACGTGCTCTTTATTACCTTGCAAAACTATCCCAAAGTACTTCTAGTTTCATACTTGTTTTAGATAAAGCAAACGTTAAGTGTGCGTAGAATTGTTTCGGTGGTCAATAGAACTTGAGGGAATATTAGTTCTACCTTTAGCTCCTCGTTGGGTTCGACACTCTTACTTATCAAAAAAGGCTACAAATGATCCACTACACTTGTGGTTCATCAATGTATCTCTGGGCCCTCTCGGTAATACACATCACTATAAGCCTTGCAAGCAACATGACTAATGAGTTAGTTACGGGCTGATGCATTACATAATGAGTAAAAGAATTGTCGGTAATGAGATTGAACTAAGTATGATGATACCGACGATCGAATATCGGGCAAGTAAAATCCCGACGACAAAGGGAATGATGTATGTTGTTATGTAGTTCGACTGATAAATATCTTCGTAGAATATTTTGGAGCCAATATGAGAATCCAGGTTCCTCTATTGGTTATTGACCGGAGATGTGTCTTGGTCATGTCTACCTACTTCTCGAACCCGTAGGGTCCGCACGCTTAACGTTCGATGACGATTTGTATTATGAGTTATGAGTTTTTTGTGAACGAAGATTGTTTGGAGTCCCGGATAAGATCACGGGCATGACGAGGAGTCTCGAAATGGTCGACACATAAAGAATGATATATTGGACGATGTTATTCGGAAACCGGATGAGTTCCGAGAGGTACCGGCTAACTATCGGAGTGCTGGAGGGTTATCAGAACCCCCCGTGGGAACTAATGGGCCTTCATGGGCCTTAGTGGAGAGAGCGGAGGGCCGCAAGGGGTGGCCGCGTGCCCCCACCATGGAAGTCCGAATTGGACTAGGGGAAGGGGGCAGCGCCCCCCTTTCCTTCTCCCTCTTCCTTTCCTTCCCTCCTCTCTTCCTTGAAGAGGAATGCTACTAGGACTAGGCGTCCCCTTCCCCTAGTCCAATTTGGACTGCCATGGTGGGGCCATGCGGCAACCCCTTGCGGCCCTCCGCTCTCTCCACTAAGGCTCATGTTCCTCCCCCCTCTCTTCCTTGAAGAGGAATCCTACTAGGACTAGGGAGTCCTAGTAGTACTCCCTTCTTGGCGCGCCGCCTAGGGCCGGCCGGCTTCCTCCTCCCTCCTTTATATAGGTGGGCATGGCACCTCTTGGAGACACAACAATTGTTCCAAGCCATGCGTGATGTCTCTCTCTATAGTTTGCTCCTCAGGTCATATTGTCATAGTGCTTAGGCAAAGCCCTGCGCGGATCACATCACCAACACCGTCTCCATGCCGTCGTGCTAACGGAACTCTCCGTCGGCCCTCTACTGGATCAAGAGCTCGAGGTACGTTATCGAGTTGAACGTGTGCTGAAGACGGAGATGATATGCACGAGTAGAACACAAAGAGTTGTGGGCGATAATAGTCACACTACTTACCACCAACGTCTTACTTTGATTCGGCGGTATTGTTGGATGAAGCGGCCCGGACCGACATTACATGACCGCGTTCATGACACTGGTTCTACCGACGTGCTTTGCACACAGGTGGTTGGTGGGTTTCTGTTTCTCCAACTTTAGTTGATTTGAGTTTGACTATGGCCAGTCCTTGTTGAAGGATAAATGTAATGCCCAATATGCGACTATGTCTCCTACGTGTCGAGGCATGACTTAAAGACATAAGCGCAGACTAGAATGATCTCAAGTACGCTATCTTTGCACATCTCACGTAAATGACAGGGATGAAAATGTAAAATATAGTTGGCTTACACTCTCCACGTCACACAATGAATACAATAACATACATTCATCCAAATAACACAGGGTCCTACTATGGACGAAAATCCAAACGAGAAAGATACCATAAACACAAGGCCTGATCGCCCCTAGTAAGAACCACTACTAATCGTCGGGATACGAAACATAGTAATGACCATGCTCGTCATCGAACTCCCACTGATCCATCTCCTGCATCGTACTCAGTTGTACTTACATCTGGTGTGTGTTGAATCTGTGAGTCACGAGGACTCAGCAATCCCGTTCCCAGGTATCAAAACTACCAAAGCCTGAGGTGTGGAACAGTTATAAAAGTGTTTGCAGCAGCACTAATCAACAAGCTTACGAGTTTAGAGCGAGATGAGAACAAGTGCCAACGGTCGCCAAGTTGATCCAGAAGTGATCCTAGCTACTCACGATCAAACAGAACCCCACCGTGTTCACTTCCCGAAGCCCTTCGGAAAGAAACCATCACGGTTACTCACACAGGTAGTGTATTCTTAAGGATAAGGTGTCAAGTTATCTATAACAGGATATTAACAAATTCCCATCTGCGACATAACCGCGGGAACGGCTTACGAAAGTTCAAAACCCTGTAGGGGTGTCTCAACTTAGCCCATCACAAGCTCACGATCTGCAGAGTTGCAACTTCAAAGTGTGAAGATCCGAGTATTCTCGGAATCCCGTGCACAACACTAGCTATACTCGTGGCAAAAGTGAACTTGTTGACAACATGCTGACAGAAACATTTTATAGCATTTTGAGAGCATGAAAACAACAAGCTACGACCACTCCTAATGGCAAACAAGTGCATAGATAGCTAGAGCATAACATATACTTCAAGGAACACCCTCTGGACAACTCTAAACATGCACAACAATGACGGTGCCAACATGGAAACATGGCATAAAAATTAACAGATTCACACTTAGCAGAAATTTAACATCACAATGACATGTTAACAAGCTTGATGCACTCATCTCAAGACATATCATGGCATGAAAATGAATCTATCATGTAGAGCACATTCCGAAGAGCAAAACTCATGTTGACACCTAGCTCATATGACACATGGATCAATATACACAAGCAAGACAAAACATTATCTCATAACAAGTTCAGAAACTTATCAGCCAAATGCACTTTCGCAATAAAGATAAACATGGCAATATGACACCTAACATGAATGTTACAGCAGCCATCATGTAGAGCACTTCACAATGAACATCTGGACATATCATTCACTCCATTCGGACCAACATGCACAAAGTTACTAGCTCACGAACATGCCAACAAATTTACACAGACAACAAGTGCTGAAACAGTTTCATCATGAAGCACTCTTTCCATGAAGATTAAGTCAACTAGATGATCCCTATCATGCATGAAACTGATGCCAACATGTAGAGCATGTCGAGACGAATATTTCGATATATCATATGCGCAAAACGGAGCAATGATCATGAAGCAAGAAATTTAACAGATCCGGGGACTTAGTGATATTTCACCTCCGCGAAAAGTCAACGCTGGACGGGACGGATCCGGGATGGAGGGATCCGGGCGTTTGGATCGGGGACCGGTGGATCTGGTCCCGATCCGCGGGATCTCGCCGGAGTTGAGGAAGATGGCCGGAGCGGGGCGACGACTCGCCGGAGTTGGAGCGGAAGACGGTGGCGGCGTGGAGGACGGGGCCGACCGGCGGTGGTCGACGCGGTGGCGGCGGAGGGCGTCGGTGAGGGAGGTCCGCCGCGGCAGGGCGGGCGTCGACAATTGAGTCGTCCTAACTTCAGCTTCAGAGACTCAAACCGGCAATTGTTTTCCAATGTCACTATCGCCGTACTAGGGTTGATGCTATTGGATGAGTGCAGGATTTCTGCTACTCGCCGCACCCAGCTGCTCGTGGGTTCCTGCTCTCCTTGAACACATGCTGCTAAGTCTACCACCGACATTGGCTACTTGCACGTGTCTTTGAAATTTTTGATAAGCTGGCGACGCAACTCATCCCATGATCCGATGGAGTTAGGTGGTAGGCCCTTTAACCATGTCCGGGCTGTACCCTCAAGCATCATGGTAAAGTACTTGGCGCATGCCGCTTTGTCCACATCAAGCATCTCCATAGCCATCTCATAACTTTCAACCCACGCCTCTGGAGCTAGATCCGCTGATTAGTTGGGTACCTTGCGCGGGCCTTTGAAGTCCTTGGGTAATTTCATGCTTCGTAAAGCGGGGATGAGACACTGTACTCCGAAGGAACTAGCCATGACTCCCGTTTCTGCCGTGGTTGGGTAAACCGGCGTCGTTTGACGGGCATCCTCGCGGACAGTATGTTTGGCCCTGTTTATCTCCTCTTGGGCGTGTGCTTCTGCTCCCGCCGGATTATCCTGCCTGTGACGGTGACGTCTCCGCTCGCTGCTAGACACAGCCGTTTCATCCCAGTGCCTAGTGTAACTCCGGCTTGGGCGGGGGGTTGAATGAATCCTATCCCTGCTGTAAGAGTACGCCTGCTGCTGTGTCAGCGCCGTGTTCAGCAATTCATTAGACCGGCGTGCTTCGATCGCCATGGGGGATGTCCCCTCAATGGGTAAAGCGGCGGCGACAATGTTGTCCAACGGGTTAGAATTGTGGCCGAGAGGGGTGGGAACGTGCGGCATTGGCACAATTTGGCTGTTTCGCTCTGCGGTCGGCGGCTGAACCGACGCGCCAGTCCCTGGGGCTCCTCCCCGGTTTATCTCTGGGCGATTGCTGGCTCCCGCTCCTGGTGTACCAAAGAGATTCCTCGCCTCGTAAACCGGCGGTAGACGAGTTTGCTGTCTTCTGTTCATTACCTCATGTGCAGAATTCTGATCCACCCTAAGCCGGAAAGCTTGGGAGTCTAGCTCTGCTTGCCTCGTAGCCATCTTGGCTTTCTCTGCATCTAGATCCCGTTTAGCTTGTTCAATCTGGCCCTTCAGCTGAAGGATCTCTGCATCATGTTGCGCCTTATCGGCAGGGGCTACTTCCGTTATTGCGAGCGCCGTCAATTCTCCGGCCAAGGTGGATAGGACGTCAGAGGGTGATGCGGTTTGGTTGCCTTCCCCGGCACCCGCTACCTCTGAGGTGAATGCCCCGGTCATCGGGGGCTGCTGCGCAGACTGTGATCCGGCCATGAAAACAGCCACCCGGTTTGGCGGATCAAAGGGGTCCGGAATACTATCGCCATCGGATACACCCTCAGATCGGCCGTCCTGCAACAGATACAAAGATTCGGTCTCTCCGGATGAAGATTCATCGTCAAAGTAAACAACTGTCTCGCCACCAGAATCCGATCCGTCCTCGGCTTGGACTCCATGTACTGCTCCAATGAAAACACACTTCACGGCGGGCTGAATCTGGGCCGATCTTGCACGCTGAGCCGGCTCGATGATGTTGGGGAAGATCTCTGGCTCAGGTCGGTTCGCCAATCTTGCCGATGAAGACGTGGATGCCGCCGAAGGGGACCCGGTACCCGTACTCGATTGACTCAACCTCGGGGCCCCAGCCTGCGTCGTCGATGTAGATCCGGCCATGGCGACTCTTGGTCATCCGGCCAACCGCGTAACCCTTGAGTCCTTCAAAGATGCCCTTCGAGAACTCGAAACCATCGTGCGATAGCCCCACGGTGGGCGCCAACTGTCATGGAATTAGCACGGCAGATGTCCGGTTTAGAGGACTTAGGTGTGAGGCCATCACGCAGGTTAGCTTGAAGAGGTTAAAAGCACACAAAGGACACAGAGGGTTTATACTAGTTCGGCCCCTTCGATGAAGGTAAAAGCCTACGTCTAGTTTGGTGTGGTATTGCTTGTGCGTCGATGAACAGGGAGCATATCGCTTGCCTATCTCTCGAGCTGTTGTTTTCCTGTCCTTGAACCGTCGTCGGGTCATCCCTTTATATAAGAGGCGACGCCCGGTCCGGTTTACAGAGTCCCGAGGCCGGCTCATTAACGTGTCTGCCTCGGTCTCTACTCTTTCTATCTTACATCCCAAGTTACACGATATGACGGTTTACAAACCGTGGGCTTTACACATGGGCCCTAAACCTCTATGGGTTGTAACCTTTTGTACATATTCTACCGGGCTTGTAATAACACGATTATGTCAGTGTAATCTGGATCTTCCTGGCCAGTTTATAACTGCTAGTAATATCCCTGACAATACTCAAGCGTCTAAGCTTGGGCCCCGGAAGGTATCCCATCTTTCTTCAACAAGTATCGGTATGTTTTTGGATTCATTTTGTTCACATGATATGTGTAAATTCTTGGAGCGTCGTTTGCCTTTTATTTTTCTTTTAATAATGCACCATGCTGGTATGAGATAGTCTTTGGAAAATTTGTAGAATTCTCATTACACTTCACATATATTTTTGAGTATGGCTTTATAGAATGCTTCATGTGCTTCACTCATATCATTTGAAGTTTGGATTGCCTGTTTCTCTTCACATAGAAAACCTATGTTCGTAGAATGCCCTTGTGCTTCACTTATATTTGTTAGAGCACGATGTTTTGTAGAAAGAATTAAACTCTCATGCTTCAGTTATATCTATTTAGAGAGTCAAACGAAATTGGTCAATTGCATGGTTAGTCAAAAAATCCTACATAAAACTTATGGATCACTGAATATGATATGTTTTAATTCCTTGCAATAGTTTTGCGATATAGAGATGATAATATGTGGTAGGTACTAGTGGATGAACATGTTTAGTAAGATATTGGTGTTAAGGTTTGTGATGCACGAAGCATGCACGTATAGTCTCTCGTTATGCCAGGAAGTTGGAGCACAATTTATCCTTGATTGTCCTATCTTTGTGTGAAGGTCGGGGGCGTGCGATAGTTAACTCCTACCAACCTCCCCCCTAGGAGCATGCATAGTATTACTTTTCTTCAAGGGCTAATAAACTTTTGCAATAAGTATGTGAGTTCTTTATGACTAATGTGAGTCCATGGATTATACACACTCTCACCCTTTCATAACTGCTAGCCTCTCTTGTGCTGCGCAACTTTCGCCGGTGGATAAACTTTACTAGATCATTTATGGCGTGCGTTGTTGCGCCCATTTATTTTTCCAATAGGATGGTAGGAATTTCTATAAATCTTGGACTCTTGAAAAATGAAGTTTAATTTATGTACACTAATACATATGTGTTGGACAGTTATCGAATAGATCAATAATCCACATCGTGAGGACCTTAGAAAATAACACGTGAACTATTTGCAAACCCACATAAAAATTATAAACCAAGATACAAAAACATACAAAACTACAACCTACCAAACAACATCACCTTGGGTAGTTATTATCCAATTCATAGAAGTGATATGCTGTCTTTTTTCAAGGCCATAGAAAGTCAATGTAATATTTCTTTGAAAAATGGAAACAGTACTATCTCGGAGCACCTTCAAGTGATCGTTCATCTGTCACCAATGGTCAGAAGAAGGTGTGAGACAGTCTCTTGTCAAGTGTGATCTAAAAGGAGAGGGGCAAGCAGTACCTGCAAGGAGATCTTCATAGCATATATCATGGAAAAAATTTATGGAAGGAAAAGAGTAGAGCAAACTAAAACATCTAAGCTTTTTGTTTGACAACAAAAAATCCATCTTACAGAAAAATCACAACAGTATATTACATGAGATATCAACAACCAAAAACATGTAATAAGATTGAGCTGAACTTTGGGTGCATTTGTACAATTCTTATTAAGACTCCTACATTAACTTCTACGCTTGGTAATGTTTTAAAATTTTAAAGAGAAATGGCAAGTTATACATGACAAGTCAAAAAGGTTTGCTTGCTTCCAGTAAAGGTCAATGTGACCTATAGTTCTATATATCCAGAAGAAAATGGTAATACAATTCAGCCGTGCACTACTACTGTACAACTACAACTGAACATGGAGTTTTAGTTGGTATCCGCAAAATGTTGTACTATTAGATTGAGGAGTGAGCAAAAGGGGTTACCTGAGCAGAGCTCACAGCTACCCTTTCCCAGGGGATGCAGAGCACTGATGGGATGATGCACCAGAGAAGAGAGGACTGCACCTGGATCTTAACAAAGTAGATGAGAGAGACGACCGCAAGCAACCACAAGTAGGTGGGTGTGATCTCCTTGGAGTTGTCTTTGCACACCACACCTTGTCCATTACATAAATGCCTCCAGCTGACCACAAGCATCAATTGCATTGCATAAAATAGATGACGGCATTTGTGCTCATTCATGTGTCATGACCCTAGAAAAAGATATAGAGAGGGTCTTTTATAAGGATGCCAATAAAATTTTCCATTGTTACTTCAAATTCAATTAAACCGTAGCTTATGCATCACAACCTGAAAGTTGGGCATCCTCTTGATACATCAATATCAGCGCTAGAAGGCAGAAAGTGCAACCAATTGTTTAGGTGAGAATGACTGATTCAGCCACAGACAATCCATAATAATAGCTGTTACATGAAAATCTTATACACCCTCGGTCCCGATTACTTGTCGCAGAAATGGATGTATCTAGAACTAAAAATACGCCTAGATACATCTATTTCTGCAACAAGTAATTTAGGACACAGGGAGCAGTGATGAGAGGGAGTATGTATGAAAATTGAACACCATAGCATGGAGTCCACTGTATTCATATCCTAACAGTTGGGTGAATGATTAAATCATAATCAAGCTCTATTCGTCCTAACCAATAGGGCGATTCCACAACCCTGAAATCAGACTGGGTCGTAATTTGTAGGCGGCCACACATATCAATAATCCATATCCAAATCGACGATAACTAATCAAGGGGGAAAAAGAGAATAATAATAGGAACGGAGCACTGTATAGGGTAACAAAAATGCTGACACGGAATCCGCCACCAAGCAAGAGCAGGTTGCGAGTATTGACGTGGTAGATGGAGTAAAAAGGCTCAAGAAAAGGAGCGCAAAACCCTGCTATTGTCTCTCACCCCAAGAAACCGGAGCCCTCAATTTGCCACAGCGAGAGAACAAAGAGTGTGCAGTTCACATCACATTCAGGCTGTCCGAGACACTCCGTTGTAACACAATGCACTTCAAATAAAGATATAAATATGAAGTTTAGTTTGCAATGCTCAAGCTCACATTGATCTAACTATGCCTACAAAGATTCAAATACAACATATTTGGTCAGCAACTCAGCATGTCTGCATATTAAAAAAATATTACTCATGGCAGATAAATTATTTGAGAAAATACACAAATCTGAGATGGAATAGCTAGAAAATATATTGACTAATTGGGCAAGAGATAGAACATATGCCAAGGTACTAGTATGGTTCTGCAAACTGCAGTACAAACTGCTATCATGCATCATGAATTTACCTACTCCCTCCGTCCATATATATAGGTCCTAATGCATTTTTCAAAACTACCTTTGACTATTGATAAGATTAATAGTATATGAGATGTGTAATGTGAAAATTATATCATGAGAAGCTCCTTTCACATACGAATTGGACGGTATGCTTAGTGTGACTTGCATGTCATATATTATTGCTTTAGAATGTGGTCAAAATTAGTCTTGAAAAATGCATTAGGAGTAGGCTTTTATCTTTCCGAGTGTATGACCTTGTGATGTCTACACACGCTTCTACTCTTGTAGACTATGTTGGGCCTCCAAGCGCAGAGGTTTGTAGGACAGCAGCAATTTCCCTCAAGTGGATGACCTAAGGTTTATCGAACTCAGGGAAGTAGAGGTTGAAGATGGTCCCTCTCAAGCAACCCTGCAACTAAGATACAAGAAGTCTCTTGTGTCCCCAACACACCTAGTACACTTGTTAGATGTATAGGTGCACTAGTTCGGCGAAGAGATGTTAAATGGCAAGTGATATGGATGGCAAAACAAAGTAATATAAATCTGTAATAAAAAGTGCAGCAAGCAAACAAGTGGTAAACGTGAGCACAAATGGTATTGCAATGGTGGAAACAAGGCCTAGGGATCATACTTTCACTAGTGGCAACTCCCAACAACATTAACATAATCGAATCACATGATATTTCCCATAAAACATGCAATGGAGACGCACCCGGAGGTCAATCCTTCGTGGTCAAGAGAGGACGAGAATTATGTAGGGCTACAAAAGCACACCTCAAAGTTCGTAGTTCTCAATCTAAAGATTTCCCAATGTCACCGCGGCCATCCAAAGAGAGTCCCACAATCATCACAACATATCTGAAGGATAGTCAAAGACAAGCAACAAGAGACTCTCAATCTTCAATCAACACACAAGAGAGGAAATCACTCATGAAAATATTTTTCTAATCCATGTCCAATAGACCGCTGTCACCTTGGTCTCGGGGATTATACTAGATAAAGACAAGTGAGTACATCAATCCAATACATAGAGGAAGGGGAAATATCATGGGATCACCCTAGATTAACATAGCCTATGATCACAACGAAGATCACATCATGGGAGAGAGAGATAACCACATAGCTACACGTACGAGCCCTCGGCCCCGGAGGAAACTACTCACGCATGGACATGGTGAGGAGGAGGTTGATGATGGTGTTGATGGAGAGGTGCAGCCCCGCGAGGAGGAGACGGCCGGTGGCAGCCCTTGGGGGCGCGGCGGCGGCCCTCGGGTCGGCGGCGGCCCTAGGGGGCAGCGGCTCCTTGGCCCCCCCTTCTTCCTTGTGGATGGTGCTGCAATGGTGCTGGTCCTCCCCTCCAAGACGGCGGCTCGGGAGGAGGAAAATTCGTGGCCCTTGGTGACCTAGGTTTCCTCTCTTTATATAGACTCTCGGATTCCCGTCATCAGATTTTGGGCCTCAGTAAAACGGGCTTTACTCGGCCGTCCGGACTCCGATTTGGACGAATTTTATATTCAGAAGCATCGCCTCGAAATTACCCACAACTTTTGCAACTAGACTTTTTCCGTTTGACGTGGTATTCGGGCTGTAACGTGACCATCTTTAAAAAACGTTCTCAGACAGATTTCAGGAAAGTCAGAGTCCTACTCCAATACGACTCCTTTTGCGTTTTTGTCAATTTCCAAGTAATTCCTACACAATAAAGTATAAAACAAGAACATTATGCACTTTTGCAACCATTAGCAGGTTAGTCCAAATATGATCAAAAGTGTATGGAAGTGCATAAATATCATAGCAATATCACACAAAAAAGGCATGGAGCAAGCAGAAATTATAGATACGTTTTGGACGTATCAACATCCCCAAGCTTAATTCCTGCTCGTCCTCGAGTAGGTAAATGATAACAAGCATAATTTCTGTGGTGACATGCTATTAACCATATAAGAACTTTTCACAGTCACATGACAAATGCTTACTAAGATAATGAATCTGTAGTAATTAAGTTTCCTCATGAGAATATCACAAAGAACTGAAAGTTTTTCAATATGATACTGAAACACTCAATAGATTTGTAGTGAGCATGGTGTGCAAACATGACAAAGTGATACCTCGCTTGCCCCCTTTAGTGAAGCAAAACATAAATGCAGGGGCACCTCCAAAGTTTAAGTGACGACTAGATACAATGATTTCAGAATAAACGATATCAAATCATGCAAAAGACAATGGTACTTTGGGACAATGCACATTACACTCAGAATGATAATCATGCTCTCAATAGTTGGTGCTTTAAAGAAGGTGGAGACTCTCGAACCGTGGCTTTTGATGGCAAGGTTGAAAACCCGTGGTCGGAAACAAAAACTAAACATGTACCAGAGCTCTTGGTTTTTAAAAACAGAGGCAAAAATTATTATTTTAGAGATGCATATTTCGTCAACGAATGCTAGTAGATAACTCAATTACTTCTCGAGCTGGACAAGTTTCGAGGAACGGCTCCCGCATGAGGACGATCACATCCTCTTAATCTCCTTTGTTTGTCACTCCCAAAGTTTTCTGATTTCTCATGAACAAAGCGTGAAGGAGGGTTTGTTTGTTGTATTATTTTTTAATGAGCCGGGTGCACTCTATGCCAGTTCCTTCTCGTATTAGGGGTTTGCACATTAGACATGCAATCCCGGGGTGAAGCTTATCCAACTTAAAAAGATCATGATTTAACTACTACTTCCTCATGAGCTAAAACAGAGGCACAAAAGAGAAATGCTTTTTTGAATAATTTCGTGATGGTACATGAAAGTCTTCGTTAGGAATGGCATGTAAATACCATGTATAGGAAGGTATGGTGGACTCATATGGCATAACTGGTTTAAAGGATTTTGGATGCACAAGCAGTCAGTCCGCTTAGTACAGTAGCAAAAGACTGGGAGCGACCAACTAAGAGAACAATGCTGGTCATAATCATGCAGAGCGACAAAGCAACATTGAATCGGGCATGGAAGTTATATCGCTACTCAGAAATTAAAGATCATCAAGGCTTGACAGACTTTCTTTACAGTCTTAAATATGCGTGAGCATACGCGAAGTCAATCAAAATAAATTCTCGGAGGAAGATATCACTAAACCATACCACATCATAGGCAAACAAATCCTGTTGGTACTCCAATAACACATTTGGAACCCCCCAGCTTTTTGAGACTAACCATAAGAAAACATGAACTACTAAGCACCATTATGCACATAGCATTTTTATCATAGACATATCGACCAGTGCAACAGAAGCCAACTCTCTTAACAAGATAAGCATGATACTAAAGAGAGTTCCAGCGACCAACTAAACAAAAGCTCTTTAAAAAAATAAGCATAGAAACTAAGAGCTGAACATGATAGTAGCTATTGAAAGACAAAGAACACACACAGCAAGGATAGACATGAAAATTCTATGTTGTGCTCTAGGTTGAAGTGGAGCGTGTTTCTCTCCCACACAAAGAAAGCTGAGTTCCAACTCGTTATGAACAGCAAGCAAAGCTAAAGAAAACTAAAAAGGAAACTAAAGCAAGACGCTCCAAGCATAGCACATAACACATGAAGTGATAAAAATATAGTGGAACGAAAGACGAACTGATAATTGTTGATGGAGAAGGGGATGCACGGGGGCATCCCCAAGCTTAGACGCTTGAGTATTCTTGAATATGTCTTGGGGGTGCACGGGGGCATCCCCAAGCTTGAGCGTTTGACACTCCTGAATCTTTTTATCATCTTCCCTCGCACACTTGAAAACTCCCTTCATACATAACTCATCATAATCTGATTAGCGAGGTTAGTACCCTTAATAAAATAATTGTTCCTTGCTGGAAATAAGGATATTCTTGAAGTTCTACTGTTTCTCAAGATTGCCAAAAGGTTTTTGCAAAGAAAAAGCAAGCTCAAGGTTTGCAAAATGAAGGAAAGGCAAAACAGGACAGAATCTGTGAAAAACAGACCAGCAGGTAGTAAATGATTTTTTCGGGGCACTTCTGCAACTCTAATAAAAAAACTCAGAACAGACGCCCGAAAGACAATTGTATAGAGCACGTTGTCAAAACAATTCAGACCAAAAAGATGATCTGGTGATTTTATATGAATTTTTCTATCTAAGGACAGAATCTGTTTCCTGGACAGCACATCACAACTTTTGAACTTTCTTGCAATCAGAGGCTACACTTGGCACAAAGCTGAAAAATAAAGATACAATGATGATGCTACTGTAGTAACAACATCAAGACACAACAAAAGCAAAATAAAATTTTATTCATTGTGGGCTGCCTCCCAAAAGCGCTTTCTTTTATGCCTTTAAGCTAGGCATAAGACTTTAATGATGCTCTCGTAGGAATAAGAGTCGAAGAACAAAAGAGAGCATCAAGAAGCAAATACCAAACACATTTAAGCCTAACATGCTTCCTATGCATAGGAATATTGCAATAGAATAATTCATTGAAGCACAAAGCAATAAGCATAGGAAGGCAAAACAAGCATAACTTCAAAATATTCACCATAAAAAGAGGAAACTTCTTATTATTAAGATATTTAGAACCATGTCTCCCTCTCTCATTATAAATTTCAGTGGCATCATGGATGAACTCAACAATATAACTATCACATAAGGTATTATTTCCATGATCCAAAAGCATAAAAGTGTCATTACTCTTCATATAAGCAAAATCTTTCTTATTAGGAATAGTGAGAGTAAGACTATCATAACCATCATGGTAATCATCGTATTTAGGAGGCATATCATAATCATAATAAATTTTATCCTCAATAGTAGGTGGACTGAAAATATCATATTCATCATTGTAATCATCATATATAGGAGGCATAGTATCATCAAAGTAAATTTTCTCCTCAAAAGTTGGGGGACTAAAAATATCATGTTCATCAAACGTGTCATCCCCAAGCTTAGAGCTTTCCATGTCATTAGCAATATTGATATTAAATAAAAACATACTAATAACATCACCACCATCATGATTGTTATGCAAATAATAAAGTTCCAAAGGTTTTTTAATTTTCTCTTCGAACACATCATGTCCAAGTTCAAGGTAGAGCTTATAAAGCTCTCTCATATTTTTGTTGTTTTCCATTAAGCAAAACTAGTGAAAATAAAAACAAGAAACAAAAAGATTTAATTGCAAGATCTAAAGATATACCTTCAAACACTCACCTCCCCGGCAACGGCGCCAGAAATAGCTTGATGTCTACACACGCTTCTACTCTTGTAGACTATGTTGGGCCTCCAAGCGCAGAGGTTTGTAGGACAACAGCAATTTCCCTCAAGTGGATGACCTAAGGTTTATCGAACTCAGGGAAGTAGAGGTTGAACATGGTCTCTCTCAAGCAACCCTGCAACTAAGATACAAGAAGTCTCTTGTGTCCCCAACACACCTAATACCTTTGTTAGATGTATAGGTGCACTAGTTCGGCGAAGAGATGTTAAATGGCAAGTGATATGGATGGCAAAACAAAGTAATATAAATCTGTAATAAAAAGTGCAGCAAGCAAACAAGTGGTAAACGTGAGCACAAATGGTATTGCAATGGTGGAAACAAGGCCTAGGGATCATACTTTCACTAGTGGCAACTCCCAACAACATTAACATAATCGAATCACATGATATTTCCCATAAAACATGCAATGGAGACGCACCCGGAGGTCATTCCTTCGTGGTCAAGAGAGGACGAGAATTATGTAGGGCTACAAAAGCACACCTCAAAGTTCGTAGTTCTCAATCTAAGGATTTCCCAATGTCACCGCGGCCATCCAAAGAGAGTCCCACAATCACCACAACATATCTAAAGGATAGTCAAAGACAAGCACCAAGAGACTCTCAATCTTCAATCAACACACAAGAGAGGAAATCACTCATGAAAATATTTTTCTAATCCATGTCCAATAGACCGCTGTCACCTTGGTCTCGGGGATTATACTAGATAAAGACAAGTGAGTACATCAATCCAATACATAGAGGAAGGGGAAATATCATGGGATCACCCTAGATTAACATAGCCTATGATCACAACGAAGATCACATCATGGGAGAGAGAGATAACCACATAACTACACGTACGAGCCCTCGGCCCCGGAGGAAACTACTCACGCATGGACATGGTGAGGAGGAGGTTGATGATGATGTTGATGGAGAGGTGCAGCCCCGCGAGGAGGAGACGGCCGGCGGCAGCCCTTGGGGGCGCGGCGGCGGCGGCGGCCCTAGGCGGCTCCTTGGCCCCCCTTCTTCCTTGTGGATGGTGCTGCAATGGTGCTGGTCCTCCCCTCCAAGACGGCGGCTCGGGAGGAGGAAAATTCGTGGCCCTTGGTGACCTAGGTTTCCTCTCTTTATATAGACTCTCGGATTCCCGTCATCAGATTTTGGGCCTCAGTAAAACGGGCTTTACTCGGCCGTCCGGACTCCGATTTGGACGAATTTTATATTCAGAAGCATCGCCTCGAAATTCCCCACAACTTTCGCAACTAGACTTTTTCCGTTTGACGTCGTCTTCGGGCCGGAACGTGACCATCTGTAAAAAACGTTCTCAGACAGATTTCAGGAAAGTCAGAGTCCTACTCCAATCAAGGTTTTGGTTACCTGTCGAAATTTCGAGATTTCCCATGGTTACCGCGTATTTCCGTGTCCCTCGATAAATCCGCGTACCAAGCAAAAAATATCAGTTTTTTGAATTTTTTGAATTTAAACACACGATTTATAGTAAAGTACGTAGGATCTAATTAATTCCATGAGAGTTGGTTCTGGCGTGTTGGTAGCAACCTAGTTCCTGTTTTGAGAGTTCTCTGGTTCAAATGTTCATTCATTAACTTATTTGAATTCAAAATTCAACTATAAAATTCGTTCGAAATATTCTCGGTATTTGTCGGTATTTCTCGGTAACCGTGGTAACCGCGTTTATCAGTCCCCCTCGGTAAAAATACCCCATTCGGTAACCAAAACCTTGACTCCAATACGACTCCTTTTGCGTTTTTGTCAATTTCCAAGTAATTCCTACACAATAAAGTGTAAAACAAGAACATTGTGCACTTTTGCAACCATTAGTAGGTTAGTCCAAATATGATCAAAAGTGTATGAAAGTGCATAAATATCATAGCAATATCACACAAAAAAGGCATGGAGCAAGCAGAAATTATAGATACGTTTTGGACGTATCACCTTGCTCAACCTACAAATTCAGAGATACGTATATACAATATATAGCAACTTGATTACGATGATCCTCACACAAATATGGCATAACATTACTTCCATAGATGTAGCAAAATAATAGTGTGAATCCATCCTACAATAGGCAGAAAGTCATACGGGAAAGCGGCAGCGGAGTTGTCATTGTTGGACGTGCGCCATTGGATTTGATCATTCACTCTGGCAGTGCTGGCCGACAGATAGATTGGTGAGGTTGAGAATCCTGAGCAAGCACCTGAGGGTTCAGGGAGAAGCTCCGCATACAGGAGACATCACCGTCATTGAAGCCACCAGTAAATTCGCCGCCAGCCATTGGGCCTACACGGCGTCATCTGCTCCTGGAGATCCACTCAAAAAGTTTGGTGGGCGGGGGAAGGCAAAGTCACAAGCGGATGGAAAGGAGGTTGTACATGCCGCTAGCTGTCTTGCTGCCGTCTGCAACAGACAATCTATTATGGCATATGGCGCAAGACTGTAGTAGTTAATCGGGTATAATTGTGGATGGGAAGCATTGAAAGTATATAACCATACAACGATAACCTGTATCCCAAACAAACAATTTGTCAAACACCTGACCTTAATAACCATCAAAGAATCATCTACGTCTACATCTCGCTTAAGATCTAGCAATACCGAAATTCCTATAACTTCAGAAGAATAGAAACAAAGAAATAGATTGTGGTGCTATGCTACGGCCCCTTTTTAGCCTTGAGTACGACACACATGAGATATGGCATCGTCTCAATGTAGCCGGTGTTTCTCGATTGGAGATTGCTGATCATGATCTAAAAAAATGTTGATCATCATGCCCGCAATAACTTTTCATGCCCGCGATTACAAACAGGGTGAGGACAAAGGAGAAAGGAAGTTCAACGGAAGGGTGATTACCAGTATCGCGTTGCCGTTGCCGGCCTCGTTGACCTCCAGTATCGTGTTGCCGTCGCCGGCGTCGGGCTGGAGGCACTGATCGGTGATGACGGCGCCTACGTGTGGGAAGAAAGGCCCGATCGCTGGCCGCCAGTACCGCGCTGTCGCCGCTTCTGGTAAGAGAGAGGCAGAAGGAAGGCGAGGGGGACGACCAAACGACCACACTGCGGCGGCGGCGAGGTCAAGGAGAGGATGAGGCGTTCTGAGGTAGAGAGAGAGAGGACCCGGAACGGATCGAATTCATTTGCTTGTGTCGTGTGAGATATAACTAGGCCGTGGTGCAGAGGCCCGATCAACGTGAATGCACCAATTTTTTTTCCAGAATAGCGCTCTTCTCGGACAGCCGGCCCACTCAACGGGAGACGATGTTGTGAGGAAGATCGGCCGACCAAGAACGTTCAGTACACCAAATCGAACGGTCATAAATACTGAGGCCGTGAGAGGGCTGGATTAGTGCTCAGTTGTAATGTTTCTAAATTACACCTTTCTCAAAACAGCCACCCTACATACCTATTATGGCATTTTCATAACCATTCCGAGATATATTGCCATGCAGTTCCATCATATATTTGTCTTGAGCATTCTTTTTCATCATATAGAGTCACATTATGTTATAGGTATCGAGTTGCACTTTTTATTTCTTTTGAGTTATAAGTAAATAGAAGTGTGATGATCATCATTATCCATTATTAAAGACTTGCCCCAGTATTGATAGGATGATGGAGACCATGATTCTCCCACAAGTTGGGATGCGATTCCAGAAGAAAAAAAGGAATGAGAAAAAAAGGTGAAAATGAATGAAAAAAATGAACAAAAAAAAAAGAACGGGCATGCAAATACCACACTTGTGCTTCAAAGTAGCACCATGTTTTTCATGTAGAGAGTCTCATATGCTTTCACTCTCATATACAAGTGGGAATTTTTCATAGTAGTTTGATGCATACCCACTTAGTTTCATATTGAGCTTTCATACACTTATAGCTCTTAGTGCATTCATTGCATGGCAATCCCCACTCCTCACATTGATATTGAGTGATGGACATATCCATAGTCCATTAGTTTGCCTAGTTGATGTGAGACTTTCTTCCCTTCTTCTGTCTACTACCACCGCATTCTATTCCACCTATATTGCTACATCCATTGCTTGCGCTCATGTATTGCGTGAGAGTTGAAAATGCTGAAGCGCGTAAAAAAGTATGAACCAATTGCTTGGGCGACACCGGGGTAGTACATGATTTATACTTTGAGCTGGGAAGACAGAGCATGACAAGTCTATATGATTTTCTAGGGATAACGTTCTTTAGCATTTGATATTCTGAATGACATGCTTGTTTGTTGGGATGCCCGAGTACTGATGTCATTATGTCAAATTATAGACTATTGCTTTGAATCACTGATGTCTTAATATGCATGCCATGGCTAGATATATGATCAAGTTTATGCTAGGTAGCATTCCACATCAGAAATTATCTTTTTTATCATTTACCTACTCGAGGACGAGTAGGAATTAAGCTTGGGGATGCTGATACGTATCCGTCGTATCTATAATTTTTTATTGTTTCATGCCAATATTATACAACTTTCACATACTTTTGGCAATTATTTATATGATTTATTGGACTAACTTACTGATACAGTGCCCAGTGCCAGTTCCTGTTTTTTGCATGTTTATTATATTGCATAAAATCCATATCAAACGAAGTACGAATGCGATAAAATTTTACGGAGAATTATTTTGGAATATATGCGATTTCTGGGAGTTGGAATCAACAGAAATGGAGGCCCACATAGCCCACAAAATAGCAAGGCGTGCCAGAGGCCCCTTGCTCGGGGTGGTGGGTTATGCCCACCTCGTACGTCGGTTGGAGCTCTACTTTGGGCGTAAAGAAGCTTATATCCGGAAAAAAATCATGTCAAAATCTTAGCGCAATCGGAGTTACGGATCTCCGGGAATATTATAAAGGGTTTTTGGCCAAATCTGGGAGACGCGAAACAGAGAGAGACAGAGAGACAAATCCAATCTAGGAGGGGCTCTCGCCCCTCCGAGACCATGGAGGCCAAGGACCAGGGGGGAAACCCTTCTCCCATCTAGGGAGGATGCATAGGAAGAAGAAGAATGAGGGGGACTCTCTCCGCCTCTCTCTCGGTGGTGCCGTAACGCCGCGAAGACAATATCGCGTGATGGCGATCTACTCCAACAACTCCATCATCTTCACCAACAAATCCATCACCTTCCCCCATCTATATTCAGCGGTCCACTCTCCCGCAACCCGCTGTACCCCCTACTTGAACATGGTGCTTTATGCTTCATATTATTATCCAATACTATGTTACCATCCTATGATGTTTGAGTAGATCTATTTTGTCCTATGGGTTAATCGTGATCTTGGTGGTATGATTGTTTATTTTATTTTGGTGCTGTCCTACAGCACCCTCCGTTCTCACGCAAACGTGAGGGGCCCCTCTGTAGAGTGTTGCAATATGTTCATGGTTCTCTTATGGTGGGTTGCGAGAGTGACATAAACTTAAACCCTAATAGGGGGTATGACGTATGGGAGTAAAGAGGACTTGATACTTAATGCTATGGTTGGGTTTCACGGCCTTAATGATCTTTAGTAGTTGCGGATGCTTGCTAGAGTTCAAATCACAAGTGTATACGATCCAAGTACGGAAAGTGTGTTAGCTCATGCCTCCCCCTCATATAAAATTGCAAGAATGATTACCGGTACTTGTTATCGATAGCCTAGGGACAATTCCGCAAATCCTACCACACTAATCCACACTCGTTATACTAGTTTATTTGTACTTTTATCTAAACAGCCCCTACTTTGTATTTACGTGCTCTTTATTACCTTGCAAAACTATACCAAAGTACTTCTAGTTTCATACTTGTTTTAGATAAAGCAAACGTTAAGTGTGCGTAGAGTTGTATCGGTGGTCAATAGAACTTGAGGGAATATTAGTTCTACCTTCAGCTCCTCGTTGGGTTTGACACTCTTACTTATCAAAAAAGGCTACAAACAATCCCCTAAACTTGTGGTTTATCAATGTATCTCTGGGCCCTCTCGGTAATAAACATCACTATAAGCCTTGCAAGCAACGTGACTAATGAGTTAGTTACGGGATAATGCATTACAAAATGAGTAAAAGACTTGCCGGTAACGAGATTGAACTAAGTATGATGATACCGATGATCGAATCTCGGGCAAGTAACATACCGACGACAATGGGAATGATGTATGTTGTTATGCAGTTCGACCGATAAAAATCTTCGTAGAATATTTGGAAGCCTATATGACAATCCAGGTTCCGCTATTGGTTATTGACCGGAGATGTGTCTTGGTCATGTCTACATAGTTCTCGAACCCGTAGGGCCCGCACGCTTAACGTTCGATGACGATTTGTATTATGAGTTATGAGTTTTTTGTGTACGAAGATTGTTTGGAGTCCCGGATAAGATCACAGACATGACGAGGAGTCTCGAAATGGTCGACACATAAAGAATGATATATTGGACGATGTTATTCGGACACCTCATGAGTTCTGAGAGGTACCGGGTAACTATCGGAGTGCTAGAGGGTTATCGGAACCCCCCGCGGGAACTAATGGGCCTTCATCGGCCTTAGTGGAGAGAGCAGAGGGCCGCAAGGGGTTGCCGCGTGCCCCCACCATGGCAGTCCGAATTGGACTAGGGGAAGGGGGCGGCGCCGCCCTTTCCTTCTCCCTCTCCCTTTCCTTCCTCCCCCTCTCTTCCTTGAAGAGGAATCCTACTAGGACTAGGGTCCCCCTTCCCCTAGTCCAATTCGTACTGCCATGGTGGGGGCAAGCGGCAACCCCTTGCGGCCCTCCGCTCTCTCCACTAAATCCTATATTCCTCCCCCCCTCTTCCTTGAAGAGGAATCCTACTAGGACTAGGGAGTCCTAGTAGTACTCCCCTCTTGGCGCGCCCCCTAGGGCCGGCCGGCTTCCTCTTCCCTCATTTATATACGTGGGCAGTGCATCCCTTGGAGACACAACAATTGTTCCAAGCCGTGCGCGGTGTCTCTCTCCACATTTTGCTCCTCGGGACATATTGCCATAGTGCTTAGGCGAAGCCCTGCACGGATCACATCACCAACATCGTCGCCATGCCGTCGTGCTAACGGAACTCTCCCTCGGCCCTCTACTGGATCAAGAGCTCGAGGTACGTTATCGAGCTGAACGTGTGCTGAACACTGAGGTGCCGTACGTTCGATACATGGATCGGTTGGATCATGAAGACGTTTGACTACATCAACCGCGTTAATACAATGATTCCACTTTCGGTCTACGAAGGTACGTAGACACACTTTTCCCGTCTCATTGTTACGCATCTCCTAGATAGATCTTGCGTGAGCATAGGAATTTTTTTGAAATTGCATGCTACGTTCCCCAACAGTGGCATCAGAGCCAGGTCTATGCGTAGATGATATGCACGAGTAGAACACAAAGAGTTGTGGGCGATAATAGTCACACTGCTTACCACCAACGTCTTACTTTGATTTGGAGGTATTGTTGGATGAAGCGGCTTGGACCGACATTAGATGACCGCGTTCATGAGACTGGTTCTACCGACGTGCTTTGTACACAGGTAGCTGGCAGGTGTTTATTTCTCCAACTTTAGTTGAATTGAGTTTGACTATGGCCGGTCCTTGTTGAAGGTTAAATGTAATGCCCAATATGCGACTATGTCTCCTACGTGTCGAGGCACGACTTAAAGACATAAGTGCATACTAGAATGATCTCAAGTATTGTATCTTTGCACATCTCATGTAAAAGTCAGGGATGAAAATCTAAAAGATAGTTGGCTTACACTCTCCACGTCACACAATGAATACAATAACATACATTCATCCAAATAACACAGTGTCCGACTACGGAGGAAAATCTAAAAGAGAAAGATACCATAAACACAAGGCCTGATCGCCCCTAGTAGGAACCACTACTAATCATCGGGATATGAAACATAGTAACGACTACGCTCTTCATCGAACTCCAAGTGAAGTTCTAATCCATCTCCTGCATCATACTCGGTTGTACTTACATCTGGTGTGTGTTGAATCTGGGAGTCACGAGGACTCAGCAATCCCGTTCCCAGGTATCAAAACTACCAAAAACTATGGTGTGGAATAGGTATAAAAGTATTTGCAGCAGCACTAAGCAACTAGCTTACGAGTTTAGAGCGAGATGAGAACAAGTGCCAACGGTCGCTAAGTTGATCAAGAAGTGATCCTAGCTACTCACTATCAAACAGAACCCCACCGTGTTCACTTCCCGAAGCCCTTCGGAAAGAGACCATCACGGTTACTCACACAGGTAGTGTATTCTTAAGGATAAGGTGTCAGGTTATCTACAACCGGATATTAACAAATTCCCATCTGCCACATAACCGCGGGCACGGCTTTCGGAAGTTCAAACCCTGAAGGGGTGTCCCAACTTAGCCCATCACAAGCTCACGATCTGCGGAGTCGCAACTCCAAAGTGGGAAGACCCGAGTATTCTCGGAATCCCGTGCTCAAGATATTTCGACAAAGGTAAAACTAATCCAGCAAGACCTCCCGGCGTGCTGACACCCTGATAGTAGCCGCGCGTATCTCGTCTCTGGTCATGACCGGATCAGCAAAGCGTACAGGTGCCAAAATACCCCAAGTTGCCAACGGGCGGACCCGCATAGTGGTCTAGTTTGGACCAACACTCATGAGGAGCACTGGCCCGGGGGGTGGACTAAGACCTCGGGTTTATAACTCCCTATGCAAGTTTTTAGTTGTTAGGAAAATGTAGAACCAATGTTGGGTCTTGCTCAAAAAGCTTTAAGCAGTGCGATTTATCAAGGGGGGCCCATAAACCCCAACCGTGTTAGGAACGCAAAAATCAAGGAACATAACACCGGTTTATCGGGTCCTAAGGTGGTATGAGTGGAACAAAACACCAAACACAAGGCCAAGCCTTCCACCCATTGCCAATATATATGTGCATTGATTAACATAGATATATATTGTGTTATCCCAATAAACAAGTTCATCACGGAGCGATCTTCAATCTTCGCCTGCAACTAGCAACGCTATAAGGGGGGCTAAGCAAGCGTACTTAGCTAATCAACGGTTTTGCTAGGAAGGCGGTTAGAGTGTTTCATGGCAACAATAAGAGGCTGCCAAATAGGAATAGGCATCGAGGCATAGCTAAAGAACGAGACAACTAGCATTGGCAAAGATAGAGGTGATATCAGGGAACGGTCATCTTGCCTGGTAAGTCGTCGGTCGGATGGTAAGACGGCTCCTCGAACTCAGTCTCGACAAGATCCTTGAACTCGGTATCGGCTCCCGGCTCTACCCAACACAAGAGCACAACAACGGCACAATATCAAACACGGTGCAATTCACAATCAACATGATGCATGACATGTCACGGGATGCAAGTATGATGTGCGTGTGCGTGAGGATGCTCTCGAGCCTAAGGAGAAGATGATGGAAACGGCTTCATCTTGGGAAACCAAGCAAGCCACTGGAAAGATTGGAAGATTTCAGTCACAATTGATATAAAGATCACTGGAAACGGATGCACGGTTTGCAAATGACAAGCAATAAAAGATGCAATGCAAAACTGCAGTTTACAGCAACATGGCATCTTTGGAGCAAGAAATATATATGCTACAGCACCCAAACATGAAGACAAAAGGCATGGATGTGAAATAGACATGATACTTACCAAGCATGAACTTAGAGCACACCCAAAAACTTATTGGAACACAATTAAACATGCATGGCAAGTTGCAATAAGTTTATCGAGACTTGGAGAAAATCTGGGCATGGCAGAAATTACAACCTGTAGGCATGTTTGCAAGCTTGTGCAACTCAACTCAAAGCATAGCATGGCATGTGAATATAACCAATAGCAAGAGGACATATTTGACTAGCTACTCATGGCAAGAACATGCTCATAGGATGCATAGAACACTAGCTATACTCGTGGCAAAAGAGAACTTGTTGATAACATGCTGACAGAAACATTTTATAGCATCTTGAGAGCATGAAATCAACAAGCTACAGCCACTCCTCATGGCAAATAAGTGCATGGATAGCTAGAGCATAACATATACTTCAAGGAACACCCTCTGGACAACTCTAAACATGCACAACAATGACGGTGACATAATGGAAACATGGCAATAAAATTAACAGATTCACACTTAGCAGAAATTTAACATCACGATGACATGTTAACAAGCTTGATGCACTCATCTCAAGACATATCATGGCATGAAAATGAATCTATCATGTAGAGCACATTCCGTAGAGCAAAACTCATGTTGACACCTAGCTCATATGACACATGGATCAATATACACAAGCAAGACAAAACATCATCTCATAACAAGTTTAGAAACTTACCAGCCAAATGCACTTTTGCAACAGAGATAAACATGGCAATATGACACCTAACATGAATGCTACAATAACCATCATGTAGAGCACTTCAAAATGAACATCTGGACATATCATTCACTCCATTCAGACCAACATGCACAAAGTTACTAGCTCACGAACATGCCAACAAATTTACATAGACAACAAGTGCTGAAATAGTTTCATCACAAAGCACTCTTGCCACGAAGATTAAGTCGTCTAGATGATCCCTATCATGCATGAAACTGATGCCCACATGTAGATCATGTCGAGACGAACATTTTGATATATCATATGCGCAAAATGGAACAACGAGCACGAAGTTACCACATGTCAAAGAGGGCAAGAAATTTAACAGATCCGGGGACTTAGTGATGTTTCACCTCTGTGAAAAGTCAACGCAGGACCGGTCGGATCCGGGACGGAGGGATCCGGGCGTTTGGATCAGGGACCGGTGGATCTGGTCCCGATCCGCGGGATCTCGCCGGAGTTGAGGAAGATGGCCGGAGCGGGGCAGCGACTCGCCGGAGTTGGAGCGGAAGACGGGGGCGGCGTGGAGGACGGGGCCGGCCGGAGGTGGTCGACGCGGTGGCGGCGGAGGGCGTCGGCGAGGGAGGTCCGCGGTGGCGCGGCGGGCGTCGGCCGGTGCGCTCGCGGGTGGCGGCGGGCCGGAGGAGCGAGCTCGCCGGCGTCGCGGGACGCGGCGGCGACCGAAGGCGGGCGGCGGGGTCCTGCTCTGGCCGGCGGTGGAGTTCGATGTAGGTGGCGGCGGGTGGCGAGCTCACCGGAGCGAGACGCGGGCGGAGGAGCCGAGGGCCGGCGAGGCAGCGACCGGCTTGGCCGCGGAGGCGTGCGGGGCTGGCGGCGGCGCGCTCGGGCCCGGTGTGCCTGAACCGGGCCCCGCGGGCCGCGGCGGCGGGAGGTGGTAGGAGACGGCGCGGAGGACACGTGGCTGGATTTGGTTGGCCGGGCGCGGTGGACGGACGTGTCCGACTGCAGACGGACGTGTCCGGCAGCGGACAGACGCGTCCGGCGGCGCAGAGGGACTCGGGCTAGGGCTTGGATCCGTGAATCTCGGGTGTGGGTGCTAATTTATAGATTCTGGGAGCTAGGAGAGTCCAAATGAGGTGCGGTTTTCGCCCACACGATCACGATCCGATGACCGGGAGGTTGGGGGTGGTTGTGCTGGGTTAGTGGCTGTTGTGGAGGGGTGTTGGGCGAAAAGGAAAAGGATCTTTTAGCCCACGAGGTTAACCGTTGGAGTAACAAACGACCTCCAAACGCGATGAAACTTGACAGGCGGTCTCCACGTACTAAAACAACAACGTACGACAAGTCTCACCTCATTCTGAGAACGTTCTACGGCCACATACGAAAGAAGGACTCGGAGGTGCCACGGGCACGTGTGTGAGTGTCGGAACTCGAAACGGACAACGAGAAGAGACGAGCATGACCGGGTGCAAGTGACAACACGAATGCAATGCAATGCACATGATGACATGACATGGATGATGTGCAACCACGCACACGACAAAAATGAAGAAACCCGAAATGAAGGAAGAGCCCAGAATGGAATTGATTAAGTCAACGATGCATATATTGTCATAAATGGAATTGTTACATCCGGGGTGTTACAAACTCTCCTCCACTACAAAAAGATCTCGTCCCGAGATCTAGGACTGAAAGAAGGCAGGATACTCGGAACGGAGAAGATCTTCTCGTTCCCATGTAGCTTCTCGGTCGGTATGGTGTGACCACTTCACTTTCAAGAATTTGATGGACTTGTTGCGGGTCTTGCGCTCAGTTTCTTCAAGGATAGGAACGGGGTGCTCACGATAAGATAAGTCTTGCTGAAGATCAATCTCTTCGAAAGGAATGGTGCGTTCAGGCGTCTTGAAGCACTTGCGGAGTTGTGACACATGAAACACATCGTGCACATTTGCAAAGTTGGAGGGAAGCTCAAGTTGGTAGGCTAGATCGCCTCTCTTGTCAAGAATCTTGAAAGGGCCCACGTATCTTGGAGCAAGCTTGCCAGTGATACCGAACCTCTGAGTGCCCTTCATGGGAGAAACACGGAGATAGACATTATCTCCAATGTCGAAAGCCAAATCTCGGTGTTTGCCGTCATAGTAGCTATTTTGACGCAATTGCGCGGCCTTGAGATTCTCACGTATGACTTTGCACATTTCTTCAGCTTCTGAGATCAAATCATTTCCAAGGAGTAGACGTTCACTAGTCTTGTCGTGGAATTAACACGGCAGATGTCCGGGACTTGATGATGGAACCATCGCACGGGTTAGCTTGAAGGGGTTAAAAGCACACAAAGGACACAGAGGGTTTATACTAGTTCGGCCCCTTCGATGAAGGTAAAAGCCTACGTCTAGTTTGGTTTGGTATTGCTTGGGCGTCGATGAACAGGGAGCGATTTGCTTGCCTGTCTCGACGGGTTGTCTCTTGCTTGTCCCTAAACCGCCGCCGGGTCTTCCCTTTATATAGAGGCGACGCTCGGTCCGGTTTACAGAGTCCCGAGGCCGGCTCATACTCGTGTCCGCCTCGGTCTCTGTCTTTTCTTCCTTATCTCTCAAGTTACATCATCGGGCGGTTTACAAACCATAACTATGTACCTGGGCCCTAAGATCTCATGGGCCGTAGCCTTTACTAAATATTACAACCAAACATATTATAATAAACCGGTTTATACTAGCCGGTTCATACCTGCTAGTCATATCCCTGACATTAGGCCCAAGAATGATTTGAACTTGTTCACATCAATCTCTCAGTCTTGCATAATCTTCTTCTGTGTCTTCTCCTTTTTTGTAAACCGGCCCTGACGTCATCCTCGAGAATCACTGAATTTTACCGTGACATCACTTCCGCATTTAACGCCGTGAGCTGTCCATCGGCTTTGTTTAAGGGTTATCCCGAAGATCGAGGCGTCAGAAGATCTTTATCCGATCCTTTGCCTCCTCGAATCCCGCACCTGTCACTTCGGACCTGTCTTTCTTCTTATAAATACCGCTGTCCCCCATTCATTATCTTCTTCCGCTCCTTCTTCCTCCTCCGTCGCCCGACTCCATCATCGCCTGAGCTCGAACCGCCGTCGTCAACCGCCGAATTCAAGTCCTTGCCAGCCGCTGCATCGACCTGAGCTTGACCAGAGAACTCCGCCGCTGATTCCCACTGTTCCAGGTATGTCTTTCCTCCTCATTATAGATCCGTAATTTCTAGGGTTCTTCCTTGCGCCTCCGCCATTAGAGCCTCAATGGAAGATTCACCCCGTTCAACCTATATGCCAAGTTCACCGAAGTTTTGACCTTTACATCTCGCCCTTAGATCCTGCCTTTATTCTGCTGCCATATGTTTTAGATCTCGTCACAACCTGTAGATTCATCTGCTCAGTATATTACCCTTGTAGTTCTTCCCGTAATATCCTTGTACTTGTTTTTCTTTTTCTTGTGCTCAGATCTGTTCCACTTTAATTATCTGCGAAAACCTGTTTCTTCTCCTCTGTAGATCTGTTAAGTATGCTCCGGTTTAAACTGTCATACATTGTTCTTTCTAAAAAAAATCTCGATGAGCGCGACGGTTTAGCTCTTTCTCTATTGCTGCCATGAACCGGTAGTAACATACCTCCCTGTTATTGCCGGTTTAGCCATATCATTAGCCCCTTGTCTAAACCGTTGCGTGATCTTCGTATATATCTTCCGGTTTATGCCACCGTACTTAAATAATCCGGTCTTTACACTTTATCTTTTTAGCGCTTGCTCTTCTGCTGTCATGGCCAAACAATTTGTGTCTTGCGATTGGGTTCCTTCCATTATTAGGGAAGAAGACTTGGCCAATGCTGCTGCCGTTGGTACTTTAGGTCCTCAATCCGTTTTAAAGTGACGGGCTCCAGGAAATGAATGCCCTCCTACTCCTAGAGAGGGGGAGGTTATTGTTTTCTTCGACCACATAGCCCGAGGCTTCAGACCTCCCTGTTCAAGATTCTTCCGAGATGTGCTCGCCGCTTTCCAACTCCATCCTCAGGACATTGGTCCCAACTCCGTTTCCAATATCTGCAAATTCCAAGTTTTCTCAGAGGTTTATCTGCAAGAAGAACCGTCTGTTGACTTGTTCCGGGATTTCTTTCACCTGAACCGGCGTACTGAGTTCTCCAGCGGACCGCATCAAGAACTTGGCGGGGTTAGCATCCAGAAAAGGAGAAATGCAGTCTTTCCTCATGCCGCTCTCCACACGCATCCGAAGGAATGGAACAAGTCTTGGTTTTACTGTATTGACACTTCTCCGCAAGGGGAGAACCCACTGCCGGGTTATCGCGAGCACCGTCTTCCGGAAGATCACCCTTTGCCATAGCGACTTAGCTCTGCCGAACGGCCCCGGTTTGCTTCTCAGCTTGCTAGACTGAAAGCGTTTATGGCCAACGGTTTAATTGGAACCGATTTTATGCGCTGTTGGCTCTCTTGGAGTATCCTTCCCTTGAGTCCGCGATCACAGTTGATGTGCAAGTATTCTGGTAAATCGGACGACCCTCAACGGTGTCGGTGTACTAAGGTAGGGGTACCCTAGTACCCCAACTTGTGCACGGGCAGCGGCAGCTCCCCGCGGCAGGGTTCACCACGCGCTTGCCGGAGACCTTCCTGACCCTTATCTAGCCATTCAAAAACAAATTATACAAGACAGAAGACCAAGACCCCGGCAAGAGGAGCTTGCCGGGAAGGCCGTCCCAGGCTCGAGATTGCTTAACTAGCACGAGGCCCTGGCAAGAGGAGCTTGTCAGGACGAATAGAAGATTTTATCTTAGAAGACCCGGCAAGGGCTCGGGGAGCGGCAAGCTTCCGGGCCCGGCAAGGTCGAGATCCCCGGCAAGGTGCTTGCCGGGGGAGGTGCGCTGTGTGCCCGCGCTCCAGCTCATCGGCCCACGCGTCGCCCTGGGGCCACTCCAGGGACGCGTGGCGGATGGCTGTGCAGCCTGGGGGACACGGTGGCACTCCACGGCAGAGGATCCATCGCCGTGGCAGACGGAGACGCAACGGCGGGAGCTTTTGGGGTCGACGGCGACAGGCATTAAATGCCCTTGTCCCCCACTGTTAAAGTAGGTATAGACCACTGTTCTGTACTGTAGCTCCACTGTTCCCGCACTATTACAACTACCACCTCTTTTACATTTTTACCCCTTTCTCCTACGTTGACACCTGTCGGTGACCCCTTGCACTATAAAAGGAGGCCCATGCACAACGTGGGGGGGGGTTCGGTTCGAAACCTAGATTACTCTCACGCACGGTGTAGCTGCTTCTTCAAGCTCCCGAGCGCTCAACTCAATACACAACCAAGCAGGAGTAGGGTTTTACGCATCCGTGCGGCCCGAACCTGGGTAAAACTGCCCGCGCGTCCGCTTCGATCTGCTCTTTGTGCTCCCTCCGCCCTCGTACCGCACAGACAAGGGGCTCCGGTCCCATAGGTGTTCGTGGCGGACAGTTTCCCCCGACATCTTTGGCGCGCCAGGTAGGGGGCGTCGAGGTTGTGCGAACCTGATCCGGCGTTCGCGCGGGCGCATTCTTCATCAACCTCTCCAGTTTCATCAGCAACTTCATCAGCGACAACTCCATGGCCCCGAAGAAGAAGCCTTCGGAGGTCGGAGGCCCGTCTGCGTCTCACCCGCCGCCACCAGAGCCAACGGTGGGCGGGGGAGACGCCGTCGGAAGGGTGGTCGCCGGCGAGGACACTCACGGTGCCACCAGATCCAAGAACAAGACGGACGACCGGACCTCGGTCTCCGTGGACGCGCCGCGTCCATCACAGCACACGACGACCCCGCAGCGCCATACCACGGGAGGTGGTATCCGCTTGCTGGGACAAGGCCAAACTGGAGGCTCGCGGGACGCCCCGGACCCCCGTCCGGGCACAAGCAAAGCGAAGGCGCCGGCGCGGGACCCCGCTCCTTCTAACGTCGTTAGAAGTCCGAGCGTATCCCGCTCCTCGCACCGCTCGCCCGCGTTCCCCACTACTCCGGCAGAAGCGCTCGCAAGGGCGCAGCTGCTTCTCGATTTTCCTCCGGCGGCCGACAAGGCCGAAGAATGGAGGGCCACTATCCGGAGCCTGATAGACTTCGCCAACAACGACTCCCCGCAGCAGCCGTCGGCCTCACGGCCGCGGCAGGCTGAGAAGACGAAGGCTATCGGCGACAAGACTGCCGGGGGTGCGACAAGCGTGCACTCCCCGCCGCAGAAGCAGAAGACGCCGCCCCGCCGGAATAACCCCGACGACGGCTCCACAGCCTCGTCGGACCCGCGGGCCCGTCGGGACCAGCGCCAGGTCCTCGACGACCGGCGAGATGAAGACGCTCGGACCACGATCGAGCGCCGCCGAGAAGCTCGGCGACAATCCGACAAGAGAGCTGGGAACGCTGTCGACGCACCCGCGCCCGGTGAACCAGGCGACTTGCCGTACGCGGCAGGCTGCCCTGCGTTCACCCGCGAGCTGCGGCGCGTCCAGTGGCCCAGCATGAAGAACTTTAAGCCCGACGTACCGGAGAAGTACGACGGCAAGACGCACCCCTCGGAGTTTCTCAGCGTCTACACCATAGCAGTGCAAGCTGCCGGGGGGCGCGACGAGAAGATCCTAGCCAACTACTTCCCGCTCGTGCTGAAGCCGAACGTCCGTTCGTGGCTCATGCACTTGCCGGAAGGCTCTATCTCTTCTTGGGCCGGCCTCTGCCATCAGTTTGTTGGCGCCTTCACCGGCGGCCACAAACCCCATGGTCAGGAGAGCGATCTCCACATTTTGGCCCAGAAGGAAGGCGAACCCCTGCGCAAGTATATCCAACGTTTCAGCCGGGTACAGCACAACATCCCCGACGTTCACCCTGCTGCGGTTATCAGCGCGTTCCATCAGAACGTGCGTAACCGCCGCATGCGTGAGGAGATGGCGATGACCAAGATCAGGGACGTCAGCGAGCTCTACGCTCTTGCCGACAAGTGCGCCCGTGCAGAAGAGGGGAGGAAACTCCCCGGGGAGGATGCTGGCGCAGGGGGAAGCGACAGCGACGACGCCGCCCCGGCAAAGAAGAGCCGGCGGCGGAACAACAGGAAGAAGGGCAAGAAGGAAGTGCTTGCCGTCGAGAAGTCCGGCAAGGAGGCCCCCGCCAAGCAAGCGCAGGCTGGCGGCTCCGGCAAGGAGCCTGCCCCTGCGGCGGCGGCCGACAAGCCGGGGAGCTCCGACAAGCAATACTGTAAGATTCACCGCACCAAGGGTCACGACCTCTCCAACTGTAAGCGCGTCGAGTACCTCGTCGAGCAGCAAAAGGCTGAGTACGAGAGGCGCGACAAGGAGAAGGCCCAAGGTGGCGGGGAAGAGCCCAGCAAGAAGCGGCCATTCAATGGCCGGGGAGGACGCCGCGGCAAGGCCAAGCAGCGGCAAGGAGATCGACCTCCCCGGGGCCGCGACAACGACGAAGACGACGATGAAGACATGGAGGACGACGAGAACAGCGAGCAGGAGTTCCAGAAGGCCACGGAGGTCCTGTGCGTCGACGGTGGCGCCTCCCTGCACACCTCCCACCGCCAGCTGAAACAGTGGGTGCGTGAGGTAAATGCAGCGGAGCCGCCCGTGGAGTCGCGCAGGCTCCTCAAATGGTCCAGCACGCCCATCATTTTTGACCTTGAGGATCACCCTGACCGCACCACGGCGGTCGGGTGCTTGCCGATGTTGGTCTCACCCACCATCCGCAACCTCAAGGTCACCAAAATGTTGGTTGACGGCGGGGCCGGCCTGAACTTGATCTCCTCTGCTGTGATCAAGAAACTCCAGATTCAAGACGGCGAGCTCGAAGAGACCGGTTCATTCCAAGGAATCAACCCGGGAAGGAGCAAGCCCAAGGGAAAGATTACTCTGCCGGTGACCTTTGGCGGGGAGCTCAACTTCAGAACTGAGCGCATCACCTTTGACGTTGCTGATATTCCATTGCCCTACAATGGGATACTCGGCCGTCCCGCCCTCGCCAAGTTCATGGCAGCTTCCCACTATGCCTACAACGTGCTGAAGATGCCGGGGCCGATAAGCGTCATCACTGTCCACAGCGACAAGAAAGATGCGCTTATTTGCGCTGACAAGATTTACCGGGATGCGGCAGCTGCGGCCGAGAAGGATACTCTTGCCGCTGAAGCTCCCGGGGGGAAGAAGACGAAGACCAAGTCCGGCAAGTGCTCTGGGACACACTCCGGCAACCGCACCTCTTCGGAGTGCTGCGCCGCCGTCGAGGACGTTCCATCGAGCTCCACCGGCAAGAGCAAGAAAGGAATGGCTGCTCCTCCGGCAACCAAGAAGGTGTCCGCAAGGGAGGATGGCACTGGTGGTACCTTCACCATCAGCGCCACCCTTGACAGCAAATAGGAAAGCGCGCTCGTCGCCTTCCTGCGGGCGAATGTCGATGTGTTTGCTTGGCAACCATCTGACATCCCCGGTGTTCCCAGGAAGGTGATTGAGCACAAGCTTGCTGTCTGCCCTCATGCGCGGCCCATCAAGCAAAAAGTAAGGAAGCAAGCCGTGGAGCGCCAAGAGTTCATCAACGAGGAGATCAAGAAACTAGAGGCAGCAGGCCTAGTTAGAGGTGTGATCCATCCGACGTGGTTGGCAAACCCAGTCGTCGTGCGCAAAGCCAACGGGAAGTGGAGACTGTGTATAGACTTCACTGATGTCAATAAAGCATGTCCCAAGGACCCCTTCCCTTTGCCGCGCATTGACCAGATCGTTGACTCCACTGCCGGATGTGAGCTACTCTGTTTTCTTGATGCATACTCAGGCTATCACCAGATTTTCATGGCTAAGGAAGATGAAGAGAAGACTGCATTTATCACTCCATGTGGCACTTACTGCTTTATCCGCATGCCATTTGGACTGAAGAATGCAGGCTCAACTTTTGCAAGGGTAGTGTACACTGCTTTTGAGCCACAGATCCACAGGAATGTAGAAGCCTACATGGATGACATCGTGGTGAAGAGCAAGAGCAAAGAAACACTGGTTCAAGACTTAGAAGAAACGTTTCAGAACCTGCGCAGGATACAGCTCAAGCTGAACCCCGAGAAGTGCGTCTTTGGAGTCCCCTCCGGCAAGCTTCTCGGGTTCTTTGTTTCGCAGAGAGGGATTGAAGCCAACCCCGACAAGCTCTGGCCCCGACAAGGAAGACTCTGCGCAGGAACGAGGAGAGGTGCGGAAGAAGATGGTGCAGCGCCCAGTGTATTTTGTAAGTTCCCTTCTCCAGGGAGCTAGATCAAGGTACTCTGGTGTGCAAAAATTGCTTTTCGGCCTCCTCATGGCCTCGAGGAAGCTGCGCCACTACTTCCAAGCCCATGAGATAACAGTGGTCACTCGCTTTCCGTTGAAGAGGATATTACACAATCCAGAGGCAACAGGCAGGATCGTCGAGTGGGCACTGGAACTGTCAAGCTTCGGACTCAAATTTGAAAGTACTTCAACCATTCAGAGCCGAGCTTTGGCAGAGTTCATTGCTGAGTGGACCCCAACGCCAGAAGAAGAAGTTCAAGAAACGAGCGTACCCGTGCAAGAAGCGACAAGTGAATGGGTAATGTATTTTGACGGTGCCTTCTCGTTGCAAGGCGCCGGTGCTGGCGTGGTACTCATCGCGCCCACCGGAGAACACCTCAAATATGTTGTCCAGATGCACTTTCCCAGGGAGCAGGCGACAAACAACACCGCAGAATATGAAGGCTTGCTTGCCGGCCTCAGGATTGCGGCCGAACTTGGGATCAGGAAGCTGATTGTGCGGGGCGATTCTCAGTTGGTGGTCCGACAAGTCAACAAGAGCTACCAGAGCCCTTTGATGGAAGCGTATGTAGATGAAGTGAGGAAGCTTGAAGAACACTTTGAAGGTCTGCAAATGGAGCACATCCCGAGAGCTCAAAATGAAATTGCAGATGGCCTTTCAAAGTGTGCTGCGATGAAGCTACCTGTGGAACCAGGGACCTTTTTGCTCAAGCTGACTCAACCATCAGTTACACCATCAATTGGGCAGTCCAAGAAGAGAAAGTTGGTCTCCGGCGACTACTTGCCGGCGGATCTTCCTGAACCCGCCGCCAAAGTTCCCAAGATCAACAACAACGCTGAGGAACAGTTTGCTCCTGCAAGCCCTCGGGCTTGTGCAGTTGAAGCAAGTGTTCCCGACAAGCCTCGCCCCGGCGAGCTTGCCGGGGGACCGTCAGCTCCGACAGGACCAGAGGTCTTTGCCGTAGAAGCTGGGGTTCCCGCAGCGGCCCTCGAGCCTTTAGTCCTTGCCGTCGAGCCCCGGGCTCCGGCATGGGCACAGCAGATCGTCCGTTTTCTGCAAAATGGAGAACTTCCCGACGACCCTCAAGAGATAGAGAAGATAACCAGGCAGTCAAGTATGTATCAGTTTGTGGATAACGAGCTGTACAGAAGAAGACTCAACGGTGTCAGGTTGAAATGCATCTCCAGAGAAGATGGACAGAAGCTGTTGGCAGAAATACACGGAGGCATATGCGGCCACCACGTTGGCGCAAGGGCACTTGCCGGGAAAGCTTTCCGGCAAGGGTTCTTTTGGCAAGAAGCCCTCCAAGATGCAACTGCACTAGTAACCAAGTGTGAAGCGTGCCAGTTCCATGCAAAGCAAATACATCAGCCAGCTCAAGCTCTCCAAACAATCCCTTTGTCATGGCCCTTCTCGGTCTGGGGGCTCGATATCCTCAGCCCTTTCCCTCGCGCTGTCGGGGGCTTTGAGTACTTGTACGTTGCAATCGACAAGTTCACAAAGTGGCCAGAAGTGGAGCCAGTGAGAAAGGTGACAGCACAGTCAGCAGTCAGGTTCTTCAGGTCGATTGTTTGCCGTTTCGGGATCCCTAACAGGATCATCACCGACAACGGTACACAATTCACTAGTCGCACCTTCATGCAGTACGTCCAAGACCTTGGCGCCAAGGTCTGTTTCGCTTCTGTTGCTCACCCGAGGAGCAACGGCCAAGCGGAGAGGGCAAATGCTGAAGTGCTGCGCGGACTCAAGACAAGGACCTTTGACAGGCTGCGCAAGTGCGGAAGGAATTGGATAGAGGAGCTCCCGGCGGCTCTTTGGTCAATCAGAACGACACCGAGTCGAGCCACCGGGCAGACACCTTTTGCTCTAGTCTATGGAGCAGAAGCAGTTCTCCCCACGGAACTCGTATACGGATCTCCTCGAGTGCTCGCTTATGATGAGCTCGAGCAAGAGCAACTGCGGCAAGATGACGCATTGCTCCTTGAGGAGGGACGTCTCCAGGCTGCTGTACGAGCTGCTCGATACCAGCAAGCTTTGCGCCGCTACCATAGCCGCAAAGTCAAGGCCAGGAGTCTCGAGGAAGGCGACCTTGTTCTTCGGCGTGTTCAGTCCGCCAAGAATTCCAACAAGTTGACGCCGAAGTGGGAAGGCCCTTATCGGGTGAGACAAGTTACGAGGCCCGGCGCTGTCCGCCTCGAGACCGAAGAAGGCTTACCGGTGAGCAACTCCTGGAACATAGAGCATCTTCGCAAGTTTCACCCCTAAGGCGTGGTTGCCGAGATCCGTTCCGGCAACCACCTTTTGTACAAGCCTTGCCGCTGTTGCATGTAACCCTTTGTACAAAGCCGGGCGCAGACCCCGTGCATCAGTAAAGATTTCGTGTTTTCGCATCGATTGCCTTTCGCATGCTTCTCTTTGCTATTCGCATGTTTTATTTGGCATTTGATGCAACACTTAGACATTCGGTAAGCACTATTACGCCGAAAGGCAATATGCTTGTTTCCCTCTCCTTTTCCTTTTTCTCTTAAGCAGAAGGAACGTTCCTCGCGCACAAGTTTGCCGGGGGGGAAGGAGATGGAGGAGGAACTAAGTGCCGTTCAAGAAAGAAGGGCCTTACCGGAAAGCAAACAACATGAGCAAGCAGCATGTGAAAGATAAGTTGTTAGAATTTGACCAGTTCAAATTTTAATTTTTGGTTGTCTTCCTTGAACAATCACACTTTTTATGGAAAACCTGTGCGCGGAGGAACCTACCCGTGGCTTGCCGTACCTTTATCTTGTCTTCGAGTCCACTCAACGATTTAAGTGAGCTGCGACAAGTGTCGCGCCCTTGCTTCGTTTCCGAGTATACTCAGCAAGCTAAGTGCGTTGCGACTTGCTGCGGCGAGGTTGCTTGCCGGCGAGGACCTTGGCCAGCAGGCTGCTCAGCGCTCGCGGCAAGGGCCCCTTTCCGGCAAGCTCCCCGGGAGCGTAGGGTGAGGAACATACAAAGTCAAAGATTGGAACAAGGAAGATAACATTGCACTGATTGATTGAAGTAAAGCAAATATCTTACAAGGACAACTTGTCGCAATGGACTAATGAGTTCGTAACATAATGTGCAGCAACGAAAAGATAAAGATAAATGGGGCCCTAGTCTACGCGGTCGCCCTCCTTCCTGCCAAGCTTTGCCACCTTGGCGATGATATGGCTGACCTGCTCCTTCAGGGCCTCCGTGTCTGCATCTGCCGGCAAGCTGCAAAGAACGTTCTTGAGGTTGATCCCCGGGTTGCGGTACACGATCTTCGTCAAGACCCGCTCCAGAGTTCCTGCGCAGAGACGGCGCGACTCCTCGGCCAGCTGCGCGGGAATGCGGTTCCGGAGACCTGCAAGGGCCGGAGCGACGCCTCTGAAGAAGAGGCTGAGCTTGGCGCTGTGCGGGAGGTCTGGATCCGGCGAGTAGATAAGATGTTCGACCTTCAAGGCAAGCAACTCCTGGTCAATGATGGATGCAGAAGAAACCAGCTCTTCGGTCCACAGCTCAATGTTCTTGCGGAAGAGCTCGGATGCCTTGTTGGCGCTGTCCACCAAGGTCCGCTCCTTGCGGAGCTCCTCCTTCAGCTTGTCTTCTCGAAGCTTGGCGGCGTCAATTGAATCCCTCAGAGTTGAGACTTTCAGCTCCAAGTCCTCGATGGAGTCCTTGGCGGCCTTAAGCTCATCGCCCCTCTTGGACAGATTCACTTGGAGCTCCGCGTTGGTGTGGGCGTCCTTCTCGCGCTCAGTAATGAGCGCGGCAACCTTCTCGGTACTCACCTTCATCGCCGCTTCTAGTCGTTCAACCTTGGCGGCAAGCTCCTTCTTGGCGTCTTCCGCGGCAGCAGCAGCGGCTTTCGCCTCCTTCAGCTCCCCGCCAAGGGCAGCCTCGCGAGCAGCAAGGTCCTCCTCATGGGAGTCGAGATCCACCTTCCGCTGCGCGAGCTCTCCTTCTCGCCGGGACATCTCCACCCCGGCGAGCCGTTGCTGTTCTTCAGCCTCGGCTTTCTCCAAAAGCCACTCTTGATATTCACCGGCGAGACGCTCGCGCTCCTCCGCCACCTCGCGGAGGCCCGCCTTGTGGGCAGCGCTGAGCTCCGCCGCACGCTTCTCCATTTCGGCGGCGGCCTGGGCAGCAAGGGCTTCCCGGGAGGCAAGCTTCGCCTGCCTGGCCCGGTAAAGGGCCAGGAGTTGGTGGAGAAGCTTTTCCTCCTCGGGCCCATCTCCTTCGCCGGGCGCCTCGACGACTGTCAGACCCGCGGAGGCGAGGACTTCTCCGTCAAACGCCTCGCCCTCTGCGGGAGCTCTTGATGAAGACCCCCAAGGCACTTGGATAAAGACGCCATTGGGGGCACGAAGATAGTACGCCTGCTTCTCGCCGGCGGAGGGGCCGGCGGCCGGCGTAGCATCCGGTGCTCCCGCCACCTCCGGGTCGGCGGTGCGGTCGCCGTCCCCCTCCCCGGTCGCGGCGTCAGCGGCCGGAGTGGCCTCCTGCGCGGCCGGCTCGGTGGCCTCGGTCGCCTCCTCGGTGGCCTCGGCCATCTCCACGACGACGGGAACGTCATCGCCGCCGCCCTGCGCGCCCTCCTCATCCTCGATATTGATGACCTCGGTCTCCATCGGCGCGGGAGGAGGAGGAGGAAGATCTAGAAGAAGAAAAAGAAGTTCAAAATCAAGCAAAGATCCAAAAAGAAGCAAAGTCAAGAAAACCAAGTACAGAACGTACCTTGGCGGACGTCCTCTGCGGCGGGCTCCCTTGCCGGGGAGCTCGGCCTTGGCGGAGTGGCCGTCCTCGCCGGGCTGCTCGCCCTTGGCGGGGTACTCTGCTTTGGCGGAGTACCCGCCCTTGGCGGAGCGCTCTCCCTTGCCGGAGAGTTTTGCCTTGCCGGGGACGGCGGGGCCTGCGGCTCCTCGGTGACGGTCCCCGGGCGCTCTTCCCGCTGCGGCTCCACCTCTGCACAAGAGAAGATAGAAGAACCAAGACATTCAAAAAAAAAAAAAAAGGGGACGAAGAGCTTGGTGGTGGCGGAGGAGTAGAGGCGAAGCGCAGAGGAATCTGAGGAAGAAGACGATGGCAATGAGTGCGCAGGGAGGGGAACCGCGCCGCTCTCTCTGCTTTTATGGGAGAGTGGGGGGGCGTTTCGCCCTTCCCATTAAAGAAATCGTGGGCACGTCCCATCCCACGGCGCCGCAATCGACGCGTGCCGTTGCCGTGGGGTGCGGCGGATATGGAAGTGGATTCGGCGCGCCGCGGGCCGCGGGTGCCCGTGCACTGTTTTGGGCCTGGCCCAACAGCGCTCGGCACCGTGTGTGGCCCAGGCCCGGGGGCTCCTGTCGGTGTACTAAGGTAGGGGTACCCTAGTACCCCAACTTGGGCACGGGCAGCGGCAGCTCCCCGCGGCAGGGTTCATCACGCGCTTACCGGAGACCTTCCTGCCCCTTATCTAGCCATTCAAAAACAAAGTATACAAGACAGAAGACCAAGACCCCGGCAAGAGGAGCTTGCCGGGAAGGCCGTCCCAGGCTCGAGATTGCTTAACTAGCACGAGGCCCTGGCAAGAGGAGCTTGTCAGGACGAATAGAAGATTTTATCTTAGAAGACCCGGCAAGGGCTCGGGGAGCGGCAAGCTTCCGGGCCCGACAAGGTCGAGATCCCCGGCAAGGTGCTTGCCGGGGGAGGTGCGCTGTGTGCCCGCGCTCCAGCTCATCGGCCCACGCGTCGCCCTGGGGCCACTCCAGGGACGCGTGGCGGATGGCTGTGCAGCCTGGGGGACACGGTGGCACTCCACGGCAGAGGATCCATCGCCGTGGCAGACGGAGACGCAACGGCGGGAGCTTTTGGGGTCGACGGCGACGGGCATTAAATGCCCTTGTCCCCCACTGTCAAAGTAGGTATAGACCACTGTTCTGCACTGTAGCTCCACTGTTCCCGCACTGTTCCAACTACCACATCTTTTACATTTTTACCCCTTTCTCCTACGTTGACACCTGTCGGTGACCCCTTGCACTATAAAAGGAGGCCCATGCACAACGTGGAGGGGGTTCGAAACCTAGATCATTCTCACGCTCGTGTAGCTGCTTCTTCAAGCTCCGAGCGCCCAAACTCAATACACAACCAAGCAGGAGTAGGGTTTTACGCATCCGTGCGGCCCGAACCTGGGTAAAACTGCCCGCGTGTGTGCTTCGATCTGCTCTTTGTGCTCCCTCCGCCCTCGTACCGCACAGACAAGGGGCTCCGGTCCCATAGGTGTTCGTGGTGGACAGTTTCCCCCGACATCTTTGTTTCGGGATTCCTAACAGGATCATCACCGACAACGGTACGCAATTCACTAGTCGCACCTTCATGCAGTACGTCCAAGACCTTGGCGCCAAGGTCTGTTTCGCTTCTGTTGCTCACCCGAGGAGCAACGGTCAAGCGGAGAGGGCAAATGCTGAAGTGCTGCGCGGACTCAAGACAAGGACCTTTGACAGGCTGCGCAAGTGCGGAAGGAATTGGATAGAGGAGCTCCCGGCGGCCCTTTGGTCAATCAGAACGACACCAAGTCGAGCCACCGGACAGACACCCTTTGCCCTAGTCTACGGGGCAGAAGCAGTTATCCCCACGGAACTCGTATACGGATCTCCTCGAGTGCTCGCTTATGATGAGCTCGAGCAAGAGCAACTGCGGCAAGATGACGCATTGCTCCTTGAGGAGGGACGTCTCCAGGCTGCTGTACGAGCTGCTCGATACCAGCAAGCTTTGCGCCGCTACCATAGCCGCAAAGTCAAGGCCAGGAGTCTCGAGGAAGGCGACCTTGTTCTTCGGCGTGTTCAGTCCGCCAAGAATTCCAACAAGTTGACGCCGAAGTGGGAAGGCCCTTATCGGGTGAGACAAGTTACGAGGCCCGGCGCTGTCCGCCTCGAGACCGAAGAAGGCTTACCGGTGAGCAACTCCTGGAACATAGAGCATCTTCGCAAGTTTCACCCCTAAGGCGCGGTTGCCGTGATCCGTTCCGGCAACCACCTTTTTGTACAAGCCTTGCCGCTGTTGCATGTAACCCTTTGTACAAAGCCGGGCGCAGACCCCGTGCATCAGTAAAGATTTCGTGTTTTCGCATCAATTGCCTTTCGCATGTTTCTCTTTGCTATTCGCATGTTTTATTTGGCATTTGATGCAACACTTAGACATTCGGTAAGCACTATTACGCCGAAAGGCAATATGCTTGTTTCCCTCTCCTTTTCCTTTTTCTCTTAAGCAGAAGGAACGTTCCTCGCGCACAAGTTTGCCGGGGGGAAGGAGATGGAGGAGGAACTAAGTGCCGTTCAAGAAAGAAGAGCCTTACCGGAAAGCAAACAACATGAGCAAGCAGCATGTGAAAGATAAGTTGTTAGAATTTGACCAGTTCAAATTTTAATTTTTGGTTGTCTTCCTTGAACAATCACACTTTATATGGAAAACCTGTGCGCGGAGGAACCTACCCGTGGCTTGCCGCACCCTTATCTTGTCTTCGAGTCCACTCAACGATTTAAGTGAGCTGCGACAAGTGTCGCGCCCTTGCTTCGTTTCCGAGTATACTCAGCAAGCTAAGTGCGTTGCGACTTGCTGCAGCGAGGTTGCTTGCCGGCAAGGACCTTGGCCAGCAGGCTGCTCAGGGTCCAGCGCTCAGCGCTCGCGGCAAGGGCCCCTTGCCGGCAAGCTCCCCGGGAGCGTAGGGTGAGGAACATACAAAGTCAAAGATTAGAACAAGGAAGATAACATTGCACTGATTGATTGAAGTAAAGCAAATATCTTACAAGGACAACTTGTCGCAATGGACTAATGAGTTCGTAACATAATGTGCAGCAACGAAAAGATAAAGATAAATGGGGCCCTAGTCTACGCGGTCGCCCTCCTTCCTGCCAAGCTTTGCCACCTTGGCGATGATATGGCTGACCTGCTCCTTCAGGGCCTCCGTGTCTGCATCTGCCGGCAAGCTGCAAAGAACGTTCTTGAGGTTGATCCCCGGGTTGCGGTACACGATCTTCGTCAAGACCCGCTCCAGAGTTCCTGCGCAGAGACGGCGCGACTCCTCGGCCAGCTGCGCGGGGATGCGGTTCCGGAGACCTGCAAGGGCCGGAGCGACGCCTCTGAAGAAGAGGCTGAGCTTGGCGCTGTGCGGGAGGTCTGGATCCGGCGAGTAGATAAGATGTTCGACCCTCAAAGCAAGCAACTCCTGGTCAATGTTGGATGCAGAAGAAACCAGCTCTTCGGTCCACAGCTCAATGTTCTTGCGGAAGAGCTCGGATGCCTTGTTGGCGCTGTCCACCAAGGTCCGCTCCTTGCGGAGCTCCTCCTTCAGCTTGTCTTCTCGAAGCTTGGCGGCGTCAATTGAATCCCTCAGAGTTGAGACTTTCAGCTCCAAGTCCTCGATGGAGTCCTTGGCGGCCTTAAGCTCATCGCCCCTCTTGGACAGATTCACTTGGAGCTCCGCGTTGGTGTGGGCGTCCTTCTCGCGCTCAGTAATGAGCGCGGCAACCTTCTCGGTACTCACCTTCATCGCCGCTTCTAGTCGTTCAACCTTGGCGGCAAGCTCCTTCTTGGCGTCTTCCGCGGCAGCAGCAGCGGCTTTCGCCTCCTTCAGCTCCCCGCCAAGGGCAGCCTCGCGAGCGGCAAGGTCCTCCTCATGGGAGTCGAGATCCACCTTCCGCTGCGCGATCTCTCCTTCTCGCCGGGACATCTCCACCCCGGCGAGCCGTTGCTGTTCTTCAGCCTCGGCTTTCTCCAAAAGCCACTCTTGATATTCACCGGCGAGACGCTCGCGCTCCTCCGCCACCTCGCGGAGGCCCGCCTTGTGGGCAGCGCTGAGCTCCGCCGCACGCTTCTCCATTTCGGCGGCGGCCTGGGCAGCAAGGGCTTCCCGGGAGGCAAGCTTCGCCTGCCTGGCCCGGTAAAGGGCCAGGAGTTGGTGGAGAAGCTTTTCCTCCTCGGGCCCATCTCCTTCGCCGGGCGCCTCGACGACTGTCAGACCCGCGGAGGCGAGGACTTCTCCGTCACCCCTCGCGGCACCCCTGCTTCCTCCGGCTGTGCCCTCCATTGCCGCGGCCTCCGTCGCGATCCCATTGATCCCGGAGTGCCTCAGCGAGGGGACCCCGGCGAGCGCGTCGGGAGGGAGCTCTAGCAGCTTGCGAATCTCCTCCTTATCCGCCTGGCTGGAGGCATCCGCGGCTTCCGCCTCCGCGGGTGTGTATCCAAAGTTTCCCGCCGCCGCGGCTGCGGCGACTTCTTCAGCGCGAGAAGCCATGTAAGCAATCTCTTGGTCGGTGGTGGCCCGCGTGTGCAGCTTGAGATCGTCCGTCTTCTCCAACACCTCCGCAAGGTTGTCGTAGAACTCGAGGACGTCGATAGGCTTGGGCGCAATCCACGTGCGCTCCAATCCATGAGAGTCGCACGCGGGCATCATAGCGACAAGGCGATCCCGGGCGCTGCTGGCGCAGAGCGGCACCACTCCCCGGGGAGCGCGGAAGTACTCGGGGTGTGCCGGGTCGAACTTGAAAAGTTCCCTGACCATACCCCGCAGCTCGAGTGTTGTAAAGTTAAAATTGAGGCCGGGGCGCAGCCTCATGATGTCTGCCGGGCCGCCGTATTGCCACGCCGGCCTTTTCCGGTCTTGGAGGGGGGCGATCCGGCGACGAAGAAAGTCCGCGCCCACTTCAGCGACAGACAGCGGCGCCATCCGAAGACGAAGGATTCTGACGAGGGCGATATCCAGCTTGGAATCGTCGGAATCGAAATTACTCCAATCCCTGCCGCGCACGATGGGCGATGTGCGCGGCGCGGTGAAGTGTTGCGGCCGCTCCTCGACGACCCAGCACCACTCCGCGCGCCACTCTTCCCACTTGCCGCGGAGCTCCCCCGGCAAGTAGGCTGATTTCTTATTCAGCCTAAACACCCAAGAGATTCCTCCGGAGAGGGGGGCGTCGGCCTCTACTCTGGGGATGAAAAAGTGCCTAAAGAGAGCTACGTTGGGCTGGATTCCTACGAAGTTTTCGCACATGTGTGCGAAAACGGACATGGTGAGGATGGCGTTGGGAGTGAAGTCGAGGAGGTGGAGGCCATAAGTATTCATGATATCGCAGAAAAAGTTTGAGAAGGGAGGGCACAGACCGCAGTGGAAGAAGGTTGCGAAAAAGTAATACCCGCCGGGGTAGTGGTCCTTGGCGACGGCCGGGTAGACGCGCGTGCGGGGGTGCGCTGGGGTCTCCTTGGCCCAGAACAAATAATATTTGTTCCAAAGTTCCCGCACGCCGAGCTTCGGCGCGAAGACAATGTGCTCCTTCCGGTACGCGGCGAGCTTCGCCGCCTGATCTGACTTCTCCCGCTTGGACTTCTCCGACTTCGCCCTGTCGGTCTTTGGGGCCATGGCGGATGCGGTGGAAGGAAGGGGACGAAGAGCTTGGTGGTGGCGGAGGAGTAGAGGCGAAGCGCAGAGGAATCTGAGGAAGAAGACGATGGCAATGAGTGCGCAGGGAGGGGAACCGCGCCGCTCTCTCTGCTTTTATGGGAGAGTGGGGGGCGTTTCGCCCTTCCCATTAAAGAAATCGTGGGCACGTCCCATCCCACGGCGCCGCAATCGACGCGTGCCGTTGCCGTGGGGTGCGGCGGATATGGAAGTGGATTCGGCGCGCCGCGGGCCGCGGGTGCCCGTGCACTGTTTTGGGCCTGGCCCAACAGCGCTCGGCACCGTGTGTGGCCCAGGCCCGGGGGCTCCTGTCGGTGTACTAAGGTAGGGGTACCCTAGTACCCCAACTTGTGCACGGGCAGCGGCAGCTCCCCGCGGCAGGGTTCACCACGCGCTTGCCGGAGACCTTCCTGACCCTTATCTAGCCATTCAAAAACAAATTATACAAGACAGAAGACCAAGACCCCGGCAAGAGGAGCTTGCCGGGAAGGCCGTCCCAGGCTCGAGATTGCTTAACTAGCACGAGGCCCTGGCAAGAGGAGCTTGTCAGGACGAATAGAAGATTTTATCTTAGAAGACCCGGCAAGGGCTCGGGGAGCGGCAAGCTTCCGGGCCCGGCAAGGTCGAGATCCCCGGCAAGGTGCTTGCCGGGGGAGGTGCGCTGTGTGCCCGCGCTCCAGCTCATCGGCCCACGCGTCGCCCTGGGGCCACTCCAGGGACGCGTGGCGGATGGCTGTGCAGCCTGGGGGACACGGTGGCACTCCACGGCAGAGGATCCATCGCCGTGGCAGACGGAGACGCAACGGCGGGAGCTTTTGGGGTCGACGGCGACAGGCATTAAATGCCCTTGTCCCCCACTGTTAAAGTAGGTATAGACCACTGTTCTGTACTGTAGCTCCACTGTTCCCGCACTATTACAACTACCACCTCTTTTACATTTTTACCCCTTTCTCCTACGTTGACACCTGTCGGTGACCCCTTGCACTATAAAAGGAGGCCCATGCACAACGTGGGGGGGGGTTCGGTTCGAAACCTAGATTACTCTCACGCACGGTGTAGCTGCTTCTTCAAGCTCCCGAGCGCTCAACTCAATACACAACCAAGCAGGAGTAGGGTTTTACGCATCCGTGCGGCCCGAACCTGGGTAAAACTGCCCGCGCGTCCGCTTCGATCTGCTCTTTGTGCTCCCTCCGCCCTCGTACCGCACAGACAAGGGGCTCCGGTCCCATAGGTGTTCGTGGCGGACAGTTTCCCCCGACAAACGGTTTACCAAGGATAAGCTTTCTGAATCGTAGGTCATTGAATCGGCTAAGAAGATGCTTAACATCTCCTTAGAGGATTGCAGCAAAATCGGATTGGCTCCGTATTACAAGAAAAACAAGCTGCCTGTAGTAAGCCTTGCTTTCTTATATATTTTTTTAATCCGTTTATATAAACCGTCTTCTAACTGTCTCTTTTCTGTCTGAATAGGCCGAGGATCCTTTCTGGAAAAGAAAGCCTTAGGAGAAACCCAGAAAACAAACCCGTCGGAAAACCTTTGCTAGTAAGAAGAGAAAAGCGGCTGGTGGCTCTAGTTCTCGCGCTGAGGATGACGATCCGGACTCTGAGGTATGAATTGATCCGGCTTTAACTTATTTGCTTTTACTCATATCTGTATCTAATGATAACTTTTCACAGGAGTTGGCGGAAGGAGATAAACCGACCGAAGTTGAGGTAACTATCCTTTCTTCCGATTCAGAACCGCTTCAATATCAGTTTTCTCATCCTTATGCTCAATTGGATCCTAATTTTCTTTTGAAGAAACAACAACACGAAGCTCTTCGCCGGACCACTCGCCACAACGGTCTTGCAGTGGAATCATCCGAAATTTCCCTTACTCCGGCTCGGAGGCGCCGCTCTGAGGTTATACTCTCTCCAACCCTCCTTCATCCCAAGGCCGGGCTTATACGAAAACCTCTTAAACCGTCTGACCCTGATTATCAGGAGACTCCGTTATCCTCTTCCGGTGAATCAACTGCAACTCAGCTTCCACCCCTGAAAACTGTCCCAGGGTAAGTCTTTTAAATTTATCCGGTTTATGATTGCACCTTTGTCTTACAGTTCTAACTTATTTCTCCAACTTTCTTCAGCAAGCCAAAGCCTTGTAAAAAACCAAAGGCCAACCAACCAACTGTTCAGACTGTTGTTGATGATCCGGCAGCTAACCCGGACTCAACTGTCCCTCTTGAAGGCGAACGTACAATTCCCCTTGAAGATCCTGCCCCTGCAGACCACACAACTATTCTAGAGAATCCAAATGCTGAAGACGTTCTTGAACCGTCCAGTCCTGCCCGGGCCAATACTCCTCAGCCCAATCCGGCTCCAGCCAGTCCGGTTCGTACTGCAACCCCACCACCAGCTACTGCTTCTCCGGATGTGGAGATAACTCATACCGCTTACACCGCTCCTGCTGAGCCCACTGTCTTAGCCAAACATACGGCTAAAGCGGAGAAGCTGCACAAGGAAAAGGGTAAATGCAGTACCGAACTGTCCAGCTTTGCTGAGATGAGTGCCCAGGAACTCTATTTCGGGTACTTGAACCGGCTCCACACAGGTCGGGACTATGAGGCAGGTCTGATTAATATGATGAAAGACAAGTATGAGGTAATCCTTTGCCTCTTCTTTTGATTTTCAATGCACTTCTGTCTATACCATATCAGCCCCCAAGTTCCGGTTTAGCTTATATTGAGAAGGTGAACCGGTACTTTTTGATGAATCGATTGATCTTGCATTAGCCCCCAAGTGCCAGGGACATAACTCGGTTTATGTGACTGGGACTTGCTTGACTTTTCCTTTGATAGTTCAAATATCCATTAGCCCCCAAGTGTCAAGTAGACAACTTGTTTGTGTGCTTGAGACTTTGTCTTTGAATCATTACTGTTTAACTCTTCAATTGCCCATTAGCCCCCAAGTGTCATGTAGACAACTTGCTTGTGTGCTTGAGACTTTTGTCTTTGAATTGCTTCTTATCACTTGATTTTCTTTGCAGGCTGATTTAAACCGGAGGGCTGAAGAAGTCAGTGAACTCCGGAACAGACTTGCTGAGACGGAAGCTGCCGTTGCTAAAGCCAAGAAAGACTTGAAGGTGAGTTTAAAGACCGCTGAAGAGCTGAAGAAATTCTTTGAAGAAGAGCGGACCGCCTTTGAGGTTCAGAAGAAAGAGCTGGAGAAAAGGGCCAAAGATGCTGAGGAAGCGCTTAATCCGGTTACTGAAGAGTTAACCGGTTTAAAGCGACAAATTGAGTTAATGACTTCTGCAATCTTCGGTAAGTATAACATGTACTCCTGCTTTATCCTTGTAATCTTCCATCTGTGCCGGTTTAATTGTGTTACTCATATGCAGGGCGCCGTGTCACCCATCTTGGGGATGACTCACGGAAGAAACTTAAGGCATGTTACACTTTGGTCGAGCAGCTGTATTCCGGCGCTCAGAGGATCATAAGTGCAACATCATTCAATAAACCGGCGCCCACTACCATCCAAGGCACGTTAGAAAAGCTGTCTGTTTTGCCAGTGCGTTTGGAGGAAGTTAAGAAATCTGCTGCTCGAGCCGGTGCCCTCATGGCACTTACTAGGGCTAAAGCCTGGGTCCCGGATCTTGATCCGGAAGAAGCCTTGAGTGGATTTCCTGATACTAAAGAAGACGGATCAACTTTTACTGCAAAGGATCTCCATGCCTTGACGAAGGAGATGCGTCCACTCGCCAGCAAGCTTGCAGCCGAATCCGATTTATCCAGGTATCATCCGGGGTACGACTTGCAGAACGAGCGGGTGGAGCGGCCGGTTTATGATACCGTCAATTTAATCCCACCAGTGCGCCCTCATACCTTCGCTCCAGATATCGAACCTTCTGAACTCATCAATGAAGAGATGTACTTCCGTGCCTTAACGAAGATCGACTGGTGTGTTCCGGACTTCCAGCCGCTTCAAGATGAAGAGGAGACTCCGGATCAAGTTGATGCCCAGCCGTCTCAGCGGGAAGGAGCATAACTCATAATTTATTGTTGTAGTTGCAGTCTCATTTATCTAACAATCTTTAGTCCGTCAGGCTTGCTATGCCTTGTAATAGGATAGCTGATAACATTGTCCTCTTTGATCCGGATATTCCAACTGCTCGTTTTAACTTTACCAATTTGGTCTGATATGGGTTGTCTTATATGTCATCTGTTCCTGCATAGACTATTAAAAATATGTCCTAACGGTTTGACCGTTGGATCCATTAAATTGTTCCCATGATATATCAAATAAGTATATACTTATATCAGAAACAAACTCTATACCTGAGACCAAGTATGCTCAATACTCTTAATCCGGTAGAATTTTAAAATTTTCTGATGAAGGCCTTCATAGATCCAATAACAAACCCGGGCTTGATAAAAAACACCGGTTTATATCATGCTGAAACTTTGTCCAGAAATTTGTAGCTTATACTTGGCTTTTGCCTGATTGGATGATCCGGGTTATAATGAGCACCGGTTTATCTCATGCTGGTATTCACGATCCAGACTTTTAACTTTGTAGATGTGTGGTCAATTTCTTGAATTGTCCCACTCCGGATTAAAGAATCATAACACATAAAGATCAGAGAATGCAAATTTGCAAATAAAACCATGTAGTCGAGGCTTTTTATGAGCTGCCAGGCTCAAAGCAAGGTTCAGCCAATCATTGGATGCGGGTAATCTCGTCTTTCCAGAGGGCCGGTCGATGGATGCCTGTAGCCTTTCCATAGGAACAATAAGAAAAACTTTAGCCAATCACTGGATGCCCGTAGCCTTTCCAGAGGGCCTCCATGGTTCCATGAAACCATGGGTAAATTTTAACCAATCACTGGATGCCCGTAGCCTTTCCAGAGGGTCTCCATGGCTCCATGAAGCCATGGGTAAACATAAGCCAATCACTGGATGCCCCTAGCCTTTCCAGAGGGCCTCCATGGTTCCATGAAACCATGGGTAAATTTTAACCAATCACTGGATGCCCGTAACCTTTCCAGAGGGTTTTCCTGAAGCGTCCTCTTTGAGCCGGATGTGATCTCTTGCTCTTCAGGGAGTTTTAATACTTCTGAGTATATATTCTGCAAAATCAGTTTTAAACCGATCGATATATTTGAAATATGACATATGATAATACATATATGGTTGTCCTAATAAGATATTTGTATTGGAAAAAAGGCCGAGCCCCCGGTTTACCGAGGGTGCCAGTTTATTCATTAATCATAATATATACATAGGATACAGTAGAGCTCATAGCTCAAGTATAGTAAGGTCGTAAGTGGGCGATGTTCCATGGCATCTTCGTCTCCTCCTCTGATGTTCGTGAGTCCTTTTGTTCTCGAACGTCCACCAGGTAATATGAACCGTTGTGCAGATTCTTGCTGACCACAAAGGGTCCTTCCCAAGGCGGGGATAACTTGTGCATATCTGTTTGATCTTGGATGAGCCGGAGTACTAAGTCGCCCTCCTGGAACGTCCTTGTCTTGATCCGGCGGCTGTGATATCTGCGCAAGTCTTGTTGATAGATCGCAGACCGTGCGGCTGCTATATCACGCTCTTCAACCAACCGGTCCAAACTGTCTTGTCTCGCCTGTTCATTGGCCGTTTCAACATAGGCTGTCACCCTTGGTGAATCATGACGGATATCACTTGGAAGGACCGCTTCAGCACCATATACCATAAAGAAAGGTGTATAACCAGTGGACTGGTTTGACGTAGTGTTGATACTCCAGAGGACCGATGGTAACTCCTCGACCCAACATCCCGGGGTTCTTTGCAAGGGAGTCATAAGCCGGGGCTTGATACCTCGCAAAATCTCCTGATTTGCTCTTTCAGCTTGACCATTGGATTGGGGGTGAGCCACAGAAGATACATCTAGGCGAATATGTTCCCGTTGACAAAACTCTTCCATTTCACCCTGAGATAAATTGGTGCCGTTGTCTGTGATGATGCTGTGCGGAAAACCAAATCGGAAAATTACCTTTTTGATGAATTTAACTGTTGTGGCCGCATCACACTTGCTCACAGGCTCTGCCTCAATCCACTTTGTAAACTTATCCACCGCCACTAGTAGATGAGTTTTCTGATCTTGAGATCGCTTAAAGGGTCCAACCATATCAAGCCCCCAAGTCACAAACGGCCAGGTTATTGGTATCATCCGGAGCTCCTGCGCCGGAACAAGAGCACGTCGTGAAAACTTCTGACAAGCATCACACTTCCGGACTAAATCCGCCGCATCAGCATGAGCTGTTAACCAATAGAAACCATGTCGAAAAGCCTTAGCCACCAGTGATTTTGAACCGGCATGATGACCAGAATCCCCTTCATGGATCTCACGAAGAATCTCGCAACCTTCCTCAGCTGACACACACCGCTGAAACGCTCCAGAAACGCTGCGATGATGAAGCTCCCCGTTTGCAATTGTCATGGATTTAGAACGCCGGACTATCTGCCGTGCTTCTATTTCATCGTCTGGTAGCTCTCCTCGGCTCAGATATGCCAAATAAGGCAGCGTCCAATCCAGAATAACATGAAGTGCTGCAACTAACTGTGCCTCCGGATCAGGAACAGCTAGGTCTTCTTCCGATGGTACTTGTACTGATGGACTGTGCAGCTCATCCAAAAAAGTATTTGGTGGCACCGGTTTACGTTGAGAACCCAACCGTCTTAAAGCATCAGCCGCTTCGTTCCTTCGCCGGTCTATGTGATCCACATGATACCCTTTGAAATATCCAGCAACTGCTTCCACTTCTCGTCTGTAAGCCGCCATGAGGGGATATCTTGAATCCCACTTGCCTGAAACTTGCTGTGCCACCAAGTCTGAATCGCCGAAACACTTGACCCGGCTCAAGTTCATCTCCTTTGCCATCCGCAAGCCATGAAGCAAAGCTTCATACTCTGCTGCGTTATTAGTACAAGGAAACAATAAACAGAGGACGTAACAAAATTTATCACCTCGTGGGGAAGTTAAGACAACTCTAGCCCCCGAGCCTTCCAACTGTCTTGAACCGTCAAAGTGAATCGTCCAGTACGTAAGATCCAGCTTCTCCTCAGGAGTTTGTAATTCTGTCCAATCATTGATGAAATCTACCAATGCCTGAGATTTTATAGCGGTGCGTGGTACATACTTCAACTCATGCGGGCTGAGCTCAATGGCCCACTTCGCCACTCTACCTGTAGCTTCCCTGTTCTGGATTATGTCCCCCAACGGTGCTGAACTAACCACAGTTATTGGATGACCTTGAAAATAGTGCTTCAGTTTCCGATTTGCCATGAACACACCATATACCAGCTTCTGCCAATGTGGGTACCTTTGCTTGGACTCAATGAGTACTTCACTCACATAATAAACCGGGCGCTGAACCGGGTATTCCTTTCCTGCTTCCTTGCGCTCAACCACGATTGCGACGCTGACTGCCCGTGCATTGGCGGCGACGTATAACAGCAACGGCTCATTATCGACAGGGGCATCCAGGACTGGCGGCTTTGCCAGTTGCCGCTTCAGATCCTCGAACGCCGCGTTTGCCTTATCACTCCATATAAACCGGTCTGGTTTCCTCAACATCTGATAAAGCGGAATCGCCTTCTCTCCCAAACGGCTGATGAACCGGCTTAATGCTGTAATCCGGCCGGCTATATGCTGAACATTGTTGATGCAAACCGGTTGAGTCAAAGATGTTATCGCCTTAATCTTCTCCGGATTAGCTTATATTCCCCTGTTTGATACTAAGAACCCGAGGAGCTTGCCTGCCGGAACACCAAAGGCACACTTCTCCGGATTAAGCATCATCTTATAGGCTCGAAGATTGTCAAAAGTCTCCTTAAGATCCTCTATCATCGTTTCCTCTTTCCTTGATTTAACCACAATGTCATCCACACAGGCATGAACATTCCTCCCTATCTTCCCTTTAAGACAATTCTGAACGCAACGCTGATAAGTTGCTTGAGCACTCTTGAGTCCAAAAGGCATAGATACATAGCAAAAAGCACCAAAAGGAGTTATGAAAGCTATCTTCTCCTGGTCTTTAACTGCCATCTTGATCTGGTGATACCCTGAGTATGTATCCAAAAAACTTAGCCGCTCACATCCCGCTGTAGCATCGATGATCTGATCAATGCGAGGGAGAGCAAAAGGATGAGTTGGACAAGCTTTGTTGAGGTCTGTGTAGTCCACACACATTCTCCATTTCCCATTCTTATTTAACACTAGCACCGGATTAGCCAACCACTCTGGGTGAAAAACTTCTACTATGAACCCTGCAGCCAAAAGCCTGGCCACTTCCTCTCCTATAGCCTTGCGCCTCTCTTCATTGAAGCGGCGCAGATATTGCTTGACTGGTTTAAACTTCGGATCAATATTAAGACTGTGCTCAGCGAGTTCCCTCGGTATACCTGGCATGTCAGAAGGTTTCCACGCAAAGATATCCCGGTTCTCACGGATGAACTCGATGAGCACGCTTTCCTATTTGGGGTCAAGGTTAGCGCTGATCGTGAACTGCTTGGATGAATCGCCCGGCACAAAGTCAACTTGCTTGGTCTCCTCTGCCGATTTAAATTTCAGCGCCGGATCATGCTCTGTAGTTGGCTTCTTCAACGGGGTCATCTCTGCCGGATCAACATTATCCTTATAAAATTTTAACTCCTCGGTAGCACATACTGCCTCTGCATAAGCAGCATCTCCCTCTTCACACTCCAACGCAACCTTTCGACTTCCGTGAACCGTAATTGTACCCTTGTGACCCGGCATCTTGAGCTTCAGGTAAACATAACACGGTCTAGCCATAAACTTGGCATAAACCATTCTTTCGAACAGAGCATGATAAGGGCTCCGGATCTTGACGACTTCGAAAGTTATCATCTCTGACCTGGAATCATGCTCATCTCCAAAGGTAACTTCCAAGTCAATTTTTCCAACTGGATAAGCTGACTTACCTGGCACCACCCCATGGAACACCGTGTTTGACTGCCTCAGTTTCTTATCCGTCAAGCCCATTCGACGGAAGGTCTCATAATACAGGATGTTGATGCTGCTGCCACCATCCATAAGAACTTTAGTGAACTTATAACCTCCCACTTGTGGTGCCACCACCAAGGCCAAGTGTCCCGGATTATCCACCCGCATCGGGTGATCCTCCCTGCTCCATACAATGGGTTGTTCTGACCAGCGCAGGAATTGCGGGGTCACCGGTTCAACCACGTGGACTGCCCGTTTTAAAACCTTCTGATCTCGTTTACATAGACTCGTGGTGAACACATGATATTGCCCACTGCTCAACTCCTTCGGATTACTCTGATATCCGGATTGTGGTTGCTGTTGCTGACGCTGCTGATTACCCTGGTTGTTATGATTACCTTGGCCCTGCTGTTGGCTGCCTTGGCTGGTGTAACCACCCTGACCATGCGGCTGATTACCCTGGTTATTATAACAACCTTGACCATACTGATTGTTTGCTCTGCCTTGATAACCACCGTTATTGCCCTGATCCGGAACTGCTCCCCTGATGTCCCGGACCATAGAACCCTGGGCCTGAACCGCCATTCGGAGGTCTATCATTAGGATTAAAGCGGCCCATCATGGCTTCCATAAACCTATAGTGTGTTTCGCCGGTCGTCCCCTCGAGCTATGCTTCGGACAAGGCTGATTTAACAATTGGCTCCAGTTGATACCTCCTCCGCCGGTTTGTGGAGGCGGTCTTCCCGTGTTGTGCTGGAATCCTTCTTGAACTTGGGTATTGGCCACGAAATCAGAGCCACCTTCCGCCTTTCGTGTGACGCCCGAGACCGACGTCCCAGAAGATTCCAGAAGATTCCAGATGTTCCGGGGTCTCCCGTGTGTTTCGTTTGTGCTTGTGTTATTATTTTTGCATTGCATCATGTCATCATGCCATCATGTCATTTTTATTTTGCATCTCAACCTAAATAAATCGTGTGGGCCTTCGGTCCATTTAAATCGAGGGAAGTGTGACTTCTCTTTATAACATATCCTCCCAATATTTAGGGAGCTATATTAAAAATATTCCAATTGTTTGGGATCACCGAAACACACTTGCAATATTTCCCCATGTCTTTTTCACTTCGAGTTTCCCCTTCAAAAACCTTGCCAATATTTCTTTTCCGTTGTTTCGAGGTTCCTCCAAAAATTCGAACATTTTTGGACACTTCTATATTCAAGTCTTAGTTCAAACCCATTTGAATTAAATTCAAATATGTTTGAATTATTTTCCGATCTGGCCTTTTATATTTTTTTCTCCGGTCGTGCTCATTTTTACGAGCCCGAGAAAAATTAACCTTTGTCCTAATTCTTGCCCTAACCCCCTCCTCTTTTTCTTTTCTTCTCTTTTGTTTCTGCTAAAGAAATTAAAAGAAGAAGAGCAGCCCAGCAGCCGCAGGAAGCCCAGCCTCCTCCAGCCCTTCAGGCCTCCCTGGCCCAAACTTCCTCTGCGGCCCATCCCCTCCTGGCCCGAGGCCCGACCGCTCCTCCTAACCCTAGGTCGCCCGCATCGCTCCTCTCCTTCCCCGTTTTCCCTCAGCGCCGTCGCTCCTTCTATCGCATCGCCAGAGTCTCCCGATCCCCTTCCCAGGCCTCTGTCTCGCCCTGGCCGAGCGCCGCATCGCCAGAGTTCCAGCGCGCCGTGTGCCTCGTCTCTTCCGCCGCGGCCTCGAGCTGCTCTTCTCCAGCACCGCAGCTCGCCGCGCAGGCCTCCTGCCTCGCCTCGATGCCCGTCCCTCGAGCGGCCCTCCTCCTACAGCGCACCGCGCCCTTCCCCTCGCTTGCCATCTCGCCTCTGGAGCCGCGGCCACAAGCGCCCCGCTCGCCGGCCCCTTCCCTCCAGCCTCCTCCGCTTTTCTTCGACGCCAGGGCCTCAGTCCCGCCTCTCCAGCAAAGAGCGGCCCGCGTCCGCACCTTGGTCGCCAGGCCAGGCCGTGGCCTCCCTTCGCCTGGCCCGTGCGACGCCCCAGCCCTCTTCCTCGTGCCTCGCCTCCGATGGCCCCTGCCTCGTCCGCACCAGGCCCAAGGCGCCCTCCGGCCGCCTGTTTCCTCCGTGCCTGGCGCCCCTCCAGCAGCCGGCGAGGAGGTGCTACAGCCCCTCGTTCAGGCTCCTGGCTTGCCGCTCCTCTGCGCCGGTGCCCGGCCTCGTCCAGACCGCCGCCTGCTTCGGCCTCGCGTGTTGTTTATTTTGTCCAGCAAGTACCCACGGGACAGCTAGTACGACTACACATCCGGCGACGCGACAAGTACCCCTTCGTCGCCAAGACCGGACCGACAAGTACCACGATGACAAGTATCCCTCCGACGCAAGTACGTCTACGAACCGTGAATGACTACATCGCCGAAGACCCTCAAGTACAACTACGGAACGAGTACCCCTACCGATGACAGTGAACAACTACCGCCGTCGTGGAATCGCCAAGACGAACGGAACAACTACTTCCCACTACGAACGTGTACCCCTACGTCGACGACGATCCCGACAAGTACCACTACCATCGACATGTACATCTACGAGAACGTCTACTTCCGCTACCGTCGCCCGAGTACAACTACTTCCCTCTACGGAACGGCTACTTCCTCTCCGAACGTGAACGCCTTCTTCCTCTACGTCTCGAACCGCCCCGAAACGCACGCTTCAAAGGTATAACGAGACGACCCCGTGGATGACCCGTGGATGCTTGTGGTTGTATGAAATGTTTGCCCGTGTGTGCACCGTGCCCATTTAGTCTTTTGTCATGTTCCTCGGTTGCCTCGTCACCGACCCGTGGTAACCCGGTAACGGGATCGCCCCACCTTTCATCTCGTTTGACTCGCTCACGCCATCTTTCCTTTTGCACCGGACTCTCAACGAGTTACCGGAACCGATATGTTGCCGTGGCATCATTTTCGGAATTGTTGCCGTGGCACCCTTTCGTTCCACCACGGTGACAACTGCTTCTTATCTTCTTCTTGTTAACCTTTTAATAAAATTGCATAAACTTGATCATGTCATCCGCATCATTTTAACAACATTATAAATGTTAATTGTTGTTTGCTTATAATTGTTAAACATGCTCGTGGGGATTTTCCGGAATCTGTTGTTGTTATTTTCCGGCCTCATTTAAATTGTCTAGATAGGTAGTTTACTTTTGTTTCACCTCTTGCCATGTTAATAACATTTAATCTTGTCTTGTAAATAACGAGAGTCAACTAAATAATTAACATGTGGTGTTTCGTCAATACGCAACTTGTTGCATATTGAGTTCCACTTAACTTGTAGTGTTGTTTGTGCACTTGGCATGCCATGCATATTTAAACCGGACATGCATCATACTTGTTTGTGCATTGTATGCCATGTTTATGCTTGTGTGTTTACCGTGTTGTTTCTTTCTTTCCGGTTGCTTCTCTTGTTAGCTTCGGTTTCGTTCCGGAGTTGTGAGGTTTCGCTCGACAGTTGCTCCGTCTTCTTCATGGATCTTGTTCTTCTTCCTTGTGGAATCCCAGGCAAGATGATCATACCCTTGGATACCTTTACTACCATTGCCATGCTTAGTTGTCTCGATGCTATCGTTACATGTCGCGCTACCCATTTTTTTATGTCAGCCCTCTCCTTGTTGCCATGAAACCTCTAACCTTGACACCTTCCTAGCAAAACCACTGTTTGGCTATGTTACCCGCTTGCTCAGCCTCGCTTGCTCAGTCCCTCTTATAGCGTTGTTAGTTGCAGGTGAAGATGAAGTTCGTTCCAGGAGGGAACTTGTTGTTGTCATATCACAATATCTATAATTATTATTAACACACCTATATACTGGGCATGGGTGGAAGGCTTGGCCTTTTGCTCGGTGTTTTGTTCCACTCATGCCACCTTAGGCGCCGATAAACCGGCATTATGTTCCTTGATTTTGCGTTCCTTACACGATGGGTGAAATGGGGACCCCTTGACAGTTCGACTTTGAATAAAACTCCTCCAGGAAAGCCCAACATTGGTTTTAATTCGCTCATAATAACAACTTAATTAATTAATTAATTTGCATAGGGAGTTAGCGCTACCCGAGGATTCTTAATTCTACATAGCAGGGGGGGCCAGTGCTGATGGTGTTGGTCCCAAACGGGGGTCCTGCAGGGCCGCCTTGGGGAAACCCGAGGTATCTGGTATAACATGTAGCATCACCCATCCGGTAGTGTCCTGAGACGAGATACGCGTGGCTACTATCAGGGTGTCGACACACCGGGAGGTCTTGCTGGACTTGTTTTACCATTGTCGAAATGACTTGTGCTACCGGGATGCCGAGCCTGATCGGATTTTCCCTAAGATAAGGGGTGATGATATTATATTTATCACTTCAGCTAATCGTGAGAGCTTGTGATGGGCTAAGTTGGAACACCCCTGCAGGGTTATGATCTTTCGAAAGCCGTGCCCGCGGTTATGTGGCAGATTGGAATTTGTTAATGTCCGGTTGTAGAAAACTTGACAGAGGAACCGAAGTAAAACACACAACTGTGTGAGTAACCGTGACTGTCTCTTTTCACTTTGAGAAGAGAACACGGTGGGGTTATGTTTGACCGTATGTAGTTCAGGATCTTTAGCGATCACCTTTTGCGACCGTTTGCGTAGATGCTCATCTTATTCTGGTACTCGTTAGTTAGCCACCATATTATGCTTAGCCGCTGCTGCAACCTCACCACCTTACCTCTTCCTACCCACAAGCTTTGCTAGTCTTGTTACCCATGGTTATGGGATTGCTGAGTCCTCGTGGCTCACAGATACTACAACACCAGATGCAGGTTCAGCCGAGTTGATGCAGGAGCTGGTTCAAGTTCTTCACTGGGAGCTCGATGAAGAGAGTGGCCGTATGTTTGTGACGATTCGATGTTCAGTAGTGGTTTCTACTAGGATTCGATCCTGACCTATGGCTTTATGTTGTTTTGGTATCTTTCTTTTGGTTCTTCGCCCGTAGTCGGGTTGTGATGTTTTGATTGATGTATTGCTTATGAAATGTATTGTGTGAAGTGGCGAGTGTAAGCCAACTATTTCATTTTGCAGTTTCATCCCTCTTTTACATGAGTCGTGCAAAGATACCAAACTTGAGATCATTCTAGGATGGGCTTATACCTTTAAGTCGTGCCTCGACACGTAGGAGGTATAGTCCCATCCTGGGCATTACAAGTTGGTATTCAGAGCCTTCTCCGACCTAGAAGCCCCCACTGATTGATCGAATCGTTGACGGTTGAGTCTAGGCACACACTTGAAAATATTTTGAGTCCTATATATATATCGGAGAGTAGGATTTCTTTGCTTCTCATCTCTTTTCATTCTGGTGAGGACTCCTGACGATTACTCTTGCCTCTTCTACTTTCAAAAATTGCACCAAATTTTTTTTTAGGATCTCGCGAGTATTGTTTGGATTGTTTCGATGTCTTCGTGACGAGAACATTGTTCTCGATGCCTCCTGTCATTAGGGGTTGTGGCAGTGTCCCGGGGAGTTGAGCTCCGAGGTGTTGTCGTCACAAATCCATCGCGGCAGTACTAGAATACTTAAGACGGCCGACATCGAAAACTCTCCTATGCAGTTAGTGGCAAGATAACCCCGACATCACCCAGTACTGGGGAGGTAGTTCGGGAGTATTGCCATAGCTTGTATAGTGGATGCGTTTCGAAGGTCCGAGGTAAACAGTTTCTGGGAAAGACTGGTTATGTGTTGAAGGATGGATACACCTGGATGTAGGTTTAGAGTTGTTTGCGCGGTGCTTCCCGTGTATCCCCAACACCTGATTGCATAACTGGAAACTTTCGGAAATCTATAGGTGGGTTCATCCAGTAGTTCTAGGCATTCTTCCAACGGATGCACGATATGAAGTTCGGGGTTCTACATTGAGTGAAGTGGTTTTATGGACTTGTTCTGATCGGGAGTTGCATCTTAAAGGGTCCTTGGCTATGCTGATCCGGGGATTGCAAAACCCTTTTGTAACACGTTCCATGAGCTTTCAGCACGAAGATATCGAACGAAACTTCTATCTTGTATTTGTTCTATCTGATCCTTGTTCCTTTTTTATTTACTTTTGTTCTCCAAGTGGCTTCTCGTCGAGTTGATGTACCTACGGAATTCATTCGTTCAATTCTTTGCTCGGATGATATTGTGAAGATCATGTTGCAACATAATCTTCTTCATAAACATATCCACCCTTTGTTTTGTTTTGATTCTGGTATTCGAGTTGCTTCGATGTCAAATGTTGATTCCATACCCTTCCTAATTGGTCTTCTCATATTTCTATGGGAGTGCTAGTCCTTCTTGATCAATCAAGATTTTCATGTTAATCCTTTCCAACCGGTGTGCCTTCTCTTCAAGTTATTCCATACAGACACCGTTGAGAAATCCGACGTTTTGTCTGTTTCATTCATTCAAGTTGTCTTTGTTTCCCCACCCTCCCACCCTTCTTATTCTTGGAGTCAGAAATTCTCAGATGAAGTATCCATTTTATTCATGTGATATTTCTTCATTCTTTTCCTTCAATGTTCTTATCCGGTGATTTATCGTGAAGATGGTCAAGAGCTTCAAGTTCATCATTCTTAATTCCAATATTCTTCTCCGGTGGTATAAATTCAAGCTTCGGTCATGATCATATCTCTTCCTTTTTGTTTAACATGTTTTTTCCCATGTTGAAATTTCTTATCCGAAGGCTCTCTTATTTCTTCACATCTCTTTATTCATATCCGGAGTGCGGAAGTTTCACATTCCATTCTTAATCCGTTCAAGCTATTTTGAGGTTGCTATCTTACTCAAGCCATTTAATTCAACCGGTGCTATATCTCTTAAGAAATCTTTTTCAATGGTGATTTCTTTAGTGGGCCTTAACCCACAGGTCTTTTCCCAGGATCTTACCTGACTCTTCTATTTTCCCGGAGTTATTCTTAAATTCTTTTCATAGTGTGACGTAAGAATGATTTCCATCAGTCATATACCTTCTCCAAGGTCGCTTTCAATTCTTTTTCATCATTGTTTCAACCTTTTAATTCTTCAATCCGGAGTGCTCAACAATTCTTATGGCATTTCTCGTCTTCTTTCTCAACATCTGAAGACCCGGAGAAGTGTTTCTCTTCAATCTGGGCCGTTCTCTTGATGAGTTGTGGTTCTAGCTTCATGCCATCCTCATTATTGTTTCGATTGTGAGGAATTCTTTTATACCCATCCGAAGCATTTCATGAATTCTTTTATTTGTGATCCTCCGAAGGCCATCATTTCAGAATATTTCTTCGTTCTCAGTTTTCAACTTGTCCTCCAAATATTCTTCATTGATGTCTCTTCGTTCGTCTCCATATTTTACGGTGGTTCTTTCAAGTTTACTCTTCCGTTGTTATCGTTTTAATTCAATTGTTCTTTTCACAATCCTACCGGTGCTTTGTTGAAGATTTACCCCAGCTTGTGCTAGATCTCTCTTTAATTCTTTCCAACGAGAATAAGTAGTATGCCAAATTCTTTGGTTGTCATCAATTTAAATTGGTGAAGGAGATGCATAACATAATTCTTATTCTTGTTCCTTCAAGGTGATTTAATTCTTTTGTCTAGAGCTTGTTCATCATATCATATCCTTGGTTCTAAATTCTTCATCTTGTTTTTCGGAGCTCCAAGTTATTTCAATTATATCATTTCAAAGCTCCATCTAATTCATCGCAGGCCTTGAATCTTATTATTTTCATCTTTCACTTCTCATGCTTTCATTACCGGAGTTCTTCATGGTGGTTCATCATCATGTTTTAATTCATCCTCGAAGTCTTCATCAAGATTCTTGTTGGAGCTCAAGCATTCTTCATCATGCTTTCCAATTGCAATCCTTTCTACCTTATCTTTTTAGATGGTGTTATGTCATTCTTGTCAATTCCTTCATGTTTCATGATTCACGAGTTATCAAGAATGAGATATTTAAACCCATCATTTTCTTTGTTCAGGAGATCTTTCCAACCCTTCAATTTATTCGTTGGAGTTATTTTGGGTTGTATTTCACCTAAAGCTTTTCCCTAAGAATTGTTGCTATTATGGTACTTATAAATGACCCAAGTTCTTCATTTATCATTTCGGTGAATTAAGTCTATCGTCTCCTTGTTGATCTCAATCCAACAAATGTTTTCGTCAGTGGCTGGTTGTCACCTCTTAATTGTGAAATGTTTTCCATAAGCCCACAACGAGCGTATTCTTTTCGTTGTTGGATTTTTCCAACAAATCCGTTCAACCCTTCTCCGTAAGGAGGATTTCCAAATTCATTTTGAGAGAAGTTGTCTTTTTCTTCTCCATTCATTTCTTTCTTTGATTATATGATATTCTTTCATTCCGGAGGCAATATGTTGTTGTTTTCATCAAGTATCATCTCAACTTGGCAAGTTCATGTTCAATTCCTTCCATTTTCAGACGGAGTGCTGTCCAAATTCTGTCATTCTTATTCCTTGGCTATGCCATTGCGGTTTCTTATTCTTTTGGTTCGTAAGCTCTTGTTTCATGTCTTTCAACCTCTCAAAGTTCTCATAATGCTCCTTGTTCCTCTTTTCTAACAGGGTTTTCTTATTCGTTCATCTCCGTTGTTTTCTTCTTCAATTTGGTCAACCTCTCAGGTTCGTGGTTTCACTCGTCTGTCAAAGAAGCAACTTTGTTTTACCTCTTCCTCTTCCGTTTTTACCTGGTGATATCTCTAGGATCTCGGGTCGAGATCCTCTGTTAGTGTGGGAGAGTTGTGACGCCCGAGACCGACGTCCCAGAAGATTCCAGAAGATTCCAGATGTTCCGGGGTCTCCCGTGTGTTTCGTTTGTGCTTGTGTTATTATTTTTGCATTGCATCATGTCATCATGCCATCATGTCATTTTTATTTTGCATCTCAACCTAAATAAATCGTGTGGGCCTTCGGTCCAATTAAATCGAGGGAATTGTGACTTCTCTTCATAACATATCCTCCCAATATTTAGGGAGCTATATTAAAAATATTCCAATTGTTTGGGATCACCGTAACACACTTGCAATATTTCCCCATGTCTTTTTCACTTCGAGTTTCCCCTTCAAAAACCTTGCCAATATTTCTTTTCCGTTGTTTCGAGGTTCCTCCAAAAATTCGAACATTTTTTGACACTTCTATATTCAAGTCTTAGTTCAAACCCATTTGAATTAAATTCAAATATGTTTGAATTATTTTCCGATCTGGCCTTTTATATTTTTTCTCCGATCGTGCTCATTTTTACGAGCCCGAGAAAAATTAACCTTTGTCCTAATTCTTGCCCTAACCCCCTCCTCTTTTTCTTTTCTTCTCTTTTGTTTCTGCTAAAGAAATTAAAAGAAGAAGAGCAGCCCAGCAGCCGCAGGAAGCCCAGCCTCCTCCAGGCCTTCAGGCCTCCCTGGCCCAAACTTCCTCTGCGGCCCATCCCCTCCTGGCCCGAGGCCCGACCGCTCCTCCTAACCCTAGGTCGCCCGCATCGCTCCTCTCCTTCCCCGTTTTCCCTCAGCGCCGTCGCTCCTTCTATCGCATCGCCAGAGTCTCCCGATCCCCTTCCCAGGCCTCTGCCTCGCCCTGGCCGAGCGCCGCATCGCCAGAGTTCCAGCGCGCCGTGTGCCTCGTCTCTTCCGCCGCGGCCTCGAGCTGCTCTTCTCCAGCACCGCAGCTCACCGCGCAGGCCTCCTGCCTCGCCTCGACGCCCGTCCCTCGAGCGGCCCTCCTCCTACAGCGCACCATGCCCTTCCCCTCGCATGCCATCTCGCCTCTGGCGCCGCGGCCACAAGCGCCCCGCTCGCCGGCCCCTTTCCTCCGGCCTCCTCCTGTTTTCTTCGACGCCAGGGCCTCAGCCCCGCCTCTCCAGCAAAGAGCGGCCCGCGTCCGCACCTTGGTCGCCAGGCCAGGCCGTGGCCTCCCTTCGCCTGGCCCGTGCGACGCCCCAGCCCTCTTCCTCGTGCCTCGCCTCCGATGGCCCCTGCCTCGTCCGCACCAGGCCCAAGGCGCCCTCCGGCCGCCTGTTTCCTCCGTGCCTGGCGCCCCTCCAGCAGCCGGCGAGGAGCTGCTGCAGCCCCTCGTTCAGGCGCCTGGCTTGCCGCTCCTCTGCGCCGGTGCCCGGCCTCGTCCAGACCGCCGCCTGCTTCGGCCTCGCGTGTTGTTTATTTTGTCCAGCACGTACCCACGGGACAGCAAGTACGACTACACATCCGGCGACGCGACAAGTACCCCTTCGTCGCCAAGACCGGACCGACAAGTACCACGATGACAAGTATCCCTTCGACGCAAGTACGTCTACGAACCGTGAACGACTACGTCGCCGAAGACCCTCAAGTACAACTATGGAACGAGTACCCCTACCGATGACCGTGAACAACTACCGCCGTCGTGGAACCGCCAAGACGAACGGAACAACTACTTCCCACTACGAACGTGTACCCCTACGTCGACGATGATCCCGACAAGTACCACTACCGTCGACATGTACCTCTACGAGAACGTCTACTTCCGCTACCGTCGCCCGAGTACAACTACTTCCCTCTACGGAACGGCTACTTCCTCTCCGAACGTGAACGCCTTCTTCCTCCACGTCTCGAACCGCCCCGAAACGCACGCTTCAAAGGTATAACGAGACGACCCCGTGGATGACCCGTGGATGCTTGTGGTTGTATGAAATGTTTGCCCGTGTGTGCACCGTGCCCGTTTAGTCTTTTGTCATGTTCCTCGGTTTCCTCGTCACCGACCCGTGGGAACCCGGTAACGGGATCGCCCCACCTTTCATCTCGTTTGACTCGCTCACGCCATCTTTCCTTTTGCACCGGACTCTCAACGAGTTACCGGAACCGATATGTTGCCGTGGCATCATTTTCGGAATTGTTGCCGTGGCACCCTTTCGTTCCACCACGGTGACAACTGCTTCTTATCTTCTTCTTGTTAACCTTTTAATAAAATTGCATAAACTTGATCATGTCATCCGCATCATTTTAACAACATTATAAATGTTAATTGTTGTTTGCTTATAATTGTTAAACATGCTCATGGGGATTTTCCGGAATCTGTTGTTGTTATTTTCCGGCCTCATTTAAATTGTCTAGATAGGTAGTTTACTTTTGTTTCACCTCTTGCCATGTTAATAACATTTAATCTTGTCTTGTAAATAACGAGAGTCAACTAAATAATTAACATGTGGTGTTTCGTCAATACGCAACTTGTTGCATATTGAGTTCCACTTAACTTGTAGTGTTGTTTGTGCACTTGCCATGCCATGCTTATTTAAACCGGACATGCATCATACTTGTTTGTGCATTGTATGCCATGTTTATGCTTGTGTGTTTACCGTGTTGTTTCTTTCTTTCCGGTTGCTTCTCTTGTTAGCTTCGGTTTCGTTCTGGAGTTGTGAGGTTTCGCTCGACTGTTGCTCCGTCTTCTTCATGGATCTTGTTCTTCTTCCTTGTGGAATCCCAGGCAAGATGATCATACCCTTGGATACCTTTACTACCATTGCCATGCTTAGTTGTCTCGATGCTATCGTTACATGTCACGCTACCCATTTTTTTATGTCAGCCCTCTCCTTGCGTAATGCCCAGGATGGGACTATACCTCCTACGTGTCGAGGCACGACTTAAAGGTATAAGCCCATCCTAGAATGATCTCAAGTTTGGTATCTTTGCACGACTCATGTAAAAGAGGGATTAAAATGCAAAAGGAGATAGTTGGCTTACACTCGCCACTTCACACAATACAATACATAAGCAATACATCATTCAGAACATCACAACCCGACTACGGGTGAAGAACAAAAGAAAGATACCAAAACAACATAAAGCCACAGGTCTAGATCAGATCCTAGTAGAAACCAATACTGATCGTCGAAACGACACAAGCACACGGACAAACTCTTCATCGAGCTCCTGGTGAAGTACTTGAACCAGCTCCTGGTGAAGCTCGGCTGAACCTACATCTGGTGTTGTAGTATCTGTGAGCCACGAGGACTCAGCAATCCCATAACCATGGGTAACAAGACTAGCAAAGCTTTAAGGGTAGGAAGAGGGTAAGTGGTGAGGCTGCAGCAGCGGCTAAGCATAATATGGTGGCTAACTTACGAGTACCAGAATAAGATGAGAAGCTACGCAAACGGTCGCAAAAGAGGTGATCGCTAAAGATCCTAACTACATACGGTCAAACATAACCCCACCGTGTTCTCTTCTGAAAGTGAAAAGAGACAGTCACGGTTACTCACATAGTTGTGTGTTTTACTTCGGATCCTCTGTCAAGTTTTCTACAACCGGACATTAACAAATTCCAATCTGCCACATAACCGCGGGCACGGCTTTCAAAAGTTCATAACCCTGCAGGGGTGTTCCAACTTAGCCCATCACAAGCTCTCACGATTAGCTGAAGTGATAAATATAATATCATCACTCCTTATCTTAGGGAAAACCGATCAGGCTCGGCATCCCGGTAGCACAAGACATTTCTACAATGGTAAAACAAGTCCAGCAAGACCTCCCGGCGTGCCGACACCCTGATAGTAGCCGCGCGCATCTCGTCTCAGGCCACGTCCGGATGAGCGCTACGTACAGTACCGAAGACCCCAGATAACTGGGTGGTACCGCAAGTGACTCTAGTTTGGGACCAACACCATCAGCACTGGCCCCCCCTGCTATGTAGAATTAAGAATCTCCAAGGAGCGTCCCCCTTATGCAAATTAATTAATTAATTAAGTTATTATTATGAGGCAAATAAAACCAATGTTGGGCCTTGCTGGAGGAGTTTTATTCAAAGTCGAACTGTCAAGGGGTCCCCATCCACCCATCGTGTAAGGAACGCAAAATCAAGGAACATAATGCCGGTTTATCGGCGCCTAAGGTGGCATGAGTGGAACAAAACACCGAGCAAAAGGCCAAGCCTTCCACCCATGCCCAGTATATAGGTGTGTTAATTATAATTATAGATATTGTGATATATCCAACAACAAGTTCCCTCCTGGAACGAACTTCATCTTCACCTGCAACTAACAACGCTATAAGAAGGACTGAGCAAGCGAGGCTGAGCAAGCGGGTAACATAGCCAAACAGTGGTTTTGCTAGGAAGTTGTCAAGGTTAGAGGTTTCATGGCAACAAGGAGAGGCTGACATAAAAGATGGGTAGCGCGACATGTAACGATAGCATCGAGACAACTAAGCATGGCAATGGTAGTAAAGGTATCCAAGGGTATGATCATCTTGCATGGGATTCCACAAGGGAGAAGAACAGATCCATGAAGTAGACGGAGCAACAGTCGAGCGGATCCTCACAACTCCGGAACGAAACCGAAGCTAACAAGAGAAGCAACCGGAAAGAAGCAAACAACACGGTAAACACACAAGCATAAACATGGCATACGATGCACAAGCAAGCATGATGCATGTCCGGTTCAAATATGCATGGCATGGCAAAATGCACAAACAACACTACAAGTTAAGTGGAGCTCAATATGCAACGAGTTGCAAATTGACGAAACACCACATTTAATTATTTAGTTGACTCTCATTTAAATACAAGACAAGATTTAATGTTTTTAGCATGGCAAGAGGTGAAACATAAAGAAACTACACTATTAAGACATTTTAAATGAGGCCGGAAATAACAACAACATATCCGGAAAAACCCCATGAGCATGTTTAATAATTATAAGCAAACAACAATTAAACATATAATGTTGTTAACATGATGCGGATGACATGATCAAGTTTTATGCAATTTTAAAAGGTTGACTTAAAAGGGATATGAAGCATTTGTCACCGTGGTGGATGGAAAGGGTGCCACGGCAACGATCCAAAAAATGATGCAACGCAACATCGGTTCCGGTACTCGTTGAGAGACCGGTGCAAAAGATGAAGGGCGGTGTGAACGAGTCAAACGAGATGAAAGGTGGGGCGATCCCATTACCGGGTTCCCACGAGTTGGTGACGAGGCAACCGAGGAACATGACAAAAGGGACGAAACGGACACGGTGCACAAGGGGAACATTTCATACAACACAAGCATCACACGGGTCATCCACGGGGTCGTTTCGGTATACCTTCGAAGCGTGCGTTTCGGGACGGTCCGAGTTCGTAGTGGAAGTAGTCGTTCACGGGGTGTAGTGGAAGTAGATGTTCGGGTCGGTGTCGTGGTACTTGGGGTTCTCGTTTGCGGCGGTAGTGGAAGTAGTGGTACTTGTACATGTAGTCGTTCTTGTCCGTAGTTGTTCATGTCATCGATGTCGGGGTACTTGGTCGGGTCGTCGTGGTACTTGTCGGTCATGTAGAGGTACTTGGCGTTTCCGGGCGTCGGTAGTCGAACTTGACGAAAAACTGTAGTTGCACTCGGGTCGTTGCGGTCTTTGGCGGTAGACGTTCTCGGTTCTCTGCTAAGGTTAACAACCCAGCACACAAAACAAAAACAAAAACTACAGCAGCAACGAGGCACAAAACGCAGCAAGGACAGCAGCGCGGGGCGGGCGAACTGGAGATGGAGAGGCGCGGCTTGCGATCGTCGGCGGGAGGCACTCGGGGAGGTCGGGGCGCCTGTGTTGCTGTTGCTGGAGGACGGAAGGCAGCAGGGCGAGGAGGCCCAGGCGGGGCAGTCCTGGCCGGCCGAGCGGCGCGGCAAGGCAGTAGAGGAGGGGCGCGGGACCTGGCCGCAGTGCTGGACGGCGGCACGGCCGGAGGGGCCGTTTGGGGGCGAGGCGCAGGGCCTCTGGCTGACCGGAGGGAGCGGCGGGCGTGGCCGCCTTGGCCTGGAGCCCCTGGCGCGGGAGGACCAGAAGGCGGCGGACGGAGGAGAAGGTGCGGGCGACCTGCGGGGCGGCACGGCAGCCGGGCGATCCGGGCAGAGGCGAGCTCGCGAGGGAGGGAAGGGCGCCGGCCTGGGGCCCCTGGAGGCGAGCGCGGCGGGAGAGGATGGCATCGGGGAGGAGCAGAGCGGGCGAGGGAATCGGCCGCTTCGAGGAGAACGGAGGGAGGAGTGCGATGGGGAAAGGAGGAGGGCGAGGGAACGAGATGGGTGGCGGCGGTCGTGCGGGAGAGAGGGAGAGCGAGGGAGTGCGCTAGGGTTCGAGCGGGCCAGAGGAATGGGGATGTGGGCTGCGGGGAAGATGGCCAGGGAGATGGGCCGAAGGAGGGAGGTGCGGCTGGGCTGCAGAGGGAGGAGAGGCCTGGGCCTAGAGGCTGGCTGCTGGGCCGAATAGAGGGAAAGGAGGAGGCCCCCTCTTCTGCTGTTTTTTTATAAATTACAACAGAAAAAAAACAGCAAGAAGAAAGAAAAAAAAGGGAGGAGTTAGGGCAAAAGATAGCACATGGAATTAATTTTCTCGGGCTCGTAAAAATGAGCATGACCGGAGAAAAATATAAAAGGCCAGATCGGAAAATAATTCAAACATATTTGAATTTAATTCAAATGGGTTTGAACTAAGACTTGAATATAGAAGTGTCCAAAAATGTTCGAATTTTCGGAGGAACCTCGAAACGACGGAAAAGAGTTATTGGCAAGATTTTGACGGTGAAACTCGAAGTGAAAAAGGCATGGGGAATATTGCAAGTGTGTTATGGTGATTCCGAAGCAATGGAATAATTAATAAATATAGCTCCCTAAATATTGAGAGGCTTTTATATGTTATAAAGAGAAGTCACCTTCCCTCGATTTAAATGGACCGAAGGTCCACACGATTTATTTGGTTGAGATGCAAAAATAAATGACATGATGGCATGATGACATGATGCAATGCGAAAATAAATAACACAAGCGAAAAGAAACACACGGGCAACCCGGAACATCTGGAATTTTCTGGAATCTTCTGGGACGTCGGTCTCGGGCGTCACAACTCTCCCACACTAACAGAGGATCTCGACCCGAGATCCTAGAGATATCACCGGGTAAAAACAGAAAAGGAGGAGGTAAAACAAAGTTGCTTCTTCGACAGACGAGTGAAACCAAGGAACCTTGAGAGGTTGACCAAAATGGAAGAAGAATACAACGGAGATGAACGAAGTTAAGAGCACTCCGGTAAGCAGGAGGAACATTACAAGAACCTTGAAGGTTGAAAGACATGAAACAAGAGCTTACAAACCAAAAGAATATGAAACTGCAAGGGTATAGCCAAGGAATAAGAATGACAGAATTTGGACAGCATTCCGTCTGAAAATGGAAGGAATTGAACATGAACTAGAGAAGATGGAGTGATACTTGATGAAATGAACAGCATATAGCTTCTGAAACAATTAAAAGAATGGCACAAGGTTAAGAAGGATTCAGACAGCACACCGGTATACGAGAGGCAAAACTTGATGAGATGAGAGAACTTGAATGAAGAATACAACACTCCGGTTAAATGATAAGCAAGGGAAAGAACATGATCTCGATAAAAACGAGATGATGGTTTGGAGAGAGCAACATCAGAAAGCCTCCGGAATGAAAGAATAGCATGCAAGATCGTTGGAAAGAAAAGATCGAAGAAGAAGATTACAACTTCTCTCAAAATTGAATTTGAAAGAGCATCCATACGAAGAGGGTTGAATGTGGTTGATGGAAAAATCAACAACGAAACGAATAAGCTTGATGTGGGCTTATGGAAAACATCTCAAAATTAAGATGTGACAACCAGCCACTAACAGAACGAATTGCTTGGATTGAGATCAACAAGGAGACGATAAACTTAATTCACCGGAATGAAAAATGAAGAACTTGGGTCATTTATAAGCACCATAATTAGCAACAATCCTTAGGGAAAGCTTTTAGGTGTAAAAGAACCCAAGATAACTCCAATGAATAAATTGAAGGGTTGGAAAGATCTCTTGAACAAGGAAAAAATGATGGTTTTAAATATCTCATTCCTGACAACTCGTGAATCATGAAACATGAAGGAATTGACAAGAATGACATAACACCACCTCAAAAGATAAGGGAGCAAGAATTGCAATTGGAAAGCATGATGAAGAATGCTTAAGCTCCAACAGAATCTTGATGAAAACTACAAGGATGCATTAAAACATGATGAACCATCATGAAAACTCCGGTAATGAAAGCATGAGAAGTGAAAGATGAAAAGAATAAGATTCAAAGGCCTGCGATGAATTAGATTGAGCTTTGGAATGATATAATAGAAATAACTTGGAGCTCCGGAAAACAAGATGAACAACTTAGAACCAAGGATATGATATGATGAACAAGCTCCAGACAAAAGAATTAAATCACCTTGAAGGAATAAGAATAAGAATTATGTCATGCATCTCCTTCACCAATTTAAATTGATGACAACCAAAGGATTTGGCATACTACTTATTCTCGTTGGAAAGGATTAAAGAGAGATCTAGCACAAGCTCGGATAATTATTTAACGAACCACCGGTAGGATTATGAAAAGAACAAATGAATTAAAACGATAACAACGGAAGGGTAAACTAGAAAGAAGCACCGAAAGAATATGGAGACGAACGAAGAGACATCAATGAAGAATATTTGGAGGACGAAGTTGAAAACTGAGAACGAAGAAATATTCTGAAATGATGGCCTTCGGAGGATCACAAAGAAAAGAATTCCCGAAATGCTTCGGATGGGTGTGAAAGAATTCCTCACAATCAAAACGATAATGAGGATGGCATGAAGCTAGAACCACGAATCTTCAAGAAGACGGGTCAAGATTTAAGAGAAACACTTCTCCGGTCTTCAAATGTTGAGAATGAAGACGAGAAATGCCATAAGAATTGTTGAGCACTCCGGCATGAAGAATTAAAAGGTTGAAACAATGATGGAAAAAAAATTGAAAGCGATCTTGGAGAAGGCATGTGACTGATGGGGATTATTCTTACGTCACACTTTGAAAAGAATTCGCCGGAAAAGAAGAGTCAGGTAAGATCCTGGAAAAAGACCTGTGGGTTAGGGCCCACTCAAAGAAATCACCGTTGAAAAGATTGCTTAAGAGATATTGCACCGGTTGAATAAATGACTAGAATAAGATGATAATCCTCAAAAAATAGCTTGAATGGATTAAGAATGGAATTATGAATCTTCAGCACTCCGGATATGAATAGCAAGAGGAGAATGATTAATTGGTGCACCGGAATAAAAAGCATTGTGAAAAGAGGAAAAGGATAAGATCAATACCGAAACTTGAATTACATCCACCGACAGAATTATGAAAACAAAAGAATGATGAACTTGAAGCTCTTGAGCATCTTCACGATAAATCACCGGATAAGAACATTGAAGCAAAAGAATGAAGAAATATCACAAGAATAAAATGGATACTTCATTAAGAATTATGGCTCCAAGAAGAAGAGGGGTGGGAGGGTGGGGAAACAAAGACAACTTGAGACGAACAAAATGGACACCGGTTGAAAAGAATTTAACATGACCATCTTGATGATCAAGAAGAATTAGCACTCCCATAGAAATATGAGAATACGGATTAGGAAAGGTATGGAATCAACATTTGACATCGAAGCAACTCGAATACCAGAATCAAAACAAAACAAGGGGTAGATGTGCAACATGATCTTCACAATATCATCCGAACAGAGAATTGAACGAATGAGTTCCGTAGGTACATCAACTTGACGAGAAGCCACTTGGAGAATAAAACTAAATAAATAAAAAGGAACAAGGAACAGATAGAACAAATACAAGATAGAAGCTTCGTTCGACATTTTCGTGCTGAAAGCTCATGGAACGTGTTACAAAAGGGTTTTGCAATCCCCGGATCAACATAGCCAAGGACCCTTTAAGATGCAACTCCCGATCAGAACAAGTCCATAAAACCACTTCACTCAATGTAGAACCCCGAACTTCATATCGAGCATCCGTTGGAAGAATGCCTAGAACTACTAGATAAACCCACCTATAGATTTCCGAAAGTTTCCAGTTATGCAATCAGGTGTTGGGGATACACGGGAAGCACCGCGCAATCAACTCTAAACCTACATCCAGGTGTATCCATCCTTCAACACATAACCAGTCTTTCTCGGAAACCGTTTACCTCGGACCTTCGAAAAGCATCCACTATAACAAGCTATGGCAATACTCTCGAACTACCTCCCCAGTACTGTGTGATGTCGGGGTTATCTTGCCACTGGCCGTATAGGAGAGATTTTCGATGTCGGCCGTCTTAAGTATTTAGTACTGCCGCGATATGCTTGTGTCAATGATACCTCGAAGCTCAACTCCTCGATAACAGGAGGCATCGAGAACAATATCCTTGTCACAAGAATATCGAAACAATCCCAGAATACTCGCGGGATCCTAAAAAAAATTTGGTGCACTTTTTGAAAGTAGAAGAGGCAATAGTAATCGTCAGGAGTCCTCACCAGAATGAAAAGGGATGAGAAGCAAACAGAAATCCTACTCTCCGATATAAATATAGGACTCAAAAAGTTTTTCAGTGTGTGCCTAGACTCAACCGTCAACGATTCGATCAATCAGTGGGGGCTTCTAGGTCGGAGAAGGCTCTGATACCAACTTGTAATGCCCAGGATGGGACTATACCTCCTACGTGTCGAGGCACGACTTAAAGGTATAAGCCCATCCTAGAATGATCTCAAGTTTGGTATCTTTGCACGACTCATGTAAAAGAGGGATTAAAATGCAAAAGGAGATAGTTGGCTTACACTCGCCACTTCACACAATACAATACATAAGCAATACATCATTCAGAACATCACAACCCGACTACGGGTGAAGAACAAAAGAAAGATACCAAAACAACATAAAGCCACAGGTCTAGATCGGATCCTAGTAGAAACCAATACTGATCGTCGAAACGACACAAGCACACGGACAAACTCTTCATCGAGCTCCTGGTGAAGTACTTGAGACAGCTCCTGGTGAAGCTCGGCTGAACCTGCATCTGGTGTTGTAGTATCTGTGAGCCACGAGGACTCAGCAATCCCATAACCATGGGTAACAAGACTAGCAAAGCTTTAAGGGTAGGAAGAGGGTAAGTGGTGAGGCTGCAGCAGCGGCTAAGCATAATATGGTGGCTAACTTACGAGTACCAGAATAAGATGAGAAGCTATGCAACCGGTCGCAAAAGAGGTGATCGCTAAAGATCCTAACTACATACGGTCAAACATAACCCCACCGTGTTCTCTTCTCAAAGTGAAAAGAGACAGTCACGGTTACTCACACAGTTGTGTGTTTTACTTCGGATCCTCTGTCAAGTTTTCTACAACCGGACATTAACAAATTCCAATCTGCCACATAACCGCGGGCACGGCTTTCGAAAGTTCATAACCCTGCAGGGGTGTTCCAACTTAGCCCATCACAAGCTCTCACGATTAGCTGAAGTGATAAATATAATATCATCACTCCTTATCTTAGGGAAAACCGATCAGGCTCGGCAACCCGGTAGCACAAGACATTTCGACAATGGTAAAACAAGTCCAGCAAGACCTCCCGGCATGCCGACACCCTGATAGTAGCCGCGCGCATCTCGTCTCAGGCCACGTCCGGATGAGCGCTACGTACAGTACCGAAGACCCCAGATAACTGGGTGGTACCGCAAGTGACTCTAGTTTGGGACCAACACCATCAGCACTGGCCCCCCCTGCTATGTAGAATTAAGAATCTCCAAGGAGCGTCCCCCTTATGCAAATTAATTAATTAATTAAGTTATTATTATGAGGCAAATAAAACCAATGTTGGGCCTTGCTGGAGGAGTTTTATTCAAAGTCGAACTGTCAAGGGGTCCCCATCCACCCATCGTGTAAGGAACGCAAAATCAAGGAACATAATGCCGGTTTATCGGCGCCTAAGGTGGCATGAGTGGAACAAAACACCGAGCAAAAGGCCAAGCCTTCCACCCATGCCCAGTATATAGGTGTGTTAATTATAATTATAGATATTGTGATATATCCAACAACAAGTTCCCTCCTGGAACGAACTTCATCTTCACCTGCAACTAACAACGCTATAAGAAGGACTGAGCAAGCGAGGCTGAGCAAGCGGGTAACATAGCCAAACAGTGGTTTTGCTAGGAAGGTGTCAAGGTTAGAGGTTTCATGGCAACAAGGAGAGGCTGACATAAAAGATGGGTAGCGCGACATGTAACGATAGCATCGAGACAACTAAGCATGGCAATGGTAGTAAAGGTATCCAAGGGTATGATCATCTTGCCTGGGATTCCACAAGGGAGAAGAACAGATCCATGAAGTAGACGGAGCAACAGTCGAGCGGATCCTCACAACTCCGGAACGAAACCGAAGCTAACAAGAGAAGCAACCGGAAAGAAGCAAACAACACGGTAAACACACAAGCATAAACATGGCATACGATGCACAAGCAAGCATGATGCATGTCCGGTTCAAATATGCATGGCATGGCAAAATGCACAAACAACACTACAAGTTAAGTGGAGCTCAATATGCAACGAGTTGCAAATTGACGAAACACCACATTTAATTATTAGTTGACTCTCATTTAAATACAAGACAAGATTTAATGTTTTTAGCATGGCAAGAGGTGAAACATAAAGAAACTACACTATTAAGACATTTTAAATGAGGCCGGAAATAACAACAACATATCCGGAAAAACCCCATGAGCATGTTTAATAATTATAAGCAAACAACAATTAAACATATAATGTTATTAACATGATGCGGATGACATGATCAAGTTTTATGCAATTTTAAAAGGTTGACTTAAAAGGGATATGAAGCATTTGTCACCGTGGTGGATGGAAAGGGTGCCACGGCAACGATCCGAAAAATGATGCAACACAACATCTCGGTTCCGGTACTCGTTGAGAGACCGGTGCAAAAGATGAAGGGCGGTGTGAACGAGTCAAACGAGATGAAAGGTGGGGCGATCCCGTTACCGGGTTCCCACGAGTCGGTGACGAGGCAACCGAGGAACATGACAAAAGGGACGAAACGGACACGGTGCACAAGGGGAACATTTCATACAACACAAGCATCACACGGGTCATCCACGGGGTCGTTTCGGTATACCTTCGAAGCGTGCGTTTCGGGACGGTCCGAGTTCGTAGTGGAAGTAGTCGTTCACGGGGTGTAGTGGAAGTAGATGTTCGGGTCGGTGTCGTGGTACTTGGGGTTCTCGTTTGCGGCGGTAGTGGAAGTAGTGGTACTTGTACATGTAGTCGTTCTCGTCCGTAGTTGTTCATGTCATCGATGTCGGGGTACTTGGTCGGCCCAGGCGGGGCAGTCCTGGCCGGCCGAGCGGCGCGGCAAGGCAGTAGAGGAGGGGCGCGGGACCTGGCCGCGGTGCTGGACGGCGGCACGGCCAGAGGGGCCGTTTGGGGGCGAGGCGCAGGGCCTCTGGCTGACCGGAGGGAGCGGCGGGCGTGGCCGCCTTAGCCTGGAGCCCCTGGCGCGGGAGGACCAGAAGGCGGCGGACGGAGGAGAAGGTGCGGGCGACCTGCGGGGCGGCACGGCAGCCGGGCGATCCGGGCAGAGGCGAGCTCGCGAGGGAGGGAAGGGCGCCGGCCTGGGGCCCCTGGAGGCGAGCGCGGTGGGAGAGGATGGCATCGGGGAGGAGCAGAGCGGGCGAGGGAATCGGCCGCTTCGAGGAGAACGGAGGGAGGAGTGCGATGGGGAAAGGAGGAGGGCGAGGGAACGAGATGGGTGGCGGCGGTCGTGCGGGAGAGAGGGAGAGCGAGGGAGTGCGCTAGGGTTCGAGCGGGCCAGAGGAATGGGGATGTGGGCTGCGGGGAAGATGGCCAGGGAGATGGGCCGAAGGAGGGAGGTGCGGCTGGGCTGCAGAGGGAGGAGAGGCCTGGGCCTAGAGGCTGGCTGCTGGGCCGAATAGAGGGAAAGGAGGAGGCCCCCTCTTCTGCTGTTTTTTTATAAATTACAACAGAAAAAAAACAGCAAGAAGAAAGAAAAAAAAGGGAGGAGTTAGGGCAAAAGATAGCACATGGAATTAATTTTCTCGGGCTCGTAAAAATGAGCACGACCAGAGAAAAATATAAAAGGCCAGATCAGAAAATAATTCAAACATATTTGAATTTAATTCAAATGGGTTTGAACTAAGACTTGAATATAGAAGTGTCCAAAAATGTTCGAATTTTCGGAGGAACCTCGAAACGACGGAAAAGAGTTATTGGCAAGATTTTGACGGTGAAACTCGAAGTGAAAAAGGCATGGGGAATATTGCAAGTGTGTTATGGTGATTCCGAAGCAATGGAATAATTAATAAATATAGCTCCCTAAATATTGAGAGGCTTTTATATGTTATAAAGAGAAGTCACCTTCCCTCGATTTAAATGGACCAAAGGTCCACACGATTTATTTGGTTGAGATGCAAAAATAAATGACATGATGGCATGATGACATGATGCAATGCAAAAATAAATAACAAAAGCGAAAAGAAACACACGGGCAACCCGGAACATCTGGAATCTTCTGGAATCTTCTGGGACGTCGGTCTCGGGCGTCACACCTTGTTGCCATGAAACCTCTAACCTTGACACCTTCCTAGCAAAACCACTGTTTGGCTATGTTACCCGCTTGCTCAGCCTCGCTTGCTCAGTCCCTCTTATAGCGTTGTTAGTTGCAGGTGAAGATGAAGTTCGTTCGAGGAGGGAACTTGTTGTTGTCATATCACAATATCTATAATTATTATTAACACACCTATATACTGGGCATGGGTGGAAGGCTTGGCCTTTTGCTCGGTGTTTTGTTCCACTCATGCCACCTTAGGCACCGATAAACCGGCATTATGTTCCTTGATTTTGCGTTCCTTACACGATGGGTGAAATGGGGACCCCTTGACAGTTCGACTTTGAATAAAACTCCTCCAGCAAGGCCCAACATTGGTTTTAATTTGCTCATAATAACAACTTAATTAAATAATTAATTTGCATAGGGAGTTAGCGCTACCCGAGGATTCTTAATTCTACATAGCAGGGGGGCCAGTGCTGATGGTGTTGGTCCCAAACGGGGGTCCTGCAGGGCCGCCTTGGGGAAACCCGAGGTATCTGGTATAACCTGTAGCATCACCCATCCGGTAGTGTCCTGAGACGAGATACGCGCAGCTACTATCAGGGTGTCGACACACCGGGAGGTCTTGCTGGACTTGTTTTACCTTTGTCTAAATGACTTGTGCTACCGGGATGCCGAGCCTGATCGGATTTTCCCTAAGATAAGGGGTGATGATATTATATTTATCACTTCAGCTAATCGTGAGAGCTTGTGATGGGCTAAGTTGGAACACCCCGGCAGGGTTATGATCTTTCGAAAGCCGTGCCCGCGGTTATGTGGCGGATTGGAATTTGTTAATGTCCGGTTGTAGAGAACTTGACAGAGGATCCGAAGTAAAACACACAACTGTGTGAGTAACCGTGACTGTCTCTTTTCACTTTGAGAAGAGAACACGGTGGGGTTATGTTTGACCGTATGTAGTTTAGGATCTTTAGCGATCACCTTTTGCGACCGTTTGCGTAGATGCTCATCTTATTCTGGTACTCGTAAGTTAGCCACCATATTATGCTTAGCCGCTGCTGCAACCTCACCACCTTACCTCTTCCTACCCACAAGCTTTGCTAGTCTTGTTACCCATGGTTATGGGATTGCTGAGTCCTCGTGGCTCACAGATACTACAACACCAGATGCAGGTTCAGCCGAGTTGATGCAGGAGCTGGTTCAAGTTCTTCACTGGGAGCTCGATGAAGAGAGTGGCCGTATGTTTGTGACGATTCGACGTTCAGTAGTGGTTTCTACTAGGATTCGATCCTGACCTGTGGCTTTATGTTGTTTTGGTATCTTTCTTTTGGTTCTTCGCCCGTAGTCGGGTTGTGATGTTTTGATTGATGTATTGCTTATGAAATGTATTGTGTGAAGTGGCGAGTGTAAGCCAACTATTTCATTTTGCAGTTTCATCCCTCTTTTACATGAGTCGTGCAAAGATACCAAACTTGAGATCATTCTAGGATGGGCTTATACCTTTAAGTCGTGCCTCGACACGTAGGAGGTATAGTCCCATCCTGGGCATTACATTTTGCTTACCTAAGAAGCTTGTAGTAGCCGGATTAGCTTGCGCCGGTTTACTGGGCTTGTTAACTTTTCCTGCCTTGTCTCCCTCCGCTTCTGGATACTTAGTATTGTCAGAATCCCCATATTTCACCAGAGCACTCAAGAGAGTTCCCATATCATTGCACTCCCGTTTAAGCCGTCCTAGTTTTAACTTTAGAGACTCAAACCGGCAATTGTTTTCCAAGGTCACTATTGCCGTACTAGGATTGATACCATTCGAGGAATGCAGGATCTCTGATACTCGCCGCACCCATGCACTTGTAGACTCCTGCTCTCCTTGCACGCATGCTGCTAAATCTATTATTGACATCGGTTGCTTGCATGTATCTTTGAAATTCTTGATAAACTGGTGGCGTAACTCCCCCCATGACCCGATAGAATTAGGTGGTAAGCCCTTTAGCCAGGTTCGGGCTGTTCCCTCAAGCATCATGGTGAAGTATTTTGCACAAGCCGCTTCATCCACATCCAGCATCTCCATGGCCATCTTGTAACTCTCCACCCAAGCTTCACGAGGTAAATCTGCAGTGTAATTAGGTACCATACGGGGCCCTTTAAAATCCTTGGGCAACTTCACGCTCCGTAAAGCGGGGATAAGACACTGCACTCCAAAGGAACACGTTGTGACTCCGGTCTCTGCTGTGGCGGTTTGAACCGGCGTCGTCTGACGGACCTCCTCCCGGGCTACTGACCTAACCCGGTTTGCATCCTGAGCTTGAGCATCCGCGCGTGCCGGATTATCCTGTCTGCGCCGATGTCGCCTGCGTTCACTGCTAGAGACTTCTGGTTCCTCCCAATGCCTAGTGTAACTCCGGCTGGGACGTGGTGTTGAATGTAGCCTTTCCCTACTATGAGAATATGCTTGCTGCTGTACTAACGCCGCATTAAGTAGCTCCTTGACCCGGTGTGCCTCCAACGCTACCGGGGACGTCCCCTCAACGGGTAAAGCGGCCAAACGTGCAGCAGCAGCAACGATGTTATCCAAAGGATTGGAATAGTGACCTGAAGGGGTAGGAACGTGAGGTGCAGACGTGATCCGCCGATCCTGCTCCGCGGTGGGCTGCTGAACCTGCTCCTCCCTGGCTGGGGGTGCCCTCCGGTTTAAAGCCGGATCATTGCTGGTCCCAGCCCCAGGTGTCCTGAACAGATCCGTCGCTTCGTAAACCGACGGTAGACGAGATTGATATTTTCGACCCCTTACTCCCTGTACAGAGGCCTGCTCCATCCTTAGATGAAAAGCTTGATCATTTAGTTCCGCCTGTCTTATCGCTATCATAGCCTTCTCCGCTTTCAGATCATCCCTTGCTTTATCAACCCGGCCTTTTAACTGAAGGAGCTCTGCATCATGCTGCGCCTTGTCTGCTGGAGCTACCTTTGCCACCGCTTTAGCTGTGAACTCATCGACTAAGGTGGATAGAACGTCAGCAGGTGAGTGGGCTGGGCCGCTCCCCCCTACACCAGCTTCTGCCGTCGCCCCGTTCACCGTGGGCTGTGAACCGGCCATAAAGACAGCCACCCGGTTTGGCGGGTCAAAGGGGTCCGGAATACTGTTCCCGTCGGACTCACCCTCAGACTGGCCGTCCTGCAACTGATACAGAGATTCAGTCTCTCCGGATGAGGATCCGTCGTCGGAGTATACAACTGTTTCACCGCCGGATTCCGACCCGTTCTTGGTTTGGACCCCGTGAACTGCTCCAACGAAAACGTGCTTCATGGCGGGCTGAATCCGGGCCGATCTCGCACGCTGAGCCGGCTCGATGATGTTGGGGAAGATGTCCGGCTCAGGTCCCGGTTCGCCGATCTTGCCGATGAAGACGTGGATGCCGCCGAAGGGAACCCGGTACCCGTATTCGATTGAATCGGCCTCCGGTCCCCAACCTGCGTCGTCGATGTAGATCCGGCCGCGGCGACTCTTGGTCATCCGGCCGACCGTGTAACCCTTGAGCCCTTCAAAGCTGCCCTTCAAGAACTCGAAACCATCGTGCGGAGGCCCCACGGTGGGCGCCAACTGTCGTGGAATTAACACGGCAGATGTCCGGTTTAGCGGACTTGATGATGGAACCATCGCACGGGTTAGCTTGAAGGGGTTAAAAGCACACAAAGGACACAGATGGTTTATACTAGTTCGGCCCCTTCGATGAAGGTAAAAGCCTACGTCTAGTTTGGTTTGGTATTGCTTGGGCGTCGATGAACAGGGAGCGATTTGCTTGCCTGTCTCGACGGGTTGTGTCTTGCTTGTCCCTAAACCGCCGCCGGGTCGTCCCTTTATATAGAGGCGACGCCCGGTCCGGTTTACAGAGTCCCGAGGCCGGCTCATACTCGTGTCCGCCTCGGTCTCTGTCTTTTCTTCCTTATCTCTCAAGTTACATCATCGGGCGGTTTACAAACCATAACTATGTACCTGGGCCCTAAGATCTCATGGGCCGTAGCCTTTACTAAATATTATAACCAAACATATTATAATAAACCGGTTTATACTAGCCGGTTCATACCTGCTAGTCATATCCCTGACAAGTCTCGAACCAGTTGAGAGGGGTACGACACTTTCTGCCATAAAGGATTTCAAACAGAGCTTTGCCTGCACTTGCTTGGAAGCTGTTGTTGTAGGAGAATTCGGCAAATGGAAGGCAATCTTCCCATTTCATACCGAAGGAGATGAAACATGCTCTGAGCATATCTTCAAGGATTTGGTTCACTCTTTCGACTTAACCACTAGTCTGAGGGTGAAACGCAGTGCTGAAGCAAATCTTGGTGCCCATGGCTGACTGAAAGGAATCCCAGAACTTGGAAGTGAACAAACTCCCATGGTCTAAGGAGATCACTTGAGGAATGCCATGCAAAGAGACAATTCTGGAGGTGTACAACTCTGCTAGCTGAGCTGCGTTGATGGATTCTTTGACTGGATGAAAATGAGCCACTTTAGTGAGCTTGTCAATCACCACAAAGATAGCATCATTTCCTCGCTTGGACTTGGGAAAACCGGTGACGAAATCCATCTCAATGTGATCGAATTTCCACTCGGGAATAGGTAGAGGATGAAGGAGTCTGGCTGGACGTTGATACTCTGCATTCACTCTTCTGCAGACATCACACTCGTTCACGAATTGGGCAATCTCCCTTTGCATGCGAGTCCACCAATATGATTGCTTGAGGTCATGGTACATCTTGGAGCTTCCTTGATGTATCGAGAGGAGTGAGTCATGTGCTTCGTTCATTATGAGCTTCCTGAGAACACCTTTGGGAACCACGAGACTGTCCTTAGAGAACAAAGTGTCTCTATCATCAATGCTATAGCACTTGTACTTGGGAGTACCCTTCACAATACCATGTTTCACCTTATGCACCATAGCATCACTGAGTTGGGCCTCACGGATTTGATCTTCCAAGGTAGGAGCAACTTGAAGGTTTGCAAGAAAACCTTGCGGAACGACATGGAGGTTGAGCTTCCTGAATGATTCACAAAGCTCAGGTTGGAACGGTTTGAGAAGGAGACTGTTGCAATACGCCTCTCTGCTCAAGGCATCTGCAATGACATTGGCCTTGCCAGGAGTATACTCAATGCTTGGATCGTACTCTTGAATCATTTCAACGCAACGAGTCTGGCGAAGGTTAAGGTTTGGCTGGGTGAAGATGTACTTCAGGCTCTTGTGATCGGTGAAGATGTCCACTTTTCTTCCCAACAGAAGGTGTCTCCACGTGATCAACGCATGAACAACTGCTGCTAGCTCAAGATCATGTGTGGGATAATTCTTCTCATTTGGTTTAAGCTGACATGAAGTGTATGCAATGATCTTCTTGTCTTGCATGAGAACACGACCAAGACCTTGCAATGAAGCATCACAAAAGACTTCATAAGGCTTGGACTCATCCGGAGGAGTAAGAACCGGAGCAGAAATGAGCTTCTGTTTGAGGGTATTGAATGCCACATCATAATCAAGAATCCACGAGCACTTGACATTCTTCTGGAGCAAGTTGGAAAGAGGCTTGGCAATATTGGAGAAGTTCTCAGTGAACCTTCTGCAATAGCTTGCAAGACCAAGGAAGCTTCGGAGTTGTTTGACATTCTGAGGAGGTTCATAGTTGACAATAGCTTCAACCTTCTCGGGGTTAACAGAAATGCCCTCGGTAGAGATAATATGGCCAAGATAGAGGACTTCATCCAGCCAGAATTCACATTTGGAGAACTTCGCCAAGAAGCGGTGCTCACCGAGCCTGTCAAGGACCAAACGGAGGTGCTTGACATGGTCTTCTTCATTCTTGGAGAATACCGGAATATCATCCAGATAGACGAGAATGAATTCATTGGTGTAGGGGTTGAATATGAAGTGCATCATCCGAGAGAAGGTGGGTGGAGCATTTGCAAGCCCGCAAGACATGATCGTGTATTCATAGGAGCCATAGCTTGTTCTGAATGCGGTCTTAGGAATATCCTCTTCACGGATACGAATCTGATGATAACCCATCCAGAGATCGAGCTTCGAAAAGACCTTGGCTCCTTTGAGCTGCTCAAACAATTCATTGATATTGGGGAGCGGGTACTTATTCTTTATTGTCTTCTTGTTCAATGGCCGGTAATCAATGCAAAGGCGTTATGTGCCATCCTTCTTCTTGACAAATAGAACACCACAGCCCCAAGGAGAAGTACTTGGTCTGATTAGACCCATACGATCTTGCTCATCGAGTTGTTTCTTCAGCTCCTTCAACTCATCAGGAGAAAGCTTGTACGGATGCCGACAGGCTGGCTCGGTACCAGGTTCAAGTTCAATAACGAATTAAACTCAACGGTTTGGAGGCATGCCTGGAAGCTCTTCGGGGAATACATCCTCATATTCACAAACCACCGAAATCTGAGAAATGGCATTAATCTCGCCCTTGTCATTGAGAGAAAATAGCCTGATTGTGTTATCTCGAGCTACGAAGATAATCACGTCTTGGTCTGGATGAGTTAGCTTGACCTCCTTGTTTGCACAATCAATATCTTTATCATGCTTGGAGAGCCAATCCATCCCAAGAATAAGATCAATGTCGGAGTTACCGAGAACAACCGAGGAAACCAGAAAGCTGTAATCACCCATATGAATAGAGACATCCGGCACAACTGAGTTGGATCTCATCAATGAACCCGGAGAAATGATGCGCAACGGTTTATACAAATAAAATGATGATAATTCATGCTTGGTAAATAATGGTCTTGACATGAAACTGAGTGATGCACCAGAGTGAAACAACACTTTTGCAGGAATTGAGTTAACTGATTGGTTACCCATTATGACATCAGGAGACTCCTCTGCTTGAGCTGCGTTCATAATGTTCACGCTTGCTGACTTGGGATTGTGCTTGACAATAGCATTGCTGACAGGTGGAGGAGGCGGAAGGCGCCTTTGAGTACACTTGTTTGCATAGTGACCATTCTGGCCGCACTTGTTGCAAGTAACTTCTGAAAGAGGCCGATGATAAGGACCACTTGGTCTTGGAGCTTGGAACTGAGACTTGGACTGGATGCTTGGGTTGGGTGGGTGGGAGAATCCACAACCACCTGAGTGCTTGTTGTTGCTTGGAGGATGGAGCACTGGAGGAGGCGGTAGCCAGAACTTCTGCTGCTTCGCAACCACTTGAGAGGAAGAGAGGAATGAATAGCATCTATTATCCTCATTTTGGAAGCTTCACACTTGAGCTGAGCTGCCTCTTGCTTGAGAGACATATTGTAGAATTGGTCAAATTCATTCGGCTCGAACAAGGTGAGAGCAAGTTGGAGTTCAGCTTTCAGACCACCTCGGAATTGGTAGATTTTGCTCTTGGCATCGGGGATGTCTTGCTTCGCATAACGGGCAAGATTCTGGAACTTGACATTCTATTGATAGAAGGACATGTTGCCTTGCTTCAGGTTGCGGAATTGTTCACGCATACTTTCAATGACACTGGTTGGAATGTGATGAGAACGGAAATCTCTGCAGAAATCAGTCAACGAGATCTCATGACCACCTCTGGAGTCTTTGTACTGTTGCCACCAATCTGCAGCTTGATCTTTGAGTTGGAAAGTGGCAAACTTGACATAATCCTCAGGTCTTACATTACTGCATTCAAAGTGCTTCTTGATGTCTGTGATCCAATCTTCAGCATCTAGCGGGTCCAAATAGTAACTGAAAAGCTTTGGTTGGTTTGCCAAGAATTGGTTCAGAGTAGCAAAGTGAGGTTGATTGAACAGATTGCCTTAGCCTTGGTTCCCTTGATTGCCTTGATTTGCTTGGAAATTCTGCAACATTTGCATGAGCATCTGAGTGTTCTGGTTGGTTTTCTGGATAATAGCTCTCCATGCCTCAGACGGAGGAGGAGGGAAAGAAGGACGCTCTTCTTCACCCTCTTGGTTTGGGTTGGGAACCTTCTTAGGTGCCATCCTGAAGATGATGACAACCATTAGCCATTGATGCAAAATAGATAAGCTGAATCAACGGCTAGATATTTGCAACATATAGTCTTCACAATGAACATTCGAACGAAATTGAACAAATGAATTCCATAGTTTAATGGTACAACAACTTGTCGAGAATCCACTTGGGAGCACAAAACGATAGAATAAATACAACAAGGTACAGATGGAACAAATAGATGATAGAAATTTCGTCCCACATGTTCGTGCTGAATGCCCCATGGCACGTGTTACAAAGGGTCTTGCAATCCTCGGATCAGCATAGCCAAGGATCCTTTAAGATGCAACTCCCAATTGGAAGAACGCCCATGAAACCTCTTCACTAGATGTTGAACCCTAAACCTCATATCATGCACCCGTTGGAAGATTACCTACGAGCTACTTGAAACCCACCTATTAATTCCCCAAACTTTCCGTTTATGCAATCTGGTGTTGGGGATACAAGGGAAGCACTGCGCACTCAACTCCAAACCTACATCCAGCTGTATCCATCCGTCAACACATAACCAGTCATCTTCGGAAACTGTTTACCTCGGACATTTGAAATGCATCTGCTATACTAGCTGTGGCAATACTGGCGAACTATCTCCCCAGTACTGGGTGACGTCGGGTTATCTCACCACCAGACATGAATAGAAGAGTTTTCGATGTCGGCCGCCTCTGGTATTCTAGAACCGCTACGATACATTTGTGACGACAACACCTTGGAGCTCAACTCCCCGGGACACTGCCACAAGCCCTAAATGACAGGAGGCATCGAGAACAATGTTCTCGTCACAAAGATATCGGAACAATCCAAACAATACCCGCGTGATCCTAAAAAAATTGTGAAATTTTGAGAGTAGTGGAGATAGAACAACGTCACGAGTCCTCACCAGAGTGATGAAGGGGATGAGAAGTAAAAGAAATCCTACTGTCTGATATATATAGGACCCAAAACATTTTGTGTGTGTGCCTAGACTCAACCGTCAGTGGTTCGATCAATCAGGGGGCTCCTAGGTCGGAGAAGGCTCTGAATACCAACTTGTAATGCCCAATATGCGACTATGTCTCCTACGTGTCGAGGCACGACTTAAAGACATAAGCGCATACTAGAATGATCTCATGTATGGTATCTCTACACATCTCATGTAAAAGTCAGGGATGAAAATGTAAAAGATAGTAGGCTTATTCTCGCCATGTCACACAATGAATACAATAACATACATTCATCTAAATAACACTGTGTCCGACTACGGACGAAAATCCAAACAAGAAAGATACCATAAACACATGGCCTGATCGCCCCTAGTAGGAACCACTACTGATCGTCGGGATACGAAACATAGTAACGACCACGCTCTTCATCGAACTCCCAGTGAAGTTCTGATCCATCTCCTGCATCGTACTCGGTTGTACCTGCATCTGGTGTGTGTTGAATCTGTGAGTCACGAGGACTCAACAATCCCATTCCCAGGTATCAAAACTACCAAAGCCTGAGGTGTGGAACAGGTATAAAAGTGTTCGCAATAGCACTAAGCAACTAGCTTACGAGTTCAGTGCGAGATGAGAACAAGTGCCAATGGTCGCCAAGTTGATCAAGAAGTGATCCTAGCTACTCATGATCAAGCATAACCCCACCGTGTTCACTTCCCGAAGCCCTTCGGAAAGAGACCATCACGGTTACTCGCACAGGTAGTGTATTCGTAAGGATAAGTTGTCAAGTTATCTACAACCGGATAGTAACAAATTCCCATCTACCACATAAACGCGGGTACAGCTTTCGAAAGTTCAAAACCCAGCAGGGGTGTCCCAAGTTAGCCCATCACAAGCTCACGATCTGCGGAGTCGCAACTCCAAAGTGGGAAGACCCGAGTATTCTCGGAATCCCGTGCTCAAGATATTTCGACAAAGGTAAAACTAATCCAGCAAGACCTCCCGGCGTGCCGACACCCTGATAGTAGACGCGCGTATCTTGTCTCAGGCCACGACCGGCTGAGCGAAGCGTACAGGTGCCAAAATACCCCAAGTTGCCAAGGGGCGGACCCGCACAGTGCTCTAGTTTGGACCAACACTCATGAGGAGCAATGGCCGGGGGGTGGATTAAAAAGGATGCACGGTTTACAAATGACAAGCAATACAAGATGCAATGCAAAACTGCAGTTTACAGCAACATGGCATCTTTGGAGCAAGAAATAAATATGCTACAGCACCCAAACATGAAGACAAAAGGCATGGATGTGAAATAGACATGATACTTAACAAGCATAAACTTAGAGCGCACCGAAAAACTTATTGGAACACAATTAAACAAGCATGGCAAGTTGCAATAAGTTTATCCAGACTTAGAGAAAAATTGGGCATGGCAGAAATTACAACATGTAGGCATGTTTGCAAGCTTGTGCAACTCAACTCAAAGCATAGCATGGCATGTGAATATAACCAACAGCAAGAAGATGTATTTGAGAAGCTACCCATGGCAAGAACATGCTCCTAGGACGCATAGAACACTAGCTATACTCATGGAAAAACTGAACTTGTTGATAACATGCTGACAGAAACATTGTATAGCATCTTGAGAGCATGAAAACAACAAGCTACGTCAACTACTCATGGCAAACAAGTGCATGGATATCTAGAGCATAACATATACTTCAAGGAACACCCTCTGGACAACTCTAAACATGCACAACAATGACGGTGGCATCATGGAAACATGGCATAAAAATTAACAGATTCACACTTAGCAGAAATTTAACATCACGATGACATGTTAACAAGCTTGATGCACTCATCTCAAGACATATCATGGCATGAAAATGAATCTATCATGTAGAGCACATTCCCAAGAGCAAAACTCATGTTGACACCTAGCTCATATGACACATGGATCAATATACACAAGCAAGACAAAACACCATCTCATAACAAGTTCAGAAACTTATCAGCCAAATGCACTTTTGCAACAGAGATAAACATGGCAATATGACACCTAACATGAATGCTACAGCAACCATCATGTAGAGCACTTCACAATGAACATCTGGACATATAATTCACTCCATTCGGACCAACAAGCACAAAGTTACTAGCTCACGAACATGCCAAAAAAATTATACAGACAACAAGTGCTCAAACAGTTTCATCACGAAGCACTCTTGCCACGAATATTAAGTCAACTAGATTATCCCTATCATGCATGAAACTGATGCCAACATGTAGATCATGTCGAGATGAACATTTCGATATATCATATGCGCAAAACATAGCAACGAGCACGAAGTTACCACATGTCAAAGAGGGCAAGAAATTTAACAGATCCGGAGACTTAGTGATATTTCACCTCCGTGAAAAGTCAACGCGGGACGGGACGGATCCGGGACGGAGGGATCCGGGCATTTGGATTGGGGACCGGTGGATCTGGTCCCGATCCGCGGGATCTTGCCGGAGTTGAGTAAGATGGCCGGAGCGGGGCGGCGACTCGCCGGAGTTGGAACAGAAGACGGTGGCGGCATGGAGGACGGGGCCGGCCGGCGGTGGTCGACACGGTGGAGGCCGAGGGCGTCGGGGAGGGAGGTCCGCGGCGGCGCGGCATGCAACGGTCGACGCGCTCGTGGGTGGCGGCGGGCCGGAGGAGCGAGCTCGCCGGCGTCGCGAGACGCCGCGGCGACCGAAGGCGGGCGGAGGGGTCCTGCTCTGGCCGGCGGCAGAGTTCGATGGAGGTGGCGGCGGGCGGCGAGCTCACCGGAGCGAGACGGCGGCGGAGGAGCCGAGGGCCGGCGGGGCGGCAACCGGCTTGGCCGCGGAGGCACGAAGGCGCGCGGGCCGGCGTGCTGGGCGGGCGGCGGCGTGCTCGGGCCGAGCGGGCCCGAACAGGGCCCTGCGGACCGCGGCGGCGGGAGGTGGAAGGAGACGGTGCGGAGGACACGTGGCGGGATTTGGTTGGCCAGGCACGGCGGACGGACGTGTCCTGCTACGGACGGACGCGTCCGGCGGCGCGGAGGGACGCGGGCTAGGGTTTGGATCCATGAATCTCGGAGGTGGGGGCTAATTTATAGATTCTGGGAGCTAGGAGAGTCCAAATGAGGTGCGGTTTTCTCCCACACGATCACGATGCGACGACCGAGAGGATGGGGTGGTTGTGCTGGGTTAGTGGCCTGTTGTGGAGGGGTGTTGGACGAAAAGGAAAAGGAGCTTTAAGACCACGAGGTTAACCGTTGGAGTAACAAACGACCTCCAAACGCGACGAAAATTGACAGGCGGTCTCCATGTACTAAAACAACAACGTACGACAAGTCTCACCTCATTTAGAGAATGTTCTACGGCCACATACGAAAGAAGGACTCGGAGGTGCCACGAGAACGTGTGTGAGTGTCGGAACTCGAAACGGACAACGGGAAGAGACGAGCATGACCGGGTGCAAGTGACAACACGAATGCAATGCAATGCACATGATGACATGACATGGATGATATGCACACACGCACACGGCAAAAACGAAGAAACCTGAAATGAAGGAAGAGCCTATAATGAAATTGATTAAGTCAACGATGCATATATTGCCATAAATGGAATTGTTACATCCGGGGTGTTACATTAAAACAGCACACTTGACAAAAAATCGTTGTGGTTTTGATGCGTAGGTAAGAATGGTTCTTGCTAGAAGGCCGTAGAAGCCATGTAAAACTAGCAACAACAAAGTAGAGGACGTCTAACTTGTTTTTGTAGGGCATGTTGTGCTGTGATATGGTCAAGATGTGATGAGTTATACGTTATTGTATGAGATGATCATGTTTTGTAAATTATCAGCAACCGGCAGGAGCCTTATGGTTGTCTCTTTATTGTATGAATTGCGAATGCCATGTAATTGCCTTATTGTATCACTATGATTTAGCGATAGTAGTAGAAGCAATAGTTGGTGTGACGACCACGGCGCTACGATGAAGATCAATGTGTCAAGCCGGTGACGATTAAGATCATGATGATGCTTTGGAGATGGAGATCAAAAGCACAAGATGATGATGGTCATATCATGTCACATATTTTAATTGCATGTGTTGTTTATCTTTTATGCACCTTATTTTGCTTAGTACGGCGGTAGCATTATAAGATGATCCCTCACTACAAATTTCAAGGTAGAAGTGTTCTCCCTGAGTACGCATCGTTGTGACAGTTCGTCGTGCCGAGACACCACGTGATGATTGGGTGTGATAAGCTCTACGTTCAAATAAAACGGGTAAAAGACAGTTTTCCACATGCGGAATACTCGGGATAAACTTGACGAGCCTCGCATGTACATACATGGCCTTGGAACAATTGAGACCGAAAGGTTGAGCGTGAATCATATAGCAGATATGATCAACATAAGATGTTCACCATTGAAAACTACTCCATCTCACATGATGATCGGACATGGTTTAGTTGATTTGGATCACGTGGTCATTTAGATGGCTCGAGGGGTGTCTTTCTAAGTGGGAGTTCTTTAGTAATATGATTAATTGAACTTAATTTATCATGAACTTAGTCCTGATAGTTTTTGCATATCTATGTTGTAGATCAATAGCTCGCGATATAGCTCCTATATATTTTTGATATGTTCCTAGAGAAAAATTGAAAGATTATAGTAGCAATGATGCGGACAAGGTCCGTCATATGAGGATTATCCTCATTGCTGCACTGAAGAATTATGTCCTTGATGCACCGCTAGGTGAAAGACCTATTGCAGGAGCAGATGCAGACGTTATGAACATTTGACAAGCTCGGTATGATGACTACTTGATAGTTTAGTGCGCCATGCTTTACGGCTTAGAACCGGGACTTCAAAAAAAAATTGTAATCCACTGAGCATATGACATGTTCCAAGAGTTGAAATTACTATTTCAGACTCATGCCCATGTTGAGAGGTATGAAACCTCTAACAAGTACTTTGCCTACAAGATGGAGGAGAATAGCTCAACAAGTGAGCATGTGCTCAGAATATTTGGGTACTACAATCACTTTAATCAAGTGAGAGTTAATCTTCTAGATAAGATAGTGATTGACAGAATTCTCTAGTCACTATCACCAAGCTACTAGAACTTCGTGATGAACTATAATATGCAAGGGATGACAAATACGATTCCCGAGCTCTTCGTCATGCTGAAATCAGCGAAGGTAGAAATCAAGAAAGAGTATCAAGTGTTGATGGTTAAACAAGACCACTAGTTTCAAGAAAAGGGGCAAGGGAAAGAAAGGGAACTTCAAGAAGAACAACAAGTAAGTTGCCACTCCCGGGAAGAAGCCCAAAGCTAAACACAAGCCTGAAACTGAGTGTTTCTACTTCAAACGAAATGGTCACTGGAAGCGGAACTACCCCAAATATTTGGTGGCTAAGAAGGATGGCGAAGTGAACAAAGGTATATTTGATATACATGTTATTGATGTGTACCTCACTAGTGCTCGTAGTAGCCCCTGGGTATTTGATACCTGTTCGGTTGCTAAGATTGGTACCTCGAAACAGGAGTTGAAGAATAAACGGAGACTACTTGAGGGTGAGGTGACGATGTGTGTTGGAAGTAGTTCCAGTATTGATATGATCATCATCGCACACTCCCTGTACTTTCGGGATTAGTGTTAAACCCAAATAAATGTTATTTGGTGTTTGTGTTGAGCATGAACAAGATTGGATCGTGTTTATTGCAATATGATTATTCATTTAAGTCAGAGAATAATTGTTATTCTGTTTACATGAATAAAACCTTCTATGGTCATACACCCAAGGTGAATGGTTTATTGAATCTCGATTGTAGTAATACACATATTCATAAAATTGATGCCAAAAGATGCAGAGTTAATAATAATAGTGCAACATACTTGTGGCACTGTCATTTAGGTCATATTGGTGAAAAGCGCACGAAGAAACTCCATGGTGATGGACTTTTGGAATCACTTGATTATGAATCATTTGATGCTTGCGAACCATGCCTCATAGGCAAGATGACTAAAACACCGTTCTCTGGAACAATGCAGGGAGCCAATGACTTAATGGAAATAATACTTATAGATCTATGCGGTCCGATGAGTGTTGAGGCTCGTTATTTTCTGACCTACATAGATGATTCCAGAGTGAAGTAGAGAATCATAGTCACAAGAAAATAAAGTTTCTACGATCTGATCTCGAGCCGAATATTTGAGTTACGAGTTTGGTCTTCATTTGAAACAATGTGGAATAGTTTCACAGCTCATGCCACCTGGAACACCACAGAGTAATGGTGTGTTCGAATGTCTTGACCGTACTTTATTAGATATGGTGCGATCTATGATGTCTCTTACCGACTTACCGCTGTCGTTTTGGGGTTATGCTTTAGATATAGCTGCATTCACGTTAAATAGGCCACCATCTAAATCCGTTGAGACGACACCTTATGAACTGTGTTTTGGCAAGAAACCCAAGTTGTCGTTTCTTAAAGTTTGGGGCTACGATGCTTATGTGAAAAAGCTTCAACCTGATAAGCTCGAACCCAAATCGGAGAAATATGTCTTCATATGATACCCAAAGGAGACTGTTGGGTCCACCTTCTATCATAGATCCGAAGGCAATATATTCGTTGCTAAGAATGGATCCTTTCTAGAGAAGGAGTTTCTCTCGAAAGAAGTGAGTGGGAGGAAAGTAGAACTTGATGACGAAATTGTACCTTCTCCCGAATTATAAAGTAGTTCATCACAGAAATCAGTTCTAGTGATTCCTATACCAATTAGTAAGGAAGATAATGATGATGATCATGAAACTTCAAATCAAGTTACTACCGAACGTCGTAGGCCGACCAGAGTACATTCCGTGCCAGAGTGGTACGGTAATCCTGTTCTGGAAGTCGTGTTCACTTCAAGAATTAGGTAATTTGCCATCTATGAATTACAGATAGCAAAGATCTGAATACAGACGGCAAAGAGTTTGTCGTCAGGATGCAGACGGTAAAGTCAGACGGCAAAGCCAAGTCGGCAAAGAATACTTTGACGTCAGCTTTTCATATGGATGACCGCAAAGACTTTGTCATCAGCCAATCTCAGTCTTTTGTTGTCTGCACAAATAACAGATGGCAAAGCAGCATCTTTGTTGTCAGCCAAAACACGATCTTTGCCATCAGTCAGACTACTCTACATACGGCAAAGTTTTTTTTAATTAAAAAAATACGCTGGACACATGAACATCGACAAGACACAAAGGACTAGAGCAAAATCCTGCTACAACATTCTCACGCAAAAAACATACAAATCTGAACATCAACGATTTCTTTATAAATCGAATTACAAAATACTTCTACAACATATTTACAGATAAAGAGGGCTCGAGGCGTTGGCTGGGGCCTTCGGTGGTGTGGGGCAGCCCCCGCCGGCAGCCGCACGGGCCATGGAGCCGCTCGACGTGCTGCACCAGTTGTGGGCGAACGGCAGCGGCCCTTCTCGTCTGTCGATGCTCCCTGCGACAGCCGGTGGCAGGAGCGGCAACCGGTGGCCCAAGCGCCCGAGCGGTGGAGGCGGTTGTTGGCTCAAGTGGAAGTGGCGGTCGGTGGCGCGGGATGCGGCCGATGGCTCAAGCAACGATGGCACAAGCAACGACCAGTGGCCCGAGCGGCCGCGGCGGCCTGCGGCCTGAGAGGCGAAGGCGACTGGTGACCCGAGCGGCCGCGGCGGCCAGCGGCCCGAGAGGCGGAGGCGGCTGCTGACCTGAGCGGCGGCGGCCGGTGGCGCGAGCGGTAAGGAAGAAGAGAGGGGCAGGGACGCGGGCAGCCTGAGTGGTGTAGGCCGGCGAGATCGAAGCCCTGGATTTGCTCTGGATCGATGTGGGGCAGAGGGATATGAGAGAGAGAGAGAGAGAG